>JAVJAP010000057.1:1510000-2137271 GCA_034770075.1 Aralia elata
AAAAGAAATAATAATAACTTGGTCCCGAACATCTACCATTATACCCACAATGATAGGCCATACTATTGCTATCCATAATGGAAAGGAGCATTTGCCTATTTATATAACCGATCGTATGGTAGGTCACAAATTGGGAGAATTTGCACCTACTTTAAATTTCCGAGGACATGCGAAAAGCGATAATAGATCTCGTCGGTAAGAAAAGAAAGTTTAATAAATAAATATATATATATAAATACTTATCATTCATTAATAGGAGGCCTATCACTTTATTGTGAAAGACACTCTATTTTTTCCACCGATAAATCCATGAGAGATTATTTGTAAAATAGCTCCATTGAGTCCCGTATCGGTTATAGAACCAATTCCTATAAGTATGAAACCCATATGAGATACAGAGGAATAGGCTATTCTTTTTTTTAAATTACGTTGGCCGGGAGATGTTGAAGCTGCATAGATTATTTGTATTGTGCCTACTATCACCAACCACGGAGAAAATATAGAATGTGCGTGGGGTAATAATTCCATATTAATCCGAATCAATCCATACGCTCCCATTTTTAGTAAAATTCCGGCTAGAAGCATACAAGTACTGTAATGTGCTTCTCCGTGGGTATCTGGTAACCATGTATGTAGGGGTATAATCGGCGATTTGACAGCAAAAGCAATAAAAATAAAAAATCCAATATAGAATATTATTTCCAAGGCCACAGGATATGACTGATTAACTGATGTTTCAAAATTTAATGTTGGTTCATTAGAACCATATAAACCAACACCCAGAACTCCCATTAATAGAAAAATGGAACCTCCCGCCGTGTATAAAATAAATTTTGTAGCCGAGTAAAGGCGTTTCTTTCCCCCCCCCCCCCCATATGGATAAAAGTAGATAAACCGGAATTAATTCTAACTCCCACATGATAAAAAAAAGTAAAAGGTCCCGAGAAGAAAATGATCCTATTTGCCCGTTGTACATTGCTAACATCAGGAAATGGAATAATCGAGTATCTCGAGTAACTGGCCGAGCCGCTAAAGTAGCTAAAGTGGTGATGAATCCCGTTAGTAAAATGGGTCCTATAGAAAGTCCATCTATCCCTAATCTCCAATGGAAAGCAAAAAAATTGATCCATTTATAGTCCTCCACTAGTTGGATTAATGGATCGTCGAATTGAAAATGATAACAGAATGCATAGGTCATTAGAAGGAGTTCTAAAATACATATACATATAGTATACCAACGAATGACTCTATTTCCTCTATGGGGAAGAAAGAAAATTACGGAGCCCGCGAATATTGGCAAAACTACAATTATTGTTAACCAAGGAAAAAAATTCGTGGTAAAGACAAGATACGCTTGGACCAGAAAAACCCGTGCTCAAAATATGTTATTTTGAGCACGGGTTTTGTTGGTAAAAAAATCAAATGGATTCAAGTAGAGTTTTTGGAACATATCAATAACCTAGACCCATGCTGCGAGTTGTTTCATGCCATAAAGAAACTCGAACACTCAAGAAATCGGTTGGACAAGCAGATTCACATCTCTTACAACCGACACAGTCCTCTGTTCTTGGAGCAGACGCAATTTGTTTAGCTTTACATCCGTCCCAAGGTATCATTTCTAATACATCGGTGGGGCAAGCTCGGACACATTGAGTACATCCTATACATATATCATAAATCTTTACTGAATGTGACATTGGATCTATACATTTTTGAACGTCATAAATTTTCGATATAGTAAACTTATAAATGAATGATATATTTAGATACTAGACGAATCAATAAGTTACCAGAATTTTTTTAATCTACTTCTGCAGTGGCTTATGAGAGAGGGCCAAAATACTTCGATTTATTATGTTTGTGCAAACATGTTTGAATTAATTTATGAATATAATATTAAAATTTATATGATTAATACTACTTATTCAACAAATTCGATTGGTTGATACGAGTTGATTTTCTGTTACGATAAATTGATGAAACAATAGCCAGTCCAATAGCTGCTTCAGCGGCTGCAATAGCTATAACAAAAATGGAGAAAATGGCTCCTTTTAATTGACGACTATCAAAAAAATCAGAAAATGTTACAAAATTAATGTTAACTGCATTCAAAATGAGTTCAAGACACATAAGGGCCCTAACCATATTTCGACTCGTGATCAATCCATAAAGACCAACAGAAAATAAAAAGGCACTCAAAACAAGTACATGTTCGAGCATCATTAAAAAACTCCTAATCAATCTCGATTCATTTCAATATGAACAAAAATTCAACCGATTCGATTGACTAGAATATAACAAGTACGGAACAAAAGAATATATTGGTAATACATCGAACTAAAGCATTTCTATTTGATATATGAATTCAAATAAAATTGAAGGGAAATAAATGTGATAACTCGGAACAAAGTTTGATTTGGATTTCCAGTTCGAAAGATTTTTTTATTGACGAGCTACGGCAATTGCACCTATTAACGCAACTAATAGAATTATTGAAATGAGTTCAAATGGAAGAAAAAAATCTGTTGATAGATGAATCCCAATTTGTTGACTATTGCTTATCAAATCTTGCTCTATAATCTGGTTTGATTTTGTAGTCCAAATAATCCCGTACCATGACGTATTTGGAATAGTAGTAATTAGTGAAACAAAAATACTTGTACAAACCATCGAAGTAACTGAAAGTAGTATGCACACAAGCCAATCATATTTGATATGATGCAGCATATACTTTGTAATCTTATTCGATTATTAAAGGCATTTTACTTTATCAACATAGTGTTGTTATATTAAATGTGATAAACCCATAATTTTGAGCAATGCTTTTAGAATCATGATGGTGATCATGCTAATGAGATCTAAATTCAAGATAGCTCACAAACTAAAATCGTTCCTAATCGTTGGATTACTAAAAAGGGGATTAGTGAATCCGGATAGATTAGTACATACGTTGCTTGCTCTTATGAAGAGGATGATTGATCTCATAATCATTTGTGTGGAGACACTAAAGCAAGTATGTAGGTGCTTATTAGAGAATAAGTTCACTGAACGTGGCTCGCTAAGGAATACCTAATGGAGTTTTACTCGCCTGTCAATAGGAATTCCTCTAGTGATAGTAGTACAAGTGATCCTTGGACTTGAGATCATCATAGTATCTTGTGTATGATGAGTTATACTTTGACATGTCCCTTAAGACCCTGAGGGTATATTAAAGGGTATGATTGGGTATAATAAGTTATACATGGAGATAGGTGAATGATCAACAAAGAATCTACCACTTCTAGTAAAAGGAGAGAATGTCCTATGTGATTCGATAAATGACGACTCAGAAGTCTTTGGCCAAAGCAGAATGAAATTAGAAAGGAGTTTCTAATTTGCATTAATTAGAGTTGTGCATTTCAGAATCGAAATACATATAATTAAATAAAATAAGACTTGACAGTAATTCCATGTCTTATATTTAATTGGGACATTGTATGGTAGAAGGATTGAATTGTACGGTAACTATTCACTGAAAGGTTCTTTTGTGATTAATGTTGAAATCTATATTATCTGGAAAGTCGTTGATCGCTAAGGGGGCTTACCCTTATTGTAGAATAAATATTATTTATTTAAATGAATTAAATAGTTTAATTTATTTATTTAAATAAAATTAGAATTGTTCTAATTGATTTATTCACAACCGGTTTAATATGGAGAACCTAAAGGGTCACACCGCAAAAGGAAAATATTTATTTTAAGAAGTAAATGGCATAATCGTAATAATAAGTTAAGTGTATTTAATTTAATCTATGGAGATAGAATAAATTAAATAGCTTAATATTTATTATTTAATATTTTGGAAATATTAAATATAAATTAATAAGAGGAGTCTTATTATTATTATTACTATTACTATTATTTAATTCCTAATAGGGATTGGGAATTAATTAATAGAAGTACTCTCTCATGAATTCCTAATTGGATTAGGAGTTCAATTAATTAAAGGAGTTTAATTAAAATAAAAACCCTAATCCTAAATAGTTTAGGAGGGTTCCCTATATCTATAAATAAGAGGAGTCTTATTATGATTTGGGGTTAGACAATTTACACACTCTTGCATAAGAATTGTAGAGAGTACTTACAATTTCTATAGAGATAGAAACTAGGGTTTTGCCAACACCTATCTTCTTGAACAAGTATTATTCCTTGGTGGATCACCTCTAGAGGCCAAACACTTGGGTGGCTAACGTTGATCAAAGGAAGGAATTTAATCGGTGGAATTCAAGGAGAACGCGAAGCAATTGGAGGTGAACTTGTACCTGAGGAAGCTAGAATTCTACAAGGGTATAATTCTTATTCTCCATCTCTTTCGTTTAATTAATAATTGTGCATAAAGAAAGATCATGGTGATGGTTTGTATAAAATTTTAAAATCTGATTTTATCGCGCTTCCACACTATTTATGTAATTTGATTGCATATTCGCGCTATGTACAAACCTAACAGTGGTATCAAGAGCCAAACTTTATGCGAATTATTAATTGTTTTGATTCCGTATATACATTGATATGTGTTAAGAACAATTTAATTGGGCATAATTGTTTGTGTACAATTATTTTATTTATTTTTTTTATTTTTTTTATTTATTTTGATTTTATTTATTTTCAATTAAGATAAAAGGTTTATTTTGAATTGGAATATAATTAAAATTAAAAGTTTTATTTGAACTTGGAATTGGATTCTACGTTAACTAGAATAAAGGAGTTTATTCATATATGGAATAGAATTCCATGTTTCCTAGAATAAAGGAGTTTATTCACATATGGAATAGGATTCCATGTTTCCTAGAATAAAGGAGTTTATTCACATATGGACTAGGATTCCATGTTTCCTAGAATAAAGGAGTTTATTCACATATGGAATAGGATTCCATGTTTCCTAGAATAAAGGAGTTTATTCACATATGGAATAGGATTCCATGTTTCCTTAAAAAATAAAGATGTTTATTTTGATAAGGAATAGGATTCAACATATTTTATTTTCCAATAATTTTAAGTTAAAAATAAAGGTGTTTATTTTAAACTTGAAATTGGTTTCCATATTAATTAAAATAAAGGAGTTTATTTTGATTTGGAATTTGATTAAAAATAAAGGAGTTTATTTTTATTCAAAAAAAAAAAAAATTGGATAAAATTAAAAATAGAAGAGTTTATTTTGATTTGGAATATGATTAAAATAAAGAAGTTTATTTTAATTAAAATTGGATTTCATGATAACTAATTAGAGTTGGAATTGGATTCCATGATAACTAATTGGAGTTGAAATTGAATTTTATACTAACTAATATTGCCCATTAAATGATATCAATGCATATATGGAATGGTTTTATTATTCATGAGATGAATGTTATTTATTGATACATATGGAGATATGTATGATAATAAATAGGGATTGATTATGGACTACTGACCAATGTGTGATTGGATTTATTTTAGTGGATGCTTGAATGAATGGGTTTTTATAAATGGGGCTTGCGTACCTCGTCTTCTCTAATTTTTCTTAATGTAAATTCTATCTCCCTCCTATGTACTTCCCCTTGACTGCTGATCAAGGTTTCTATTTATTGTAAATAGTTTTTGTAATAGGACTAGTTAGAATTAATTTTGAAGAATTGAAGACAAAGGAGCAAGGAGCGCTTGAAGACCCGTTTGTAATGGAGCCCGGGTTTAAATGTAATAGTTATATTTAAATTTTGTTCTTGCACCTTAGGTTTGACCTTTTGGTTCACTTGGTGGCTCTAGTGAACCAAACTAGAATAAAAGTCCATAATCAATCCGGGTAGAATATAGTATTCTATATGTGCATGCTTGCTATGTATATATTATATATTATACAACATGCTTCGCATGTTAAATAATATGACGCGTATTTTATATATATATGTGCATGCACGCTAAACAAGATGAGAAAAATAATAACAAACCCCTCAAAGCAATAATATTAAGTCCTAAGCGTTCAAAGATATTTGGAATATCGAACGTCGCTTTCTAGCATGGTAAAGCAATAGAGTATTAAAATATTTAATATGAGTTTGTTGTGTCACACAAGGCAAGTATTAAATATTTAAGATGTTGCTTTATCACATTTGATGCTTATACATAGACTGAACGATGTTGTTTTGTTGTGTCACACAAGGACAGTGTTTTTCTTTCGAATATATGGAAGTGCTAGGTTGGACTTAACTTGGATAATTTTGATTCGGATGTGTCACACTTGATCAAAATAATCTAAGAGGCAAATTAAAAGGAGTTACATAGTGATGTAATTGACAATAGTTGTCTACCTATTTATTTATATATCGTTTGTTGTGTCACACAAGGCTATATACATTTGAAATGGGATCCTTATTCTCACTAGCAAATCTTTAATTAGATTTGCCGAACTGTATATTGAGGGTAATATAGTTTGATAAAAATAGTGGGAGATACCAATTTAAAATAAAGACCTAATTTATTTTGGTAATTAATCAATAAATGAATGTATGCTAAAATGTTGTTAAATTACAAATTCATTTATAGAATTTTACAATGTCTAATTCACTATCACTGTGGAGCATATTAGATGTTAATTAATCGGACCGTATTAAAAGGACTGGTTAAAGAATTTGAGAATAGTTCTCAAGGCTGAAAAGCTATCTTATGTCCTTAATATGCCTATCCATGCAATGGTTGCAGACAATGCCTCAGAGGAAGAGATTGCTACTTTTAGAAAGTGGCAAGATGATGCACAGTTGGCTCAATGCATCATGCTCGCATCCATGAGTAACGAGCTTCAGCGTCAGCATGAAACTATGGATGCTCCTACTATACTCCTGCACCTTCAAGGAGTTGAAGGGTGAGGAAAGTAGGACTATTAGATATCAGATATCTAAGGAGCTCTTCCGATCTAGAATGACCGATGGCACTACAGTACAGATATATGTCCTAAAATGATCAATCTGATTGAACAATTGGGACAACTGGGTTTTAATGGATGGAGAGTTGATCCAAGATTTGATCTTGCAATCACTTCCAGACTCTTTTCTCACAAATTGTTGTGAATTTTCACATGAACAAGCTATATGTCAGCCTGCCTGAGTTGCTTAAACATGTTGAAAACTGTAAGAGTCACTTTCCAACCAAGAAAGACCAAGTCTTACTGGTAGATGTTTCTTCCAGGAAGTGGAAGAGGACCAAAGGATCTTCTTAAAAGAAGAACAATTCAAGAAGGTAAATGGAAAGGCAAAAACAAAGGATAATAAGAACAAGACTGATGCAGATAGCAAAGGAGTTTGCTTCCACTGCAATAAGCCTGGATACTGGAAAGAAAAACTGTAAGGAGAATCTTACAGAGGCTAACCAGAAGAAGCTTAATGAAGCTTCGGTTACAGATATAGATTTGTTTCATGATTAAAAATAAATTTTTCTATAAGTCAAGGTTCTACTTGGGTATTGGATACCGGCCGTAGTTCTCACGTATGCAATCCAATGCAGAGACTAAGCAGAAGTAGAAAGCTAAACAAAGTAGTAATCTTATGTGTTGTAATGGAGCAAAGGTTGCTACATTAACCATAGGAACTTATTGTTTAGCAGTGCCTACGGGCAAGTCTATTAAGTTAATAAGTTGTTATTATGTTCCAGTTCTCTTTAGAAACATTATTACTTCCGTTGTTGGACAAGGAAGGTTTTGGTATTATATTTAAGAACAATTGTTGTTCTATTTATAATGATAATGTTTTGTTTGAAACTGAAAGATCACTTGATAGACTTTGTAAACTTGACTTACATGAAAAATATTTTACAAATTGAACAAACTAATAAAAGAAAAAGGAGATGGTCATTCAAAGAGTTGAATGTGTGTATTTGATGAAATACAAGTCTGAATCATTTGAAATGTTCAAAGAATTCAGAAGTGAAACAAATTGACAAAGTATTAAGATTCTTAGATCAGATCGAGGAATAGTATACTTGTGCAATAAGTTTCTAGATCATTTCAAAATGGTATTTTCTCATAATGAAAACCTCATGATACGCAATAATTGATTGGTGTATCTAAAAGGAGAAATTGTACCTTGTTGGACATGGTGCAGTCCATAATGATTTTTTACCGACATTCTAGTATCCATCTGGGGTTATGCCCTAGAAACGGCTGCATATCTACAAAATAAGGTAACCTCAAAAATCTGGCCCCAATACTCCATAAAGGTTATGGATAGGGAGGATTCCTATTCTTAAGTATGTTAAGATAAGGGGTTGTCCAACTTATGTGAAAAGGTTTCAAAGATAAGTTTGGGACAAAATCTGACAAGTGCAGATTTGTGGAATATCCTAAAGAAAGTTTAGGGTATTATTACTATAATCCTACACGCTGCCTTCTTAGATAAAGGTGTTTATCATTGAAGAAGCTAGTGGGAGGGTAATAGATCTTGAAGGAGTTCAAGAACCACAAAGCACTTTAAGTCGAACCGAGGAACCTGTAGATAGACCTATTGTACCACAACCGAATCGTAAATCTGGAAGAGTACCGAAGATACCTGGGAGGTATGGATTCATCATAGAGGATGATGATGAGGTACGCATCATAGAGGATGATGATCCAGTTATATACGATAAGGCTATGAGTATAAGATACTCAGAGAAATGGTAGATGGCTATGAAATCCGAAATGGACTCCATGTATGAGAACCAAGTATAGACTCTGGTTACTCCACATAAGGGCTTAGTGCTTAGAGTGTGAATATGGGTATTTTAAGAGAAAGACTAGGGCAAATGGCAAGGTAGAGACCTATAAGACCAGACCTGTTTAAAAGGTTTTTCAAGTCAAGGAGTTGACTGTGATAAAACCTTATTACCGGGTAATGCTCAAGTCCATTTGGATTTTACTTGCGATTGCAGCTTATTACGAAATCTGGCAAAATGGATGTGGAGACGTCCTTCCTCAGTGAAGACTTGAGGAGAATGTATGTATGATACAGCCAGAGGAATTTGTTTCAAAGGTTGAAGCAAATCGTGTTTTAAGCTACAATGATCCATTGATGGATTGAAGCAAGCTTCTCAAAGATGGAACATTCATTTTGATGAGACAATCAAAAGAGTTTGATTTTATCAAAAACGGGAATGAACCTAGTGTATACAAAAGGGTCAGTGGGAGCGCTGTGACATTCTTGGTATTATATGTTGATATACTACTGACAAGGAATAACACACCAATGCTACAATCAGTAAAGATAAAATTGTCTAAACATTCCTCCATGAATGACTTGGGAGGAGCATCCTATAAATTGGGGATATAAGTCTATATAGATAGATTTAAAAGGATGTTCGGCTTGACCCAAGGAACGTATATTCATTTGATGCTAAAGGCGTTTAGCATGGCAAACTCCAAGAGAGGTCTCATGATGATGAGCCATGGAGTGTATCTCTCTAAAATTGTCCCCAATTGAAAGAGAGATCACATGAGTTACTATCATGTATGCAATGAATATACTAGGCTTGATGTTGATCAGTCATATTCTGGAGAAGATCACTGTAAGACAGTGATAAACATCTTTAAGTACTTAACCGGTATTGAAGATGTAATCATAATTCATGGTAGGTTTGAATTAAAACAAGAGGGCTAAACAGACTCAAGTTTTTTCAGACTGACCAAGACGATAACAAATCCACTTTAAGGTAAATCGTTACCTTGAAAGGTGGTGCAGTGAATCGGAAAGGTTCCAAACAGCAAAGAGTTGCTGGTTTAGTGACAAAGACAAAGTATATAGCTGTAAATGAAGCTGCAAGTTGATTGTTTGGATGAAAAGTTCATCACAGAACTAGGAATAGTTCCTAAGTCTCATCTTGGATTCAAACATGTGTTGCGGCACTTTCATTTGATTAGTGGAATCATTGAAAGAGAAGAAGTCACTATAGAGATAGTGGACTCTCAAGAACAACATTGCATATCCATTTACTGAAGCTTTATCCAAACAGCAGGATGATCGTCACTTAGAGAAGAAGGGTATTAGATACCATGACGATTGGCTTTAGTGCAAGTGGGAGATTGAAAGTAGTATGCACACAAGCCAATCATATTTGATATGATGCAGCATATACTTTGTAATCTTATTCGATTATTAAAGGCATTTTACTTTATCAACATAGTGTTGTTATATTAAATGTGATAAACCCATAATTTTGAGCAATGCTTTTAGAATCATGATGGTGATCATGCTAATGAGATCTAAATTCAAGATAGCTCACAAACTAAAATCGTTCCTAATCGTTGGATTACTAAAAAGGGGATTAGTGAATCCGGATAGATTAGTACATACGTTGCTTGCTCTTATGAAGAGGATGATTGATCTCATAATCATTTGTGTGGAGACACTAAAGCAAGTATGTAGGTGCTTATTAGAGAATAAGTTCACTGAACGTGGCTCGCTAAGGAATACCTAATGGAGTTTTACTCGCCTGTCAATAGGAATTCCTCTAGTGATAGTAGTACAAGTGATCCTTGGACTTGAGATCATCATAGTATCTTGTGTATGATGAGTTATACTTTGACATGTCCCTTAAGACCCTGAGGGTATATTAAAGGGTATGATTGGGTATAATAAGTTATACATGGAGATAGGTGAATGATCAACAAAGAATCTACCACTTCTAGTAAAAGGAGAGAATGTCCTATGTGATTCGATAAATGACGACTCAGAAGTCTTTGGCCAAAGCAGAATGAAATTAGAAAGGAGTTTCTAATTTGCATTAATTAGAGTTGTGCATTTCAGAATCGAAATACATATAATTAAATAAAATAAGACTTGACAGTAATTCCATGTCTTATATTTAATTGGGACATTGTATGGTAGAAGGATTGAATTGTACGGTAACTATTCACTGAAAGGTTCTTTTGTGATTAATGTTGAAATCTATATTATCTGGAAAGTCGTTGATCGCTAAGGGGGCTTACCCTTATTGTAGAATAAATATTATTTATTTAAATGAATTAAATAGTTTAATTTATTTATTTAAATAAAATTAGAATTGTTCTAATTGATTTATTCACAACCGGTTTAATATGGAGAACCTAAAGGGTCACACCGCAAAAGGAAAATATTTATTTAAGAAGTAAATGGCATAATCGTAATAATAAGTTAAGTGTATTTAATTTAATCTATGGAGATAGAATAAATTAAATAGCTTAATATTTATTATTTAATATTTTGGAAATATTAAATATAAATTAATAAGAGGAGTCTTATTATTATTATTACTATTACTATTATTTAATTCCTAATAGGGATTGGGAATTAATTAGTAGAAGTACTCTCTCATGAATTCCTAATTGGATTAGGAGTTCAATTAATTAAAGGAGTTTAATTAAAATAAAAACCCTAATCCTAAATAGTTTAGGAGGGTTCCCTATATCTATAAATAAGAGGAGTCTTATTATGATTTGGGGTTAGACAATTTTACACACTCTTGCATAAGAATTGTAGAGAGTACTTACAATTTCTATAGAGATAGAAACTAGGGTTTTGCCAACACCCATCTTCTTGAACAAGTATTATTCCTTGGTGGATCACCTCTAGAGGCCAAACACTTGGGTGGCTAACGTTGATCAAAGGAAGGAATTTAATCGGTGGAATTCAAGGAGAACGCGAAGCAATTGGAGGTGAACTTGTACCTGAGGAAGCTAGAATTCTACAAGGGTATAATTCTTATTCTCCATCTCTTTCGTTTAATTAATAATTGTTCATAAAGAAAGATCATGGTGATGGTTTGTATAAAATTTTAAAATCTGATTTTATCGCGCTTCCGCACTATTTATGTAATTTGATTGCATATTCGCGCTATGTACAAACCTAACAGTAACCCCATCTCCAACGGTCCAAAGATGAAAATCTTTGTAATATTCGAAACCATTCATGAACATCACAGCAAAAATAATTAAAACATTTATGGCCCCTACATAAATAAGGAGCTGTGCAGCAGCTACAAAATGGGAGTTCGATAAAATATAGAAAGACGTACAAACAAGAACCAATCCCAATGAAAAGGCAGAATAAATTGGATTGGGAAGTAATACCACTCCCAGACCTCCTAATATAAGACCCGATCCCAGAAAGACTAAAAGAAAATCATGTATTGGTCCAGGTAAATCCATTTTATATAAAATAAGAGATAAATAAATCGAAATCTTTCATAACTTTATTGAACGCCATAGTGATTCGGTTGCTCATTTTGATATTAGTCAAACTAGAACGAGGTAATAGGACTCCTAATCACCTCTTTCTTTGAAAATTTGAACAGACTGATGAAAAAAAATAAGTGACTTAGAAAACTGTAAACCACTAATGTAACGAATGTAATTTTTGTGAATAATTAAAATATTTATTGAGTTAAATAAATATTTTTGTTAATTTATTTATTGAGTAAAAATAAATAATTGATAAAGTTATTGTGGAGTAATTCATTTTAAGTGGAATTATGTTGATTGTTATTTAAATGTAATTTGATGTGTCTATTCTAATTTAATTTAATAATTAAATTAGATGAATAAATAATTTATTTGAATAAGAGTTATAATTAAATTAGTAAGGTTTAATTGGATTTATTTAATAATAGATTTAATTAAATCGAAAGTGTGGCAAGTGTGACAATGAAACTATATAGTATAATGAGTTATTAAAATAAAGGAAAAATGATTAATTTTCGTTAAACCAAACAAGGCCTTGTGACCCTTGGTTGGTAAAAATGGATTATTTTTGCTTGGTGCAACCAAACAAGGCCTTGTGGCCTTTGAAATTCTATTTTTTGTATTTGAGTTTGCCAAACATGGCCTAACTCTTAGCTTTTTGCAACTGACAAGTTAATATCAACTTACGTTAAAGTAAGAACGTCAGTTGTCTTCTAAGCCTAAGAGAAGAGAAGAAAACAAAAGCAGAGTTTGAGAAGAGAGAATTTGAGAGCTTAGAGAAATTCTGGAAAATCAAAAAGGAAGAAGGTGAATTGCTAACTCATCATCTAGCTAAGTTCAAGAAGAAATCAAGAGGTATAAATTGATTCTAATATTCTTTATTTATTGTTCTTGGAGTTCTTCACTATTATTTCTCTGTATATGAATTTATTTGCTCAATGCATGAATTACTTTGTTGTAATTGTTAATATGCATATACTAATGATTGTATGTTGTTTATAATCAGTTTTAATTGAATGAATCCATTAAAAACATGCTTTAGAATTGAGTTTTTGGTTTTACAGAGTTTTATTTCATGTATGGCTTATAAGTGACTTAGAAAACTATAAACCACTAATGTACACATCGTTTTGAACGCGATAGTGATGAGATTGCTCCTTTAGTTGCTAATCAAACTTGAACGAAGTAATATGACTCCTAATCACCTCTTTCTTTGATAATTTGAAGGAACTAATGAACCAATAAAAAGGTCTCCCTAAATCAAGACTTGTGTGAGATGTACACATTGTTTTGAACGCGATAGTGATGAAATTACTCCTTCTAATGCTAATCAAACTAGAACGTAGTAATAAGACTCCTAATCACCTCTTTCTTTGACAATTTGAAGAAAACTAACGAAACAATAAGAATGTCTCCCTAAATCGAGACTTGTGTGAGATGTACACATCGTTTTGAACGCGTTAGTGATGAGATTGCTCCTTTAGATGCTAATCAAACTAGAACGAAGTAATATGACTCCTAATCACCTATTTCTTTGATAATTTGTAGGAACTAATGAACTAATAAAAGGGTCTCCCTAAATTAAGACTTGTGTGAGTTGTACACATTGTTTTGAACGCGATAGTGATGAGATTGCTCCTTCTGATGCTAATCAAACTAGAACGAAGTAATAAGACTCCTAATCACCTCTTTCTTTGACAATTTGAAGAAAAACTAACGAAACAATAAGAAGGTCTCCCTAAATCGAGACTTGTGCGAGATGTACACATCGTTTTGAATGCCATAGTGATTGGATTGCTCATTTTAATGTTAATCAAACTAGAACGAGGTAATAGGACTCCAAATCACCTCTTTCATTCAGAATTTGAACGAACTAATGAACCAATAAGAAGGTCTCCCTAAATCAAGACTTGTGTCAGATGTACACATTGTTTTGAATGCGATAGTAATGAGATTGCTCCTTCTGATGCTAATCAAACTAGAACGAAGTAATATGACTCCTAATCACCTCTTTCTTTGACAATTTGAAGGAACTAATGAACCAATAAAAATGTCTCCCTAAATCAAGACTTGTGTGAGATGTACACATTTTTTTGAACGCGATAGTGATGAGATTGCTCCTTCTGATGCTAATCAAACTAGAACGAAGTAATAAGACTCCTAGTCACCTCTTTCTTTGACAATTTGAAGAAAACTAACGAAACAATAATAAGGTCTTCCTAAATCGAGACTTGTGTGAGATGTACACATCGTTTTGAACGCGATAGTGATGAGATTGCTCCTTTAGATGCTAATCAAACTAGAACGAAGTAATATGACTCCTAACCACCTATTTCTTTGACAATTTATAGGAACTAATGAACCAATAAGAAGCTCTCCCTAAATAAAGACTTGTGTGAGATGTACAAATTGTTTTGAACGCGATAGTGATGAGATTGATCCTTCTGATGCTAATCAAACTAGAACGAAGTAATAGGACTCCTAATCACCTCTTTCTTTGACAATTTGAAGAAAACTAACGAAACAATAAGAAGGTCTCCCTAAATCGAGACTTGTGTGAGATGTACACATCGTTTTGAATGCCATAGTGATTGGATTGCTCATTTTGATGTTAATCAAACTAGAACGAGGTAATAGGACTCCTAATCACTTCTTTCTTTCAGAATTTGAACGAACTAATGAACCAATAAGAAGGTCTCCCTAAATCAAGACTTGTGTGAGATGTACACATTGTTTTGAATGCGATAGTGATGAGATTGCTCCTTCTGATGTTAATCAAACTAGAACATAGTAATAAGACTCCTAATCACCTCTTTCTTTGACAATTTGAAGAAAACTAACGAAACAATAAGAATGTCTCCCTAAATCGAGACTTGTGTGAGATGTACACATAGTTTCGAACGCGATAGTGATGAGATTGCTCTTTTAGATGCTAATCAAACTAGAACGAAGTAATATGACTCCTAATCACCTATTTCTTTGACAATTTGTAGGAACTAATGAACCAATAAGAAGGTCTCCCTAAATCAAGAATTGTGTGAGATGTACACATTGTTTTGAACGCGATAGTGATGAGATTGCTCCTTCTGATGCTAAGAAACTAGAACGAAGTAATAAGACTCCGAATCACCTCTTTCTTTGACAATTTGAAGAAAACTAACGAAACAATAAGAAGGTCACCCTAAATCGAGACTTGTGTGAGATGTACACATCGTTTTGAACGCCATAGTGATTCGATTGCTCATTTTGATATTAGTCAAACTAGAACGAGATAATAGGACTCCTAATCACCTCTTTCTTTGGGAAGTTGAACGAACTAATGAACCAATATGAAGGTCTCTCTAAATTAAGACTTGTGTAAGATGTACACATCGTTTTGAACGCGATAGTGATAAGATTGCACCTTTAGTTGCTAATCAAACTTGAAAGAAGTAATATGACTCCTAATCACCTCTTTCTTTGACAATTTGAAGGAACTAATGAACCAATAAAAAGGTCTCCCTAAATCAAGACTTGTGTGAAATGTACACATTGTTTTGAACGCTATAGTATTGAGATTGCTCCTTCTGATGCTAATCAAACTGGAACGTAGTAATAAGACTCCTAATCACCTCTTTCTTTGACAATTTGAAGAAAACTAACGAAACAATAAGAATGTCTCCCTAAATCGAGACTTGTGTGAGATGTACACATCGTTTTGAACGCGATAGTGATGAGATTGCTCCTTTAGTTGCTAATCAAACTTGAACGAAGTAATATGACTCCTAATCACCTATTTCTTTGACAATTTGTAGGAACTAATGACCCAATAAGAAGGTCTCCCTAAATCAAGACTTGTGTGAGTTGTACACATTGTTTTGAACGCGATAGTGATGAGATTGATCCTTCTGATGCTAATCAAACTAGAACGAAGTAATAAGACTCCTAATCACCTCTTTCTTTGACAATTTGAAGAAAACTAACGAAACAATAAAAAGGTCTCCCTAAATCGAGACTTGTGCGAGATGTACACATCGTTTTGAATGCCATAGTGATTGGATTGCTCATTTTGATGTTAATCAAACTAGAACGAGGTAATAGGACTCCTAATCACCTCTTTCTTTTAGAATTTGAACGAACTAATAAACCAATAAGAAGGTCTCCCTAAATCAAGACTTGTGTGAGATGTACACATTGTTTTGAATGCGATAGTGATGAGATTGCTCTTTCTGATGCTAATCAAACTAGAACGAAGTAATATGACTCCTAATCACCTCTTTCTTTGACAATTTGAAGGAACTAATGAACTAATAAGAATGTCTCCCTAAATCAAGACTTGTGTGAGATGTACACATTTTTTTGAACGCGATAGTGATGAGATTGCTCCTTCTGATGCTAATCAAACTAGAACGAAGTAATAAGACTCCTAGTCACCTCTTACTTTGACAATTTGAAGAAAACTAACGAAACAATAATAAGGTCTCCCTAAATCGAGACTTGTGTGAGATGTACACATCGTTTTGAATGCCATAGTGATTGGATTGCTCATTTTGATGTTAATCAAACTAGAACGAGGTAATAGGACTCCTAATCACCTCTTTCTTTCAAAATTTGAACGAACTAATGAACCAATAAGAAGGTCTCCCTAAATCAAGACTTGTGTGAGATGTACACATTGTTTTGAATGCGATAGTGATGAGATTGCTCCTTCTGATTCGAATCAAACTAGAACGAAGTAATAAGACTCCTAATCACCTATTTCTTTGACAATTTAAAGGAAACTAACGAAACAATGAGAAGGCTTCCCTAAATCGAGACTTGTGTGAGATGTACACATCGTTTTGAACGCGATAGTGATGAGATTGCTCCTTTAGATGCTAATCAAACTAGAATAAAGTAATATGATTCCTAATCACCTCTTTCTTTGACAATTTGAAAGAACTAATGAACCAATAAGAAGGTCTCCCTAAATCAAGACTTGTGTGAGATGTACACATTGTTTTGAATGCGATAGTGATGAGATTGTTCCTTCTGATGCTAATCAAACTAGAACGAAGTAATAAGACTCATAATCACGTCTTTCTTTGAAAATTTGAACGAACTAATGAACCAATAAGAAGGTCTCCGTAAATCAAGACTTGTGTGAGATGTACACATTATTTTGAACGCGATAGTGATGAGATTACTCCTTCTGATGCTAATCAAACTAGAACGAAGTAATAAGACTCCTAATCACCTCTTTCTTTGACAATTTGAAGAAAACTAACGAAACAATAAGAAGGTCACTCTAAATCGAGACTTATGTGAGATGTACACATCGTTTTGAACGCCATAGTGATTCGATTGCTCATTTTGATATTAGTCAAACTAGAATGAGGTAATAGGACTCCTAATCACCTCTTTCTTTGAAAATTTGAACAGACTGATGAAAAAAAATAAGTGACTTAGAAAACTGTAAACCACTAATGTAACGAATGTAATTTTTGTGAATAATTAAAATATTTATTGAGTTAAATAAATATTTTTGTTAATTTATTTATTGAGTAAAAATAAATAATTGATAAAGTTATTGTGGAGTAATTCATTTTAAGTGGAATTATGTTGATTGTTATTTAAATGTAATTTGATGTGTCTATTCTAATTTAATTTAATAATTAAATTAAATGAATAAATAATTTATTTGAATAAGAGTTATAATTAAATTAGTAAGGTTTAATTGGATTTATTTAATAATAGATTTAATTAAATCGAAAGTGTGGCAAGTGTGACAATTAAACTATATAGTATAATGAGTTATTAAAATAAATGAAAAATGATTAATTTTAGTTAAACCAAACAAGGCCTTGTGACCCTTGGTTGGTAAAAATGGATTATTTTTGCTTGGTGCAACCAAACAAGGCCTTGTGGCCTTTGAAATTCTATTTTTTGTATTTGAGTTTGCCAAACATGGCCTAACTCTTAGCTTTTTGCAACTGACAAGTTAATATCAACTTACGTTAAAGTAAGAACGTCAGTTGTCTTCTAAGCCTAAGAGAAGAGAAGAAAACAAAAGTAGAGTTTGAGAAGAGAGAATTTGAGAGCTTAGAGAAATTCTGAAAAATCAAAAAGGAAGAAGGTGAATTGCTAACTCATCATCTAGCTAAGTTCAAGAAGAAATCAAGAGGTGTAAATTGATTCTAATATTCTTTATTTATTGTTCTTGGAGTTCTTCACTATTATTTCTCTGTATATGAATTTATTTGCTCAATGCATGAATTACTTTGTTGTAATTGTTAATATGCATATACTAATGATTGTATGTTGTTTATAATCAGTTTTAATTGAATGAATCCATTAAAAACATGCTTTAGAATTGAGTTTTTGGTTTTACAGAGTTTTATTTCATGTATGGCTTATATGTATGAAAATTGATGTCCAATTAGTTTATTAATCGGTAAATTAATGTTTGATTGTGTTAATATGATGAAAAACGAAAAGAATGTAAGTGGAATGGATTAAAGTAGCTTAGAGATGAATTTACAGTGTTTGATTTCATTAAAATGGCTAAAACAAGATTACTTTGTTCAAATAGTGAATTTTTGATTTTTAATTGGTTGAGTATGTGTTTATAATAGTTAGAATTATTAGAAATATGATGCGTAACTGTTTTACATCATGTTTGATGTTTGGGTATGTTTAATTTATAAGTCGGATGATAGAATTTGGAAAATTTGGTCTGAAGTTTCTCTGGTTCGCGTTCTGCAGAAGCTGACAGTCGAGTCTACCGCCCCGGCGGTAGAAATAAACTGTTTTTGTCGCCCCGGCGATCTCGTCGCTCCGGCCGCAGAATTGAACTAGAATCCTTGCCCCGGCGGTGTCCTCGCCCCGGCGACGATTTTGTAAAGGAATTCACTGCCCCGGCGGTGGAACAGGAAATAAAAAAAATTAAAATTAAATAAATAAATTTCCTTTTCTTTGTGATGTTATTATATGGCCATGTGCATGTATAATTTTAGGTTTGTATAACGCGAACATGCAATCAAATTACATAAATATAGCGGAAGCGCGATAAAATCAGATTTTAAAATTTTATACAAACCATCACCATGATCTTTCTTTATGCACAATTATTAATTAAACGAAATAGATAGAGATTAAGAAATTATACCCTCGTAGAACCGTGCTTCCTCGGGTACAAGTTCAACTCCAATTCTATTGTGTTCCCCTTAAATTCCACCGATTAAATTCCTTCCTTTGATCAACATTAGCCACCCAAGTGTTTGGCCTCTAGAGGTGATCCACCAAGGAATAATATCTATTTAAGAAGATGGGTGTTGGCAAAACCCTAGTTTCTATCTCTATAGAAATTGTAAGTATTCTCCACAATTCTTATGCAAGAGTGTGTAATCCTAATCTATGATAAGACTCCTCTTATTTATAGATGTAGGAATAACCCCTTCCCTAAACTATTTAGGATTAGGGTTTCTATTATAATTAAACTCATTTAATTAATGAGAGAGTACTTCTATTAATTAATTCACAATCCCTATTAGAAATTAAATAATAGTAATAGTAATAATAATAATAATAAGACTCCTCTTATTAATTTATATTTAATATTTCCAAAATATTAAATAATAAATATTAAGCTATTTAATTTATTCTATCTCCATAGATTAAATTAAATACACTTAACTTATTATTACAATTATGTCATTTACTTCTTAAATAAATATTTTCCTTTTGCGGTGTGACCCTTTAGGTTCTACATATTAAATCGGTTGTGAATAAATCAATTAGAACAATTCTAATCTTATTTAAATAAATAAATTAAACTATTTAATTTATTTAAATAAATAATATTTATTCTACAATAAGGGTAAGCCCCCTTAGCGATCAACGACTTTCCAGATAATATAGATTTCAACATTAATCACAAAAGAACCTTTCAGTGCATAGTTACCATACAATTCAATCATTCTACCATACAATGTCCCAATTAAATATAAGATATGGAATTACTGTCAAGTCTTATTTTATTTAATTATATGTATTTCGATTCCCAAAAGCACAACTCTAAATAATGCAAATTAGAAACTCCTTTCTAATTTCATTTTGCCTTGGCCAAGGACTACTGAGTTGTCATTTATCGAATTACATAGGACATTCACATCTTTTACTAGACGTGGTAGATTCTTTGTTGATCATTCACCTATCTCCATGTACAACTCATCATACATAAGATAGTATGACGATCTCAAGTCCAAGGATCACTTGTACTACTATCACTATAGGAATTCCTATTGACAGGCGAGTAAAACTCCATTAGGTATTCCTTAGCGAGTCACGTTCAGTGAACTTATTCTCCAATAAGCACCTACATACTTGCTTTAGTGTCTCCGCACAAATAATTATGAGATCAATCATCCTCTTCTTAAGAGCAAGCAACGTATGTACTAATCTATCCGGATTCACTAATCCCCTTTTTAGTAATCCATCGATTAGGAACGATTTTAGTTTGTGAGCTATCTAGAATTTAGATCTCATTAGCACGATCCCCATCATGATTCTAAAAGCATTGCTCAAAACTATGGGTTTATCACATTTAATATAACAGCATCATGTAGATAATGTAAAATGCCTTTAATATCTGAATAAGATTACAAAGTATATGCTACATTATATCAAATATGATTGGCTTGTGTGCATACTACTTTCAATCTCCCACTTGCACTAAAGCCAATCGTCATGGTATCCAATACCCTTCTTCTCTAAAGTGACGATCATCCTGCTATTTGGATAAAGCTTCAGTAAATGGATATGCAATGTTGTTCTTGAGAGTACACTATCTCTATAGTGACTTTTTCTTCTTTCAATGATTCCTCTAATCAAATGAAAGTGCCGCAACACTTGTTTGAATCCAAGATGAGACTTGGGAACTATTCCTAGTTCTGTAATGAACTTTTCATCCAAACAATCAACTTGCAGCTTCATTTACAGCTATATACTTTGTCTTTGTCACTAAACCAGCAACTCTTTACTGTTTGGAACCTTTTCAATTCACTACACCACCAATCAAGGTAACAATTTACCCTAAAGTGGATTTATTATCGTCTTGGTCAGTCTGAAAAACTTGAGTCTTTTTAGCCCTCTAGTTTTAATTCAGACCTACCATGAATCATGATCACATCTTCAATACCGGTTAAGTACTTAAGATGTTTATCACTGTCTTACAGCGATCTTCTCCAGAATATGACTGATCAACATCAGACCTTGTATATTCATTGCATACATGATAATAACTCATGTGATCTCTCTTTTATTGGAGATAATTTTAGAGAGATACACTCCATGATTCATCATCATGAGACCTCTCTTGGAGTTTGCCATGCTAAACGCCTTTAGCATCGAATGATTATACGTTCATTGGGTCAAGCTGAACATCCTTTTAAATCTATCTATATAGATTTATATCCCTAATTTATAAGATGCTCCTCCCAAGTTATTCATGGAGGAATGTTTAGACAATTTTATCTTTACTGATTGTAGCATTGGTGTGTTATTCCTTATCAGTAGTATATCAACATAGAATACTAGGAATGTCACAGTGCTCCCACTGACCCTTTTGTACACACTAGGTTCATTCTCGTTTTTGATAAAATCAAACTCTTTTGATTGTCTCATCAAAACGAATGTTCCATCTTTGAGAAGCTTGCTTCAATCCATAAATGGATCATTGTAGCTTAAAACACGATTTGCTTCAACCTTTGAAACAAATTCCTCTAGCTGTATCATACATACATTCTCCTCAAGTCTTCATTGAGGAAGGGCGTCTCCACATCCATTTTGCCAGATTTCGTAATAAGCTGCAATCACAAGCAAAATCCAAATGGACTTGAGCATTACCCAGTAATAAGGTTTTATCACAGTCAACTCCTTGACTTGAAAAACCTTTTAAACAGGTCTGGTCTTTTAGGTCTCCACCTTGCCATTTGCCTCAATCTTTCTCTTAAAGACCCATATTCACACTCTAGGCACTATGCCCTTTTGTGGAGTAACCAGAGTCTATACTTGGTTCTCATACATGGAGTCCATTTCGGATTTCATGGCCATCTGCCATTTCTCTGAGTGTCTTCTACTCATAGCCTCATCGTATATAACTAGATCATCATCCTCTATGATACGTACCTCATCATCATCCTCTATGATGAATCCATACCTCCCAGGTATCTTCGGTATTCTTCCAGATTTACGATTCGGTTGTGGTATAATAGGTCTATCTACAGGTTCCTCGGTTTGACTTAAAGTGCTTTGTGGTTCTTGAACTCTTTCAAGATCTATTACCCTCCCACTAGCTCCTTCAATGATAAACACCTTTATACAAGAAGGCAGCGTATAGGATTATAGTAATAATCCCCTAAACTTTCTTTAGGATATACCACAACTCTGCACTTGTCAAATTTTGTCCCAAACTTATCTTTTGAAATATTTTCACATAAGTTGGACAACCCCTTATCTTAACATACTTAAGATTAGGAATCCTCCCTATCCATAACTTTTATGGAGTCTTGGGGTCGAATTTTGAGGTTACCTTATTTTGTAGATATGTAGCTGTGTCTAGGGTATAACCCCAGATGGATACTGGAATATCGGTAAAAATCATTATGGACCGCACCATGTTCAACAAGGTACAATTTCTCCTTTTAGATACACCAATCAATTATTGCGTATCAAGAGGTGTCCATTATGAGAAAATACCATTTTGAGATGATCTAGTATTCATTGTACAAGTATTATTTCTTCGATCTGATCAAAGAATCTTAATACTTTGTCAATTTGTTTCACTTCTGAATTCTTTGAACCTTTCAAATGATTCAGACTTGTATTTCATCAAATACACATGTTCAACTCTTTGAATGATCATCTCCTTTTCTTTTACTAGTTTGTTCAATTTGTAAAATTATTTTTCATGTAAGTCAAGTTTACAAAGTCCATCAAGTGATCTTCCAGTTTCAAACAAAACATTATCATTATAAATAGAACAACAATTGTTCTTAAATATAATACCAGAACCTTCCTTGTCCAAGAACAGAAGTAATAATGTTTCTTAAGAGAACTGAAACATAATAACAACTTATTAACTTAATAGACTTGCTCGTAGGCAACGCTAAACTATAAGTTCCTACGGCTAATGTAGCAACCATTACTCCATTCTCCGCACGTAAGATTACTTACTCTTTGTTTAGCTTTCTACTCCTGCTTAGTCTCTGTATTGGATTGCATACGTGAGAACTATAGCCGGTATCCAATACCCAAGTAGAACCTTGGCTTACAGAAAGATTTATTTCAATGATGAACAAACCTATATCTGTAACCGAAGCTTCACTAAGCTTCTTCTGGTTAGCCTCTGCAAGATGCTCCTTACAGTTTCCTTTCTATTATCCAGGCTTATTGCAGTGGAAGCAAACTCCTTTGCTATCTGCATCAGTTTTGTTCTTAGTGTCCTTAGTTATTACCTTTCCTTATACCTTCTTTGAATTGTTCTTTTTTTAAGAAGATCCTTTGGCCCTCTTCCGCTTCTTGAAAGAATCGTCTATCAGTAAGACTTGGTCTTTCTTGGTTGAAAAGTGACTCTTTACAGTTTTCAACGTGTTTAAACAACTCATGCAGGCTGGCATATAGCTTGTTCACATGGAAATTCACAACAAATTGTGAGAAAGAGTCCGGGAGTGATCGCAAGATCAAATCTTGGATCAACTCTTCATCTAATACAAAACTCAGTTGTCCCAATTGTTCAATCTGATTGATCATTTTTAGGACATTTGTCTATATTGTAGTGCCATCGGTTATTCTAAATTGGAAGAGCTCCTTAGATATCTAATATCTAGCAGTCCTACTTTCCTCACCATTCAACTCTTTGAAGGTGCAGGAGTACAGTATGAGCATCCATAGTTTTATGCTGACGCTGAAGCTCGTAACTCATGGATGTGAGCATGATGTATTGAGCCAATTGTGCATCATCTTGCTACTTTCTAAAAGTAGCAATCTCTTCCTCAGAGGTATTGTCTACAACCATTGCAGGGATAGGCATATTAAGGATATAAGATAGCTTTTCAACCTTGAGAACTATTCTCAGATTCCTTAACTAGTCCGTGTTATTTGGTCCAGTTAATTAGCATCTAATATGCTTCGCAGTGATAGTAAATTAGACATTGTAAAAATTCTGTAAATGAAATAGACAACATTTTAGCATACATTCATTTAATTAATTACCAAAATAAATTAGGTCTTTATTTTAAATTGGTATCTCTCACTATTTTCGTCAAACTATATTACCCTCAATTTATAATTCGGCAAATCTAATTAAAGATTTGCTAGTGAGAATAAGGATCTCATTTCAAATATATATAGCCTTGTGTGTGCACAACAAACTATATATAAATAAATAGGTAGACAACTATTGTCAATTACATCACTATGTAACTCCTTGTATTTTTCCTCTTAGATTATAATGGTCAAGTGTGTGCACATCCGAACTAAAATAATCTAAGTTAAGTCCAACCTAGCACTTCCATATATGTGAAGAGAAAAAAGACCGCCCTTGTGTGTGCACAACAAAGCAGTAATATTCAATTCCTTAATAAGCATCAAATGTGATAAAACAACATCTTAAATATTTAATACTCGCCTTGTGTGTGCACAACAAACTCATATTAAATATTTAATACTCTATTGCTTTACCATGCTAGAAGGCGACGTTCGATATTTCAAATATCTTTGAATGCTTAGGACTTAATATAATTTCTTTGAGGGGTTTGTTATTATTAGTCTCATCTTGTTTAGCACGCATGCACATATATATATAAAATACGCGTCATATTATTTAACATGCGAAGCATGTTGTATATAATATATATGTATATATATATATATATATATATAGTAATCATGCACATATAGAATACTATATTCTACCGGGATTGATTATGGACTTTTATTTTAGTTTGGTTCACTAGAGCCACCAAGTGAACCAAAAGGTCAAACCTAGGGTGCAAGAATTAAATTTAAATATAACTATTATATTTAAACCTGGGCTCCATTACAAACGGGTCTTCATGCACTCCTTGCTCCTTTGTCTCCAATTCTTCAAAATTAATTCTAACTAGTCCTATTACAAAAACTATTTACAATAAATAGAAACCTTGATCAGCAGTCAATGGGAAGTACATAGGAGGAAAATAGAATTTACATCAAGAAAAACTAGAGAAGACGAGGTACGCAGACCCCATTTATAAAAACCCATTCATTCAAGCATTCTCTAAAATAAATCCAATCACACATTGGTCAATAGTCCATAATCAGTCCCTATTTATTAT
Organism: Aralia elata; assembly: GCA_034770075.1. Taxonomy (NCBI): domain Eukaryota; kingdom Viridiplantae; phylum Streptophyta; class Magnoliopsida; order Apiales; family Araliaceae; genus Aralia; species Aralia elata. Next base: position 1,535,531 of record JAVJAP010000057.1, read on the forward strand.
CATACATATCTCCATATGCATCAATAAATAATATTCATCTCATGAATAATAAAATCATTCCATATATGCATTGATATCATTTAATGGGCAATATTAGTTAGTATAAAATCCAATTTCAACTCCAATTAGTTATCATGGAATCCAATTCCAACTCTAATTAGTTATCATGAAATCCAATTTTAATTAAAATAAACATCTTTATTTTAATCATATTCCAAATCAAAATAAACTCTTGTATTTTAATTTATCCAATTTTGAATAAAAAATAAACTCATTTATTTTTTAATCAAATTCCAAATCAAAATAAACTCCTTTATTTTAATTTACAAAAAATAAAAAAAAATAAAAATGAGGTCAACCCTTAATCATAAACCTTTAAAAGAAATAATCAAACAAGCCTTTAAGTTAAACTTCAAACCCAGAATTATATAGTTTAAATATTAAACATTCTGATTCATTTTTTTTATTTTTTTTGCTAAATAATATTCTGATTCATAATCAAAAGTGATTCTGGTGTAGTGATAAGACTTCTAACTTATGACCAATAGGTAAAGGGTTCAAAACCTTCTAGCTCCAAATTAATTATTTCATTTTTAAAGGTTGACCAGTCAGCGCCACGTCAGCAGCCAACAGTTGACCAGTCAGCGCCACATCAGCAGCCAGTGCCACATCATCAGTTGACCAGTCAACAGTTGACTAGTCAACGTTTGACCGTTGATTTTGACCAACGGATTTTTTTTTTAATAAATAAATAATTTTACACAAACAGTTATGCCCAATTAAATTTTTCTAAACACATATCAATGTATATACAGAATCAAAAGAATTAATAATTCGCATAAAGTTTGGCTCTTGATACCACTGTTAGGTTTGTATAACGCGAACATGCAATCAAATTACATAAATATAGCGGAATCGCGATAAAATCAGATTTTAAAATTTTATACAAACCATCACCATGATCTTTCTTTATGCACAATTATTAATTAAATGAAATAGATAGAGATTAAGAAATTATACCCTCGTAGAATCGTGCTTCCTCGGGTACAAGTTCAACTCCAATTCCTTCGTGTTCTCCTTGAATTCCACCGATTAAATTCCTTCCTTTGATCAACATTAGCCACCCAAGTGTTTGGCCTCTAGAGGTAATCCACCAAGGAATAATATCTATTCAAGAAGATGGGTGTTGGCAAAACCCTAGTTTCTATCTTTATAGAAATTGTAAGTACTCTCCACAATTCTTATGCAAGAGTGTGTAACCCTAATCTATGATAAGACTCCTCTTATTTATAGATGTAGGAATAACCCTTCCCTAAACTATTTAGAATTAGGGTTTCTATTATAATTAAACTCATTTAATTAATGAGAGAGTACTTCTATTAATTAATTCCCAATCCCTATTAGAAATTAAATAATAGTAATAGTAATAATAATAATAATAAGACTCCTCTTATTAATTTATATTTAATATTTCCAAAATATTAAATAATAAATATTAAGCTATTTAATTTATTCTATCTCCATAGATTAAATTAAATACACTTAACTTATTATTACAATTATGTCATTTACTTCTTAAACAAATATTTTTCTTTTGCGGTGTGACTCTTTAGGTTCTCCATATTAAACCGGTTGTGAATAAATCAATTAGAACAATTCTAATCTTATTTAAATAAATAAATTAAACTATTTAATTTATTTAAATAAATAATATTTATTCTACAAGAAGGGTAAGCCCACTTAGCGATCAACGACCTTCTAGATAATATAGATTTCAAAATTAATCACAAAAGAACCTTTCAGTGCATAGTTACCGTACAATTCAATCATTCTACCATACAATGTCCCAATTAAATATAAGACATGGAATTTGTGACAACCCGGATTTTCGAGAATAATTATAATAAGAATTTAATATAGAATAATTCTTATTACGAGTCGCGTTTGAATATATATGTGTTATATATATTTATGTGATTTAATTGGTGAGCTTAATATGTATATATATATATATATGTGAAATATATATACATAGATTCAGAATGATTGAGTTACTAGTTAATAATTGTAACGATCGTGAGCCGTGGGTAGCTTGGTAATTCAAGCTTATGGATATTATTGAATAAAATGGACTTTTATTAATAATATTATGTGTTAAGAGTTTAAAGGTTATATTATAACCTAGGTTATGTGTAAACGATGATTAGTAATTATGAAAATTTTCGTATAAGCTAATTTGGCGGTTTCGAGAAATATCGCTAGAATACTATTTATTGGATTAAATAAATAGTTGAAGGAAAATATTATTGAACGAGTTATTTGTTGTAAAGACGCTAATCCAAGTTATGGGCGAGATATGTGTGCGATGATGTATATGATTATGGGGAGTTAATCGTGAAGAGCAACGATCGCGAATCATGAATACCTTTGTAATTTGAGTTTAATAATATTATTAAATGGATTAAATATTTTTTTATGTGACATGTTTAAAGGTTATTTTATAACCTGGGTGATGTCAATGTATGAATTTTTATGTGTTATTGAACCGTAGGAGTGAGTAAGTGATTTCACGAAGAATCGCAAAATCACTATTTGCGGGACACATTTCCCGAGACACTATTCACGCCACAATATTTTTGTGTCTTTTTCGATTTTAATAAATTTCATAAATACGTGTATGCATACGAATAATTTTTTCAAGTGTCGAAAATTTTATTTGAGCTGATACGTGATTTTATCCGTATCTGAAATGTATTATATGGGGGTTCCAAATAATTGGACAAATCCCATAATAATTATTTTTATGCATCCCAATAATTTATGGGAGTACCCATTTTAATTTTGGGTAGAGTTATTTACCAAATTGAGTAAAAAAGTGGGAGTTTTCGAATATAATTTGGTGTATTTGGGTATTTATTTTGGCTTGTTACTCCAAGAGGGAACCAACCCCCTATTTTAGACCAATTAGAATTGAGAGATGAGGGAGCTTGCCGGCAAGCTTGAATTGTTGGCCTCCTTGAGCCACAAACCCATTTCCTCCCAAAATTCCTCTACTTCACCCAAATCATTCAATTATTCATTCTCTCATCCCATTCCATACCTTGTTGCTGCAGATGGAAGATAGAGAGAGAGATAGAGTGAGAGAGAAAATTCCTGCAGAAGCAAGAAGATCAAGGAAGAAGAAGAAGAAGGAGAAAAGGAAGAGAAGAAGAAGAGAGTGCGGGTGGAAGAGAAGATGAAGAGGAAGAGCTTCAAGCCACTCTAATAAACCCTAGCTACCTTCTCTATCATCTATAAGAGATTTACAGAGGTAACATCTCATTAAATCCATTTCGTTTGAGTTTTGTAAAAAATTTTCCAAAGTTTTTGGTTTTTGGAGCTTTTTAGCTCATGGACGATTTTTGAACGATTCTTGTTGTTTTTGTTTGTTCTAGATGTTTGTAAATGTTATTAAGAGATTATGTAAGCCATTAATAACATCAAAGTGGAACAAAAGTAAAAGAAATCCGTACCTATGCGTAAGGAGGATGAAGAACATGAAGAACAATGGACTTTTTGGACATTCGAACTTTTTAGAGGACTATAAAGCTATGATTTCGTGTTTGTTAATTTTATTTGTTGCTATGGTATTGTAGCTCCATGGGTTACGAAGCTAACCCAGCTGGAATCGAGTAAAAAGATGTAAAAACGAAGATTTGGTGTTGATTTTAGTGAAGAACACTTAGAACACCTAAAACAGAGTACGAACTTAGTACTTTGGCCTAAGATTTGGGCATGTTAATGTTAATGGGTAACTCTAAATTTTTGATATGTTGTAGCCCCATGAGTTAGGAGTCCATAGAGTCCGAAATGAACCAATTTGAACGTGTATGGAAGAAGTTATGGAGATCGGAGTGAAAAGAGGTCAGAAATTCGCGTTTGGAGAATTCTGCAGATTGTGGCCTGTATGCATGGCGCAGCTGCGCTATTCATAAGGCCAAATTGGGCGCAGCTGCGCCGTACACGTGTCAGGCGCAGACATGCCCGAGTGGACTGTTTTGACCTCCTATAGTAAAAAAGGCATAACTTTCTCATAAGAACTCGAAATTTGATGATTCAAGATGATTCTGAAAGAGGAATAGTAGACCTACAACTTTCGTTCTTTAAGTTGTTCGATTTGAGGTCTGTATCATGGCCTAAATTAGCCATTTATAGGACTGATGCGTAATTGGGGTCAATCGGAGGGCGTCGGGCACGCGCATTTGCACACGTAATGCCCCCGGCCCTATAAAATGATGTTCTAAGTTCCAAAACATGATTATTATGATTTATAATGATACTTAATATTAACCATTAGGTATTAGACAATTCGAATGAGCGTGCTAAGCGTACGCAATCGCGTGTCACTTGGGCGTTCGAATAGACAAGTGTGGCGTATGGACGTGCAAACGTCGTAACGCCATAACAAGTGTGTATAACCTTGATTAATATTTTGTTTTCAATAATAATGAGACATTATGGAGTGTTATAACCCAATGTATGAGCATACTAAACACATGCAAAAGAGGCGAATCAGGCATGTGACGTGTAAACGTCGAAACGCCGCGTAAAGTGTTAATGAACTTAAATAGTGTTTCGATTCAAATGAAACGAACATTATAAGATACGAAATGGGGTTAATATAACCAATAAGTATTGATGATGATAAGGGACGTAACGTTTTCAAACGACGCGACACCGAGTAACGTTTTAGAGTTAATCACATTTATTAATTTATAGTACGCGAACAATATGGGATAAGAATTATTATAGTTTAAACCATTATGTGAAGCCTTTTTAGTGGCTAATTGGTATTTTATTGTTAAATAAATTGTGTAGGATATTTGAAGGACGAGCTATAATGATTTGGCAAGGAATGCTTAAGGCAAGTTCTTTCAGTAACTTGTTGACTTGTTTAAATGTATTGATGTACATGACTTAATTACTAAATCTTTCACTATTATGTGGATTATATGCAAGCATGATTAAAGTATGCACAAGGTGCAATTATGTGACTATATTGTTCTATGTGGAACTTGAATTATTGTAAATATACAATATGAGATGCATGAGGTATGCTATGAGAGGCATGATGCATATATATAAATGAATTGCATAAAATTTATAATGCATGAATAAGATGCATAGTATGAGAATCATGATGCATGGATAAAGTGCAAACTTATGTGTTACGTGAAGCATGAAATGTGAAAACTGTTAGTTCTTGCTGAGCCGTCGTGCTCATTCTTGCAAAAATAAAACTTTTGCAGATTTATGATGCAATGCAATTATCTTGATATCATGATGATAAGGATTAGAGGCGCATGGAAATAGGAAGGTTGCTAAATATTCCTTTATTGTAATTATTTAGCTATGATGACGATATATGATGTACGTGAATTTGACTGTGTAAACCTTGAGTTAAAAATGAAAGTTATCCATTATAGTAGATAAGACGTGATTATGTTAGTTACTTGTTATAGTAACCTTCAAGGATGACGATGATGTACAAAGGACATTTTTTTAACGAATGTATACTTGTTGAATAACATTGTATATATTCAAGGATTGACTAAAGTCAGCATCTGAACCTTGCGTTCACATAAGGGATATTGTAAAGGATTATGGTATTTATTCAACCTTGATCATAAGTGTATTATTAAAGGTCATCGTGCCTGGGATTAGATGAGGATATGTTGTTATATTATTGTAATTACATATTCGTAGTACGCCTATGTTGCATGGGTTGTACTGTGGCACACCGAACCCGGGTTCAAGGTAAGACCCGAGTTTTGGGGGCGTTACAGTTGGTATCAGAGCTGATAAGTTATAAACCTTAGGTAAGAGTACCTTAGGCTATAACTGTAGTGCAGGAAGATGATAATGATGAAGATAGTGAAGGAATAAAACTCAAATAGAGTTTAATTGATAGTAAATGAATTTAGAAATTCATAGTAAAAGTTGAGATATATATAAGACGATTCAAAGAAGAATCTTGTGGCGTTATAAAAGATGAGAATTAGGAGTTACCTAACTCCAGTGATATAGATGATAATTATTTATCAATAGACGAGGTCTATGAGATAAAAATGTAATAAAATCATATATTATGATTAAAGAGAAGAGTATAGAAGGTCGTAGGATGAAACGATCGTAGAGTAAGATCACAAAGTGATTTGGATTAAGTCATAGAATGGCAGATGATCAATTGAATGATTAAAAATTTTAGCTCAATGCTATAAATAGATGGTACTATGAGATAGTACGAGTAAAACTCAAAAAGAGTTATGGATGATGAAACAAGAATTAAATTCTTGTTGAGCAACGAGCAAGCTAGGATTGGGGATGATTTCAATTGAGGACTCATGTTAGTGGCTGAGTTGTACAATTCCTTGTATGGGCGGGGAATTTGTGCTTGGTTTGAGAACCACTTAGCTTCCTATATTGGTATAGTGGTTAAGTTGTACAATTTCTTGTATGGGCGGGGAATTTATGCTTGGTGTAACAACCACTTAGCTTCCTATATTGATTAGTGGCCGAGTTGATCGATTCCTTGTATGGGCAGGGGATTATGATGGGTTCGACGATCACTTAGCTTCCTATATTGATAATCGTTGGAACCTGGTATTGTGCTATCGCTATACGTATGACAAGAAGGTGATTCTTTTCTCATATTTATATTTGATAGTTAGAGAGTAATAATATTAGGTGCGAGTTCTTGAAACTCATACTTATGGTAAGTTCGTGACTCATAATCATATGGTATGTTTTGAACCCCTCAGCGTATGGACAGTCCTTGATTTGTTCTTGGACTACGTATTGCTAGGACAAGTTCCTAAACTCATATTATTGTGGCAAGTTCCTGAACTCATAATGTGTGGTAAGTTGATGAACTATATTGGGGTATATAAAGGTTGTGGATTGAGAGCTGTGAATTCTCAATATGATGAGCATGGATGGAATTAGAAATAGATAGAATTATTAAATAGTGGAAAAATGGGAGAAATTGAAGTTGATGAGGAGACATGGATATTCCAAATCTTCTAACTATGCTAGACTTCGAAATTTATTGATTTCGTGCTGACATTTGCACTTTTGCTCTTCGAAAAATATATGGGGCCAGATTTCTGGACCAAGGATTTTTAAATGTACTATTATTCATATGTCTATGCTAATAGTTTCGGCTAGACAAAGTTGATTTGAAAATATCAAAATGTATTTTTAAAAAAAAAATTCATCAATGCATCATGGAACCTGGTGTAGAATGACAGATGATGGAGTCATCAATGCAGATTAACCTAGTGTTGGATGTGATCATATGATCGTCAACCCACTATAGTATGATGTAGTATGATAAAGTCACAAAATAACAGAATTCTAACACACTGTTGCAACTGTGCAGTATTATGACGTCATAAAATGATGTTTGCTTTCTTTAATGTATGAAAAAGTATGCCAATTGAGTTGGCTAAAATAATTCGATTGATGTCCGAATTGTTAATAAAAGTCTAAGCTATTTCATTCGGCTAGACGAATGTTGCAATGTGTTTATGAAATTCAAGCATTATTTGAGAATTTATGCCAAACCAAATTGTTTTGGTTAGGAATTTTGTAGTAAGCTGAAGTGAACAACCCTATTATTGGGGTATTTGATGTCGGAAAAATCCCGACTGACCCTATAGTGGTCAAACAAACGCATATAGTCGTTTAGTAAAAATGTTGTGCACAACATCAGAGTACAAAAGGCTGATCACCTGGCGTACGGAGGTAGATTACCCTTTTCTTAATTGAAATCGGTAGGGGTAGTAATACCCGTAAACCTCAATGTTCATGTTCTTTATGGCCCCCAGCAGGGGTAGATTACCTTTTCCATTATTGAAATCGGTAGGGGTAGTAATACCCGTAAACCTCTGTGGTCATGGTCTTTATGGCCCCTCAGCATAATATAAAAAGTTTTTAAGGAATATTTTATTCCCTATTTGTTCAAGTTACTTCACAATTATCGAACAATTGTTGAAGGTTCCTATTATTCGGGAAACTGATTGTGGGAAGGGTAATTTTCCCAGGGAGAAGTAGTCGTAGAATGCGACAATTTTAAGTGAATCAATGAAAAAGGATAGTCTAAAGGTTAGATTGAAAACCTAGTTATGATGAGTAGAATGAGTAGAAATGATTAAGCTGAAATTTTGAGGACGAAATTCTTAGAAGAAGGGGTGAATGTAATATCCCGAATGTTTATGAGTTAGTAAATCATGATATTAAATTATTATGATGATTGAGACATACAATGATCCTTAGAAAAGGAAATTGATGGTTAAAGAAAGGATAATACTCAGAGTATAATTGAGTTGATAAAGGTTATATAATAAAACCTACGAGAGTTGGTTGAGAAAAATGGATTAAATAGGTAATATGAAACCTATGTTATAGTAATACGTTGACATTATTCAACGATAAAATTTCGAAAGAAATTAGATGAAAACCGAGTAAGAGGTTTGATATTTGTGATTCCGAGGACGGAATCCTTATAAGGAGGGAAGGATGTGACAACCCGGATTTTCGAGAATAATTATAATAAGAATTTAATATAGAATAATTCTTATTACGAGTCGCGTTTGAATATATATGTGTTATATATATTTATGTGATTTAATTGGTGAGCTTAATATGTATATATATATATATGTGAAATATATATATATAGATTCAGAATGATTGAGTTACTAGTTAATAATTGTAACGATCGCGAGCCGTGGGTAGCTTGGTAATTCAAGCTTATGGATATTATTGAATAAAATGGACTTTTATTAATAATATTATGTGTTAAGAGTTTAAAGGTTATATTATAACCTAGGTTATGTGTAGACGATGATTAGTAATTATGAAAGTTTTCGTATAAGCTAATTTGGCGGTTTCGAGAAATATCGCTAGAATACTATTTATTGGATTAAATAAATAGTTGAAGGAAAATATTATTGAACGAGTTATTTGTTGTAAAGACGCTAATCCAAGTTATGGGCGAGATATGTGTGCGATGATGTATATGATTATGGGGAGTTAATCGTGAAGAGCAACGATCGCGAATCATGAATACCCTTGTAATTTGAGTTTAATAATATTATTAAATGGATTAAATATTTTTTTTATGTGACATGTTTAAAGGTTATTTTATAACCTGGGTGATGTCAATGTATGAATTTTTATGTGTTATTGAACCGTAGGAGTGAGTAAGTGATTTCGCGAAGAATCGCAAAATCACTATTTGCGGGACACGTTTCCCGAGACACTATTCACGCCACAATATTTTTGTGTCTTTTTCGATTTTAATAAATTTCATAAATACGTGTATGCATACGAATAATTTTTCCAAGTGTCGAAAATTTTATTTGAGCTGATACGTGATTTTATCCGTATCTGAAATGTATTATATGGGTGTTCCGAATAATTGGACAAATCCCATAATAATTATTTTTATGCATCCCAATAATTTATGGGAGTACCCATTTTAATTTTGGGTAGAGTTATTTACCAAATTGAGTACAAAAGTGGGAGTTTTCGAATATAATTTGGTGTATTTGGGTATTTATTTTGGCTTGTTACTCCAAGAGGGAACCAACCCCCTATTTTAGACCAATTAGAATTGAGAGATGAGGGAGCTTGCCGGCAAGCTTGAATTGTTGGCCTCCTTGAGCCACAAACCCATTTCCTCCCAAAATTCCTCCACTTCACCCAAATCATTCAATTATTCATTCTCTCATCCCATTCCATACCTTGTTGCTGCAGATGGAAGATAGAGAGAGAGATAGAGTGAGAGAGAAATTCTTGCAGAAGCAAGAAGAACAAGGAAGAAGAAGAAGAAGGAGAAAAGGAAGAGAAGAAGAAGAGAGTGTGGGTGGAAGAGAAGATGAAGAGGAAGAGCTTCAAGCCACTCTAATAAACCCTAGCTACCTTCTCTATCATCTATAAGAGATTTACAGAGGTAACATCTCATTAAATCCATTTCGTTTGAGTTTTGTAAAAGATTTTCCAAAGTTTTTGGTTTTTGGAGCTTTTTAGCTCATGGACGATTTTTGAACGATTCTTGTTGTTTTTGTTTGTTCTAGATGTTTGTAAATGTTGTTAAGAGATTATGTAAGCCATTAATAACATCAAAGTTGAACAAAAATAAAAGAAATCCGTACCTATGCGTAAGGAGGATGAAGAACATGAAGAACAATGGACTTTTTGGACATTTGAACTTTTTAGAGGACTATAAAGCTATGATTTCGTGTTTGTTAATTTTATTTGTTGCTATGGTATTGTAGCTCCATGGGTTACGAAGCTAACCCAGCTGGAATCAAGTAAAAAGATGTAAAAACGAAGATTTGGTGTTGATTTTAGTGAAGAACACTTAGAACACCTAAAACAGAGTACGAACTTAGTACTTTGGCCTAAGATTTGGGCATGTTAATGTTAATGGGTAGCTCTAAATTTTTGATATGTTGTAGCCCCATGAGTTAGGAGTCCATAGAGTCCGAAATGAACCAATTTGAACGTGTATGGAAGAAGTTATGGAGATCGGAGTGAAAAGAGGTCGGAAATTCGCGTTTGGAGAATTCTGCAGATTGTGGCCTGTATGCATGGCGCAGCTGCGCTGTTCATAAGGCCAGGCGCAGACATGCCCGAGTGGACTGTTTTAACCTCCTGTAGTAAAATAGGCATAACTTTCTCATACGAACTCGAAATTTGATGATTAAAGATGATTCGAAAAGAGGAAGAGTAGAGCTACAACTTTCGTTCTTTAAGTTTTTCGATTTGAGGTCTGTATCATGGTCTAAATTAGCCATTTATAGGACGGATGTGTAATTGGGGTCAATCGGAGGGCGTCGGGCATGCGCATTTGCACACGTAATGCCCCCGACCCTATAAAATGATGTTCTAAGTTCCAAAACATGATTATTATGATTTATAATGATACTTAACATTAACCATTGGGTATTAGACAATTCGAATGGGCGTGCTAAGCGTACACAATCGCGTGTCACTTGGGCGTTCGAATAGACAAGTGTGGCGTATGGACGTGCAAACGTCGTAACGCCATAACAAGTGTGTATAACCTTGTTTAATATTTTGTTTCCAATAATAATGAAACATTATGGAGTGTTATAACCCAATGTATGAGTGTAGACATCCAAATTTTGCACTTCGTATACTAACCCTGACAGGAGGGCAAAATCGTCAATCAACCCAGCCTACGAGAACGAAAGGTGGACATAAGTACGAATACTCAAAGCCACCACAACGACTTGTGATCAAAGCCGAGACGACAACGAGCGGATATCAGGAATCGACTAATGGCCACTCCGCTTACCTACTCGCTGGTGATCTAGTGGGGGTCGTGGGGGCAGCGCCCCTGGAAACCAGGCTCCAAATACAAATTCGGTGTCATGGCACGTTTCCCAGCGGTTCCCGAACTTCAAAAATACAAGCCCAGCCAGCCGCAGATCAATCCGCGGCCAATGGTGGGAACAGAACTCGAGCACGGCGCGGGGAAAACCGAGGATCGGCGCGGGGGAACCGAGGCCAGCCGATCTGCGGCTGCCTCTGGCAGCCTTTATCAGCGCATTTCTTCATTTGCATACGGGGAGTGGAAACAACAGCGAAAAAAATAAAAAAGAGGAAGAATCAGCAGCAAACAGTAGCGAGAAAGGAGAGAAAAGAGAGAAAAAAGTGAGGAATTACACCCCATTTGTTAGATTGTATCACATATACTTTCTACTCTATTCAATATACGAATTTATACGAATCGTGGTGTCATTTTTGCAAGGTGAAAAGCCCTCTTTTATAGCATTTTTGTTATATCATTTTGTTAAGCTTTTGTCATTTGGGCTATATTAAACGTAGTTTTTCTTGGATATTATTGAGGGTACTTTTTTTTTTTGATAATGTGGGTTTCCCAACCCGCGGGTCGGACTAATCCCCCACCCCGGACCAGGCTTTGCGCATAGGCTCCGCCTAAGACATGGCGTCACCCTGAATAATGCGATCCGTGGCCACTTCAAATGTTGCTAGTGGGAGTCGATCCTGAGTCGTCCGGGTTTACAGTTCGTTCCCAGGGCGGCTTGCACCACTGCGCCAAGTGTTGTAGTTTATGGAGGGTACATGGATTAGGGATTATTAGTGAGGGTTCCAACGGAACAAAATTCTTCCTAATGACCCGATGATATCCATTTGGCGATTTTTAGCTTGTTAAATTTTTGTAATATCCATTTTGTGGGTGTGTAGAAATTGTGGATGTGAGCCTAGGAACGCGACCTCGTGGTCCAAATCCGATGATGGACATTTTTGAGTGTATGTATTATGGGCGATGTACCCTTTATTGTAAATTGTAATTGTCGGGCCTTAAAACAATATCAAGTTGAAAATCGGGTTTAAGGCCCCGTAATAGTGAAATACGTGATTGTGGGCGTTTGGGGTTATTTTGATGGCTCACATGCCCATGAATAGCCCCAACGCATTTTAATGCTTGATTTGATTTACGACACAAAATTGATTTCAAAGCTAAACGATGAAGATTTTCATAAAATCAATCAAATTAAGTTATTAGCATCACGACGCTTAAAATTTGAAGTGTTAATGAATGTCGATTCCGATTTAACGAGAAGGCAAAAGAAAAAATCGTTTTCAAACATCACATAAAATGATTTTATAAAAATAAATAACGTTTTATTAAATCTTTGTGCATAGGGTTAAAGAGATCCTAGAAATTGCTCGTCACTTTATTTACGAAAGCAATGTATAGGTCTCGATTCCTATTTTGACGAAGGTTTAAAAACTCTTGTTTTGCCCAAACGACACCTAAAAAAACTCTTGTAGTTTTTGACAATTAAAATCAAACCTTTCTCATAAAAAATAAAGCTTTCTCGTATAGGCCAAAAGACATTCTAAAGTATTCTCAAATTAAAACATGACTTTTTCACAAAAAAACCAAATGCTTTCTTCATGCAAACTCACCATAACACTCACATAGGCACACACGCGCGCACACACATTTAAAAAAATTAAAGGATAGGAAAAGCATCAAGATTGCGGTAACCGTGTTTTACGAAAGTCGGGGGGTGCCTAACACATTCCCCTCGCTTAAGCAAGCCCCCGGACTCTATGAATCTCGGTTTGCAGACCAATTAATTCGGAGTCACACATGAGCCAGCGATTTACGAAAACGAACCTCGGATGAGTTGGTACATCCCTTTCAAATATACCAACTGGCGACTCTGGTCAAATTAGCTCATCATAAAAAACGATCTTTCAAAACCCCGTCGACATTCGTGCCGACCTTTTCCAAAAACTCATCTAATAAAAAGGCTAAAATTGGAAAGGGTAATAATTAGCATAGAAGCGATTTTCTCGGCGTCGACAGCTGGCGACTCTGTTGGGAATATTAGAGGGCTTAAGCTGCGATCAAATCTTGATGTTATCCTATCCTTTAAAAAATGTATAAATGTATATGTACATGCGATATTTTGACCTGTTTTACTTGTTGTTGTGTGAATGAGGGTTTGTTTCAATGAATGAATGATTGAATGGAATTGCTTTACTTTAAAGTAATCATTTGCATACGGTGAGGACGATGAATGTGAATGTATGTTGAGAGTGTACCTCCTCCTGAGGCAAACCTGTCGGTTGCTTATTACTGGACTCGAAGGGGCTGCTCCCCGGAGATGGCTCAGGAAACGCACCACCCAGATCCGCTCCAATCGAAAGAATTCAGACGAGTAGATTGCGAAGATTTGGGGACCTTCATGCCGAAAAGCCGCGAGAGTAACCTTAGGATAGGTCAGCCTCAGATTAACCCAACGCAGGGAAAGTCTCTTCATGCCCTTTTACGTTTACACGTATAAGTGTCATGGTCCCATTCAATATTTTTACATATACCTTCCCTGTTGTCAAAAGAAAGTACTGACCTCTATGTTTTGCAGGGAATAGCTGGGAAAGCATAATAATTCGTGTCTATCAATTATTATTGCAATAATGGACTGCTAACATTTTATTTTGTAGGGAAAGATTAAAAAACCCAAAAGCACAAAAGTTACAACTTTAGCATGCATCCACATCTTTCGTTTCCCAAAGATTAAACTCCAAATCGTTTTTTTACAGGATTGCTCCTCAAACACGTTTGCAATCTAAGAGGGTCCAGGATTCTACATCTGAAATGGCTGATCTTCCACCTCCTAATCTTGGTTCCATATCTCGGGAGGAATTCGATGATTTTAAAAAACAGATGTTGGAAATGGCCACGATGCTGAAAGAGCAGTTGCTATTGAGACAAGACCCGCCAAACAAGGATCCGCCTAAGGATGATCAACCCCAGCCTAAGGGCGAGCCAGTCATCCCCAAAGCCATTCCTACACCTAACAGGACAGTAATCACTATTCCAGAGGAGGGAGACACTGATGATCTTCAAAAGAAGATGAAACAGATGGAGGAGACTATCCAATCTCTAAAAGGCATAGGTTCCCTGGGCAGGGTAAATTATTCAGATCTGTGTGTCTTTTCAGGAACCAGGTATCCGGAGAAGTTCAAGATCCCCGAATTTGAGAAATATAATGGGAAGGGAGACCCTTATACACACCTGAAGATATACATTGGGGAACTTGGGTCTTATGCAGAGGACGAAGGACTGAGGATGTAGTTATTCTAAAAGAGCCTAACGGGAGAAGCAAGAACTTGGTATGCCCGCCTTGATAATGCTCGGATCCACAACTGGGAGGAGTTGGCCCATACTTTCTTAACACAATACAGCTTCCAGGCACAGATGGCCCCTGACAGATATCAGATGACAAAGATCAAGAAGCAACCAAAAGAATCTTTTAGGGACTATGCACAGCGGTGGAGGGGTATGGCTGCATAGGTGAATCCCCCAATGAGCAAGGTAGAGATGGTAATGACCTTTGTGGACATTCAGGATGCGCCCTATTATGAGCGAGTGATAGCGGGGATTGGAAGACCTTTTGTCGAAATGATAAAGCATGGAGAAATGGTTGACATGGGGTTAAAGTCTGGCAAGATCCGGGACTTCACAGCTCTAGAAACAGTTGAGGAGCAAATTCAGAGTGGAAATTATGGCAATGCTTCCCGCAGGACCCAAAAGAGAAAGGAGGAAGATGTTTCCCTCATCCTGCAGGGCTCATCTAGGAAGGTGGAGAATAGCCCTCCAGTGCAAATACAGAGAATCGTGCCACCCCGACAACCTAATTTCGATAATCAAAGGGTGGATGGACGAAGAAGATTTGAGACCACCAGAGATCGGGTATTCACCCCGCTTGGGGATCCTCTTGAACAGATTTTGGCAGTATTAATAGCACAGAGAAAGATAGTCGATTTAGCACCCCCAATTGACCCGAAAGGGAGAAGATTTGACCTGAGTAAGAAGTGTGCATACCATTAGGGTTCCCCTGGTCATGATACTCAGGACTGCTGGGCGCTGAAGCATAAGATTCAGAACATGATCGATAGCGGGGAGATCGTGGTGGAACAGCCAGAGTCACCAAATGTTAAAGTCAATCCCCTGCCCAAGCATGATGGGGAAGGGGTCAATGTGGTGGAAGCCAGCGAAGCCGGAGGACCACCAAGGTTGAATTATATAAAGAGAATCGATGAGATGATTTGCATGATAAATGATCAGGAGAATATACGAGAGACACCGATTAGGTTGGCAGGTCTGAGCAGGGGTATCACAGAGGCCGACTGCGATGATCATGTCAAACGATGTTACCAATGCCAGGCGCACGGCAACGTAATCCATGCGCCTCCTAATGAACTGCATTGTATGACCTCCCCTTGGCCATTCTCAATGTGGGGTATGGATGTAATCGGACCAGTGGAGCCCAAAGCAAGCAACGGACACCGATTTATCTTTGTCATGATCGATTACTTCACTAAATGGGTAGAAGCAGCGTCTTTCCCCAAAGTAACTCAGGAGATCATCGTCCGTTTCATCAGGAATAATGTCATTTGTCGATACGGGCAACCTGAGGTCTTAATCTCCGACAATGCCAAGAATTTGAACAATGCCCTCATGAAGGAATTATGTGACCAGTTTAAGATCAAACACCTCAATTCTGTCATTTACCGTCCTAAGATGAATGGGGCAGTGGAGGCTGCAAATAAGAATATTAAGAAGATTATGGCGAGAATGTCTGCTAATCATCGGGGATGGCCGGATCTGCTACCTCTCACCCTGCTGGCGTACAGAATGTCGGTGCGTACTTCTACAGGGGCAACCCTTTACGCTTTGGTATACGGAATGGAGGCTGTTCTGCCAGTTGAGGTTGAGATGGCATCCCTCAAAATCTTGATTGATGCTCAGATAAACGAGGAGGATTGGATATAATGTCGATACGACCAATTGGCCCTGATTGATGAAAGGAGGGTGGCTGCTGTTTTGCACGGTCAGTTATATCAGCAAAGAATATCTCGATCGTACGACAAAAAGATAAGACCTCAGAAGTTCAAGGAAAATGACCTAGTGTTAAAGAGAGTCATGCCTTGTCAAGACGAAGCCAAAGGGAAGTTTGCCCCGAACTGGGAAGGACCTTTTGTGATTAAGAAAGTGCTGTCCGGAGGAGCCCTCATATTGCAAGAGATGGATGGTGAGGTGTTTCCACAGCCCATCAATTCCGACTCGGTGAAGCGGTTCTACGCTTGAATCATCATTTTCTCCTTTTTCTTTGAAGGACGAACTACGTAGGACCTGATCTCTCGACTTGTGGGAGTACGTAGGCAGCCATCGTGGCACGGTCCATTTCTTTACAAAATAATACTTTCTCTAACCCCAACCGATTCCCAACAGCCAGAAAAACCTTCCTATACCCTCGAAACCTTCCCGAAACCAGCCACCTAATCAGCTTCATCTCAAATGACATGACCCTAACCCAACCAAACAATTAGCCAAAATCTAAGACTCTGTCCGATGAAATCAACAGGGTGTGCGACAATATCTGTCAAATCTCCATCAAGACTGGAGAAGAGAAAGAAGGCGAAATATCAAAATCGTGGTTAGCTGGATAAAATGAGGATCTAATGAAAGGCAACGATAGGACAAAAAAGGGAAAATGACTAAATTTAAATGCATGTCTATATATATAAGTCATTTCATTACAAGATTTCTCTTTCGATAACCGATGAAACTGACATAGTCTATGCAGGAAATAAAATGATCTACAAATCTGAAACTAACTGAAGCAGGATGGATAAATTGGTGGATAGATCTGAAGCATTGATATCCCCTGCAATCTTCTTCCCCATCATGTCGATGCAATCCAATAAAGCAATGGCTCGGCTAACAGTCTCAGAGTGAGCATCTATAACTGCCCTAGTCTGCAATATAATGGCGTCTCTGTCAGCGAGGGCAGCATCTTTGGCCAGAATGGCAGCATCTCTCTTAGCAAGGGCAGCATCTCTCTCAGCCTCAACAGTAATCAAGGCCAGTCGGCTACGACTATCCTCAGTAACCCGACTAGGGGTAGAATCAGCTGAGATGGAATGAGGAGTCTGGGCGGGAGTGGAGAAGCCTTCAAAATCATATCTGGATATCATCTCTGTGGACTCAGGAGGGATAAATACTTCTGGGGTGGTATCATCTGTGAAAATCACTCGAGAGTCATCAAAAACTCCAGTCTAACTCAAACCGACCATATCGGAGTCTCCGTGCAACCATTGCACAGAAGCAGATGTCTGAATGGGGCAGCTCTCACTATACTCGGCAGAGATCCTGCGAGACCAAAGATCGTATACCCGCAGTAGATCTCTCTCTGTCTAGGGTAATATGAGGAATCGATAGTCGGCTGCGCTCATGAAAGGGTGAAAATCCTGTATCTGATCAAACTGCCCCATAACCGCCAAGGGATGATAAGTCGTCACACCCCTCAAGCCAGAAATAGGGATGAAATCCAAGGTGGGCACATGAGTCGAGAAGCTCATGAAGGAGCAATAACCCGAATAGATCAAGAGATGAAAAGGCTCCTCAATAGTCGATAAGAATTCTGTCCAGGAAGCCGCATCAGTACAGCTCACGGGACGGAACGAGAATTGCATGGCTATGTAGTGGCTGAAGCAAAACCCATGGCGACGGAAATGACCGATGGGGCTGAGATGGCTCATAAACCATACGTACAACAAAATAGAGCTCCCTCTGAATACTCTGCCTCAGAAGGACTGATAATATGAGGCTGACATATAAGTGTCTGCTAGTATCATGGGAATAATGGTGTGATCCTCTTGAAAGGCTCTAGTGGTCGCAATAACTCGCATATCCAACAGATCGGATCCGGCTGGCAGATACAAAACTGAGATAACACAAGCCGTCAAAACATCTACTCTCAAAGCGCCCCAGCGCTCCTCAGTTACGGAAAAATCACCATAGAATAGATGAAAACTGTCGGGTGAGCCGAATTGGTCAATCAGGAAATAAAGGGGAACTAGATGGTCTGATGTGATCACCGATAACAGAACTGTCCTCCGCAACCCAGTAAAAGTCAAGAACTGACGGCGCATGGGACCAGTTGTGACCCTAGCACAAGGACCATCCAAAGACAAATCGGTAAAGTGAGTATACTCCTCGAGAGTGGGGGTCAGCTCCACTGTCCCTAATCTGAACACCTGACGGGCAGAGGCCCAATAGCTCAGAATGCCCTCCACAAAGCCCGCTGGCACCTGAAAGGATAATAAGGACCAGGAATGTCCCAGAAGACCATCTGCAATGACCCTGTCGCCCGGCGACAAACTGTTCAGCCAGCGAAAAAGCCTGCCAACCAACCCTGTGGGAGGACCGAGATCCAAACGTACCACGGCGTCTGGTGATGACATCTGTGAAAAATAGTATCAAAAAGACTGTGCAGGGGTCATTATCTATCCATGAATCAAAAAAGCATGCATCATACAATTAATAATAGGGCAATTGAACTGTCATAATGATAAAACTGTGCATAAATAAATAAAGGAGTTCAATACATAGTGCATGAAATGGAAAAAGAAATCGAACAAGTTAAAGTACAAAAAGGCCCTATCCTATCATGATCTAATCAAAAGTAATATCGTCTATGAAGTCGGGATCCTCAAACTGATCCCCTGGAGTAGAAGTCGAAGTCGAAGCACCGAAGTTAATATCTGGGATATATGGGGGCACTGGGGCATCAAATGAGCTCGGGCCTGCATCGAAACCCGCACTATCAGGGTCATACGCATAAGAATCCTCTGGGGTCCGGCCTAACACCCGAAGATATAAGGATAGCTGGTCCACCTGGCGGGTCAAAGTAGCAATCTGCTCAGCATGTGTAGGAGCCTGGACACAGGTAGCCCAATCAGTCATCATCACTGATCCAGGGACCATATCCCCGAGGAAGAACGTGGCCCGAGTCTGAGGACCGATAGTGCGGGGCACCCACCAGGTACGGAAGGCCTCACTCGTGCTGGGACCTGTAGAAAGTGTCCGACCATCCTCTCCCTCCAACATAATCTCTGAGGGCTGAGAATCCACCGGCCAGGATGTAGTAAGGGGGAGGGAGTGCGAAATACGGATCTCTCCAGTCACGCATCTACATGCGCGCTCTCCCAAATACATCACCCATCCTCCAACACTCTGCAAGGTAAGGCGACAGGTAGAAAGTGCGAACTCTGGGCCGAAAGGGTAGCCGTCTGTAAACCCCACAGTTAGATGCTCAAAGAGATAAGGAGTCCAAACGACCTCAGCAGCGGTGATCAACTCCAACTGAATACGGCAGTGGGAGAAGCTGCCAGACACCGGGACCTCCTCCAAAGTACTGTAGTGCCACCGCCGACCCTTGGGATAGGTATCCAGACCGAGAGTCATGACAGGCCTCAAGCATGGGAGTCGCTCGTACACCCAGAACTGTGAACAGAGATAAGAAACGACATAAGTAACCGACCGATGCAGAGGAAGGAAATGAAATGATAGGAAATGCAGTAAGAAAAGAAGGCTTACTAGCAGAAAGGGGTAAAATCCAAGCCAAGCGTCTGTCTGTCCCTCTGAGCGAAGACGGAGACCATGGAGGAAATAGGCAAAAGTGAAGGACCCCCAGTCATAATCACCGATCCGATCCACGTCCTTGATAGCTCCGACAACGCTGAAATGATGGTAGAAGAGTTGTTCCCTAGGAAACAACCCCTCATGATAGTCAGGAACAGACGCCGGAGCAGAATGTCACGAGTAGCTCGATCTGCAGGGAAGGGCATCGCATAGATACCTCCAACAGCATCAACAGCCAATGCTCCGGACCGAATGCTGCGGGCCTTGAAGACCCGGTCCTCAGCGGTGAAACCCAATAGAGACCGGACCTCCGCTGGAGTAATATCGAGATCTAGGGGAACTCGGACCCCGGTGAACTCAATGCCGGTGATGTACCTCCAATCCCAAGGAGTCAGCACAACCTCGCAGTCCAAAAGATGAAGGGACTGGGTCTAATGGAACCATCGCTCAGACAAAGCCCTCATATAACCCCATGGGCACTGACGGGGAATGATGGTGAAGAAAGAACGGAAACCCTAGGAGTCCACCACCGTGCGGTAGTCGGCGTGCAGCGCTGTATAGAGGGAATAGATGTTAAACTAGTTGCCCCTCGGCTAAGTGAACTCGGGCACCTGTGGCAATCACTAATGGATTAGTCCAGATACGAATAGAGATTGAGGATGAATTCAGAAGAGTAATGGGTATACCTCATTAGCAACGAGAAATGCTGAGGGGTGACGACTGAGATCTCGACCCAACAGATCGGGCACCTGAACAGAGGCGTCGGGCAAAACGCGGCGAGTAGAGGGAGCTGGTGTGCCGGAGGAAGGCCCCTCTGCCTCAGTGTCCGGAAGAGCGGCCTCGTCAACCTCAGGATGATCAGGCCGGACGACAGCCTCCGCCAGTCGACGAGCCTGGCGAGTCCGAGGCAAGACTGGGGCAGGTACAGCCCTACGGCGACGAACACCTAAAGCACGAGGTGCAGTAGAGCTGCCGGGAGTGTCAAGATCCATAGCTGGAACGACACAGTCAAAGAGGGAGGTACATTATATTTCGAATTGTGTCACGAAACATTTTATCTGCCTATCTTCATCATAGAATTAATGCAGCATGATGCATGGTTACTATATATGCATGAATTAGATTTTAGTGGGACTCCAGTTTTTTCGAAATTTCGGCAGATTTTCGTCTATAAAATGAGCATCCCATGCACAGCCAGGCATGTTGTCAATTAACCCAAGCCACAACAGATCAAAATTGCATTTTATATGGTTAATTACAACATTAAAATGACCATAATGCATGCTTTCATTCAAAAATGACAAGTATGTATGACCCACCTCATGAACGTAGAATATGACTCGCACAGTTGAGACATAACATGTACATGCAATGACACATGGAATATCATTTCAAAGCATACATTTCTATCTCTAAACATGCAAAATGGTCAAATGTATAGCGAAACATTGACGAAATAAGAAAACAATCGGTCAAAATGTTACCCGTAGCGTGTAGGTCGATCTAACCGGAGCGGTTTTTGCAAGAAGGTTGAAAAAATCGGCAAAAAGGACGTATGGGGGTGAAAAATCGCGAAAAGCAACAGTGGGTCAAGGCTGAAAACGACAGATCTGGGAAGGGGTGAACGGGTTAAAAAAGTCGATCTTGGCTGCAGATCAATCTGCGGCTGGGTCCGGTTTCCCTCCTTTTTTCTCCTTTGCAAAATTGATTAATTTTAAAATACGAGATTTCAATCAGGATGGGCGTGGAACACGACGAATCGAATTGTCGACGTAGGATCTGGCAGGAACGAGATGATTCACGAGATAGTCAACTGGAGACGAGACCCGGTGCCGACGAGACGATTAACCGAAGACGAAACCAGGTGCAGACGAGTCGACCAATCGGAGATGAAAACCGATACAGACGAATCGATCAACCAGAAACGAGACCCGGTGCCGACGAGACGATCAACCGAAGACGAGACCCGGTGCTGACAAGACGATCAACTGAAAACGAGACCCGGTGCCAACGAGACCCGGTGCCAACGAGACGATCAACCGGAGACGAGACCCGGTGCTGACAAGACGATCAACCGGAGACGAGACCCGGTGCCGACGAGACGATTAACCGGAAATGAGACCCGGTGCCGACTAGACGATCAACCGGAGACGAGACCCGATGCCGACGAGACGATTAACCGGAAATGAGACCCGGTGCCGACTAGACGATCAACCGGAGACGAGACCCGGTGCCGACAAAACGATTAACCAGAAACGAGACCCGGTGCCAACGAGATGATCAATCGGAGACGAAACCCGGTGCCGACGAGACGATTAACCGAAAACGAGACCCGATGCCGACGAGACGATCAACTAGAGACGAGACCCGGTGCCGACGAGACAATTAATCGGAGACGAAACCCGGTGCAGACGAGTAGACCAATCGGAGATGAAAACTGATACAGACAAATCGATCAACCGAAAATGAGGCCTCGTGCAGAAAAGTCGACCAATCGGAGACGAGAACCGATACAGACGAGTCGGCCAATCGGAAACGAGAACCGATAAAGGCGAGATGACCCATCGGAGACCAGACCCTACACCTATAAGACGATCGATCGGATACGAGATCCGACAGTTATGAGACGACGATGATTCCAAGATGACGACGATTACAAGACAGAGCACGACATCTGCGATAACGATTATCGTAACGACCTGTCAGAGACGGAACCTGACAACAACGATGCGATCAGCGATTGAGTCCTGTTGAGATCGATACTCACAATAAATTTACGATTTCATGATGCATTGACGCCTTTACGAATGTTTGCATGCCTTACATCTTGGGTTGCATCATAAGCTATATGTGTTGCATCATGTATGTACTGTCATTCTTATGCACCGTCATTCATGCATCGTGTGTCTACTTCTTTATCATGTTCATTTCATTTAGCATTTCATAAACATGATAAAGAGGGGCAGCTGTAAACACCCAAATTTTGCACTTCGTATACTAACCCTGACAGGAGGGCAAAATCGTTAATCAACCCAGCCTATGAGAACGAAAGGTGGACATAAGTACGAACACTCAAAACCACCACAACAACTTGCGATCAAAGCCGACACGACAACGAGCGGATATCAGGAATCGACTAATGGCCACTCCGCTTACCTGCTCGCCGGTGATCTAGTGGGGGTCGGGGGGGCAGCGCCCCTGGAAACCAGGCTCCAAATACAAATTCGGTGTCATGTCGCAACCATTCGAAATGAGCGTTCCTGAATGACATGGCACGTTTCCCAGCGGTTCCCAGACTGCAAAATACAAGCCTTTTAGCGAAAACCAAGGGTACGACACGAGAATCGACGTGCGGTACGAAAATTGAGAAAATCAGCCCAGCCAGCCGCAGATCAATCCGCGACCGATGGTGGGAACGGAACTCGAACACGGCGCGGGGAAACCGAGGATCGGCGCGGGGGAACCGAGGCCAGCCGCAGATCAATCTGCGGCTGCCTCTGGCAGCCTTTATCAGCGCATTTCTTTATTTGCATACGGGGAGTGGAAACAGCAGCGAAAAAAAGAAAAAAAGAGGAAGAATCAGCAACAAACAGTAGCAAGAAAGGATAGAAAAGAGAAAAAAAAGTGAGGAATTACACCCCATTTGTTAGATTTTATCACATATACTTTCTACTCTATTCAATATACGAATTTATACGAATCGTGGTGTCATTTTTGCAAGGTGAAAAGCCCTCTTTTATAGCATTTTTGTTATATCATTTTGTTAAGCTTTTGTCATTTGGGCTATATTAAACGTAGTTTTTCTTGGATATTATTGAGGGTACATGGATTAGGGATTATTAGTGAGGGTTCCAACGAAACAAAATTCTTCCTAATGACCCGATGATATCCATTTGGCGATTTTTAGCTTGTTAAATTTTTGTAATATCCATTTTGTGGGTGTGTAGAAATTGTGGATGTGAGCCTAGGAACGCGACCCTGTGGTCCAAATCCGATGATGGATATTTTTGGGTGTATGTATTATGGGCGATGTACCCTTTATTGTAAATTGTAATTGTCAGGCCTTAAAACAATATCAAGTTGAAAATCGGGTTTAAGGCCCCGTAATAGTGAAATACGTGATTGTGGGCGTTTGGGGTTATTTTGATGGCTCACATGCCCATGAATAGCCCCAACGCATTTTAATGCTTGATTTGATTTACGACACAAAATTGATTTCAAAGCTAAACGATGAAGATTTTCATAAAATCAATCAAATTAGGTTATTAGCATCACGAGGCTTAAAATTTGAAGTGTTAATGAATGTCGATTCCTATTTAATGAGAAGGCAAAAGAAAAAATCGTTTTCAAACATCACACAAAATGATTTTATAAAAATAAATAACGTTTTATTAAATCTTTGTGCATAGGGTTAAATAGATCCTAGAAATTGCCCGTCACTTTATTTACGAAAGCAATGTATAGGTCTCGATTCCTATTTTGACGAAGGTTTAAAAACTCTTGTTTTGCCCAAACGACACCTAAGAAAACTCTTGTAGTTTTTGACAATTAAAATCAAACCTTTCTCATAAAAAATAAAGCTTTCTCGTATAGGCCAAAAGACATTCTAAAGCATTCTCAAATTAAAACACGACTTTTTCACAAAAAACCAAATGGTTTCTTCATGCAAACTCACCATAACACTCACATAGGCACACACGCGCGCACACACACATTTAAAAAAAATTAAAGGATAGGAAAAGCATCAAGATTGCGGAAACCGTGTTTTACGGATGTCGGGGGGTGCCTAACACCTTCCCCTCGCTTAAGCAAGCCCCCGAACTCTATGAATCTCGGTTTGCAGACCAATTAATTCAGAGTCACACATGAGCCAGCAATTTATGAAAACGAACCTCGGATGAGTTGGTACATCCCTTTTAAATATACCAACTGGCGACTCTGGTCAAATTGGCTCATCATAAAAAACGATCTTTCAAAACCCCGTCGACATTCGTGCCGACCTTTTCCAAAAAATCATCTAATAAAAAGGCTAAAATTGGAAAGGGTAATAATTAGCATAGAAGCAATTTTCCCGGCGTCGACAATGAGCATGCTAAACACATGCAAAAGAGGCGAATTAGACATGTGACGTGTAAACGTCGAAACGCCGCGTAAAGTGTTAATGAACTTAAATAGTGTTTCGATTCAAATGAAACGAACATTATAAGATACGAAATGGGGTTAATGTAACCAATAAGTATTGATGATAAGGGACGTAACGTTTTCAAACGACGCGACACCGAGTAACGTTTTAGAGTTAATCACATTTATTAATTTATAGTACGCGAACAATATGAGATAAAAATTATTATAGTTTAAACCATTATGTGAAGCCTTTTTAGTGGCTAATTGGTATTTTATTGTTAAATAAATTGTGTAGGATATTTGAAGGACGAGCTATAATGATTTGGCAAGGAACGCTTAAGGCAAGTTCTTTCAGTAACTTGTTGACTTATTTAAATGTATTGATGTACTTGACTTGATTACTAAATCTTTCACTATTATGTGGATTATATGCGAGCATGATTAAAGTGTGCACAAGGTGCAATTATGTGACTATATTGTTCTATGTGGAACTTGAATTATTGTAAATATACAATATGAGATGCATGAGGTATGCTATGAGAGGCATGATGCATATATATAAATGAATTGCGTAAGATTTATAATGCATGAATAAGATGCATAGTATGAGAATCATGATGCATGGATAAAGTGAAAACTTATGTGTTACGTGAAGCATGAAATGTGAAAACTGTTAGTTCTTGTTGAGCCGTCGTGCTCATTCTTGCAAAAATAAAATTTTTGCAGATTTATGATGCAATGCAATTATCTTGATATCATGATGATAAGGATTAGAGGCGCATGGAAACAGGAAGGTTGTTAAATATTCCTTTATTGTAATTATTTAGCTATGATGACGATATATGATGTACGTGAATTTGACTATGTAAACCTTGAGTTAAAAATGAAGGTTATCCGTTATAGTAGATAAGACGTGATTATGTTAGTTACTTGTTATAGTAACCTTCAAGGATGACGATGATGTACAAAGGACATTTTTTTAACGAATGTATACTTGTTGAATAACATTGTATAGATTCAAGGATTGACTAAAGTCAGCATCTGAACCTTGCGTTCACATAAGGGATATTGTAAAGGATTATGGTATTTATTCAACCTTGATCATAAGTGTATTATTAAAGGTCATCGTGCCTGGGATTAGATGAGGATATGTTGTTATATTATTGTAATTACATATTCGTAGTAAGCCTATGTTGCATGGGTTGTACCGTGGCGCACCGAACCCGGGTTCAAGGTAAGACCCGAGTTTTGGGGGCGTTACAGAATTACTGTCAAGTCTTATTTTATTTAATTATATGTATTTCGATTCCCAAATGCACAACTCTAAATAATGCAAATTAGAAACTCCTTTCTAATTTCATTATGCCTTGGCCAAGGACTACTGAGTTGTCATTTATCGAATCACATAGGACATTCACATCTTTTACTAGACGTGGTAGATTCTTTATTAATCATTCACCTATCTCCATGTACAACTTATTATACCCAATCATACCCTTTGATATACCCTAAAGGTCTTAAGGGACATGTCAAAGTATAACTCATCATACACAAGATACTATGATGATCTCAAGTCCAAGGATCACTTGTACTACTATCACTATAGGAATTCCTATTGACAGGCGAGTAAAACTCCATTAGGTATTTCTTAGCGAGTCACGTTCAGTGAACTTATTCTCCAATAAGCACCTACATACTTGCTTTAGTGTCTCCACACAAATGATTATGAGATCAATCATCCTCTTCTTAAGAGCAAGCAACGTATGTACTAATCTATCCGGATTTACTAATCCCTTTTTTAGTAATCCATCGATTAGGAACAATTTTAGTTTGTGAGCTATCTAGTTTAGATCTCATTAGCACGATCCCCATCATGATTCTAAAAGCATTACTCAAAACTATGGATTTATCACATTTAATATAACAACACCATGTAGATAATGTAAAATGCCTTTAATAACCGAATAAGATTACAAAGTATATGCTACATCATATCAAATATGATTGGCTTGTGTGCATACTACTTTCATATAAAGCTTAGGCTAAGATATTAAATGATTAATAAGATACCACGTTGGTTGTTAAGCAAGTACTTGTTGAATATCGAATGACAATTGAGATGTTACAATGAAATAGGATAAGAACGAATCTTAAAGTGAATAAAATTCTGTAACTAATTATTGTTACCGTTTTATAATCGAAATGTATAGGTTGATTAAGGAACGTGAATTATTTAAGTCTGTAATCTACGCACGAGGCAAGTTTCTGAACTCCACTATTACATTGAGCAAGTTTTCCCTTCCTTAATCTTATTATTTCATCTAAAACAAGTTTACTTTCATAGAGCAAGTTTATTAACCTTAGCTTATTATTATTCAAGCAAGGTTGTTATTGTTAGGTTTGTATATAGCGCGAAGATGCAATCCAATTACATAAATAGTGCGAAAGCGCGATAAAACGGATTTTAAAATTTTTCATACAAACCATCACCATGATCATCCATGTGCTCAATTATCAATTAAACGAAAGAAATAAAGTATGAGAATCATACCCTTGTAGAACCATGCTTCCACAAGTACGAGTTCACCTCCAAATCCTTCGCGTTCTCCTTGAATTTCACCGATTAAATTCCTTCCTTTGATCAACGTTAGCCACCCAAGTGTTTGGCCTCTAGAGGTGATCCACCAAGGAATAATAGTTGTTCAAGAAGATGGGTGTTGGCAAAACCATAGTTTCTATCTCTATTGAAAGTGCAAGTACTCTCTCTCTCCAATTCTTATAGAAGAGTATGTAACTGTCTAACAGTCTAACTGTCTAACAGTCTAACTGTCTAACCCCAAATCATGATAAGACTCCTCTTATTTATAGATATAGGGAACCCACCTAAACTATTTAGGATTAGGGTTTTTATTCTAATTAAACTCCTTTAATTAATTAAACTCCTAATCCAATTAAGAATTTATTAGAGAGTACTTCTATTAATTAATTCCCAATCCCTATTAGGAATTAAATAATAGTAATAGTAATAATAATAATAATAATAAGACTCTTCTTATTAATTTATATTTAATATTTCCAAAATATTAAATAATAAATATTAAGCTATTTAATTTATTCTATCTCCATAGATTAAATTAAATACACTTAACTTATTATTACAATTATGCCATTTACTTCTTAAACAAATATTTTCCTTTTTGCGGTGTGACCCTTTAGGTTCTCCATATTAAACCGGTTGTGAATAAATCAATTAGAACAATTCTAATTTTATTTAAATAAATAAATTAAACTATTTAATTCATTTAAATAAATAATATTTATTCTACAATAAGGGTAAGCCCCCTTAGCGATCAACGACTTTCCAGATAATATAGATTTTAACATTAATCACAAAAGAACCTTTCAGTGAATAGTTACCGTACAATTCAATCCTTCTACCATACAATGTCCCAATTAAATATAAGACATGAAATTACTGTCAAGTCTTATTTTATTTAATTATATGTATTTCGATTCTCAAATGCACAACTCTAATAATGCAAATTAGAAACTCCTTTCTAATTTCATTCTGTTTTGGCCAAAGACTTCTGAGTCGTCATTTATCGAATCACATAGGACATTCTCTCCTTTTACTAGAAGTGGTAGATTCTTTGTTGATCATTCACCTATCTCCATGTATAACTTATTATACCCAATCATACCCTTTGATATACCCTAAGGGTCTTAAGGGACATGTCAAAGTATAACTCATCATACATAAAATACTATGATGATCTCAAGTCCAAGGATCACTTGTACTACTATCACTAGAGGAATTCCTATTGACAGGCGAGTAAAACTCCATTAGGTATTCCTTAGCGAGCCACGTTCAGTGAACTTATTCTCTAATAAGCACCTACATACTTGCTTTAGTGTCTCCACACAAATGATTATGAGATCAATCATCCTCTTCATAAGAGCAAGCAACGTATGTACTAATCTATCCGGATTCACTAATCCCCTTTTTAGTAATCCATCGATTAGGAACGATTTTAGTTTGTGAGCTATCTTGAATTTAGATCTCATTACCATGATCCCCATCATGATTCTAAAAGCATTGCTCAAAACTATGGGTTTATCACATTTAATATAACAACACCATGTAGATAATATAAATGCCTTTAATAACCGAATAAGATTACAAAGTATATGCTACATCATATCAAATATGATTGGCTTGTGTGCATACTACTTTCAATCTCCCACTTGCACTAAAGCCAATCGTCATGGTATCTAATACCCTTCTTCTCTAAGTGACGATCATCCTGCTGTTTGGATAAAGCTTCAGTAAATGGATATGCAATGTTGTTCTTGAGAGTCTACTATCTCTATAGTGATTTCTCCTCTTTCAATGATTCCACTAATCAAATGAAAGTGCCGCAACATATGTTTGAATCCAAGATGAGACTTGGGAACTATTCCTAGTTCTGTAATGAACTTTTCATCCAAACAATCAACTTGCAGCTTCATTTACAGCAATATACTTTGTCTTTGTCACTAAACCAGCAACTCTTTACTGTTTGGAACCTTTCCAATTCACTGCACCACTTTTCAAGGTAACGATTTACTTTAAAGTGAATTTGTTATCGTCTTGGTCAGTCTGAAAAACTTGAGTCTGTTAAGCCCTCTTGTTTTTTAATTCAGACCTATCATGTATCATGATCACATCCTCAATACCGGTTAGGTACTTAAAGATGTTTTTCACTGTCTTACAGTGATCTTCTCCAGAATATGACTGATCAACATCAGGCCTTGTATATTCACTGTATACATGATAGTAACTCATGCGATCTCTCTTTTAATTGGCGACAATTTTAGAGAGATACACTCCATGGCTCATCATCATAAGACCTCTCTCGGAGTTTGCCATGCTAAACGCCTTTAGCATCGAATGAATATGCGTTCATTGGGTCAAGCCGAACATCCTTTTAAATCTATCTATATAGATTTATATCCCCAATTTATAGGATGCTCCTCCCAAGTCATTCATGGAGGAATGTTTAGACAATTTTATCTTTACTGATTGTAGCATTGGTGTGTTATTCCTTATCAGTAGTATATCAACATATAATACCAAGAATGTCACAGCGCTCCCACTGACCCTTTTGTACACACTAGGTTCATTCTCGTTTTTGATAAAATCAAACTCTTTTGATTGTCTCATCAAAACGAATGTTCCAACTTTGAGAAGCTTGCTTCAATCCATCAATGGATCATTGTAGCTTAAAACACGATTTGCTTCAACCTTTGAAACAAATTCCTCTGGCTGTATCATACATACATTCTCCTCAAGTCTTCATTGAGGAAGGGTGTGTCCACATCCATTTTGCCAGATTTCGTAATAAGCTGCAATCACAAGCAAAATCCAAATGGACTTGAGCATTACCCGATAATAAGGTTTTATCACAGTCAACTCCTTGACTTGAAAAACCTTTTAAACAGGTCTGGTCTTATAGGACTACACCTTGCCATTTGCCCCAGTCTTTCTCTTAAAGACCCATATACACCAGAGTCTATACTTGGTTATCATACATGGAGTCCATTTCGGATTTCATGGCCATCTGCCATTTCTCTGAGTGTCTTCTACTCATATCCTCATCGTATATAACTGGATCATCATCCTCTATGATGCGTACCTCATCATCATCCTTTATGATGAATCCATACCTCCTATGTATCTTCGGTACTCTTCCAGATTTACGATTCGGTTGTGGTACAATAGGTCTATCTACAGGTTCCTCGGTTCGACTTAAAGTACTTTGTGGTTCTTGAACTCCTTCAAGATCTATTACCCTCCCACTAGCTCCTTCAATGATAAACACCTTTATCTAAGAAGGCAGCGTGTAGGATTATAGTAATAATACCCTAAACTTTCTTTAGGATATCCCACAAGTCTGCACTTATCATATTTTGTCCCAAACTTATCTTTGAAACCTTTTCACATAAGTTAGACAACCCCTTATCTTAACATACTTAAGAGTAGGAATCCTTCCTATCCATAACCTTTATGGAGTCTTGGGCTCGGATTTTTTGAGGTTACCTTATTTTGTAGATATGCAGCCGTTTCTAGGGCATAACCCCAGATGGATAATGGAATGTCGGTAAAAATTATTATGGACTGCACCATGTCCAACAAGGTACAATTTCTCATTTTGGATACACCAATCAATTATTGCGTATCAGGAGGTGTCCATTATGAGAAAATACCATTTTGAGATGATCTAGAAACTTATTGCACAAGTATTCCTTCCTCGATCTGATCAAAGAATCTTAATACTTTGTCAATTTGTTTCACTTCTGAATTCTTTGAACCTTTCAAATGATTCAGACTTGTATTTCATCAAATACACACATTCAACTCTTTGAATGACCGTCTCCTTTTTCTTTTACTAGTTTGTTCAATTTGCAAATTTATTTTTCATGTAAGTCAAGTATACAAAGTCTATCAAGTAATTTTCCAGTTTCAAACAAAACAATATCATTATAAATAGAACAACAATTGTTCTTAAATATAATACCAGAACCTTCCTTGTCCAACAACGGAAGTAATAATGTTTCTAATGAAAACTGGAACATAATAACAATTTATTAACTTAATAGACTTGCCCGTAGGCAATGCTAAACTATAAGTTCCTACGGCTAATGTAGCAACCATTGCTCCATTCTCCACATGTAAGATTACTTACTTTTTGTTTAGCTTTCTACTTCTGCTTAGTCTCTGCATTGGATTGCATATGTGAGAACTACAGCCGGTATCCAATACCCAAGTAGAACCTGGACTTATAGAAAAATTTATTTCAATCATGAACAAATCTATATCTGTAATCGAAGCTTCACTAAGCTTCTTCTGGTTAGCCTCTGTAAGATGCTCCTTACAGTTTCCTTTCCAGTATCTAGGCTTATTGCAGTGGAAGCAAACTCCTTTGCTATCTGCATCAGTCTTGTTCTTATTGTCCTTTGTTTTTGCCTTTCCATTTACCTTCTTTGAACTGTTCTTCTTTAAAGAAGATCCTTTGGCCCTCTTCCGCTTCCTGGAAGAATCATCTACCAGTAAGACTTGGTCTTTCATGGTTGAAAAGTGACTCTTTACAGTTTTCAACATGTTTAAGCAACTCAGGCAGGTTGACATATAGCTTGTTCATGTGGAAATTCACAACAATTTGTGAGAAAGAGTCCGGAAGTGATTGCAAGATCAAATCTTTGATCAACTCTCCATCCATTAAAATCGGTTGTCCCAATTGTTCAATCAGATTGATCATTTTAGGACATTTGTCTGTACTGTAGTGCTATTGGACATTCTAGATCGGAAGAGCTCCTTAGATATCTGATATCTAATAGTCCTACATTCCTCACCCTTCAACTACTTGAAGGTGCAGGAGTATAGTAAGAGCATCCATAGTTTCATGCTGACGCTGAAGCTCGTTACTCATGGATGCGAGCATGATGCATTGAGCCAACTGTGCATCATCTTGCCACTTTCTAAAAGTAGCAATCTCTTCCTCTGAGGCATTGTCTGCAACCATTGTAGGGATAGGCATATTAAGGACATAAGATAGCTTTTCAGCCTTGAGAACTATTCTCAAATTTCTTAACCAGTCCGTTTAACTTGGTCCGGTATTAGCATTAATATGCTCCGCAGTGCTAGTAAATTAGACATTGTAAAATTCTGTAAATGAATTTGTAATTTAACAACATTTTAGCATACATTCATTTTTAATTAATTACCAAAATAAATTAGGTCTTTATTTTAAATTGGTATCTCCCACTATTTTCATCAAACTATATTACCCTCATTATATAGTTCGGCAATTCTAATTAAAGATTTGCTAGTGAGACTAAGGATCCCATTTAAAATGTATATAGCCTTGTGGTGACACAACAAACGATATATAAATAAATAGGTAAACAACTATTGTCAATTACATCTCTATGTAACTCCTTGTATTTTGCCTCTTAGATTATTTTGATCAAGTGGTGACACATCGGAATCAAAATTATCTAAGTTAAGTCCATCCTATCACTTCCATATATTCGAAAGAAAAACACTGTCCTTGTGATGACACAACAAAACAGCATCGTTCAGTCTATGTATAAGCATCAAATGTGATAATGCAACATCTTAAATATTTAATACTTGCCTTGTGGTGACACATCAAACTCATATTAAATATTTAATACTCTATTGTTTTACCATGCTAGAAGGCGACGTTCGATATTCCAAATATCTTTGAACGCTTAGGACTTAATATAATTTCTTTGAGGGGTTTGTTATTATTTGTCTCATCTTGTTTACCGCGCATGCACATATATATATAAAATACGCGTCATATTATTTAACATGTGAAGCATGTTATATAATATAATATATATATATATATATATATTAAGCATGCACATATAGAATATTATATTCTACCCGGATTGATTATGGACTTTTATTCTAGTTTGGTTCACTAGAGCCACCAAGTGAACCAAAAGGTCAAACCTAGGGTGCAAGAACAAAATTTAAATATAACTATTACATTTAAACCCGGGCTCCTTTACAAACGGGTCTTCAAGCGCTCTTTGCTCCTTTGTCTCCAATTTTTCAAGTAATTCTAACTAAACCTATTACATAAACTATTTACAATAAATAGAAACCTTGATCAGCAGTCAAGGGGAGGTACATAGGAGGAAGATATAATTTACATCAAGAAAAACTAGAGAAGACGAGGTACGCAGACCCCATTTATAAAAACCCATTCAATTAAGCATCCACTAAAATAAATCCAATCACACATTGGTCAGTAGTCCATAATCAATCCCTATTTATTATCATACATATCTCCATATGTATCAATAAATAATATTCATCTCATGAATAATAAAACCATTCCATATATGCATAGATATCATTTAATGGGCAATTAAAAGTTTACTAGAAATTTAATTTTGAAACAAAAATAAACTCCTTTATTTTAATCAAAATTTAAATCATAATAAACTTATTTATTTTATTTTATCCAATTTTGAATAAAAATAAACTCCTTTATTTTTAATCAAATTCCAAATCAAAATAAACTCTTTTATTTAAATTAACATGGAATCCAATTTCAAGTTCAAAACAAACTCTTTTATTTCAACTTAAAATTGTTGGAAAATAAAATATGTTGAATCATATTCCTTATCAAAATAAACATCTTTATTTTTAAGGAAATATGGAATCCAATTCCATATGTGAATAAACTCCTTTATTCTAGGAAACATGGAATCCTATTCCATATGTGAATAAACTCCTTTATTCTAGGAAACATAGAATCCTATTCCAAGTTCAAATAAAATTTTTAATTTTAATTATATTCCAATTGAAAATAAACCTTTTATCTTAATTGAAAATAAATAAAATCAAAAATAAAAATTTTTCAAAATCTGCAGATCGGCGCGGCCGCGCTCCAAAATGAACTAAGAGCGGCGCGGCCGCGCTGCACCCCCAGAAACGATTTCTGGGTTCGGGCGCGGCCGCGCTCCAGAATGAACTGGAAGCGGCGTGGCCGCGCCGCGTAGCAGACTTCGAAAAAAATTTTGTTGCCCAGAAAATCGATCCAATCGCATACCCATACATACATGGAATCATAATAATTGATAATTAGCACAAGGTTAGACTCTGATACCACTGTTAGGTTTGTATATAGCGCGAAGATGCAATCCAATTACATAAATAGTGCGGAAGCGCGATAAAACGGATTTTAAAATTTTTCATACAAACCATCACCATGATCATCCATGTGCTCAATTATCAATTAAACGAAAGAAATAAAGTATGAGAATCATACCCTTATAGAACCATGCTTCCACAGGTACGAGTTCACCTCCAAATCCTTCGCGTTCTCCTTGAATTTTACCGATTAAATTCCTTCCTTTGATCAACGTTAGCCACCCAAGTGTTTGGCCTCTAGAGGTGATCCACCAAGGAATAATAGTTGTTCAAGAAGATGGGTGTTGGCAAAACCCTAGTTTCTATCTCTATAGAAAGTGCAAGTACTCTCTCTCTCTCTCCAATTCATATGGAAGAGTATGTAACTGTCTAACAGTCTAACTGTCTAACAGTCTAACTGTCTAACCCCAAATCATGATAAGACTCCTCTTATTTATAGATATAGGGAACCCACCTAAACTATTTAGGATTAGAGTTTTTATTCTAATTAAACTCCTTTAATTAATTAAACTCCTAATCCAATTAGGAATTTATTAGAGAGTACTTCTATTGATTAATTCCCAATCCCTATTAGGAATTAAATAATAGTAATAATAATAATAAGACTCTTCTTATTAATTTATATTTAATATTTCCAAAATATTAAATAATAAATATTAAGCTATTTAATTTATTCTATCTCCATAGATTAAATTAAATACACTTAACTTATTATTACAATTATGCCATTTACTTCTTAAACAAATATTTTCCTTTTTGCGGTGTGACCCTTTAGGTTCTCCATATTAAACCGGTTGTGAATAAATCAATTAGAACAATTCTAATTTTATTTAAATAAATAAATTAAACTATTTAATTCATTTAAATAAATAATATTTATTCTACAATAAGGGTAAGCCCCCTTAGCGATCAACGACTTTCCAGATAATATAGATTTTAACATTAATCACAAAAGAACCTTTCAGTGAATAGTTACCGTACAATTCAATCCTTCTACCATACAATGTCCCAATTAAATATAAGACATGAAATTACTGTCAAGTCTTATTTTATTTAATTATATGTATTTCGATTCTCAAATGCACAACTCTAATAATGTAAATTAGAAACTCCTTTCTAGTTTCATTCTGCTTTGGCCAAAGACTTCTGAGTCGTCATTTATCAAATCACATAGGACATTCTCTCCTTTTACTAGAAGTGGTAGATTCTTTGTTGATCATTCACCTATCTCCATGTATAACTTATTATACCCAATCATACTCTTTGATATACCCTAAGGGTCTTAAGGGACATGTCAAAGTATAACTCATCATACACAAAATACTATGATGATCTCAAGTCCAAGGATCACTTGTACTACTATCACTAGAGGAATTTCTATTGACAGGCGAGTAAAACTCCATTAGGTATTCCTTAGCGAGCCACGTTCAGTGAACTTATTCTCTAATAAGCACCTACATACTTGCTTTAGTGTCTCCACACAAATGATTATGAGATCAATCATCCTCTTCATAAGAGCAAGCAACGTATGTACTAATCTATCCGGATTCACTAATCCCCTTTTTAGTAATCCATCGATTAGGAACGATTTTAGTTTGTGAGCTATCTTGAATTTAGATCTCATTAGCATGATCCCCATCATGATTCTGAAAGCATTGCTCAAAACTATGGGTTTATCACATTTAATATAACAGCACCATGTAGATAATATAAATGCCTTTAATAACCGAATAAGATTACAAAGTATATGCTACATTATATCAAATATGATTGGCTTGTGTGCATACTACTTTCAGTTATCATGTCAAGTGCTTATGTTCTATTTCAGACATTTGTTATTCGACCATTGATCGTTATTCAAATTTTGAACCTAAATTCTATTGTACAATTTTTATTGTTGATCAAATGCTTTAGTGACTAGCATACCCTTATTGATTCAGCTTGTCCATAGTTGATGAGTGTTTTAAAGACTTAGAATATCTTGAGATTATTCCAAACCAAGTTTCTTTTGGTAGGGAATCTAAAGTTAAACTGAGATGAACAACCCTAATATAGGGGATTAAACTATGTAGTAGCGTTAAAATATTTGTGCACAATACATTGTACAAAGGGCTGATCCCCCGGAGTACGAGATGGATAGTCTATAGTCTACATGACTGTTAAAGGTTACGGTAGAAATACTTGTTAACCTAGGACATAATTCGAGGTCTTATGACCCTCAGATACACTTTTTATCTTGAATCCATATTCAGTTCTTGAGCTAAGCTATCTATTGAGCTTTCAGATCTTTGATTTGTTGTTGATTGATTTCAGAAAAACTATTACTCCCCAGTTAAGATCTATTCCATTAATCATATAAATGTTATTGTTATCATACTTGTGGACAATTGTTTGCTCATACTTGCATAAAATATTCCAGCTAAACCTGAAAAGTCGGATGAGCCGTCCACTAGTAAGGGCAAGGGCAAGATGAGCAAATGAAGATGTTTAGTCTATTTGTTTCAGTTCTTTGTAATAAGACTTGTTTAATTTTATGTTTTAATTCCGCAACGTTGTAATAAAGGTAGATGACCTGGGATTTATTTATTTAAGAGATTTTAAGTTGTAATCCCTATTGTGGAAAGATATTTCATTCAGCTTAATTTAATTGTCCTTTATTATGGGTAGTTAGTTATGAATAAATGATATAGTGAACACTAAATCTGAGGAATTGAAGTATTGAAGTACCTGAATTTGGGGGTGTCACAACTAATACACGCACTAATTCACCCACTAACTCCAGTTTTTCAGTTACACCAACCAAGGGTCATATTTTTTTTTTTTTGATGATGTGGAGTTTCCGGGTCGCAACCCGACTAATCTCCCCAGCCCGGTGCCAGTGCTTTTTTGCTTCCCAGCTTGCGCTTAAGGGGGACCGTGGCCACAGAACATTTTTAAGTGTCCCCAAGTGTTGCTAGTGGGAGTCGATCCTGAGTCGTCCGGGTTTACGGTTCTTTCCCAGGGCGGCTTGTACCACTGCGCCACTTGTTGTGGTTGAACGAAGGGTCATAAGACCTTGTTTGGTAGTACACACTAACAAAACCTCTTTTTTTTTAAAAAAAAATATTTTAATAAACCTTTATAATATAGTCCCATGACACACTTCCTTATTTTAATAAAACTTAATATAAATGAATCATTTAATTAATAAAGCTTAACTTCTTAATTCAAATAAACTCTTTAACATAAAGTTTATTTGTCACAACATCATTATTTCTTCTGTGACACCCCCAAATCCGGGTACTTCAATCCCACAGATTTGGTGTTCACTTTCAAAATAAATTCATAATATTTCACATCTAACTACCCATAATAAAGGATAATAACAATATAATAAAGCTTAAATAATAAATTCTCCTATAAGAAGATTACATCATCATCATAACTAAATAAATCCCAGGTCATCTAACCTTTATTACATCATTTGCGGAAACTTAAAACATAAATAAACATAATCCCATCTATTACATAATCTTTATGAAATAAAAACCAATTAACATCTACTATTACAACATCTTGTCTTTGCCCTTGTTTATGGATGGCCCTTCAAACTTCTTATTTTCATCTGCGTTGTTTTGTGCAAGAGTGAGCGAACAATTGCCCACAAGATAATAGAGAACAATAATGGCATATGAATCACAATCGACTGAGCTTTAGTTAGTAAAATATTCTTACCAGAAATAATAAGCTTTACTTAAAAGATAGAAGAAATAATGAACTGTTAAACTGAACAACAGATATCGATATCAAGGAATACACTGAGGGTCACAAGACCACGAACCACATTTAGGTTGTCAAGTATTTTTACTTTAACCTTTAACAGTCTAACGACTATAATCATCATCTATGTCCTAGGTTAACAGGTGTTTTTACTATAACCTTTAGCAGTATAAACGACTATGTAGACCATCATCTCATACTCCAGGTGATCAACCCTTAGTACTATGTATTGCGCAAACATTTTAACGCTACCACGTTGCTCTAAAAATAATCCCCCTGATACATGGTTGTTCATCTCAGCTTGATCATTGGGTTTCGTACCAAAATAAGTTTGGTTTGGATTTAACTTCAAAGAAATCTAAATCTTTAGAATGCACATCAACTAGGTTATAGTTGAATCAATAAAGGATCTTTTAAACGTTCATCAACTATGTACTAGTCGAATCAAATGAATTTTTATACGCTCATCAACTATGGACTAGTTGAATCAATAAGAATTATTTAGAATGCCCATCAACTATATACTAGTTGAATCGTTAAGGGTTTACTAGTCGTTAAAAGATTGACGTAGCATTACAAAATTATACAATGCTAATCAATTTTCAAGAGTTGAATAACAACAATTCACAACTAAACAAACATCATATGGCAAAGCTATGCTTTCGAAAGAATTTAGAAAGCTTAAGTAGAAATTGTAAACTTAGAATGATTTAGAAACCTTGTTTTTAAATAAAGAAACAAAGATTAAAGCTTGTACAACATAAAGTAGGGTTTAGGAGCTTATAAGAATAAGAACTTGCTCAATAAACGATAAGAAATTTGCTCAACAAGGAATAGGGTTAGAGAACTTGTTTAAAAATGACAAGTTAAAGAATAAGGACTTGCTCAAATAAAAGTTGAAGTAAGAAACTTGCTAAATATAATTTGGAGTTTAGAAACTTGCGTATAAATAACAAGTTAAGGATAAGAAACTTACCTCGTGCGTAGATTAACAATACAATACACGTTCACCGATTTATCCTACATATTTCATTAGGATCACAATATAAATTAGATACATTAACATTTAACCTAATTGGTTAAATCCCTGTTTGTCGATTTAGCAATCAATAAATACGTGCAAGTGTACACGGTCAACAAGTAATAGAGTGATAAGAGAGTGTCGAACCCACAGAGAATTATTTAATAATAATTACCAAATACTAACTCATAATCAAATTAATTTTATTTAAACAATTCGATAAAAGATTTTGAATTTTGAAAATAAAGTACTAAACTAACTAATTACTAACTACCAAGAATTGAATTCAGATAAAAAGGCTTAAGATTACAATTTCCCTTAATGTTTCACTTGAATTAATACACTTCCTGTTAAATTATATTAATTATTCCGGATTGTTAATCAAGAACTCATCAATATTTATAATCATCTCTCGATGTATCATAAACGAATCAACTTAAATCCACAAAAGATAGAATTAAGATGAACACCCTAGTTAACTAATTCACTATATCTCTATGTGAATTACAATTAAAAAGGATTTAAAGCTCAGATTCTCTTTCAGATTACATGCGGCGTATAGGTATATCTTTATCCTAAACACAAATCATGAATTCCATCGATAGCAGAATACACAATCACATGCTACTATGATTAGGTCTAAATCTATAATCCATCTCTCGAGTTCATATAAATTAGCACGGTAATTGTTGATCAAACAATTAAGCAATTAATCACAAATCATAATAGACAATCCGATAATAATCAACAATAATTAACAAGGAAGCATAACAATAAAAGTTACGCAATAAGTTCCATTGTAATCTTAAAAAGAAATTAGTTCATGATTGAATTAAAATCTATAATCCACAATTGATAAAGCATTCAAGAATACAAAATAAAAGATTAGGGAAGAGAATAAAATCTGTAATTGCAATCCTTGAGTCTCTCCTTCAACTCCTTAATTGAATCCTTTGCGCGTGATCAATTGCTTCAAGCCTCCCTCTCTTTCTCCCAAACTAGGGTTAATAAAAAGTAGCAAGATCTCTCTCATTCTATGCTTCATATCATGTATTCATAGGTTCTAGTTAAAGTCCTAAACCAATTAGAAGTTACAATCCTTGTTCCATTCAATGCAGGTCAAAAATAAGCTTTTTAAAAACCCGACCCAGCGCGGCCGCGCCCATATTTGGCCTAGAAAGTAGCGAGCCCGCGCCCAAATGCCAGAAACTAAGTTTTTCACTCTGCAGACCTGCGCGGCCGCGCCCAAAATACACTTGGAACCGGCGCGCCCGCGCCAGACAAAATTCTGCTGCAGCATCTGTTGGTAAAATGGTCATAACTTTTGATCCGGGAGGAGTTACGGGGCCTGCCACATATCAAATCGAAGATCTCGACGAGATCTACAACTTTTATTCTTTGATAATTGAGAGCTTCAGATTGGATCAAAGTCTAAATTGGGCTTGAAGTGATTGTTATGCAAATGGCAACTCCAAACTTTGAGGTTCAACGTCCGTTAGGAAAACGATCATTACTTTCTCATCCGAACTCCGATTGTGACGATTCAAGATGTTCCGGAAAGCTAAGAAGTAAATCTATAATACATACATCCAACCTAGTGTTAAAAGCCCTGCAATCTTCCCTTATTGCGTTTGCTTGCTTATTGTACTCCAAAAGATGTTTGGATTGCGTTTCCTTGCTCATTCCTACAAAATAACATAAAAACACTATAAATACCTAATACTAACTTAAAATACTTAAGAACTCACAAATTATCAAGCTAAACGTACTCAATTCATAGATGTAAAATCCACTCATCAATCCCCACTTTAGCTCAACTTGGTAACTTAGTATAAGTTCAGAACTTCTTAATTAATCACATAGTACAAATACAAATCCTCTACCATATACCACGCAAGGCTTGACTAAATATCATAACCAAATCTTATAATTAATAATTTTAATAATTCTTAACATTAAATCCTCAAATACACATTCACAATATGTAGAAAACACCTTAATATCTGTTTAACATATTTTCATATTCATTGGATTAGGTTACAATTGCATTCATAGAAGTTTTACACTTAAAATCTCAAAATCGGCAAAATCTGCTAACGGGGCGCGGCAGCGCCACTTTTGGCCTTTGGTACGGCGCATACCCAGTTTCTTTATCTAAACTTCAAATTAAGCATACCCAATACATATAAACTTCACACAATCAAAGCCCAACATATACATAACCATTATAATAACAACACAACATCAAACACCCAATTATAAATGATTAAAACCCATGTTTATGCTATTTCTTCACTTTTCAACATTGTTAGCGAATCAATTCACTACAACCTCCATTCTTAACCAAATCAGATTATTAGACATGCATTATTTTCGTTTCTTAACAGCCAATAACAATCTTCTATCAATTTACATATTTCAACATGCATTGAACATCAATTTTAGACTCAAAGTCATACATATCATATATATATATATATATATATACATATATCACCAAAACCCAATTTCTTCATGTTTTAACATAATTACATGGATTTTGATTTCTGAAAATCATTTACAAAAAACATAAAATTGATTACAAAATCATATTAACAATCTTATTCCTTTTTTACTCAATTTAACCATAGAAATCAAGTTTTCATGATGAATACTCAAGAACACAACTAAAACACTAAAACCCTTTTGAAAGTATAGATACTTACTTGTAATTGATTAGAAAAGATGATAAGAACCCTTGTTAATCCTTCTTCTTCTTTCTTGACACACCAATTTCCCTTCTCAATTTCACAGAGTATGGTCTCTCTTACTTTTGTTTCTATTTTCTCTGTATTCTCTCTAACTATTAGACTTAGACTTAGGCTTAGGAAAAGACTGATGAAAAGAATACGTGACTTAGAAAACTGACAACCACTAATACACGTCGTATTCACCCACTAACTCTAGTTTTTCAGTTACACCAACTAAGGGCCATAAGACCTTGTTTGGTAGTACACACTAACAAAACCTCTTTTGTATAAAAACAAATATTTTAATAAACCCTTATAATATAGTCCCATGACACACTTCCTTATTTTAATAAAACTTAATATAAATGAATCATTTAATTAATAAAGCTTAACTTCTTAATTCAAATAAACTCTTTAACATAAAGTTTATTTGTCACATCATTAGATTAATAATAATATTAATCCCCTTATAATATATTTCATAAATTATTACATTTCTAATTTCATTACTAAATTAAATTAAACATTATCGCTACACAATATCATGTGTATTAAACAATACACTAATTCATTAATTTAATTATCCCATTAAACTAAGATATTGCTAACACACTAGTATAATAAAATACACACAAGTAATAAAATCATTTAACATAATTAAATTAATATTACCCTACTTAATTAAATTGTTCCACAATAAAATCTCATCAAATATTTATTTTATTTAATAAATAAGACCATTAGAATATTTATTTAATTCCAATAAATATTTATAATAAACTTCAAAATTCTTGATCGTTACATCTTTTCCTCCTTAAAAGGATTCTGTCGCCAGAATCACGACTCAATTAAACTCATCCGTTACATTTTCCCCCCTTAAAAAGATTCTATCCCCATAATCATTACACAAATATTAAGCAAATAACTGAGTTCATATATATATATATATATATATATATATATATATATTTCACACATTATTATGTCTTCGAATTCGCGTGTAGCTTCTCAAACATTTTGGTATCTCCACATCATCTTAACAGAAAATATTCATTTACTACTGAGAACTTACCATGATTTGTCAATTATCCGAACAAGTATTTCCTCACAAACAATTCTTTCTCAAATTGCAAAGGTTCTTACTTTATAACATGTTTATGGTCCTATCTTCTCGGTCTTACGACCGAAACGTGAAACACACTATATATATGTATGTATGTATGTG
Source organism: Aralia elata (assembly GCA_034770075.1). Classification (NCBI taxonomy): domain Eukaryota; kingdom Viridiplantae; phylum Streptophyta; class Magnoliopsida; order Apiales; family Araliaceae; genus Aralia; species Aralia elata. The sequence goes on from JAVJAP010000057.1 coordinate 1,579,166, forward strand.
TGTGTGTGTGTGTGTGTATATATATATATATATATATATATATATATATATATATATATATATATATATTCTAACTTTGTAGGCAAAGCAACCTCGCAGGTCACTTTCTTAACCTCTCTCTTAACCTCTCAAAAGGTCTAACAAACCTTAAACTCGACTTTCCATTCTTACCATGTATTATCTTCCCCTTCCGAAGATATATATATATATATATATATATATATATATATATTGTCAAGAATATGAAACTACCTACTTCACATTCTTACCTTTGTCGATACTGATTTGCATGTTTCTTCTACCTGTCTTGAGCAGCTAACAATCTAGCTCTTATCACTGTGACGATCTCCGTTGTCTGATGTACCATCTCAGGTTCTAGTAGTTGACATTTACCAAATCTCTTCACAGTGTAGTAACGTTCTGCCTTTCCTTTCGTACAACGCTTAACATGTACATACCTGTATAACAGTTCTTAACACATCCTTTGATGTTCAGATCGTTCTTTTGCTCTACACGTCGATGTAAGGATGGTATGTTGTGATAATTTTCTCCTCTGCGTTCCCATGTGTTTTTGTAAAAAATTTCCAAAATTTTGATGTAAAACGTAAATCTCGATATGATACATTTGATACCAAAACATCTTGTTTCAAAATAATTCTTCGATATTCAACTGCGCTAACTAATCCGAATTACACGGACTCTTGATCGGTAAGAAATGCTCATGCAAAACTTTATCTCTGACTTCCGGAATTGACGGAAAACATATTCTCTACTCAATAGTTAGACGGTTTTCTATTTGAACAGCTTCTCTCCTCTGACTCTCTCAAACACCTTACATTTTTATTCCCATTTGGACATTTTTTTTATAAGTTACTCATGAGCAGTTAACAATGTAACTCATCTTTATCATTTCTATTCAAAGATAGACAACAATTTTTTTTACAACATTTTGGCAAACCATTTCCAACTTTGTCCAACACAAAACTTAAAATAAAACTTTAGTATCTTTTAACTCTTCTTAGATCCACCAAGTTTTATTATTCAAAACATTTTGTTAGACCATTAAGTTCTCTCTCGCCTCCTTTTCTCTTATACTTCTCTTTTGATCGACAACAACGTTCGATTCAAGTATTTAAAAACTTATCCTTTTTCCTCATATTAAATGTATATTAGTCTTAGTCAATCTCAATTATGAATCTTCATAACATTCTTTTAACCTGTGACAGCCCCAAATCCGAGTACTTCAATCCCACAGATTTGGTGTTTGTGACACTCCCAAATTCGGGTACTTATTTCCCACAAATTTGTGTTCACTATCTCATTCATTCACATCTAACTACCCATAATTAAGAACAAATAAATAAACTTAAAGAAACATCTTCCCAAAATGGGTTACATCATTAAACTGATAAATAATCAAATCCCAGGTTATCTTAACCTTAATACATCAATGCGGAATAAAACATAATACTAAATAAGTCGTGTTACATAAGACATCAACTAGACAACAAGTCTTAAGCTACTTCTACAACTTGCCCTTTCCTTTGCTCGTGGACGGCTCGTCCTGCTTTTCTGGCTTAGCTGCAATGTTTAATGCAAGAGTGAGCAAACAATTGCTCACAAGTACGATAACAATAATATTTAAATGAAATGGATTTCAACTGAGGAATAATAGTTTTCTGAATCTCAGTCAATAAATGATTAAAATCTAAAAGCTCGTTAGAATGCTTGATTCAAGGAAAAATAGATTTCAAGATTTAGAAATTATATCTGAGGGTCACAAGACCTCGAACTATGTCCTAGGTTAACAAGTATTCCTACTGTAACCTTTAACAGTCATATAGACTATGGACCATCATCTCCTACTCAGGGGGATCAGCCCTTTGTACAATGTATTGTGCACAAACATTTTAACGCTGTCGCGTAGTTAATCCCCTATATTAGGGTTGTTCATCTCAGTTTATCATCAGAGTCCGTACCAAAAGGAACTTGGCTCGGAATAGGTTCAAAACATTCTAAGTCTTTGAAACGTTCATCAACTAAGGACTAGCTGAATCGATAAGGGTTTGCTAGTCGCTAATACATTTGATTCAACACTTAAAGTTTATTCAATAGAAACTATGCTCGGAATTTGAATAACAAACAATGATTGGAATAAAGCTTAAGTACGTAACATGATAGTAACCTTGCTTGAATATCAATAAGCTAAGGTCAATAAGCTTGCTCAATATAAATAAACTTGCTTTAAATATATTAACAAGTTAAAAGGAAAGAACAACTTGCTTTAAATAAATAACAAGTTCAAGAGAAGAATAACTTGCTTTAAATAAATAACAAGTTCTAGAGAAGAATAACTTGCTTTAAATAAATAACAAGTTCAAGAGAAGAATAACTTGCCTCAAGCGTAGATTACAAATTTAATATTTCACGATCCTTAAACAACCTATACATTTAATTATAAAATGGTAACATAATTAGTTACAGAATAATATACACTTTAGGCTTGCTCCTATCATATTTTATTATAACACTTCGGTTATCATTCAATAATCAATGAATGCTAGCTTAATAACCATCATGACCACTCATTGGTCATTTATAAATTTTAAAACTTGTTTATAACATCATAGAAGAATTATAAAGAAAATAAAAATAAAAATTTTAGTTACTGTTTCCCTCGCCGGGGCGGGAAAATTCTTAACAAAATCTCGCCGGGGCGAGAGGCTCGCTGGGGCGAAGATTTTCAATACAAAACTCTCGCCGGGGTGAGAGGCACGCCGGGGCGAAGAAAATCAATACATTTCTCTCGCCAGGGCGAGAGACTCGGCAGTCGTCTCCTACAGTCGCGAACCAGTGAAAACTTAGGCCAAATTTGGCCAAATTTTCCGAATTCTACCATCCAATACACAAATTAAATATACCCAGACATCCAACATGCTAGAAAATAATTACCCAACATGTTTCTAACCAATCTAAACATTATAAAACACATATTCAACCAATTACAAAACCCAAAATCTACTGTTAAACAATTTATTCATGTTTTAACCATTTTTATGAACTAAGCTCTGTAACTTCACCTTTCAACCAATTAAAATCATTCTTCTTGCATTATTCTTGTTTTTCATCACATTATCATAATCAAACATCAATTAACCGATTAATAATCAAATTAAACAAAAAATTTCATACATATAGACCATACATGGAACAAAACTCTGTAAACACCAAAACACTATTCTAAAACTTGCTTTCATGGATTAATACCTCTAAATTGATTATTAATCATCATATAATCATCTAACACATGATTACTGCCAATTACACCAAGTAATTCATGTTTTAAGCAAGTAAATAATATACAGAGAACTAAAAATAAAATACAGTAAAGAGTTTATACCTTCTATTTGCTTTGATTAATAAAATTAACCTCCTTTGGTTTGAATTTCTTCCTCCAATACCCAAACTATTCTTCTCAATTCTCTTTTCTCACAACTCTCAAGCTCTCTCTTGTTTTCTCTGTATTTCTCTTTTCTCTTTGAACTCTGTTCTTTCTCTTCTTTCTTTTCTTTTCTTATGCTATACAACTGACGTAGTTAAAAAAAAAAATAAAACGGATAACTTAATAAACAAATAATAACGTATAATCTAAATTTAATCCATCAGTTAAAAAAATTCAAAAGCCTCTAAGGCTTGTTTGGTTAAATTAAAATAGAATAATCCATTATTTCCAACCAAAGGTCATAAGGCCTTGTTTGGAAAAACTAAATTAAAACTCCTTCCATTTATTTTAATAAATCATTATAACGTATAGTTTTAATTGTCACACTTCTAATTTAATTGAACTTATTATTAAATAAATTCAATTAAACCTTACTAACTTAAATAATAATTTTATTTAACCAATAACAATAACACCAAATGAACTATATTATTCAAATAAATCATTTATTCAAATAAACCTTTTCATCATCTAATTTAATTATTAAATTAAATTAGAATAAACATAACAAATCACATTCAAATAACATTTAACATTATTAAACTTAACATATACCCATTCCACAAAAACTTAATAAATTATTTATTTAGCTCAATAAATTAATAAAAATATTTATATAATTCAATAAATATTTTTATTCAATCACAAAAATTGCATTCGTTACATCCTTCCCTCCTTAAAAGGATTCTGTCCCCAGAATCACAACGCAATAAATTCGTCCGTTACAGTGTTCACTTTCAAAATAAATTCATAATATTTCACATCTAACTACCCATAATAAAGGATAATAACAATATAATAAAGCTTAAATAATAAATTCTCCCATAAGAAGATTACATCATCATAATAAACAAATCCAGGTCATCTAACCTTTATTACATCATTTGCGGAAACTTAAAACATAAATAAACACAATCTCATCTATTACATAATCTTTATGAAATAAAAACCAATTAACATCTACTATTACAGCATCTTGTCTTTACCCTTGTTTGTGGATGGCTCTTCAAACTTTTTGTTTTCATCTGCGTTGTTTTGTATAAGAGTGAGCGAACAATTGCCCACAAGATAATAGAGAACAATAATAGCATATGAATCATAATCGACTGAGCTTTAGTTGGTAAAATATTCTTACCAGAAACAATGAGCTTTACTTAAAAGATGGAAGAAATAATGAACTGTTAAACTGAACAACAGATATCGATATCAAGGAATACACTGAGGGTCACAAGACCACGAACCACATTTAGGTTGTCAAGTATTTTTACTTTAACCTTTAACAGTCTAACGACTATAATCATCATCTATGTCTTAGGTTAACAAGTGTTTTTACTATAACCTTTAGCAGTCTAAATGACTATGTGGACTATCATCTCTTACTCCAGGTGATCAGCCCTTAGTACTATGTATTGCACAAACATTTTAACGCTACCGCGTTGCTCTAAAAATAATCCCCCTAATACAGGGTTGTTCATCTCAGCTTGATCATTGGGTTCCGTACTAAAATAAGTTTGGCTTGGATTTAACTTCAAAGAAATCTAAATCTTTAGAATGCACATCAACTAGGTTCTAGTTGAATCAATAAAGGATCTTTTAAACGTTCATCAACTATGTACTAGTCGAATCAAATGAATTTTTACACGCTCATCAACTATGGATTAGTTGAATCAATAAGAATTATTTAGAATACCCATCAACTATATACTAGTTGAATCGTTAAGGGTTTACTAGTCGTTAAAAGATTGACGGTGCAATACAAAATTATACAATGCTAATCAATTTTCAAGAGTTAAATAACAACAATTCACAACTGAACAAACATCAAACGTCAAAGCTATGCTTTCAAAAGAATTTAGAAAGCTTAAGTAAAAATTGTAAACTTAGAATGATTCAGAAACCTTGTTTTTAAATAAGGAAGTGTGTTATGGGACTATATTATAAGGGTTTATTAAAATATTTTTTTTAAAAAAGAAAGAGGTTTTGTTAGTTTATTTGAATTAAGAAGTTAAGCTTTATTATTAAATGATTCATTTATATTAAGTTTTATTAAAATAAGGAAGTGTGTCATGGGACTATATTATAAGGGTTTATTAAAATATTTTTTTTGAAAAAAAAGAGGTTTTGTAACTGTGTACTACTAAACAAGGTCTTATGACCCTTGGTTAAGAATGAAGGAGATGGCTCTCTCTCTAGAATTTTCTCTCTGCCTTCCCTCTAGGGTTTTCCCCACCTGATCCTAACCTACCTTATTCCGGCCTGTTTCGGCCTCCCTTCCGCCTCAATTCCTCTTCTTTTGTGTTCTTTATCCTTGTCTATTTCGGATTTTACTTCTACTTCTATGGTTCTTTAATTGTTTTTCTTTCCTTCTTTTCTGGTCTATTTATTTTCTCATTCAATGCTCTCCTCTGTTTTAGGTAAATCTGGTTCTGATTTCAATGATTCCGAGGACTCTCCTTTGCAGGTTTCCTCCCTGCTGGGTTCAATGTTCTTCTTGATGCACCTGCTTTGGATGACACTAGTTCGGATGACGAATCTCCTCTTTTGGGGTCTGCCCATAACCTGGATGTTCATCTTTCCCCCCATGCTGAACTTGTTTCTGTTCCAAAGCATTCTTGTTCCGGTTACTGCTCTTACTACTTCCCTTTGCATGCATGATATTAATGCTACCTCATGCTCGCGTCACATTCCACCGACCTACCATTCCCTTCCACAGCCTGTCGGCCATTCTCTAAGTCACGTGCTTGATTCCCATTCATTTTCTAATTCCACCTTACTTAGTGATCCACTTGCAGCCAATCCCCTTTATCTAAATTCCCCACAACCTGTTGCTCCAGACAACATTATATTTCCGTCCTCGAATCCTGCCCATTATCCTCCTCTTACACCTGTCGGCCACCCCACTCTTCCTGCGCGTGCTACCCATTCACTTCCAGCTCACTCCTCAATTACCGGGTCTCTTGCAGGCCCTTCCCTTAATCCCATTGATTATTCTATTATTGAGGAGTGTGGTGCTGCCAATAACACTTTTGTTCCGCATGTTAGCGTCGCTGGTGATTCCCATGCAGCCTATGCAACCCACTCCTTTGGATTACATGCAGCTCTTCCCTTGTCAGAATCCATCCCCGTTACTGTTACAACCACCGAGATCCCACGTCTCCCACGTCACCCACCTTCGAGCTTTGCCCGTAATGCTTTTGTTCTCTCTGCCCATTCTCCTCCCGACAGTCATCATTCCCAACTAAGCCTTGCCCATCCTCAATATGCTCAGCGTGCTCTTGATGCTTATTCAAATCTTGAGGATGCACTTGATACTCCAACCGTTTGCTTGCATGAAATTCTTCCCATGACTGTCCCCCCATGCACACGTCACATTCCACAAACCTATGCTCATACCTCACTGCCCCCTCCTGTGCATGCCCATTCCTCTCCATCCGAGGCACAACACCCTCCATCCTGTCATTCCATTTCAAATTCTTTTTCTAATCCTGTCATTCCCTTTTAAAAATCTCCCACCCCACCCAACATCTGGCCCACACCTTGTCCCCCATATAGCTTTTTCACACCCCTCCCAACCCATTCTTGCGCGCTACCCCACATCCCATTCGTATGAGCAGCTTGCCCATGATTTAGTGCTTGGTTACGTCACTCCTCCCCATGCAGCTTCTTCCCAGCACAGTGATCAGTTTATTTCTTTGAATAATCATTCCCCACCCAATTATTTTAAGCCAACCCCCCACTCGGTTGGTTCCCTTTTTGTTAGCAAAGCTGCTACTTCCCATGCAGTCCACTCGCTTGAGTTGCCCGCCCCCCTCTTGTGCAGCTCGTTTTTCAATACCGTTACCCCTCCCATGCTTCCACGCCCTCATTCTTTTGATCAGATCTCCCAATTAAATAGTAGTCCTGATTCCCCCACTTTGTTGGGGCAGCACGGTACAGACACACCTGACCCTCATTCTCTATCCTCTATTGCAGCCCACGTGGGTACTGGTCGTGTTCCCTCACCCGTACTTTCTAACCCATATTCTCATCCCCATCCTTTTGACTAGTTAACCCCATTGAATATTGCCGCTCCTCATGCTCATCTTCTCCCCTCAATTGCTGTTCCCCACTCTAGTGATTCAAATGGTTTTTTTATTCATCCTACACCATCATCTCCCACGCTTGCCGGATTCACCAATCTCCACTCTCTGGCGCAGCTGTCCGGTTCCCCTCTACTCACCCATTCCCTCCACGCTGTTCCCCACTATTCTGACGTTACCCATGCTACTTTTTCCTCCAATGCAGCAGACTCATTAAACTTTGACACCCACTTTGCTGTTCCCAACTCGTCTCTTTCATCTGCTCCTCTCGTTTCTGTTACTACATCCCTTGCTCCTCCAACTGTTGCACCACACTCGGTGGGTGCCCAATGTTCCCATGCTGACTATATTCCCCACTCAGATGCTAGGTTAATCCCGCCTGGTTATTATAATAATTTGCTCCCTCCTTTGGACTCCCGCGTTCCTGCCGTCCCACCCACTGCAATTAGAGGTATTCTAAAATATCCACCCACTAACATCTGTCAAAACCACTCTCCCCATCCTCCAGAGATTCTTGGTTTTCTTCCACACGTTTCTTCACCTGTTGAGCTCATTCCGCCCTCACCTGTTACTGGTGTGAAGCACATAGTTGCTGCCTTTTCACCCAGCATTCAGCTTAACACATCTCCCTCTCTTCTACCTTCTCCACCTTCGTATCTCTCACCCATCCTGCAGCCTGCACCATCAACCTCCTCACCTCACCTATATTCCCCTAACCATATCTCTGTCCCCACCCCCAATCCTTCAGATGTGAAGAACCCGGACTCATCCTCTAGGGTTGGTTCACTTTCATGGAGCCAAGTAGTCTCTGGTCAACCTAAACCAAATCCAAATTTTTCAAAAACCCCTTTGACATACTATCCTCCTGAAATGAAGAATGGTATAGTTATTATCAACCTCCCTTCAGATGTCTTTTTGCATGGTTATAATCGTTGGTTGACGAGTTTGGTTGGCTTTTTTAACTCTAAACTGCCTTTCAAACTGGTTGAAGCTAAAACTCTAAAGATTTGGGGCAAATTCGGATTATAGAAGGTTTATCTTCATGAAAAGGGCTACTTCATTTTCAAATTCCCTACCTCTAATGCTCGGGATAATGTCCTTGCCCTGGGTCCCTGGTATGTGGCCAACAAACTGATAACTCTAAAACCTTGGCAGGAAGGGGTTGATTTCCATGTTGAACCTTGCTTAAAAACACCAATCTGGGTTAAATTTAAGAATGTTCCATATTCTTTTTGGACTTTTGAGGGTCTTTGTCGCCTTGCCAGTGGTATTGGCAAACCATTGTTTATGGATAAGCATACTGAATCTTTAAAGCCATTACCTTTTGCGCGTATTTGTGTGGAGGTTGGGGTGGGCTCTCCGCTGCCTAAATCCATTATGGTGACCATTCCTAGTCTTGATGGGAGCCCCCACTCCCTAGTTGAAGTGATTGTTGAATATCCAAACAAGCCCCTTCTATGCCCACATTGCACGACCTTCGGCCATTCTATGCTAAAATGCCCAAAAGCTAACTACCAATGGCGGATAAAAACCTCTTTGGAGGATCCTCCTCCAGCCATCCCTTCAGTGACTCAATCAGTTCCGGGCCTTATCACTACTGCTGCAACTCCTACACAGACCCTTTCCCCTCCATCGGATTGGGTTACTCCTACAGATGTTACAAATGATAGTTGGGTCACTGTCTCCAAAAACAAATTACTTCATTCCAGTTTGCCCAGTCCCCAGGATGGGTCTCCAGATTCCCCTCCCTTTCCAGCTACCCTTATTTCTAATCCTTTCCTTCCTCTTGCTACAGATTCTACAGATTCTACCTCTGACTTGGAGGTTTCTACTGGCCTTCTGGTTCAGGAATTAATTGTTGTAACGCCCCCAAATCTCTACACTCCCCTGTAGCAGATCTGGTGCTCACGTGAAACTATATAACTATAAATATTCAATAAAATATGACTTCTATCTATCCAAGGTCCACAGTATCCCATAACAGGTACTAGTTCCGGTCAGAACATTGTCTGTGTTTGGATACCCTCACTTGTATGTATAGATTCATATCTAATGAATATGGATACCCTCACTTGTATGTATAGATTCATATTTAATGAATATCTCTTTCATATTTATATTCCCTATCTATCTGACATTCACAGTATTAATGATAAGATTGTCCATAGAACTGAGGGGCGCATTCCGGTAAAGATGGCACCTTATCGGCGCTCATTAAGTGTAACCTCAGAGCTTATAGGACTTTCAACATCATTTAGATACCCTCATTCAGATGTATAGTTCGTATAGATATTGTATCTAACTTAGTACAACTATGCTAAATGAAATAAAGATCAGAGTACACCGCAATCGATGAAATAAAGGATCATAATATATTACATAACATTTGGTTCGATTACATTGTTTTCAGTACTAAGTTATTACAACAAAAGCCTTTAAAAGACTTAGATTATTCAAAAGCAGTTAATAAAACTAGTAAGCATGCCCTTTTCCTTTATCTGTCCCAGAAGTGCCAGGGATATCATTTAAAGCTGCAAAAGAAGATATGCGCAAGAATGAGCTACAAATGCTCAACAAGTTCATTTAAAAATGTAAACACAGTGTGTTTGATTTGAAAGATGTCAGGTGATGTATAATTGATACTGAGGGTTCTGTACCGGAACCATATATTTCAAATTGTCCTGTCAGTCTTCAATGACTTAGAACCTCTTTGAGTTCGGATATCTGGTAGGTGATCAGCCTCACCAATATCCTAAGAGTATGCATATCATCCTACCACATTTTTGGTCAATTTAAGTTAATTGTCAATATTGGTCAATTCATTTAATTGCCAATTTAAACCTTATTCGAAGGTTTGTCGGACCACCTTCCATCCAAGGTGTCCCTTTTACTCAGTATAGATGTCGTACCAAAACAATTTGGTTTGACACAACAATTTTAAGGTCAAACAGTCAATAAATAATTTCATTTCTTAAGTTATGCTGAACAAGTAGCAATAACTTCACAATAATTGATAGCAAGACATGAATGAATTGCTTAAAAGTAACAAGGTTCGGAGACTTGCCTCGTATATCTGTTACAGATAAATATAACAGTCTACACGTTCGTCGTAAATCCTACACGATTATAAGTTCATGTAGACCAATTAAGCGTTTAACGATTAAATCTTTTAAGTTTTTATTTCGGGTATCATAACCGCATATAAATAAGACTTCTTTTATAATATATGAAATAATTTTAGCAGTATAACTACTTATAGAATGAATATTTTTCAATTATATTAAAAATAAATTGAGCATTATAACTGCTTGCAAAATGAATATTCGGCTTTTATATTTGAGAAAATTTTAGCATTATAACTGCTTATAAATTGGACCATTCTAAATATTGAGAAAGAAATTTCATTGACAGAGTCGGAATAAGAAATTTCATTCAATAAACACATAATTTACATATAGAAATCTTATTAAGGTTCGGAATATTACATTCACCCCCACTAATAAGAATTTCGTCCTCAAAATTACAGTACAGATTATAAAAATAAGTGTGGGTAATTATCTCGCATTTTACTCTCGAGCTCCCACGTAGCTTCCTTTATGTTTTGATTTCTCCAAATAACTTTGACTGAAGGTATCACTTTATTGCGTAGATGTTGTTCTTTCCTATCTATGATTTTGATAGGAACTTCCTCATAAGATAAATCTTTCTCGATCTGAATAGGTTCATAATCGATAACGTGTTTATAATCAGTTTTATATGGTCGTAACACGGACACATGAAACACGTTATGGATACCTCATAAGCTACTTCACCTATCTTTCTCAATATTTAGAATGGTCCAATAAATCGTGGACTTAATTTTCCTTTCTTGCCGAAACGTATTTTACCTTCCACGGAGAAACTTTTAAAAACACGTGACTACCGATATCAAAATCTTGTAGCTTCCTGTGTTGATCTGCATATTTCTTCTGTCGATCTTGAGACGCTTGTAATCTTTCTCGTATAATTTGAACTACCTCAGCGGTTTGTTGAACTATTTCGGGTCCTAACATTTGTCGCTCTCTGACCTCATCCCAACATAAAGGTGTTCTACATTTTCTTCCATATAGGGCTTCAAATGGTGGCATTCCTATGCTGGCATGATAACTATTATTGTAGGCAAATTCTACCAAAGGTAATTGATCTTCCCAACTTCCCTTGAAATCCATGATGCAAGAGCGCAACATGTCCTCTAAGGTTTGAATGGTTCTCTCACTCTGACCGTCAGTTTGTGGATGGTATGCTGTACTTAGTCTCAACTGAGTTCCTAAATTTCTTTGGAGACTTGTCCAAAAATTTGAAGTAAATCGTGGATCTCAGTCTGATACTATAGAAACAGGGACTCCATGTCTAGAAATAATTTCATTGATATAAAGTTTGGCTAACTGGTCAAGACTGAAGCTAACTTTTATGGGTAGAAAATGAGCTGATTTCGTAAGACGATCTATAATTACCCAAATGGCATTGTGACCTTTCTGTGTATTTGGGAGACCAACTACAAAATCCATGGTAATATGCTCCCATTTCCACTCAGGAATTTCTAAGGGCTGTAATAATCCACTCGGTTTCTGATGTTCAGTTTTAACCCTTTGACATGTTAAACATTTACTTACCCACTCTGCTATCTCTATTTTCATGTTAGACCACCAAAAATGTTGGCTCAAGTCTTTATACATTTTTGTACTTCCGGGATGTACAACGAATTTAGAACTGTGGGCTTCATTCAGTATTTCGTCTTTTAGTTCTTGTACTGAAGGTACCCAAATTCTATTTTCGTATCTCAGTACTCCATCCTTATCCATTTTAAACTTAACATTCTTTTTATAAGTTATACATGGAGATAGGTGAATGATCAATAAAGAATCTACCACTTCTAGTAAAAGGAGAGAATGTCCTATGTGATTCGATAAATGACGACTCAGAAGTCTTTGGCCAAAGCAGAATGAAATTAGAAAGGAGTTTCTAATTTGCATTAATTAGAGTTGTGCAGTTGAGAATCGAAATACATATAATTAAATAAAATAAGACTTGACAGTAATTCCATGTCTTATATTTAATTGGGACATTGTATGGTAGAAGGATTGAATTGTACGGTAACTATGCACTGAAAGGTTCTTTTATGATTAATGTTGAAATCTATATTATCTGGAAAGTCGTTGATCGCTAAGGGGGCTTACCCTTATTGTAGAATAAATATTATTTATTTAAATGAATTAAATAGTTTAATTTATTTATTTAAATAAGATTAGAATTGTTCTAATTGATTTATTCACAACCAGTTTAATATGGAGAACCTAAAGGGTCACACCGCAAAAGGAAAATATTTATTTAAGAAGTAAATGGCATAATTGTATTAATAAATTAAGTGTATTTAATTTAGTCTATGGAGATAGAATAAATTAAATAGCTTAATATTTATTATTTAATATTTTAGAAATATTAAATATAAATTAATAAGAGGAGTCTTATTATTATTATTACTATTACTATTATTTAATTCCTAATAGGGATTGAGAATTAATTAATAGAAGTACTCTCACATGAATTCCTAATTGGATTAGGAGTTTAATTTAATTAAAGGAGTTTAATTAGAATAGAAACCCTAATCCTAAATAGTTTAGGGAAGGATTTTCCTACATCTATAAATAAGAGAAGTCTTATCATAGATTAGGGTTACACACTCTTGCATAAGAATTGTAGAGAGTACTTACAATTTCTATAGAGATAGAAACTAGGGTTTTGCCAACATCCATCTTCTTGAATAAGTATTATTCCTTGGTGGATCACCTCTAGAGGCCAAACACTTGGGTGGCTAACGTTGATCAAAGGAAGGAATTTAATCGGTGGAATTCAAGGAGAACGCGAAAGAATTGGAGGTGAACTTGTACCTGAGGAAGCTAGAATTCTACAAGGGTATAATTCTTATTCTCCATCTCTTTCGTTTAATTAATAATTGTGCATAAAGAAAGATCATGGTGATGGTTTGTATAAAATTTTAAAATCTGATTTTATCGCGCTTCCGCTTTATTAATGTAATTTGATTGCATGTTCGCGCTATGTACAAACCTAACAAATCGGTGAACGTGTATTGTATTGTTAATCTACGCACGAGGCAAGTTTCTTATCCTTAACTTGTTATTTATACGCAAGTTTCTAAACTCTAAATTATATTGAGCAAGTTTCTTACTTCAACTTTTATTTGAGCAAGTCCTTATTCTTTAACTTATCATTTTTAAACAAGTTCTCTAACCCTAATCCTTGTTGAGCAAATTCCTTATCGTTTATTGAGCAAATTCTTATTCTTATAAGCTCCTAATCCCTACTTTATGTTGTACAAGCTTTAATCTTTGTTTCCTTATTTAAAAACAAGGTTTCTGAATCATTCTAAGTTTACAATTTCTACTTAAGCTTTCTAAATTCTTGCGAAAGCATAGCTTTGCCATATGATGTTTGTTTAGTTGTGTTGTTATTCAACTCTTGAAAATTGATTAGCATTGTATAATTTTGTATTGCTATGTCAATCTTTTAACGACTAGTAAACCCTTAACCATTCAACTAGTATATAGTTGATGGGCATTCTAAATAATTCTTATTGATTCAACTAGTCCATAGTTGATGAGCGTGTAAAAATTCATTTGATTCGACTAGTACATAGTTGATGAACGTTTAAAAGATCCTTTATTGATTCAACTAGAACCTAGTTGATGTGCATTCTAAAGATTTAGATTTCTTTGAAGTTAAATCCAAACCAAACTTATTTTGGTACAGAATCCAATGATCAAGCTGAGATGAACAACCCTGTATCAGGGGAATTATTTTTAGAGCAACGCGGTAGCGTTAAAATATTTGCGCAATACATAGTACTAAGGGCTGATCACCTGGAGTACGAGATCATGGTCCACATAGTCGTTTAGACTGCTAAAGATTACAGTAAAAACACCTGTTAACCTAGGACATAGATGATGATTATAGTCGTTAGACTGTTAAAGGTTAAAGTAAAAAATACTTGACAACCTAAATGTGGTTCGTGGTCTTGTGACCCTCAGTGTATTCCTTGATATCGATATCTGTTATTAAGTTTAACAGTTCATTATTTCTTCTATCTTTTAAGTAAAGCTCATTGTTTATGGTAAGAATATTTTACCAACTAAAGCTCAGTCGATTGTGATTCATATGCTATTATTGTTCTCTATTATCTTGTGGGCAATTGTTCGCTCACTCTTGCCCAAAACAACGCAGCTGAAAACAAGAAGTTTGAAGAGCCATCCACAAACAAGGGCAAAGACAAGATGCTGTAATAGTAGATGTTAATTTGTTTTTATTTCATAAAGATTATGTAATAGATGGGATTGTGTTTATTTATGTTTTAAGTTTCCGCAAATGATGTAATAAAGGTTAGATGACCTGGAATTTGTTTAGTTATGATGATGTAATCTTCTTATGGGAGAATTTATTATTTAAGCTTTATTATATTGTTATTATCCTTTATTATGGGTAGTTAGATGTGAAATATTATGAATTTATTTTGAAAGTGAATACCAAATCTGTGTGATTGAAGTACTCGAATTTCGGGATTCAACTCTTGAAAATTGATTAGCATTGTATAATTTTGTATTGCTACGTCAATCTTTTAACGACTACTAAACCCTTAACGATTCAACTAGTATATAGTTGATGGGCATTCTAAATAATTTTTATTGATTCAACTAGTCCATAGTTGATGAGCGTGTAAAAATTCATTTGATTCGACTAGTACATAGTTGATGAACGTTTAAAAGATCCTTTAGTGATTCAACTAGAACCTAGTTGATGTGCATTCTAAAGATTTAGATTTCTTTGAAGTTAAATTCAAACCAAACTTATTTTGGTACGGAACCCAATGATCAAGCTGAGATGAACAACCCTGTATCGGGGAGATTATTTTTAGAGCAACGCGATAGCGTTAAAATATTTGCGCAATACATAGTACTAAGGGCTGATCACCTGGAGTACGAGATGATGGTCCACATAGTCGTTTAGACTGCTAAAGGTTAAAGTAAAAACACATGTTAACCTAGGACACAGATGATGATTATAGTCGTTAGACTGTTAAAGGTTAAAGTAAAAATACTTGACAACCTAAATGTGGTTCGTGGTCTTGTGACCCTCAGTGTATTCCTTGATATCGATATCTGTTGTTCAGTTTAACAGTTCATTATTTCTTCTATCTTTTAAGTAAAGCTTATTGTTTCTGGTAAGAATATTTTACCAACTAAAGCTCAGTCGATTGTGATTCATACGCTATTATTGTTCTCTATTATCTTGTGGGGAATTGTTTGCTCACTCTTGCACAAAACAACGCAGATGAAAACAAGAAGTTTAAAGAGCCATCCACAAACAAGGGCAAAGACAAGATGTTATAATAGTAGATGTTAATTGGTTTTTAAATAAGGAAGTGTGTCATGGGACTATATTATAAGGGTTTATTAAAATATTTTTTTTTAAAAAAAGAGGTTTTGTTAGTGTGTACTACCAAACAAGGTCTTATGACCTGATGAGGACATCCATAATCTAGAAACCCATGACACAACCAGAGAAGACCCATTGCAATTGCCACTTGGATCCGTTACTAGAGCTCGAGCTAAAACCTTCAAAGACGGACTTAACGGGATGATCCGTGAACTATGGAACGAGGTTGGATCAAGTATAGATGTTATGGAGGTGGAGTCCAAACGTATGAAACCTATAAACATGTTACGAATGGACGTGGCGATCAAAACGAGGAAAGAAAACAGTTTGCATGGTACAGGCTAGCTCGCCCCGGCGAGGTTTTCCAGGCCAATTTTCTCGCCCCGGCGAGAAGCTCGCCCCGACGAGGTTTTTCCAAGCCAAATCTCTCGCCCCGGGGAGAATTTCCAGCACATTTCTCTCACCCCGGCGAGAACCTCCTGGATGCAATTTGTCATTTTTTGACTTTCTTAATTTTCGAACCTTCTTTCACCCAAAACATGATATCAGTATTTAGGATCAATTACATGTGTTCTGATTGCTATATTTCAACATTTGTGAGGTTGTATTTCAACAAGTGTGTGCTTCTAGAAGCTTCTAGTTTGTTTCTAAAACTAGTATAAATAGGTGCTATTGTAAACTTGAATTCATAACCAATTTTCAGATTATCAATATTATTGTGAGTTTGTTTCTCTACTTGTGGTTCTTTGAAGAATTCCTAAGTGTTCCTTAGTTCTCTTTAGAGATTCATATCCGACTTATCATACAACCAATCATAGTTGTGTGTGGCGTCTTCTACCGCATCAATCGTCGATTGTACCAAGATTACCGCTTCAACATAAGCGAGGGGTCGAGGTGTCGTTGGTGTCCATCCTACGCAAACTTCCTAAGAAAGCAATTGTACCAAGATTACCGTCTATATATAGGCGAGGGGTTAAGGTGTTGCAAGCTATCCATCCTATCAACTTGTTGGAAACGATCCGGGCGACGACCACCTCACGCAAGCGTGCCGTGGAGTCTATCATTTGGTATCAAAGCTAAGTTTCCTATAAAGTTACTTATCTTTACTTTTATTGTTGAAATATAGTCAAAAAAAAACTGCATAAAATATATAGCAGAAAATTTGTATTGTTGAATTGCTATCATCGGGATTTTCATTTGCGAGAATCATATTTGGCGTTTGGAAGTCTTGTGGAGAGTTGTACTTTCTATATTGTATTCTTAATAAGTTATTATTGGATTGTAATTAGGGAATTGAGGTAATATTTGTGAGAATTCAAAAAGAACCTATTAGAGAGAACTACGAGCGGAAAAAGGCAAGAGTAGTAAGTTTAATTGAGGGTAAAAGCCTAATTGTGTGATACACGAGCGTTTCCTATTTGTGTGGTATATTGTTTGAGTGAAACACGCAAGGGAGTGGTGAGAAACTTGTTTTCTACTAATCTTTATTTTGCAGGAAATATGTCTAACACAAGAGATAAGACAATTGAAAATGAACCTTCTACATCGAATTTTGACCCAAAACTCATGATGGAGGCTATGATGAAAGAATTTTATAGACAATTGGGGATGGCTATGGAACAAGTGCATGATCGCATCGATCAATTGAGTGACACTCGAGGGGAACGAACTCAAATCCCTCCGGGTGGGCGCCCAAAAGGAAAGACCCAACAAAAGGAAGCAAGGCTAGAGGAGACAAACTACTATGATGAGAGGTTTAGTGAAAAAGAGGATCGAGAAACTGACTTTATCCCTAGGAGACATTTTGCAAAGGATAGAGGCGGCCGAAATCGAGAGGACAACAATCTCGATAGCATCAAAATGAAAATTCCCACATTCCAAGGCAGAAGTGACCCCGAGGCATATCTAGAATGGGAGAAGAAAATGGAGTGGATCTTTGACTGTCACAACTACTCGGATCTCAAGAAAGTTAGAATTGCAGCTACCGAATTTTCAGACTATGCAGTTACTTGGTGGGATCAATTAATGACCAGCCGAAGGAGGTGTAGAGAACGTCCAATAGAGACTTGGGCAGAAATGAAAGCTGTAATGAAAAAGAGGTTTGTCCCAAACCATTACTATCGAGATCTGTTTCGAAACTTACAAAATTTGAGACAGGGAAGCAAGAGTGTGGAGGACTACTTTAAGGAGATGGAGATGCTAATGTCTAGAGCTGACATCGACGAGGATAATGAGGCAACCATTGCCCGATTTTCAGCAGGTTTAAATTGGGATATTGCAGATTTGGTGGAGCGTCAACATTATGTGGTATTGGAAGACATGGCGCACATGGCTATCAAAATAGAGAAGCAACTTAAGAGGAGAGGTGGCCAGCGAACAAATCCTACCACAGGTTCATCATGGAAATCCAATAATGTGAAGCGTGAGGAAAAACCAACTGTGTTCAAACCAAAGCCAGAAATCAAGCAAGGAGCGGCTACTCAAGTAGTACAAGGTAAAACTAATACTCCTTCTACTAGTCGTACTCGAGATATTGTATGCTTTAAATGTCAAGGCAGGGGACATATTGCAAATCAATGCCCAAATCAAAGAACTATGTTATTGCTTGATAATGGGGATTTGGAGACTGAGGAAGAAGATAGTGACCATGACTCTATGCCATCATTGGAGGAAGATAGAGAGGTTGCTATGCATGGCGAAGTGTTGGTTACACGGAGAATGCTTAGTACACAGGTAAAAGAAGAAAGCAGCGAGCAAAGAGAGAATCTATTTCATACTAGATGCATGGTAAATGGTAAGATCTGTTGTGTTGTAATTAATGGTGGGAGTTGTACAAATGTGGGAAGCATCACAATGGTGGAGAAATTGGGACTTAAAACATCCAAACATCCTCACCCATACCGATTGCAGTGGCTCAATGACAGCGGCGACATTAAAGTTACCAAGAAAGTATCAGTGCCATTTACAATTGGAAAGTATGTTGATGAGATCCTTTGTGATGTAGTTCCTATGCAGGTAGGTCATTTACTACTTGGGAGACCTTGGCAGTTCGATCGGCGAGTAAAACACGACGGTTTTACTAATGAGTACTCTTTTGTTCACAATCAAAGAAAAGTTACCTTGTGTCCTATGTCACCAAAACAAGTGCATGAGGATCAAATACACTTGCAGAGAGATCATGAAAAGAAAACAAAAGAGAGAGAAAAAAAGAAAGAAGAGAGAAAAACAAATATTTTTGCAAAAAGGAGTGATGTAAGGCGAGCTTTGGATTCTAAAAAGCCAATGATTGTACTTCGGTATAGGGAGGCACTTTTAAATACTAACGCTAATAATCCTTCTTTGCCTAGTGTTGTTTCTGCTCTTTTACAAGATTATCAGGATGTATTTCCCGAGGAACTTCCACAGGGATTACCACCAATTCAGGGAATTGAGCATCAAATTGACTTTGTCCCAAGCGCGACCATTCCAAATCGCCCGGCATACCTGTAGACACCCAAATTTTGCACTTCGTATACTAACCCTGGCAGGAGGGCAGAATCGTCCATTGAACCAGCTTACGAGAACGAAGGATGGGCGCAAGTGCGAACACTCGACGCCACCGCGACGATTTGCAAATCAAAACCGATGGGACAACAGGCCGTCCGAAATGAGCATTTATGAAGGATGTGGCACGTCTCCCAGTAATTCCCGGACTGCAAAATACAAGCCTGTCGGCGAAAACTGACGTCACGGCACGAGAATCGAGGTGCGGCCTGAAAATCGAGAAAATCAGCCCACCCAGCCGCGGATTGATCTGCGGCCAATGATTAAAATAATTGAAGTGCGCGGCGGGCGGCTGAGCGGCTGAAGTGCGCGACGGGCGCGGGGAAACCAAGGCCAGCCGCAGATCAATCTGCGGCTGCCCTTAGCCAGCCTATTTCAGGTCATTTCTTCATTGCATACAGGAGAGTTGGCAGCGGCGGAAGAATTGGGAGAGAGGAAGAAAATAGCAACAGCAGCAGCGAGTTAGGGAGAAAAAAGAGAGAAAAAAGTGAGGATTTATATCCCTATTGTTAGATTGTATCATATACTTTCTCTACTCTAATTAATATACGAGTTTATACGAATTGTAGTGTCATTTGCAAGGTGAAAATCCCTCTTTTACAACATTTTTGTTATATCATTTTGTTAAACTTTTGGTCATTTGGGTTATATCAAATGTAGTTTTCCTTGCATATTATGGTAAATCCATGGATGGAGGACTATTAGTGAAGGTTCCAAATGGAACGAAATTCTTCCTAAAGGCCCGATGATATCCATTTGATGATTTTTAGCTCGTTATAGTGATGTAGTAATTTTGGATGTGAGCCTAGGAACGCGACCCCGTGGTCCAAATCCGATGATGGACATTTTTGGATGTATGTAATAGGGCCGATGTACCCTTTATTGTAAATATGTAATTGTCGGGCCTTAAAACGATATCAAGTCGAAAATCGGGTTTAAGGCCCCGTAATAGTGAAATATGTGATTGTGGGCGTTGGGGTTATTCGGATGGCTTACATGCCCATGAATAGCCCTCACGCATTTTAATGTTTGGTTGATTTGTGACACAAAAATTGATTTCAAGTTAAACGATGAAGATTTCTATAAAATCAATCAAAGTAGGTTATTAGCACCACGAGGCTAAAATTTGGAAATGCTAATGAATGTCGATTCCTATTTAACGAGAAGGCTAAAGGAAAAATCGTTTTCAAACATCACAAAAATGATTTTATAAAAATAAGTAACGTTTTATTAAATCTTTGTGCATAGGGTTAAAGAGATCCTAGAAGTTGCCCATCATGCTATTTACGAAAGCAACGTGTAGATCTCGATTCCTATTTTGACGAAGGTTTAGAAAACTCTTGTTTTTGCCAAAACGACACCTAATGAAAATCTCATAAGTTTTTGACAATTAAAATCAAACCTTTCTCATAAAGCTTTCTCGTATAAGCCGAATGACATTCTAAAGCATTCTCAAAAGAAAGCACGACTTTCCATCAAAACCTAAATGGTTTCTTCATGCAAACTCACCACGACATTCACATAGGCACACACACACACGCGCACATACACACACACATTCAAGAATTAAAGGACAGGAAAAGCATCAAGATTGCGGTAACCGTGTTTCACGGAAGTCGGGGGGTGCCTAACACCTTCCCCTCGCTTAAACAAGCCCCCGAACTCTATGAATCTCGATTCGCAGACCAATTAATTCGGAGTCACACATGAGCCAGCGATTTACGAAAATGAAATTCGGATGAGTTGGTACATCCATTTCAAATATACCAACTAGCGACTCTGGTTAATTGGCTCATCATAAAAAATGATCTTTTCAAAACCCTGTCGACAGCTGGCGACTCCGCTGGGGACATTAGAGGGCTTAAGCCGCGTTCAAGTCTTGATGCTGTCCTATCCTTTAAAATTCATGAATGTGTGTGTGCGTGCGATATTTTGACCTGTTGTTGTGTGAATGTGTTTTACCAATGAATGAATGGTTGAATGGAAATGATTTTACCTTAAAGTAATCATTTGCATACGGTGAGGACGATGAATGTGAATGTATGTTGAGAGTGTACCTCCTCTTGAGGCGAACCCGTCGGTTGCTTATTACTGGACTAGAAGGGGCTGCTCCCCGGAGATGGCTTAGGAAACGCACCACCCAGATCCGCTCCAATCGAAAGGATTCAGACGAGTAGATTGCGAAGATTTGGGGACCTTCATGCCGAAAAGCCCGCGAGAGTAACCCTAGGGTAGGTCAGCCTCTGATAAACCTAACGAAAGGGAAGCTTCTTCATGCCCTTTTATCGTTCAGTCAAATAAATAAATGTCATGTAAATGGCATACAACTGTCATACCAGCATCATCGTAATAAATATGTCCTATATCATGTGATTACATCACCTACACATATAAAGAGAATACTGACATGGTTTTGCAGGAAGGCAATCCGTGCCACGCACCAAGGTTTTCTAAAACTTCTAAATACTATCCTGTCATCAAATAGTGACCTTGTTTTGCAGGATAAGATTAGAGAACCGTGAAAGCATGGCATAACGATCACAAAGAACCCGGAGTAGGGGCATATTCGACCACCAAAAAAAAAAGAAAAAGAAAAAAAAAATAATAATCATGCATCAGTGTTGACATGCATCGGCCAACTTGTAACTGGCACAATACTAAACTACGGCCCTTGTTTGTTTTGAAAGATTGCCCCTGGGACCCAACTAAGAGGCCGTAAAGTCCATACTCCATCCATCCAAATGGCAGAAGCCGGTAGCCATGAAATTACAGTTCTGCCACTCCAACAATACGGCCGAATACGAGGGATGCATCCTAGGACTGAGATTAGCCCTAGGAATGGGAATCAAAAGGATGATAGTAGTTGGAGACTTCGAATTGGTCATCCGGCATGCCATGGGAATATACAGCACCAAAGGGCATAAACGGGACCTAGCTACGGCTGAGATATCTGAAAGCCGAAGAAGCCCACAGACAAATGAACGAAGTACATGGCGATGTGTGCGGAGCCCATATGAGCAGAACATTTTTGGCAAAGAAAATCATGTGAACGGGTCACTACTAGCTAACCATGATAACTGACTGCGATGCTCATGTAAGGAAATGCCATCAATGTCAGGTCCATGCCAATGCGATCCATGCACCTCCTAATGAGCTCCATTGCTTGACCTCACCGTGGCCAGTTGGACCGTGCAACAGGTGATATCCAGGAAGGGGTAAATCCAGGAGTATGGCAGTGAATCCCAGCCAGTAGAAGATCAATGGGTTTTAAAATTCTGAGTTTTATTTCAAATCTCTGCACGCTCATGTCATTTTGTCATGCTATCCAAAAAAAAAAGATCATGTGCTGAAATGTTTTATATATATGACAAGCATTTTTGTTTTATGTCAGGTACCCCGATTTGAAGCATTCTATCCTGACAAGCGATAGGCCAAATTTGAAGAAGGATCACGATTTTGGTATAGAGCTAGATTTCGATCTGATGGGGATTGAGCAGGACGAGACAGATATCGACAAGACGCCTGACGAGATCAAAGGAGGGGTCGAAGATAAACCCAAACCCGACTTAGGCCAAACCATCGCCATCAAACATCAGAACCCCTAACGATCACAAAGAACCCGGAGTAGGGGCAAATTCGACCGGAAAAAAAAATAGCCGAGTTGTCGAGCCTGTATGGAGATATGTTCGCTTGGTCCCGTGGCGACATGATTGGATTGTCCACAGACGTTATAGGACATCGACTGCCCATCAAGGAGGGTTCCGACCAATTAAGCAAAAGTTGAGAACGTTGAAGCCTGAACGGAGGTTGAAAATAAAGGACGAGATTGTCAAGCGGTTTAAAGCAGGAATCATCACGGTGTCTATTTACCCTGAATGGCTTTCCGACAGAATCCCAGTACCACAGCCTGGAGGAGAAGTAAGGGGCCGCATCGACTATAGAAATCTGAACGATGCCCTCAAGGAGGAGATATACGACAAATGCAAGATCAAACATTTTGATTCAGTCATTTACCGGCCCAAAATGAATGGGGCAGTGGGGGCTGCAAATAAAACACAAAGACGATCATGGGAAGAATGTCCGCCAATCATCGGGGATGGCCGGATTTATTGTCGCTCACCCTATTTGCCTATCGAACCTCAGTTCGCACATTTGCAGGGGCAGCCCCTTACGCATCTCCCGGGCATACGACAAGAGGGTACGATCCCAGAAATTCAAAATAAACGATTTAGTCCTCAAAAGGATCGCGCCCTGCCAAGACGAAGCTATGGGGTTTAGCTCTAAATCAAAAGGAGCTGTCACGATTAAAAAAAAAAAAATTCCTCTATGGGGGAGCCCTCATCTTACAAGGAATGGACGGAAAGGCGTTCCCCAGCCCGTTAATTCTGACTCTGTGAAACCAGTTTTTTTTTTTTAAAAAAAAAAATCTCAAAAATCAAAAATCCCCCAAACCTTTCAACAAGTCAAAGGACCGGATCTTTTGTCAGCCCAGCGAGATACCGATGCGACCAGTACGAGGGAGATCACAAGAAAAGCAACTTAACACTGGGGCATTTGTCAACTACCCAGGAAATGATGACGTGCAAATTGGCACCCATGCAACAATCCCATCAACATGCACCATCATCATCAAATGCTACCTCATGTCAATTCAATCTTCAACGGTACGATCATCTGGCATTTGTCAAGCATAGTTTTCCCGGGATACGATGACCCGCGTGAGAGGGGATTTCATTTGACTTGATAGGAATCGGATTAATTCTGACAAGCAACCGTGGGGCACGATCGTGAGTATGATTAGACGAAGAAAGCTATTCAACCTTTTGATCGGGTACAAAGCCTTAATTCAAAGCAACGTTTGCGACAGGATCGACCTCATGTGCCAGTCTTCACTTTGCATTTGCGCGAACTTTCAGTTGTGGGGTATAAAACTATGACGACGTTGATGGCAATTAACACGTAGTCAGACAGTCAATAATTATCAAGCTAATATCAAGAAGTCAGACGATAAATGATTATCAAGCTAATGTCTCGAATCGTGGCTTGGGTTATTCGAGTAATTAAGCCTGAGGGGTGTCTCTACACCTGGTGCCCTAAAGCCATCTGGTTTGGGAGTCGCTGACTCAACACTCGTTACATGGGTAACTCAGAGCCTAAGAAAACGAGCATTACAATAGAGGAGGCCCGAGCAGATTCGAATCGTGGCATGGGCTACTCGAGTAATTAAGCCTAAGGGATGTCTCTGCATCTGGTGCCCTAAAGCCGTCTGGTTTGGGAGTCACCGGCCTAACACTCGCTACATGGGTAACTCAAGCCTAAGAAAACGAATCTTGCGCAAGGTCAAGCAAATAATGAATGGTGCAGACCACTAGCTTGTCTCGAACCGTGGCCTTTGTTACTCGAGTAAATAAACCCGAAGGGGTGTCTGTACACCTAATGCCCCAAAACCGCCTGGGTTGGGAGTCATTGATCTAAAACTCGTTAAATGGGTAACTTTGAATAGCCTAAGAAAACTAGACAAGTGAAGGGGGCTAATAAAGAGAAAAGAAACTCTCGGCCTTAAACAAGAAGTTATGGAAGAGAAACCCCTACTGAATGCTGCATCGCACAGTGCATTTGTCATATGACGTCAATCCTGCTAAGAACGTTGTCGAGAATGGAGACAAAATACCTTTGACGAGGGAAGGTAGTTCTTTTGAATTCGATCTTACTCACGTACAATGACCACGAATGCTTGAAGGTGTTCTTACGATTTCATAACTCATTAAATTGAAAATCATCAACTCACGAGGGATTGAAAATAACTTCCAATCTAGTACATTCACGGTTCACAACTCGCTAGATTGTGCGATCAACAGATATTCAATTTCATGTGCTTTAACTGCATTTACTCTGTTGTCGAGATTATAATATCTTTGTGTTGAACTAACACTAACGGCCTGAGCCTTCAAGTTTTGGGCATCTGTTAGTCGTCTGATATGCAGGATCTTGCAGAGCTGTGGATAACTCAGCACGATCAGCATCGCGAGTTTTCGATAGAAATTCTTGGTAACAACACGCGCTAAGACAGGGGCAGTTAAGAGAAATGGAAGGAAGTTGAGGCTGCACAGAAGTTCTCGTCATTGGGCCTTTCCCCAATCCTGACTATCACTGCCTTGACATCCAAATGATCCACGTGCATGAGCATATACAAGGATGATATAATGCGGGACAACAGCATATCGGCCATCAGAAATGATCAAAAGGCCAAGGAGCCCAACATAGCTGTCGATCATCACAGAAAGCGAAACAGACTGCCTCAACTCGATGAAATGAAGACGACCAAGAACAGGCAGAGTACCAAACCAATGTCGAAGTCTAGAAACTACACTTCACGACGAGGCGTGATCCAATCAAATGTTGGCAAACAACGACGACTGTCGAATCGTATCATTTGACTGAATAGGGGTCATTTCTATCTAAACATATGTTGTGCACATGCATCTGTCCATAACATATCTGCCAGATCATGCATAACATCTTTTGCATGCATACAGGTACGATCAAAATAAAAATCGTCAGGAAAGTACAAGCACGTCGCTTTCAACCTCACAAATGATCAGACTGTGATGGCTTTTGTGGCATGGTACGTGGACGATGTTGGTGGGAGATCCAGGACAGAAGCCGATCACACATCCCATTTCAAGAAATCACTCAAATCGAATCGAGCGACCCCTAGGAAGGGCTGGTATCCAAACAATCAATGACCCTGGGAAGGGCTGGTATCCAAGCAAGAAGTGACCCCTGGGAAGGGCTGGTATCCAAGCAAGAAGTGACCCCTAGGAAGGTGTTAAACGATTTCGCAATCAATAAAACACGCGCAAGTATACGCGGTCCACAAGTAATATAAGATAAGTAAAGTGTCGAACCCACGAGGAATTATGTTAAATAATTACCAAATATCAATCGCATGTAAAATCAATCCAATTTAAACAATGACAATGTGGTTTGTGTTTGTTGTTGATTAAAACTAAAATAAGGGAAATTTAAAAAAATAAGGTTTTACTAATACGGATAAAGTTCAAGATAAAAACGTCTAAGATTACAATATCCCCCAACTCTTCATTTAAACATCATACTCTCTCTTGTTTGGTAAATGAAAACAAAAGAATTGCTATCCGAGAAATCACAAGTATATATAAGCCTCTCTCGATGGTCGAATACGTATTTCCTATTGTGGTGTATAGATATATTTCTATTCTATACACAAGCAAGAATCCCATATCAAGAACAATTAATAAGACACATGTCACGTAAAATCCCATTAACCATTCTATCAATTTCCATCTTTCATAATAGAAATCATTAAGCATGATTCTCAAATGGATACATGTGGTATTTAGGTATATGTCTATCCTAAATACAATCAAATTATCAACCCTCAAGAATAATACATAAGACTCACGTCACATAATCTCATACATTATCCATAAAGAATCTCTAATTTTCACATGAATTCATAACTAGGTCTCAACTTATACTTCCTCTCTCAATTCCATATAAGTTACCAAAGTAATTATGAGCCAAGCAATTAATCCTTCATCAAAGGTTATAAACTCCAATTCACAAAGTGCCTAATTACCATTCAAGAGAGAGCATTCAATTTAAACTACAAGTTGGGTTCCATTGCAATCTTAGAATGAAGAGTTTAGCTCATATTCAATTTCAACAACATCATAATCCGATTACAGTACATGGTTTGGATTAACAAAATAAGAATAAAGAACTACAACAAATGAAGATACACCCCTTTTGTGATGATATTCCCGAATTAGTGTGATGTAGTTCTTCTTGAGTTGCTCTTCTTTCCTATTTCGTGCTCCTAGCCTCCTTGGTTGATGAAATTCTGATAATCTTTCTTTTAGCTCCTTTGTTCTTCTCTTTTTAGCTCCAAACCCTAGCTTTTTCCAAGTGTGTAACCAAGCTTGAATTCTCCAATACCTACTCCCTGGATGATTTTTCATCTGAATTCCCTCTCTCCTCATTTTCCCGTTCCTGAAATTCCTCCACTAGTGCGCCACAATAGCAGAACAGACAAAGCCAGCCGCACCAGAAATCGCGCTCTCGCCCCGGCGAGAAAAACAGCCTGGGGAGCTCG
Source organism: Aralia elata (assembly GCA_034770075.1). NCBI lineage: Eukaryota > Viridiplantae > Streptophyta > Magnoliopsida > Apiales > Araliaceae > Aralia > Aralia elata. Next base: position 1,606,914 of record JAVJAP010000057.1, read on the forward strand.
CCCCGGCGAGGGCTCGCCCCGGCGAAGAATTTGGCCTTGGAGGCTCGCCCCGGCGAGAGCTCACCCCGGCGAGGTCACATGTCTTGCTGAAATTACCCTTTTGCCCCTGGTCCTACCAAAGACCACCACGATCGTCCACAACTGTTTCCTGGACAACAAAAGCATAAAACGAGTAAATAGATACTAAAAACACCTAAGGATAGCAAAGAATTGAGTTCAAAGGATAACTAATTCGTAGGTATAAAACCCACTCATCAAATACCCCCAAACTTAAGACTTTGCTTGTCCTCAAGCAAAAACAACGGAGATGAAAAATACATAATGCAACTAATTAAATGAATGCAAATGCATGAACTATAAGCCTAGAGCAGCCAAGATAAGGAAATCAAGCCTCAACAATCAGAAACAAATAAACAACAACAACACAACTGTAGGACTATCAGAAATGAGACACGCACCAAATTTCGCCAAATGATTAACCCTTATGTGTGTGTGTGGTCAGAAAGACAGAGTACGCAATGATCACAATTCGATCTAAGAACTATAATGCTCAAAAGAAGATAAAATAGTCGAGTGCCACTAATAGTATCTCACATACTCACTAGCTTTTATTTCACACTCTATTAACTATATTCTATCACAATCACCGAGTGCGTTTTACGCTCCATCTCGATGATAGTTTTATTTACATCTAGATCTGTGCAATGTCTATCTTTATTGGGCTCTTCAATGTCACCCATGTAGCAAACTTTCCACCGATGACTCCCAAACCAGATGGTCTTAGGGCACCAAGCGTAGAACACTCCAAAGGGCTTACTTGTTCGAATGACACCGACCACAAAGATAAAACAGTCTAGATATGCTCATATCTGTCTATATTTCATTTTTCAATTATAACCAGCATCAAGACAGACATCGAAGCATTAAATAAGCATAGAAGTTAATTTTTTTTTTTTCACACTATCCTATCTTTTAATGAGCAATAACAGTTTCAAAGATTTGAACATACAATCTCACGTACTCAACAACACAGATATGTGCATTAGTAACTCAAAGGGTTAAAAATTTAAGAAAATTAGGTACGAGCTAACATTTCTAATATAGCAATTCGAATCCAAAGTGTTGAATATCTTAAAAACAATTTATCACCATGTCATCATCGGCTCTCCTTAAGTGCGCTGCTCAAAAGCTTTCTAAATGCAATTTTTTTTTTTTTTATTATTATTTTTTTTTTTGAAATGACAAAGCAGATGATGAATATGTACAATGAATATCACACAAATGACAAGAACAGAAATAATCATTAAAAGCAAGAAAAGTCATTTTGATGATATTATAAATACTTAATTATAACATAAGTTTGAAACATACTACGTGGATGCAAAACTACAACTAAATGCAACATACTAAAATACTATAACTTCAAACTAAAAACTCTAAAACACCCCCAAACTTGGAAATAACAATGTCCTCATTGCAGAAAAGATAAAGACATGAAAAACTGAGGACTTCCCTATGATATCACTCGGCGGGGTGATCGTCTGTCTCCTCGACGTCAGAATCTGATGGTGGGAAAGGCGGCAGTGGTGTAGGCACAGGGAAAGGAAGTGGAGGTGCACTCGGGTACTGTGCTGCTAGAACCGCGCTGAAATTAGTGGTGAAGTTCCACATGTGCTCCTGCCTCTCTGCAATGCGTTGATTCTGCCTCTTTAGCCTCCTCTCTAGCTTCTTAGCTCTACTGTCAATAAGTAACTGGAGGCTGCGGATCTGAGAGCTGAACTTTGCCTTAGGCCGTGATGAACCGGCAGGCAGCTGAGTATCCTCCTCCTCCTCCTCCTCGGAAGTAGCCTCAATAATAAAGCCTCGGCCACGAGGATGCGACTCGGCTCCATCCCAAACCTTGTACCTCGCAATCAGCCTGTGGTCGAGAAGCTGTGATGGCTGCTGTGTTACCTCATCATCTCGCCACTGCACCCCCGCCTGTCTGCACAGTCCACAAATGAGGGAGGGGTGAGGTAGTCCGCCCTGAACATTACCCCTCAGAAGCCGGCGGATACTACCCTCGATGATGTTCCCTACATCAATCGAGAAATCCATAACAATAGCGTATAGTAACGCTGCCTTCTCCTTTGAAACATCGCTCACGTGCTGAGAAGGCATGAGCTTGGCACTCAGGAAGGCGTACCAAATCTTTCCATACAGGCTGAGGTCCTTGCTGGGGAAGAGAGAAGCACCTCTATCTCGCCTAGTGATCCATGTGGTACCTGGTTTGCACAACTCAATTACAATCTTGTCAAAATCAGGCTGCGAGCGAATGAACTCTGTGTACTGGCATAATGCAGGAGGCACCAAGTTGTAGTAGTGATTAATTGCCTGTGCGCTGAACGGTACCCTCATCCCCCTGACTATGGCCTCAAAAGGCTGCCTGTCCTGAGCGTTGGCATAGAACTCCTGTACCACAGGAACCACTGCTGGGTCGGGGTGGTGGGTGAAAGTGTCCCACACCCTCTCATCAATCTGCTCCCAAATCTCTCCATCAACCCCTCTCTCCGGCCTGAGTCCTCGCTCGGGAGTTAGAGCTTTACCCGTGATGAAGTCATCAAATCTGTCTGCTGCCTCGGCACTAATAAATTTACTGTGGTCATATTGCCTGGGTGGTGCGGAGGAGGATCCCTCTGTACGAGATCTCTTAGGAGGCATGGTAGCAACAAAGCAGAAATTCTTATTCAAAACAAACCCAAACCCCACTGATATCAAATCACTGCAATACAGAATTTCCCCCAAACTTGAATTTTTCACAAACCCACAATTTCCTGCAAGAATTCTCAAGATACACAGCACTATATCCCCAATGCAGCAGTTAAACCAATACAACCATAACTGGGTACCCAAAATCAACTAAATCAAACTATGCAGAAAACTGACAGTTCAAGGTATGAACACTGACAATCCCAACTTAGAATTCACAGAAACCAATTCCAACTACTGATTACCCAGATGCAAACTCAACAATAATTAACAACCAATTACGCGAAAACAGTAGGAAATCAGTCTACCCTTTTGTACCTGGCCTCTGATCGTTGGTGGTTGTGAAGAAGGAGGAAGTGCCTGCTTGAATTCCCAAAATTGCAGCCTGAATCCTCACTGAGATGTAATGAGACCGAATCCTAGCCCCAATTCTTCCAACTAATTGACCTAATTCGAATGGTGTTGATGATGGTGACTGTAATGGTGGAATTGGTTGAAAACCCAAATTGGAAGTGGATTTCGTGTGAAAAAAGGGTTGCTCAATCTTTAAGTTAGTTGAAATCGAGAGTGGGATGTGGCTAGGGTTGGATTTCGAGTGCTTGGGTCGTTTTGGAGGAGGAGTATCAGGTTGCAGAAGAATGGGAGTGAAGGAGAATGGAGCAAGTTCGAACGGGAGGGAGTTTTTAGGTTCTGCAATTCCGTGTCTCTCGCCGGGGCGAGAGTTTCCCTTATGTTTTTCTCGCCGGGGCGAGCTCTCGTCGGGGCGAGAGATTTCAAGTATAAAAACCTCGCCGCGGCGAGCCCCCCTGCTGAAGCAAAAATTTGATTTTTGAAATTTTCATCCAGGGACCATGCCTAATATCAACTCCCTGTATCCCTGCAACCTACAAAACATACATTAGAAACAATGGGCCAAAAATGACCCTCAAAAGTGACTCAGTGCTAAAAATCCAAAACTAACACACAATATACTAAATATGAAAAACTTAAAAACTAACTAACATGGAAAATGCAATAATTAAGACACACAACTGAATCATAAAAGGATACGGAAGATGGTGGGTTGCCTCCCACCGAGCGCTTGGTTTTGAGTCCTCGGCCCGACTTTTCATCAATTTCAAGGTTGATCGGCTAAAGTGATCGAGGTCTTTTGGCGAGCGAAGCCGCCACCCCAATAATGCTTAAGGCGTTGCCCGTTGACTTTGAACGTCACTTCCGGATTATCACCATAGACTTCAACAGCTCCGTGTGGGAATGCGTGCTTGACAGTGAAAGGACCCGACCAACGCGATTTGAGCTTTCCGGGAAAAAGCCTCAATCTAGAGTTGTACAGCAATACCGCTTGGCCAGGCTCGAATTTTCTGTCAACAATCTTCTTATCATGCCACCTCTTTACCTTTTCCTTATACAATTTTGCATTTTCATAAGCTTGCAGTCGGAACTCATCAAGTTCATTGAGCTGAAGAAGCCTTTTCTCATCTGCAGCTGTGAGGTCAAAATTCAACTTTCTAATGGCCCAAAACGCCTTGTGCTCAAGCTCAACCGGAAGATGGCATGCCTTGCCATAAACAAGCTGGTATGGTGACATACTAATGGGTGTTTTAAAAGCCGTCCTGTACGCCCATAGAGCATCATCCAGCTTTGTTGACCAATCTTTTCTTGTGGGGTTGACGATCTTTTCCAGGATTTTCTTCACTTCTCTGTTGGAAACCTCCGCTTGTCCATTGGTCTGGGGGTGATAAGCAGTAGCAATTCTATGAGTGACCCCATATTTTCCCAAAAGGGCAGCAAAATGTTTATTGCAGAAGTGACTCCCTTCGTCACTGATCATAGCCCTCGGAGTACCGAATCTTGTGAAGATATTCTTTTGAAGGAATTTCAGCACTACCTTGGAATCATTAGTGGGAAATGCGGCTGCCTCCACCCATTTAGATACATAATCTACTGCCAAGAGAATGTATAGATTGTTGAAAGAGGGTGGGAATGGCCCCATAAAGTCTATACCCCAAACATCAAAGACTTTAACCTCCAGGATCATGTTTAAAGGCATTTCGTGCCTTTTGGAAATGTTCCCCATCCGTTGACATCTATCACATTTTAGCACAAACTGATGAGCATCCTTGAATAAAGTTGGCCAAAAGAACCCTTCTTGCAACACCTTGGTGGCTGTTTTCTCACCTCCGTAGTGTCCTCCATATAACGAATCATGACAGTGATGGAGAATGCTCTCGACCTCGCTCTGTGGAACACACCTTCGAATCATTTGGTCCACACAATGCTTGAACAAATAGGGCTCATCCCACATATACCTATTAACGTCATGAAGAAACTTTTTCTTTTGCTGCCACGACAAGTCCGGTGGGAGTGTGTTACTAACCAAGTAGTTAGCAAAATCAGCATACCAAGGTATTTCGCCTTGAACCAGAAACAGCTGTTCATCCGGGAAAGATTCATTTATTAGAACTTTGTCTTCCTTATCAAGACCCGGATTCTCCAATCTAGATAGATGGTCTGCTACTTGGTTATCAGTTCCCTTTCTGTCCCGAATCTCCAAGTCAAACTCTTGCAGCAATAAAATCCATCGAATCAATCTCGGTTTAGCATCTTTCTTTGCAATGAGATACCGAATAGCTGAATGATCCGTGAATACCACCACCCTTGTTCCAATCAAGTAAGATCGAAACTTGTCAAATGCATAAACTACTGCAAGCAACTCCTTCTCAGTAGTGGTGTAATTGAGCTGATGCAGTTAAGGTTTTGCTGGCGTAGTAAATAGCATGAAAAACCTTCTCCTTGCGCTGTCCCAAAACAGCCCCAACCGCATAATCACTGGCATCACACATCAATTCGAAGGGTTTTGACCAATCTGGAGCTGTGATCACTGGTGCAGTGGTTAATTTCTTCTTTAGAAGCTCAAAAGCGATCAAACACTCTTTATCAAACTTGAATGGCACATCTTTCTCTAATAGACTACATAAAGGCTTTGTGATCTTAGAGAAGTCCTTAATGAATCTTCGGTAAAACCCCGCATGTCCCAGAAAACTACGAATGCCCTTCACTGAGGTTGGTGGAGGTAAATTTTCAATTGTTTCAAGTTTTGCTCTATCTACCTCAAGACCCTTTGACGACACTTTATGCCCAAGTATGATCCCCTCTTGTACCATGAAGTGGCATTTTTCCCAGTTGAGCACTAGATTAGTTTCCACACATCTCTTCAGTATTAGAACTAGATTTTCCAAGCAGTTGTCAAATGAATCACCAAACACTGAGAAGTCATCCATGAAAACTTCAACATTGCGTTCTACCAAATCTGAGAAAATAGCCATCATGCACCTTTGAAAAGTGGCTGGTGCATTACACAATCCGAATGAGACCCTTCTAAAAGCAAAAGTACCAAATGGGCATGTGAAGGTAGTCTTTTCTTGATCTTCTGGAGCAATAGCAATCTGATTATATCCCGAATATCCATCCAACAAGCAATAGTACTCATGTCCAGCTAGTCTATCCAACATTTGATCAATGAAGGGTAATGGGAAATGATCCTTTCGAGTTGCTTTGTTAAGCCTCCTGTAATCCATGCACACCCTCCAACCAGTTACTGTTCTTGTTGGGATCAATTCATTATTCTCATTGGCTACAACTGTCATGCCTCCTTTCTTGGGTACACACTGAACTGGGCTCACCCATGCACTGTCAGAGATAGGATAAATTATTCCAGCATCTAACCACTTCAAAATCTCTTTCTTTACCACCTCCTTCATGATTGGGTTGAGTCTCCTCTGATGTTCCACAGTGGGCTTACTATCATCTTCCATCAAGATTTTGTGCATACAGTAAGATGGGCTTATTCCCTTGATGTCGGCGATGGTCCATCCAATAGCAGATTTGTACTCCCTAAGAACCCGCAACAGCTTGCTTTCCTGAAACTCGTTAAGCACAGATGCAATAATAACAGGTAAAGTAGCTGAATCACCTAAATATGCATACCTGAGATGGATATGCAAGGGCTTTAGCTCAAGAGATGGAGGTGTCTCAAGTGATGGTTTCAACCGATCTGTAGCATTCTCAGCATGTTCAAGAGATTCAAACGGAATTTGAAACTTGCTCCCCCGTGGCACTGTATCTAAAATCTGTAGATATTCAACCAAATCTGGATCTTCTATGTCAAACTCTCCCAGAAGTGTAGTTTCTAATGGATCATTGTTTAACACATTCAAAAACTCGTCATTCACAGCTTGCTCGATAACATCCACATGAAAACATTCTTCCTCATCCGAAGGGAATTTCATGGCCTTAAATACATTGAAGGTCACTTCTTGATCCTGAACCCTCATAGTGAGCTCTCCCTTTTGCACATCGATTAAAGTTCTTCCAGTGGCTAAAAATGGTCTCCCCAGAATAATAGGAATGTTTTTATCTTCCTCATAATCTAAGATGATAAAATCAGCCGGGAAGATGAATTTATCCACCTTGACAAGAATGTCTTCAACAATTCCCCTTGGGTATGTAACCGACCTATCGGCAAGCTGAATAGAAATATTTGTAGGCTTTGGTGCAGGCAATCCCAACTGAGTATACACGGATAATGGCATAAGATTAATACTAGCACCCAAGTCACACAAACATTTGTTGAAAGAAAGGCTACCAATAGTACACGGTATAGTGAAGCTGCCTGGATCTTTCAACTTGGGAGGTAGCTTTCTTTGCAGCACGGCACTACATTCCTCTGTCAAAGCCACTGTCTCAAAGTCATTTAGCTTTTTCTTCCTAGACAGAATTCCTTTCATAAATTTGGCATAGCTAGGCATCTGTTCTAAGGCCTCTGCAAAAGGAATGTTAATTTGTAGCTTCTTGAAGACCTCCAGGAATTTGGCAAACTGTTTATCCAACTTTTGCTTCTGCAATCTCTGAGGGAAAGGTACAGGTGGATACACTTTTGGAGTAGGCTCAACACTAGGTTTATCTGTGGTATCTTTCTGCCCTGACTCAGGTAGTACACTGCTGTCCATTTCCTTAGAAAAATCAGCATTAGTCAAGTCCGAAGGAGAGCTTGAGTGGGCTGCCCCCTTTTGCAATTCGGGCTCCTGTAAGGTTTGTTTACCACTTCTGAGAGTTACTGCCTGACATTCCTCTTTCCCATCTCTTCTTGGATTAGTCTCTGTGTTACTAGGAAGAGATCCCTGAGGTCTATTTGACATGGAACTAGCCATCTGCCCAATTTGATTTTCCAAAGCCTTAAGTGCTGCTGCTTGGTTTTTAATCAAGATATCTTGGTTAGCCATGTGTTTCAATATCAACTCCTCAAAATCTGATTTTCTCTCTGGTTGTGGTTGTGAGGTTTGAGCTGTATGATGTTGTTGAGGCTGATTTTGGAACCCTGGTGGATGATGTGGCTTAGGAGCTTGCTGAAAATTTTGATTGTTGCTCCATGAAAAGTTAGGATGGTTCCTATTTCCAGCATTGTAAGTGTTTTGGTACTGATTTGACGGTCTCTGGTAGCTACTTACAAACTGAACTGCCTCGTGGTCAAATGGGCATTGGTCATTGGCATGTGTCCCTGCACAAACTTCACAAACAACAGCCACCTGCTGTACTTTTGAGTCAGTCAAGGAATCAATTTTCTTTGACATTTCTGCCATTTGAGTTGCTAAGGCTGTGATGGCATCCACCTCTAATACACCGGCTACCTTTGGTTGACTCATCCTAGCAGTAGGCCATTGGTAGTTATTTGCAGCCATAACCTCCAACAAATCAAGTGCTTCCCCATAATTTTTAGCCATAAAAGATCCTCCCGCAGCTGCATCTAAACTAGACCGATTGTGAGATCCCAATCCATTGTAGAAGGTATTCAATTGCATCCATGGAAGGAATCCATGATGTGGGCATCTCCGAAGCAAATCTTTAAATCTTTCCCAAGCTTCATACAATGATTCTCCATGGTGTTGTTCAAAGGTAGCAATTTCATTTCTCAATCGAGCAGATTTTGCAGGAGGGAAGAATTTTGCCAAAAATTTCTGTGCTAAGTCTGACCATGTAGTGATGGATCCCGGTGGCAAAGCGTGAAGCCAACTCTTAGCTTTGTCTCTCAAAGTGAACGGGAAATGTCTAAGTCTCAAAGCATCATCCGTCACTCCAACAAATTTAAAAGTTTCACATATCTCAATAAAACTCAACAAATGCTCATTAGGGTTGTCATTGGGCAAACCCCCAAACTGTAACGAATTTTGCACCATTTGTATTGTTCCCGGTTTTATTTCAAAGGCATTTGCAGTTATTGCCGGTCTTGTGATACTAGACTGTAAATCACTTATCTACGGCGTTACATAGTCTCTCAATGCTTTTTGTTCCTCTGCCGCCATAGTTTCTTGATTGTTAGAATCCCTGATTCTTTCTCTTCTTAGTCTTCGGGTATTTCTCTCGATCTCAGGATCGTAAGGAAATAACTCAAGACTTTGTGATCGGCGCATACAAATCAAGGATACCTACACAATCAAGAAAATAAAAACTAAAAACAAGTCCAAATTAAGATCAATTCGACTATAATCAATATTGGTAAAATTATTGTAAAATAATTCCCCGGCAACGGCGCCAAAAACTTGTTAAACGATTTCGCAATCAATAAAACACGCGCAAGTATACGCGGTCCACAAGTAATATAAGATAAGTAAAGTGTCGAACCCACGAGGAATTATGTTAAATAATTACCAAATATCAATCGCATGTAAAATCAATCCAATTTAAACAATGACAATGTGGTTTGTGTTTGTTGTTGATTAAAACTAAAATAAGGGAAATTTAAAAAAACAAGGTTTTACTAACACGGATAAAGTTCAAGATAAAAAGGTCTAAGATTACAATATCCCCCAACTCTTCATTTAAACATCATACTCTCTCTTGTTTGGTAAATGAAAACAAAAGAATTGCTATCCGAGAAATCACAAGTATATATAAGCCTCTCTCGATGGTCGAATACGTATTTCCTATTGTGGTGTATAGATATATTTCTATTCTATACACAAGCAAGAATCCCATATCAAGAACAATTAATAAGACACATGTCACGTAAAATCCCATTAACCATTCTATCAATTACCATCTTTCATAATAGAAATCATTAAGCATGATTCTCAAATGGATACATGTGGTATTTAGGTATATGTCTATCCTAAATACAATCAAATTATCAACCCTCAAGAATAATACATAAGACTCACGTCACATAATCTCATACATTATCCATAAAGAATCTCTAATTTTCACATGAATTCATAACTAGGTCTCAACTTATACTTCCTCTCTCAATTCCATATAAGTTACCAAAGTAATTACGGGCCAAGCAATTAATCCTTAATCAAAGGTTATAAACTCCAATTCACAAAGTGCCTAATTACCATTCAAGAGAGAGCATTCAATTTAAACTACAAGTTGGGTTCCATTGCAATCTTAGACTGAAGAGTTTAGCTCATATTCAATTTCAACAACATCATAATCCGATTACAGTACATGGTTTGGATTAACAAAATAAGAATAAAGAACTACAACAAATGAAGATACACCCCTTTTGTGATGATATTCCCGAATTAGTGTGATGTAGTTCTTCTTGAGTTGCTCTTCTTTCCTATTTCGTGCTCCTAGCCTCCTTGGTTGATAAAATTCTGATAATCTTTCTTTTAGCTCCTTTGTTCTTCTCTTTTTAGCTCCAAACCCTAGCTTTTTCCAAGTGTGTAACAAAGCTTGAATTCTCCAATACCTACTCCCTGGATGATTTTTCATCTGAATTCCCTCTCTCCTCATTTTCCCGTTCCTGAAATTCCTCCACTAGTGCGCCACAATAGCAGAACAGACAAAGCCAGCCGCACCAGAAATCGCGCTCTCGCCCCGGCGAGAAAAACAGCCTGGGGAGCTCGCCCCGGCGAGGGCTCGCCCCGGCGAAGAATTTGGCCTTGGAGGCTCGCCCCGGCGAGGAAATTGGCCTGGGGAGCTCGCCGCGGCGAGGTCACATGTCTTGCTGAAATTACCGTTTTGCCCCTGGTCCTACCAAAAACCACCACGATCGTCCACAACTGTTTCCTGGACAACAAAAGCATAAAACGAGTAAATAGATACTAAAAACACCTAAGGATAGCAAAGAATTGAGTTCAAAGGATAACTAATTCGTAGGTATAAAACCCACTCATCAGAAGGGCTGGTATCCAAACAATCAATGATCCCTGGGAAGGGCTGGTATCCAAACAATCAATGACCCCTGGGAAGGGCTGGTATCCAAGCAAGAAGTGACCCCTGGGAAGGGCTGGTATCCAAGCAATCAATGACCCCTAGGAAGGCTGGTATCCAAACAATCAATGATCCCTGGGAAGGGCTGGTATCCAAGCAAGAAATGACCCCTGGGAAGGGCTGGTATCCAAGCAATCAATGACCCCTGGGAAGGGTTGGTATCCAAACAATCAATGACCCTGGGAAGGGCTAGTATCCAAACAATCAATGACCCTGGGAAGGGCTGGTATCCAAACTCGAAGTGAACCTGGGAAGGCATCCAAGCAAACCACAACAAGGTGGTGAGCAAACCTGGGAAGGCATCCAAGCAAACCACAACAAGGTGGTGAGCAAACCTGGGAAGGCATCCAAGGAAACCACAACAAGGTGGTGAGCAAACCTGGGAAGGCATCCAAGCAAACCACAACAAGGTGGTGAGCAAACCTGGGAAGGCATCCAAGCAAACCACAACAAGGTGGTGAGAAAACTTGGGAAGGCATCCAAGCAAACCACAACAAGATGGTGAGCACCCTGGGAAGGGCTGAGATCCAAACACTAACACCCTGGGAAGGGCTGAGATCCAAACAACTAACACCCTGGGAAGGGCTGAGATCCAAACAACTAACACCCTGGGAAGGGCTGAGATTCAAACAACTAACACCCTGGGAAGGGCTGAGATCCAAACACTAACACCCTGGGAAGGGCTGAGATCCAAACACTAACACCCTGGGAAAGGCTGAGATCCAAACACTAACACCCTAGGAAGGGCTGAGATCCAAACACTAACACCCTGGGAAGGGCTGAGATCCAAACAACTAACACCCTGGGAAGGGCTGAGATCCAAACAACTAACACCCTGGGAAGGGCTGAGATCCAAACACTAACACCCTGGGAAGGGCTGAGATCCAAACAACTAACACCCTGGGAAGGGCTGAGATCCATACAACTAACACCCTGGGAAGGGCTGAGATCCAAACAACTAACACCCTGGGAAGGGCTGAGATCCAAACACTAACACCCTGGGAAGGGCTGAGATCCAAACAACTAACACCCTGGGAAGGGCTGAGATCCAAACAACTAACACCCTGGGAAGGGCTGAGATCTAAACAACCAAACCCCTGGGAAGGGCTGAGATCCAAACGATCAACCGGAGACGAGACCCGATGATTACGACCGAGCGACCGTATACGAGACCCGACACTCACAAGACAGTCGACTGGATACGAGACCCGGTGATTACGAGACGAGCGACCGGATACGAGACCCGGCACTCACAGGACAATCGACCGGATACGAGACCTGTCGATTACGAGATGGGTGACCGGATATGAGACTCGGCCCCGACAAGACAATCGACCGGATACGAGACCCGGCGATTACGAGATGGGTGACCGGATACGAGACCCGGCCCCGACAAGACAATCGACCGGATACGAGACCCGGCCCCGACAAGACGATCGACCGGATACGAGACCCGGAAATTACGAGATGGGTGACCCGATACGAGACCCGGCCCCGACAAGATGATCGACCGGATACGAGACCCAGCGATTATGAGATGGGTGACCGGATACGAGACCCGGCCCCGACAAGATGATCGACCGGATACGAGACCCGGCGATTACGAGATGGGTGACCGGATACGAGACCCGGCCCCGACAAGACGATCGACCAGATACGAGACCCGGTGATTACGAGATGGGTGACCGGATACGAGACCCGGCCCCGACAAGACGATCGACCGGATAGGAGACCCGGCGATTACGAGATGGGTGACCGGATACGAGACCCGGCCCCGACAAGATGATCGACCGGATACGAGACCCGGCGATTACGAGATGGGTGACCGGATACGAGACCCGGCCCCGACAAGACGATCGACCGGATACGAGACCCGACGATTACGAGATGGGTGACCGGATACGAGACCCGGCCCCGACGAGATGATCGACCGGATACAAGATCCGGCGATCACGAGACTGGCGACCGGATATGAGACCCGGCGCAAACGAGACGATAGATTGGAAGACTGAACCCGACGACTAACAATGCGACCAGGGATTGAGGCATTAACACTTTTACAAATGTTTTGCATGCATTACATCTTGTGTTGCATCATAAGTTATAAGTGTTGCATCATGTATGTACTGTTATTCTTATGCACTATCACTCATGCATCGTGTGTCTACTTCTTTATCATGTTCATTTCATTTGACATTTCATAAACATGATAAAGAGGGGCAGCTGTAGACACCCAAATTTTGCACTTCGTATACTAACCCTGGCAGGAGGGCAGAATCGTCCATTGAACCGGCTTACGAGAACGAAGGATGGGCGCAAGTGCGAACACTCGACGCCACCGCGACGATTTGCAAATCAAAACCGACGGGACAACAAGGCCGTCCAAAATGAGCATTTCTGAAGGATGTGGCACATCTCCCAGTAATTCTCGGACTGTAAAATACAAGCCTGTCGGCGAAAACTGATGTCACGACACGAGAATCGAGGTGCGGCCCGAAAATCGAGAAAATCAGCCCACCCAGCCGCGAATTGATCTGCGGCCAATGATTAAAATAATTGAAGTGCGCGGCGGGCGGCTGAGCGGCTGAAGTGCGCGGCGGGCGCGGGGAAACCAAGGCCAGCCGCAGATCAATCTGCGGCTGCCCTTAGCCAGCCTATTTCAGGTCATTTCTTCATTGCATACAGGAGAGTTGGCAGCGGCGGAAGAATTGGGAGAGAGGAAGCAAATAGCAACAGCAGCAGCGAGTTAGGGAGAAAAAAGAGAGAAAAAAGTGAGGATTTATATCCCTATTGTTAGATTGTATCATATACTTTCTCTACTCTAATTAATATACGAGTTTATACGAATTGTAGTGTCATTTGCAAGGTGAAAATCCCTCTTTTACAATATTTTTGTTATATCATTTTGTTAAACTTTTGGTCATTTGGGTTATATCAAATGTAGTTTTCCTTGCATATTATGGTGAATCCATGGATGGAGGACTATTAGTGAAGGTTCCAAATGGAACGAAATTCTTCCTAAAGGCCCGATGATATCCATTTGATGATTTTTAGCTCGTTATAGTGATGTAGTAATTTTGGATGTGAGCCTAGGAACGCGACCCCGTGGTCCAAATCCGATGATGGACATTTTTGGATGTATGTAATAGGGCCGATGTACCCTTTATTGTAAATATGTAATTGCCGGGCCTTAAAACGATATCAAGTCGAAAATCGGGTTTAAGGCCCCTTAATAGTGAAATATGTGATTGTGGGCGTTGGGGTTATTCGGATGGCTTACATGCCCATGAATAGCCCTCACGCATTTTAATGTTTGGTTGATTTGTGACACAAAAATTGATTTCAAGTTAAACGATGAAGATTTCTATAAAATCAATCAAAGTAGGTTATTAGCACCACGAGGCTAAAATTTGGAAATGCTAATGAATGTCGATTCCTATTTAACGAGAAGGCTAAAGGAAAAATCGTTTTCAAACATCACAAAAATGATTTTATAAAAATAAGTAACGTTTTATTAAATCTTTGTGCATAGGGTTAAAGAGATCCTAGAAGTTGCCCATCATGCTATTTACGAAAGCAACGTGTAGATCTCGATTCCTATTTTGACGAAGGTTTAGAAAACTCTTGTTTTTGCCAAAATGACACCTAATGAAAATCTCATAAGTTTTTGACAATTAAAATCAAACCTTTCTCATAAAGCTTTCTCGTATAAGCCGAATGACATTCTAAAGCATTCTCAAAAGAAAGCACGACTTTCCATCAAAACCTAAATGGTTTCTTCATGCAAACTCACCACGACATTCAAATAGGCACACACACACACGCACATACACACACACATTCAAGAATTAAAGGACAGGAAAAGCATCAAGATTGCGGTAACCGTGTTTCACGGAAGTCGGGGGGTGCCTAACACCTTTCCCTCGCTTAAACAAGCCCCCGAACTCTATGAATCTCGATTCGCAAACCAATTAATTCGGAGTCACACATGAGCCAGCGATTTACGAAAACGAAATTCGGATGAGTTAGTACATCCATTTCAAATATACCAACTGGCGACTCTGGTTAATTGGCTCATCATAAAAAACGATCTTTTCAAAACCCCATCGACATTTATGCCGACCTTTTCCCCAAAATCACCTAATAAAAAGGCTAAAATTGGAAAGGGCGATAACCACAAAAAGGAGTGACATTTCCCGGCGTCGACAATACCGAAGCAATCCCGAGGAAACAAAGGAATTACAAAGGTAAGTTGATGAGCTAGTGGACAAAGGTTTCGTGAGGGAAAGCATGAGTCCATGTGCGGTTCCTATTATTTTAGTACCTAAGAAAGATGGGAAGTGGCGTATGTGCATTGATTGTCGAGTTGTAAATAACATCACGGTAAAATATCGGCATCCCATTCCTAGGTTAGATGACATGTTAGATGAATTGCACGGATCTTGTGTGTTTTCTAAAATTGACTTAAAGAGTGGCTATCATCAGATTAGAATGCATGAAGGGGATGAATGGAAAACTGCTTTTAAAACAAAATATGGGTTATATGAGTGGTTAGTCTTACCTTTTCGTTTAACTAATGCTCCTAGCACGTTCATGAGACTAATGAACCATGTTTTGCATTCCTTCATTGGAAACTTTGTAGTTGTCTACTTTGATGATATCTTAATCTATAGGAAAGATTTAGTTGAGCATGCATTGCATATAAAATCTGTCTTAGATGTGCTTCGAAAAGAAAAATTGTATGCTAATATGGACAAATGCACATTTTGTACGGATCGAGTTGTGTTTCTTGGTTTTGTTGTCAGTACACAGGGAGTACAAGTTGACGATGAGAAGATACGAGCAATCCAAGAATGGCTGACTCCTACGAATGTCAGTCAAGTTCGTAGCTTTCATGGACTCGCGAGTTTCTATAGACGGTTTGTAAGGAACTTCAGCGAAGTCACAACACCACTCACCGAAGTGATCAAAAAGAGTGTAAGATTCAAGTGGGGTGATGCACAGGAAAAGGCATTTAATTTGATTAAAGAAAAATTAACTAACGCTCCTTTACTTGTATTTCCTAATTTCACTAAAACCTTTGAAATTGAATGTGATGCTTCAGGCTTAGGCATTGGAGCTGTATTGATGCAAGAAGGAAAACCAGTGGCATATTTCAGTGAAAAATTGAGTGGAGCAGCTTTGAACTATCCTACCTATGATAAGGAGTTATATGCCTTAGTTCGATCATTGGAGACTTGGCAACATTACCTGTGGCCTAAGGAATTTGTGATTCACACGGATCATGAGTCATTAAAATATTTGAAAGGCCAACACAAGTTGAACAAGAGACATGCACGATGGATGGAGTTCATCGAAACATTCCCATATGTCATTCGGTATAAGCAAGGTAAGGAGAATGTCGTTGCCGATGCTCTTTCGCGAAGGTATGTGTTGTTAAATACTCTTGACACAAAACTACTTGGTTTTGAACAAATCAAAGAATTATATGATAATGACCATGATTTCTGTGAAGAGTTTAAAAATTGTGAAAAGAATGTTGTGGGTAAGTACTTCAAGATGGATGAATTCTTGTTTCGTGAGAACCGGTTATGTATACCTGCTTGTTCTTTGCGTGAGTTATTGGTTCGAGAATCACATGGAGGTGGTTTGATGGGACATTTTGGTGTGGATAAGACCTTATCTGTGATAAAAGAACATTTCTATTAGCCTCATATGAAACGGGATGTGGAAAGAATTTGTGATAGATACATTACATGTCGTCAAGCTAAATCTCGTGTTCAACCCCATGGGTTATACACACCATTGCCTATTTCGAGTGAACCTTGGATTGACTTATCTATGGACTTTGTATTGGGTTTACCTAAATCTAAGCATGGTCATGATTCTATATTTGTGGTTGTGGACAGGTTTTCAAAAATGGCACACTTTATCCCATGCCACAAGACTGACGATATATCCCATATTGCTGATTTATTCTTTAGAGATATTGTGCGACTGCATGGCATGCCCTGAACAATTGTTTCGGATAGAGATGCTAAGTTTTTGAGCTATTTTGGAAAACTTTATGGTGTAAACTAGGAACTAAACTGTTATTTTCAACTATTTGTCATCCACAAACTGACGGTCAAACGGAAGTAGTAAATAGGATTCTATCTGCTTTATTGAGGGCTATCATTAAAAGAATATTAAGCTTTGGGAAGAGTGTCTACCACATGTTGAGTTTGCTTATAATAGGTCTGTTCACTCTGCTACTAAATTCTCACCTTTTGAAATTGTGTATGATTTTAATCCTTTAACACCCTTGGATTTGTCACCATTACCTGTTTTCGAGTATACTAACATGGATGGCAAAAACAAAGCTGATTTTGTAAAGCAGGTACATGAGAAGGCAAGACTCAACATTGAGAAGAGGACGAATCAATATGCCAAACAAGCCAACAAGGGTCGGCGTCAAGTAATCTTTGAACCTGGGGATTGGGTATGGCTACACATGCGTAAGGAAAGATTTCCTGCTCAAAGGCGTTCGAAACTACTCCCGAGAGGAGATGGACCTTTTCAAGTGCTTGAACCCATTAACAACAATGCGTACAAATTGGACTTACCCGGTGAGTATACTGTTAGTGCAACTTTCAATGTTTCTGATCTAAGCCCGTTTGATGTAGGTGAAGATTTGAGGACAAATCCTTTTCAAGAGGAGAGGTATGAAGAGGACATCTATAATCCAGAAACCCATGACACAACCAGAGAAGACCCATTGCAATTGCCACTTGGACCCGTTACTAGAGCTCGAGCTAAAACCTTCAAAGACGGACTTAACGGGATGATCCGTGAACTATGGAATGAGGTTGGATCAAGTATAGAAGTTATGGAGGTGGAGTCCAAACGTATGAAACCTGTAAACATGTTACGAATGGACGTGGCGATCAAAACGAGGAAAGAAAACAGTTTGCATGGTACAGGCTAGCTCGCCCCAGCGAGGTTTTCCAGGCCAATTTTCTCGCCCCGGCGAGGTTTTTCCAAGCCAAATCTCTCGCCCCGGCGAGAATTTCCAGCACATTTCTCTCGCCCCGGCGAGAACCTCCTGGATGCAATTTGTCATTTTTTGACTTTCTTGATTTTCGAACATTCTTTCACCCAAAACATGATATCAGTATTTAGGATCAATTACATGTGTTCTGATTGCTATATTTCAACATTTGTGAGCTTGTATTTCAACAAGTGTGTGCTTCTAGAAGCTTCTAGTTTGTTTCTAAAACTAGTATAAATAGGTGCTATTGTAAACTTGAATTCATAACCAATTTTCAGATTATCAATATTATTGTGAGTTTGTTTCTCTACTTGTGGTTCTTTGAAGAATTCCTAAGTGTTCCTTAGTTCTCTTTAGAGATTCATATCCGACTTATCATACAACCAATCATAGTTGTGTGTGGCGTCTTCTACCGCATCAATCATCGATTGTACCAAGATTACCGCTTCAACATAAGCGAGGGGTCGAGGTGTCGTTGGTGTCCATCCTACGCAAACTTCCTAAGCAAGCAATTGTACCAAGATTACCGTCTATATATAGGCGAGGGGTTAAGGTGTTGCAAGCTATCCATCCTATCAACTTGTTGGAAACGATCCGGGCGACGACCACCTCACGCAAGCGTGCCGTGGAGTCTATCATGACCCTTGGTTGGTGTAACTAAAAACTGGAGTTAGTGGGTGAATTAGTACGTGTATTAGTTGTTGTCAGTTTTCTAAGTCACGTATTCTTTTCATCAGTCTTTTCCTAAGCCTAAGTCTAAGTCTAATTGTAATATTCCGAACCCTAATAAGATTTGTAAATATAAATTATGTGTTTATGAAAGAAAATTTCTTGTTCTGACTTGATATTATGTGATTGTGTATTTTATTAAACAATTAGGTCAAATAAAATTTTTTCGCCAAGTAGCTGTGTCGTGCTTAATCGGACAAAATGATTTGTCGTGCTTCCGGCGAATTCACCGAGAAGCGTTGTAATGCCCAGGATTTTTTTTTTTAAAAAATCTTCTACAATTTATTTTAACATATGAAATTCGTTTTATTTAATTTTACGAATTTAATTGGATCCATGTGGGTATTATTATTTAATTATATAAATATGTGATCCAATAATTTTCTGTGCATTAAAGGGACTCACTGGTAGTTTAAATAAATTAGTGAGTTAACCCTAAGAATTTATTTGCAAGAAAATTGGGAAGTTAATAAATAATTTTAGCATTATCGGATTAAATAATTCGAATAAAGAATTATGGTTAAGATAAATATTTTAAATAATTAATTAATTGGTTTAGTTATTTAATTTAGAATATTAGAAATGCCATGTGGTTAATTTTAAATTGGGTCACTAATCTTTTATTTAGATTGGCCCATTTCTTTTCTTCAAAGTCGAACCCAAATTTCCTTTTAATTCCTATTGGGCTGAGTTCCTATTTTTAATTTCCTGTTGGGCCAAACTCTAAGATAAGTTGAGCCCATTTCCTTTCCTACCAGCCGGGTAGCCCAGTCGGGTTGGGTCGTTGCAGTCGGGTCGAACCGATGGTGGGGGTATTATCCTTGACCGGTGAAACCATTTGGGCATTATCTGAACCTAAACCAAACGATCAAATTGACAGCCAAGCAACGACGGGAAAGTTAAGCCCTAGCCCTCAATCATTCAAACCCAAATCTTCAATCGATCAGAGACAAGAGACAAGAGGGAGGCGACGGCGATAGTGTGAATCGACCAGTGGGTGGTTCGAGATTCGAGGCAAGCGAAGCAAGGGAGGCCATGGGCGACCGATAGTTCAGCGAACGGACCAAGGGGTTAAGCGACCGGCGACGTGACCGGAGCAACGCGTGGCTCAAGGTACTGCCGGCAAGTCACAAGGTTTGATGGGTGATTTGTACCCTCAGTCGACGACTCACCCCTCCTACCGATGGGTCTCAAGGAACCGATTTGGGTAATACCCGGTTTATTGAGTAACCGAATTTCGTCTATAAATTAGAGCTCCAAACCCTAAACCCAATTTCAGTTTTGGTGAGTACAACTGGGAGCGAGCCAAACAGAGAGAAATCAGAGGAAGAAAAAAAAAAGAGGGAGAAAATTCGTTAGACAATTAGCTGTAAATGCCCCAAAATTTCACTGATTATTTTGGTAAGAGGAGAAGGACGGCAATTCGGTCTTCACCAAGGTATATGTCGCGACTGTGATGATTTTATTTTCCAGTTTGTGTTGGGTTATTTGGTTTAGAAACCTGGTATGGTGTTGAATGTTTTTTCTATACCTTGTAGTGTATTGAATTAAATCATTCCCCTGTATTGTGAAGTTTTATTCCTCTGAATCAAACTAAAAGAATTCGTTGAAATTGTCTGGTTTACGTTATACATTGTATTGGGTATTGTTGTTGCTCTGAATTGGATTGCACTGTTTTGAAGCTCTGTATATGGAAGAACCAAATGGTTCGGCAGCATGATGGTGTATGATAAACAGGCCAGTGTTGTGGCTTAGAATGCCCAGCCTGTGTTTGATAAAATGCCTAAACTGGAATTTTGGTTTCCTGGTTGTGTCGACTGCCTGTCAGCAATATAGGATACACCAAAAAAAAAAAAAACAACAAAACAACAACAAACTTTGGCGATAATACTTGGCCATTCTCAGTAACTGGAAACAGGAATAGAGTTAGTAAATAATTGTTCATTACCGAGAAGCGTTGTAATGCCCAGGATTTTTTTTTTTTTTAAATCTTGTACAATTTATTTTAACATATGAAATTCGTTTTATTTAATTTTACGAATTTAATTGGATCCATGTGGGTATTATTATTTAATTATATAAATATGTGATCCAATAATTTTCTGTGCATTAAAGGGACTCACTGGTAGTTTAAATAAATTAGTGAGTTAACCCTAAGAATTTATTTGCAAGAAAATTGGGAAGTTAATAAATAATTTTAGCATTATCGGATTAAATAATTCGAATAAAGAATTATGGTTAAGATAAATATTTTAAATAATTAATTAATTGGTTTAGTTATTTAATTTAGAATATTAGAAATGCCATGTGGTTAATTTTAAATTGGGTCACTAATCTTTTATTTAGATTGGCCCATTTCTTTTCTTCAAAGTCGAACCCAAATTTCCTTTTAATTCCTATTGGGCTGAGTTCCTATTTTTAATTTCCTGTTGGGCCAAACTCTAAGATAAGTTGAGCCCATTTCCTTTCCTACCAGCCGGGTAGCCCAGTCGGGTTGGGTCGTTGCAGTCGGGTCGAACCGATGGTGGGGGTATTATCCTTGACCGGTGAAACCATTTGGGCATTATCTGAACCTAAACCAAACGATCAAATTGACAGCCAAGCAACGACGGGAAAGTTAAGCCCTAGCCCTCAATCATTCAAACCCAAATCTTCAATCGATCAGAGACAAGAGACAAGAGGGAGGCGACGGCGATAGTGTGAATCGACCAGTGGGTGGTTCGAGATTCGAGGCAAGCGAAGCAAGGGAGGCCATGGGCGACCGATAGTTCAGCGAACGGACCAAGGGGTTAAGCGACCGGCGACGTGACCGGAGCAACGCGTGGCTCAAGGTACTGCCGGCAAGTCACAAGGTTTGATGGGTGATTTGTACCCTTAGTCGACGACTCACCCCTCCTACCGATGGGTCTCAAGGAACCGATTTGGGTAATACCCGGTTTATTGAGTAACCGAATTTCGTCTATAAATTAGAGCTCCAAACCCTAAACCCAATTTCAGTTTTGGTGAGTACAACTGGGAGCGAGCCAAACAGAGAGAAATCAGAGGAAGAAAAAAAAAGAGGGAGAAAATTCGTTAGACAATTAGCTGTAAATGCCCCAAAATTTCACTAATTATTTTGGTAAGAGGAGAAGGACGGCAATTCGGTCTTCACCAAGGTATATGTCGCGACTGTGATGATTTTATTTTCCAGTTTGTGTTGGGTTATTTGGTTTAGAAACCTGGTATGGTGTTGAATTTTTTTTCTATACCTTGTAGTATATTGAATTAAATCATTCCCCTGTATTGTGAAGTTTTATTCCTCTGAATCAAACTAAAAGAATTCGTTGAAATTGTCTGGTTTACGTTATACATTGTATTGGGTATTGTTGTTGCTCTGAATTGGATTGCACTGTTTTGAAGCTCTGTATATGGAAGAACCAAATGGTTCGGCAACATGATGGTGTATGATAAACAGGCCAGTGTTGTGGCTTAGAATGCCCAGCCTGTGTTTGATAAAATGCCTAAACTGGAATTTTGGTTTCCTGGTTGTGTCGACTGCCTGTCAGCAATATAGGATACACAAAAAAAAAAAAAAAAACAACAAAACAACAACAAACTTTGGCGATAATACTTGGCCATTCTCAGTAACTGGAAACAGGAATAGAGTTAGTAAATAATTGTTCATTATTTAACACGTAGAGATAGTAAATATTTAGTTACTATTTAATTAACATTAAATAATAACTAAGTATGAACAAATTAAGATAATAAATATTATTTAATTAATATTAAATAATAACAAAGTTAATAAATCATTATTTATTATTTCCCAATAAATAATAGATAAGGATAATGAATGTTTAATTATTATTTATAATAATAATAATTAAGTATGAATAAAGTCAATAAATAATTATTTATTATTTATTTATAAATAATAAATAAAGATAATAAATATTTAATTATTATTTTATATTAAATAATAATTAAGTATAAATGAAATTAATAGATTAATTATTTATTATTTATCCTTAAATAATAAATAAAGTTAATAAATAGTTGATTATTGTTTAATTACTATTAAATAATAATCAAGTATGAATTAAGTTAATAAATTGATTATTTGTCAATAAGTGATAAATAAAGATAACAAATATTCAATGAAATAAATTATTTATCCATAAATAATAAGTAAAGATAATAAATATCTAATTATTATTTGATTAATAATAATTAGGTATGAGTAGAGCTAATGAGAATAATAATTACTTAATCATTAATGATATGATGATTAAGTATGAGTGAGATTAATAAGATTATCTGTGGCCCTTAATAAATAAAGATAATAAACACTCAATAATTATTCAATAAATATTTAATAATAATTAAGTGTGTGTAGAAATTAATACATTGAATATTTAATTATTGTTGAATAAAGAACCAAGTGTAATAATTACTCGATTGCCCTTAAGGTGAATAGTAATTAAGTAAATAAAAGATGAAGTAAGAGATCAACTACTATTTAGTTGTTATCAAATCATGTTAAATTCATTAATTATCTTGTAACTGATAAATAAGGAATTTTAACCCACATTTAGAAGGGTACTCGAATGATAGGTAACCATGACTAACTATTGTTTATCTTAAATAATAGCTAGAGGCCATTAAAATTAAATTCTGTTTAGCTGATGGCTAGGTAGTAATTAAATGTATTCGGTGAATTGTTTATCTGTTAAATAAATAGCATAAGTGGGTATAATTACGCAATGCTAATGGATAAACCAACTCTACCAGCTGATAGGTTATCCAAGGTCAAGTAATTAAAGCTAAGATTTAAATTGTAGCTAAGCGAACAGGCAAGTTCCTAACCCTAAACTTCTTACATTATTGCAAGTTCTTCTTTACTCAACTTTTACATTGAGCAAATTTCTAAGCCTTATGCACTATTTCTAATTCGTGCAAAAAAAAGGTATATATATACTGTTGCAAGTTATTCTTTAAGCTTGAGTTTTTATCTCCAAGCATGCCTTAAGTGGTCTAATTACTTTCAAAATTATTCCACATTTGTATATTTCTTGACATTCGCACTCGTGCATTTGAAATTCGTATATTTAAATTCAGGAATTTATAAACCATTCATGGTTAAGTCTGAACCCTTGTTCGGTCAGATAAATATGTGAGAATTTATAAAAGCTATCTGAACCAATCAATGGTAAGGATTCTTAGACTGTATGAACACCCCTTTATTTATAGGGGAGTACCCCACGTACCGTATATAAGGTACAAATAGCAGAATTAAATGTTATGCATATACATAGGGTACGCGAGGCTGATCCCCTCAAGTACGTTATTCTGTAGCCAGTAACCAGAGGGTCAACCAGCTATTGACTCCTTTGGAAGTTATCGTTCAAAGTCTATTTGACTATCAATTGTTCTAAAAGCAATTATTGTTCTTGCTTCTGATTTTTCAAATGTTGAAACTCCTTAATATCCCTTCATCATGATATATCCTTATTGTCATACTTTAAACTTGCTGGGAAAACTCGTTGCTCATTCTTGCTATATCATGATCTCATTGCAGTTAAACCCGAGACGTCAGGGAAGAACAAAGGGAAGGAAAAGATGAAGTGATAGACTTCATGTAGCAGAAAATAAAATTATGTGTAGTTAATTACTGTAATGTAATTTAATCCCTGATAGTTATTAGGGTACGGACTGTGTATGTGTTTAAGGTTATTTGTATTCTGGGACTAGTAACACCTTGTAATGAACAACGTATGTTTATTTTATTCCGCATTTTAGTTACCATATGTTGTCAGAGGTGAATGTTTGTATTGGAACGTGATGACCGGATCCGGGTATTTGGAGACCCGAATTTGGGGGCGTCACAGGTTGGTATCAGAGCTGTAGGTTATAAACTTTAAGATCGCGAAACCTAGGATATAACCTTCATAGTAAACTCGTATTGAGTATTAGAAGATAAATCGAGGAGATTTATTATATGTGGTTTTGATGAATTGGGGAATTCATCGAGTCGAGTAGTACCCAATGAAATATAATTTCATTTCTTCAATGAATATATTTTATTGTTGTACTAATGTTAGTTTTTGTGTGTTTGTAGGATGGCTGCCGTAGGGGAGACTAGTGGAGTCCGAGAGGAGGAGGAGATATTTACAGACATACTAGTAGTTGCGGAGCAGCTGGTGGGCTATGCTCCTACTGCCCCAGGATTTTTACAGGAGGAGTCCGAGCCGGAGGAGGACTACCATAGGGAGCTACCAGAGCCAGTGGTAGGTAGGGTGATGAGGTCCGGTAGTCAGGACCCTGATGCTGAGGAGGAGGACCCCGAGACCGAGGGAGAGGGGCCACCTGCTGATATTGATGGCATGGGGTCCACTGCTGACGATATTATTGAGGGGCTGACTAGCAGGAATGAGGAATTGGAGGATCGAATAGCTCACCTGGAGGAGCAGAATCAGACCCACCAGATCCGAGAGGACCAGTATAGAGACCTGGCCTATCAGCTTGAGCACGACTTGGGGGTGGCGAAGTCACAACTACAGGGTTACGAGTCCTCAGCGCAGCAGATCGGACCACTGCTACATCAGCTAGTGGCCCGAAATGCTGAGTTGAGAGAGAGGCTGGAGCAGAGGGATCTACAGATCGCCCACCTGAAGGCCAAGCAGGAGGCCATGAAGTTCGAGATTGGGCTAGAGGTTGTTGAGAATGTCCGAGTGAGGGACGCCTGGGTCAGAGCAGCAAGTAGAGTTGACCTATTAGAGGACCGGTTAGAGGCTGGGGCGGTGAGGATTGAGACCCTAGGATATGCCCTAGACGCAGCCTACAGGAGTCCCCGGTCTGAGGCAGGCGAGTCTAGCCGCTCAGTTCGTCGCAGGGTAGGGGATGGAGCATTCTCTGGTCAGCAGGCTCGGATCTGTCACGACATGCAGTGACTTGATATGATGGTTACTTTGTCTTTAGTTCAGTCAGTCCCACCTTTTGTTATATTAGGGACGTATTCATGTTTGATTTGTGAAACTTTATATTGTATTTAGACTTGGGGTAGTAGTTAAACCCCAACTTTTGTGTTTTGAGGGATGGAAGGTTAGGATTCCCCACTGTTGTCTTGGGGGAAAGATTATTGATGGGTAGGCACACAGTGGCGCATTTATAGAAGTATGCCACAGGTTTAGTCTTGTAACAAAACAGTGGTATATGGATATAAATGCAGATGTTTCACTTAAATCAAATGTGTTGATAGATATTTTACCTTTGATTGCTTATTTTAATGACATATTGTGTAAAATATAAAACTATAGGTAAAAGTCAGCGGATTTTCCTTATCCAAACATGCCGCCAAGAGGACGACCACGAAACCGACAGGTTGAGGAATCAGAAAGCGAAGTTGGAAATCAATCCAACCCGATGAGAATGTTTGCGGAAATGCTGGCAGAAGCCATGCAATCAAGGCCGCCACCTGGACGGGCCCAAGCAGCAGCCGAGCCATCGCATAATCTGGCAAATTTTAAAGACTTCAAATTAGTTGGACCACCTGAGTTCAAAGGAACTCTTAACCCAATCGAAGCGCAGACCTGGATAGAAGAAATAGAGAAGGTCTTCGAGGTAGCAAGGGTGGCAGAGGAACAAAAAACAAGCTTTGCTACCTTCATGTTAAAGGGCGAGGCAAACTACTGGTGGAAGGCCAATAGGGGCCGAGTGGAAGGAGGCATTGTCGCATGGGATCGTTTCAAGGAGATGTTCTTGGAAAATTACTTTCCAGAGAGCATGAAGCAAGAGATGGAGATCAAGTTCCTGGAACTAAAACAAGGAAATATGTCTGTGGCTGAGTACGCGGCTAAGTTTAATGAGTTGGCACGGTTTGCAACTCACCAAGTCAGCACAGAGGAAAGAAAAGCTCGAAGGTTTGAACAAGGGTTGAAACCATGGTTATACCATTCTGTTGCGGTATTGAAAATCAAGACATTTGCAGAATTGTTGGAAAGGGCGATCATTGCAGAGGGTGGCAGTGAGGCCCTGGCAAAATACAATCAAGAGAAGAAGAAGGGACATGAGGGCCCGAAGGCAGGAAGCAGTGGGGGCAGTAATCCCAACAAACGGAAATGGGTCGAGAGTCAGTCCTCTGGGGGAAATAAATCTGGAGGGGAGGTGAAGAAGCCAGGCAGATGCAACAACTGTGGCAAGAACCACACGGGGGAGTTCATGAAGGGAAAGAGTGTTTGCTATCGGTGTGGACAACCGGGGCACATGGCACCCCAATGTCAGAATAAGCCAAAAGGAGGTTGTTTCTCCTGTGGATCACCTGACCACCAAATCAAGGACTGCCCGAAAAGGAAGGGCGACGCCGGGAGTGGCAACCGAAGCAACAACAACAGTGGAAACAGCAATCAGTTGAACTACGGGCCACCAGCCAGTCAAGCTAACAGGCCAACAGCCCGCACGTTCAACATGACTGTGCAGGATGCCATAGAATCCAAAGACGTGGTGTCAGGTATCATCCCAATCAATGATATAAATGCATATGTGCTATTTGATTCGGGTGCTACTTGCTCTTTTGTTTCCAAAGAATTTGCTAGTCAGTTAAATGTACCTTGTGAAAAGTTAGAACACCCTATGAACATAGAAGTAGCAAACAAGGAAATTATCCCCGTAGAATGCATTCATAGGAATTGTTGTGCTGAATTGCGAGGATTTAAGCTCAATGTGGATTTGATACCAATTCGACTGGGAGAGTTTGATGTAATCCTGGGAATGGATTGGCAATCAATTCATGGAGCAGTCATTGATTGTAAGAAGAAATGTGTACACCTAAAGACTTCTAATAAGTCTAAGGTGGTATTCTATGGCAGCAAATCACCAAAACCATCTTGTTGTCTTACTATGATGCAAACAAGGAGATTACTTAAGAAAGGTTGCGAGAGTTATTTGGCCCATGTGGTCGATACTCGTCAGGTCGGGGATGAAATGGGTCAAATACCAGTCGTGAGAGATTTCACCGATGTCTTCCCCGAGGAACTTCCGGGACTGCCGCCGGATAGGGAAACCGAGTTCATTATCGATTTGGCACCGGGAACCGCACCAATATCGAAGTCGCCGTATCGAATGGCACCTGTAGAAATGAAAGAGTTGATGGTGCAACTGCAGGAACTGCTAGACAAGGGTTATATCAGATCGAGCGTGTCCCCGTGGGGAGCACCAGTTCTGTTTGTAAAGAAGAAAGATGGTTCTATGCGACTTTGTATCGACTACCGAGAGTTGAACAAAGTTACGATTAAGAATAGGTATCCGCTTCCTAGGATTGATGATCTATTTGATCAACTTAAGGGAGCGAAATACTTTTCAAAAATCGACTTAAGAACAGGCTATCATCAGCTGAAGGTGAGGCAAGAAGATATCCCGAAGACTGCATTCAGAACTCGTTACGGGCACTTCGAGTTTCTGGTAATGTCTTTTGGATTGACGAATGCACCAGCAGCATTCATGGATATGATGAACAGAGTATTCAAGCAGTACTTGGACAAGTTCGTAGTCGTATTCATTGATGACATTCTGGTGTATTCAGGGACAAAGGAGGAGCATGCTGAACATTTGAAGATTGTATTAGAAGCTCTCAGGAAGGAGAAGTTGTACGCAAAATTTTCGAAGTGTGAATTTTGGTTACAGAGGGTACAGTTTCTGGGTCATGTCATCGACAAAAATGGTGTTTCGGTGGACCCAGCCAAGGTAGAAGCAGTTATTAACTGGGAACAACTGAAGACGCCAACAGAGATCCGGAGTTTCTTGGGATTAGCAGGATACTATCGGAGATTCATCCAGGATTTTTCAAAGATAGCATCGTCGTTGACCAATCTCACCAAGAAAACGGTTAAGTTCGTTTGGTCGGAGAAATGTGAGAAAAGTTTTATGGAGTTGAAGAAGAGACTTAGCCAAGCACCGGTGTTGACCTTACCCGACAACACTGGGGGTTTCGTAGTGTACAGCGATGCGTCACACAAGGGTCTTGGCTGTGTACTGATGCAACACGGCAAGGTCATAGCATACGCGTCACGTCAACTGAAGGACTATGAGAAGGGTTACCCGACTCATGACTTGGAATTAGCAACTGTAGTTTTTGCCTTGAAGATTTGGAGGCACTACCTATACGGTGAGAAGTGCGAGATATATACGGATCACAAAAGTCTGAAATATATCTTCACTCAAAAGGAGCTGAACATGAGACAACGTCGATGGTTAGAATTGATCAAGGACTACGACTGTGAAATTCTGTACCATCCGGGCAAAGCAAATGTAGTGGCTGATGCCTTAAGCAGGAAAGGCAAGGTGAAATTGATGCAGCTGACGGTTCAAGAGGAATTGGTAAAGGACTTTGAACGTCTGGAACTGGAGGTTAGGTATCCAATGGAGGCGGACAATAAATTGTTTACTGTAACGGCGGGTCCGACTCTACTGGATAAGATACAGGAGGCTCAAGAATTTGATGAAGAATGCATTGATATTAAGAAACAATTATCGGAGGGAAAAGCATCGAAGTACAAGATTGACAGCGCAGGATTGCTGAGATTCGAGGGGAGGATCTGGATACCCTACGTACCAGACTTAAGGGAAGAAATTTTGCAGGAGGCCCATAATACGAGATTTTCGGTACATCCGGGTAGCACCAAGATGTATCAAGATCTTCGTCAACATTATTGGTGGCCGCATTTGAAAGGGGAAGTTGCAGAATTCGTCAGCCGATGTTTAACTTGTCAGAGGATCAAGGCAGAACACCAGCGGCCGAGCGGACTGTTGCAACCCTTAGAGATTCCCGAGTGGAAGTGGGAGCACATTACTATGGATTTTGTGGTAGGACTCCCGACAACCCAAAGGGGTCTAGACGCCATTTGGGTAATCGTAGATCGGTTGACCAAATCTGCCCACTTTCTACCGATCAAGATCAGGTACAAATTGGAACAGTTGGCGAAACTATACGTGAAGGAAATAGTATCACGACATGGAGTGCCGGTATCTATTGTGTCTGACAGAGATCCGCGCTTCACGTCAAATTTTTGGAGAAGCCTACAGGAAAGACTGGGAACACAGTTAAGAATGAGTATGGCATATCATCCCCAGACTG
Organism: Aralia elata; assembly: GCA_034770075.1. Classification (NCBI taxonomy): domain Eukaryota; kingdom Viridiplantae; phylum Streptophyta; class Magnoliopsida; order Apiales; family Araliaceae; genus Aralia; species Aralia elata. The sequence continues at coordinate 1,636,805 of JAVJAP010000057.1, forward strand.
ATGGTCAGAGTGAGCGAACAATTCAGACCCTAGAGGATATGCTTCGAGCCGTTGTGATGGATTTAAGTGGCAGCTGGACGATCACTTGCCACTAGTGGAGTTCGCCTACAACAATAGTTACCATGCTAGTATTGGTATGCCACCGTACGAAGCACTATACGGAAGAAAGTGTCGAACGCCGTTGTGTTGGGATGAAGTCGGTGAACGGAGGTTGTTGGGACCAGAATTGGTACAACAAACCGTGAAAATCGTTAAAGTAATAAGACAGCGGTTAGTAGCAGCCCAGGATCGCCAGAAGAAGTATGCCGACTTACATCGTCAGAAACGAGATTTTGAAGTTGGTAGCTTTGTGTTTCTGAAGGTATCACCCCGGAAAGGAAAGATCCGTTTTGGAAAGAAGGGCAAATTGAGCCCTAGGTTCATAGGACCGTTCGAAATTCTGAGGCGGATCGGCGAAGTGGCGTATGAGGTAGCATTACCTCCTGAACTTGAGCACATTCACAACGTGTTTCACGTATCAGTGTTGCGTCCGTATAAGCCAGATTACAAACATGTCATTTCCTATGAACCAATTCAAGTCGAAAGGGATTTATCGTACGAGGAGATCCCTGTACAAATACTGGATAGAAAAGAGCAGAAGCTAAGGAATAAAATCATTCAATCGGTGAAAGTTCTCTGGAGAAATCACGCGGTGGAAGAGGCCACGTGGGAGCTCGAAGAAAAGATGAGAGCAAATTACCCTCAGTTATTCGAGTAACCTTAGATTGAAATTCCGAGGACGGAATTTTTATAAGGGGGAAAGGATGTAATGCCCAGGATTTTTTTTTTAAAATCTTGTACAATTTATTTTAACATATGAAATTCGTTTTATTTAATTTTACGAATTTAATTAGATACATGTGGGTATTATTATTTAATTATATAAATATGTGATCCAATAATTTTCTGTGCATTAAAGGGACTCACTGGTAGTTTAAATAAATTAGTGAGTTAACCCTAAGAATTTATTTGCAAGAAAATTGGGAAGTTAATAAATAATTTTAGCATTATCGGATTAAATAATTCGAATAAAGAATTATGGTTAAGATAAATATTTTAAATAATTAATTAATTGGTTTAGTTATTTAATTTAGAATATTAGAAATGCCATGTGGTTAATTTTAAATTGGGTCACTAATCTTTTATTTAGATTGGCCCATTTCTTTTCTTCAAAGTCGAACCCAAATTTCCTTTTAATTCATATTGGGCTGAGTTCCTATTTTTAATTTCCTGTTGGGCCAAACTCTAAGATAAGTTGAGCCCATTTCCTTTCCTACCAGCCGGGTAGCCCAGTCGGGTTGGGTCGTTGCAGTCGGGTCGAACCGATGGTGGGGGTATTATCCTTGACCGGTGAAACCATTTGGGCATTATCTGAACCTAAACCAAACGATCAAATTGACAGCCAAGCAACGACGGGAAAGTTAAGCCCTAGCCCTCAATCATTCAAACCCAAATCTTCAATCGATCAGAGACAAGAGACAAGAGGGAGGCGACGACGATAGTGTGAATCGACCAATGGGTGGTTCGAGATTCGAGGCAAGCGAAGTAAGGGAGGCCATGGGCGACCGATAGTTCAGCGAACGGACCAAGGGGTTAAGCGACCGGCGACGTGACCGGAGCAACGCGTGGCTCAAGGTACTGTCGGCAAGTCACAAGGTTTGATGGGTGATTTGTACCCTCAGTCGACGACTCACCCCTCCTACCGATGGGTCTCAAGGAACCGATTTGGGTAATACCCGGTTTATTGAGTAACCGAATTTCGTCTATAAATTAGAGCTCCAAACCCTAAACCCAATTTCAGTTTTGGTGAGTACAACTGGGAGCGAGCCAAACAGAGAGAAATCAGAGGAAGAAAAAAAAAAGAGGGAGAAAATTCGTTAGACAATTAGCTGTAAATGCCCCAAAATTTCACTGATTATTTTGGTAAGAGGAGAAGGACGGCAATTCGGTCTTCACCAAGGTATATGTCGCGACTGTGATGATTTTATTTTCCAGTTTGTGTTGGGTTATTTGGTTTAGAAACCTGGTATGGTGTTGAATGTTTTTTCTATACCTTGTAGTGTATTGAATTAAATCATTCCCCTGTATTGTGAAGTTTTATTCCTCTGAATCAAACTAAAAGAATTCGTTGAAATTGTCTGGTTTACGTTATACATTGTATTGGGTATTGTTGTTGCTCTGAATTGGATTGCACTGTTTTGAAGCTCTGTATATGGAAGAACCAAATGGTTCGGCAGCATGATGGTGTATGATAAACAGGCCAGTGTTGTGGCTTAGAATGCCCAGCCTGTGTTTGATAAAATGCCTAAACTGGAATTTTGGTTTCCTGGTTGTGTCGACTGCCTGTCAGCAATATAAGATACACAAAAAAAAAAAAAAAAAAAAAACAACAAAACAACAACAAACTTTGGCGATAATACTTGGCCATTCTCAGTAACTGGAAACAGGAATAGAGTTAGTAAATAATTGTTCATTATTTAACACGTAGAGATAGTAAATATTTAGTTACTATTTAATTAACATTAAATAATAACTAAGTATGAGCAAATTAAGATAATAAATATTATTTAATTAATATTAAATAATAACAAAGTTAATAAATCATTATTTATTATTTCCCAATAAATAATAGATAAGGATAATGAATGTTTAATTATTATTTATAATAATAATAATTAAGTATGAATAAAGTCAATAAATAATTATTTATTATTTATTTATAAATAATAAATAAAGATAATAAATATTTAATTATTATTTTATATTAAATAATAATTAAGTATAAAATAAAATTAATAGATTAATTATTTATTATTTATCCTTAAATAATAAATAAAGTTAATAAATAGTTGATTATTGTTTAATTACTATTAAATAATAATCAAGTATGAATTAAGTTAATAAATTGATTATTTGTCAATAAGTGATAAATAAAGATAACAAATATTCAATGAAATAAATTATTTATCCATAAATAATAAGTAAAGATAATAAATATCTAATTATTATTTGATTAATAATAATTAGGTATGAGTAGAGCTAATGAGAATAATAATTACTTAATCATTAATGATATGATGATTAAGTATGAGTGAGATTAATAAGATTATCTGTGGCCCTTAATAAATAAAGATAATAAACACTCAATAATTATTCAATAAATATTTAATAATAATTAAGTGTGTGTAGAAATTAATACATTGAATATTTAATTATTGTTGAATAAAGAACCAAGTGTAATAATTACTCGATTGCCCTTAAGGTGAATAGTAATTAAGTAAATAAAAGATGAAGTAAGAGATCAACTACTATTTAGTTGTTATCAAATCATGTTAAATTCATTAATTATCTTGTAACTGATAAATAAGGAATTTTAACCCACATTTAGAAGGGTACTCGAATGATAGGTAACCATGACTAACTATTGTTTATCTTAAATAATAGCTAGAGGCCATTAAAATTAAATTCTGTTTAGCTGATGGCTAGGTAGTAATTAAATGTATTCGGTGAATTGTTTATCTGTTAAATAAATAGCATAAGTGGGTATAATTACGCAATGCTAATGGATAAACCAACTCTACCAGCTGATAGGTTATCCAATGTCAAGTAATTAAAGCTAAGATTTAAATTGTAGCTAAGCGAACAGGAAAGTTCCTAACCCTAAACTTCTTACATTATTGCAAGTTCTTCTTTACTCAACTTTTACATTGAGCAAATTTCTAAGCCTTATGCACTATTTCTAATTCGTGCAAAAAAAAAAGGTATATATATACTGTTGCAAGTTATTCTTTAAGCTTGAGTTTTTATCTCCAAGCATGCCTTAAGTGGTCTAATTACTTTCAAAATTATTCCACATTTGTATATTTCTTGACATTCGCACTCGTGCATTTGAAATTCGTATATTTAAATTCAGGAATTTATAAACCATTCATGGTTAAGTCTGAACCCTTGTTCGGTCAGATAAATATGTGAGAATTTATAAAAGCTATCTGAACCAATCAATGGTAAAGATTCTTAGACTGTATGAACACCCCTTTATTTATAGGGGAGTACCCCACGTACCGTATATAAGGTACAAATAGCAGAATTAAATGTTATGCATATACATAGGGTACGCGAGGCTGATCCCCTCAAGTACGTTATTCTGTAGCCAGTAACCAGAGGGTCAACCAGCTATTGACTCCTTTGGAAGTTATCGTTCAAAGTCTATTTGACTATCAATTGTTCTAAAAGCAATTATTGTTCTTGCTTCTGATTTTTTAAATGTTGAAACTCCTTAATATCCCTTCATCATGATATATCCTTATTGTCATACTTTAAACTTGCTGGGCAAACTCGTTGCTCATTCTTGCTATATCATGATCTCATTGCAGTTAAACCCGAGACGTCAGGGAAGAACAAAGGGAAGGAAAAGATGAAGTGATAGACTTCATGTAGCAGAAAATAAAATTATGTGTAGTTAATTACTGTAATGTAATTTAATCCCTGATAGTTATTAGGGTACGGACTGTGTATGTGTTTAAGGTTATTTGTATTCTGGGACTAGTAACACCTTGTAATGAACAACGTATGTTTATTTTATTCCGCATTTTAGTTACCATATGTTGTCAGAGGTGAATGTTTGTACTGGAACGTGATGACCGGATCCGGGTATTTGGAGACCCGAATTTGGGGGCGTCACAAGCGTCTTGGCAAATTATTTTTGTAAGCTGTTGTGTCGTGCTTAGAAATGACGAAGTGCTTTGTCGTGCTTCAGAGTTAATATAACATTATATTAACTGATAAAATTTTAAAATAAGCTAATTAGGGTTAGAATGTTAAACGGAAATAGAAACCCTAATTTGAAAACCCTAATTGATAACAGTTATCTGAATTGTTCAATTAAAACCCTAATTACTGTACAAGAATCTTAATTGATATAATTAGATTCTAAATAATGAAGCATAATATTAATTATGAATCATTAAGGTTAAATTAAACCCTAAACGAAAGATTAAAACCCTAATTATGGATTTGAAAACCCTAAACCCTAATTATAAAACCCTAATTCTAATTAGGTTATCTAAACCCTAATTTATAAAATATAAAACCTTAATTATGATATATAACCCTAATTAAGGTATTACTAAACCTAAATTAACATCATAAACATGATCAGTAAAAATCTAGGTTTAATTAGTAAGTAAATAAATCAAAAATCAAATTTTAAACCAATTAAAATAGGATAAGAACACAAATCAGATCTTTATAAATATCTAGCACAAGTAGGACATTTAGATCAGATAGGAGTAGCACAAGTAACAAGGCTAGGATATTTTAGAAGGATAAAATGGGAAAAAGGGCTTAAGAAACCCTAATTTGAAGTTGCTACAAATAGAACATCATTCTGATAATGTGAGCCACGGAATTTTGAACCCTAAACACTTATATTACCAGCCATAATAAGCCTCAATAGCTGCAAGAACAGAATCAAAGATCAGAAATCAAAAAGTGGAGAAAAAGGTACAAAACCCTAATTTTTATGCTAGATCTTCAAGCCTCCAATAATTTTATGTTTTAGATGTTTAGGATTATGTGTAAACATGTTATTTGATGATCTGGGTTGGTTAAATAAGGATCCATAACATTTAAAAGGTCGAATTTGGTGAAAAACCCAACTGTTCTTGGCAGCCAAGAACAGTCTCACAAGGCTTTGTGTCAGAGATTTTTATCGGCTTAAATTGGTCGTTTGATCTGTTTTAAAGTTTGTATGTGTAGTATGCCATTTTATCTACAATATCCAATTGGTAGAATAGTAAAAAAATATCTAGGATGAAAGATATAAACGGTCAAAACCCGTTGACCGACCACGGGTGGCTGAATTCTGGGCAGCCCAGAAAATTCTAAGTGTTCTAGACAGCCGTCTGACAAGATTTGACCGGCTTCAATCTTGCTTATATGATGTTTGTAAATGTTGTTTCTTGGATTGAACATGTTCTATGCCATGTAGACTCCAACCTAGAATCATTAGATCACATAATCAGTAACTAGCATGAAAGTTATTAACGGTCAAACATGGTTGACCGACCATGACCAAAGAGTTTCTGGGTTACCCAGAAACTCAAGAACAGCCTCAACAAGCTAGTTTGACCACGATTTATCTAGCATCAATTGATGTTTTATGATCTAGGTTAATACATGTAGTTATACTCTGCCATGTTGGCTACAACAACAAACAAAAATCAAACACAAACAATCAACTATCTGGATTTAATTTGAGGTCAAAGGTCCCTGTTCGACCATGACCAAGTGTTCTTCATGAAGAACACCTTTAGCGACAAAATTCATACTTAAGCCCAGAAAACTAAAAACCTTATGAAGACTGTCGCTAAAGCCTTTAGCGACGGTTTTAAATAAAATTTAATAAAAATAATTAAATAAATTATATAAAATTATAAATAAATATTAAAAATTCATATTAATTAATAATAAATATTAAAAAAATTCATTTTTAATTATATTTAATATTTTTATATATTCTGATAAATATTTTTATATAATTATTTAATTTAATTAAATATTAAATTATTTAATAAATAGTTAAATAAATAATTTAAAAATGATATTAATGTATTTAAAATATTTTCAATGATAATTAATTCATTTAAAAATATTACCAACTTTCTAAAATTATTTTAAATAATAAATAAATTATTTAAAATAAAATATTAAATATTTAATAATATTATAAATGATAAATAAATCATTTAAGTATTAAACTAAGTTTTAAAAATTATTATAAATAATAATTACATCATTTAAATGATAAAATAAATTCTAAAAATATTATTAATGATAAAATAAATCATTTAAATAATATTCTATCTTTCTAAAAATATTATAAATGATAAATAAATCATTTAAATAATATTTTAGGTATCTGAAAATATTCTAAGTGACAAATAAATTATTTAAATAACATATTAAATGTTTTAAAAATATTCTAAATGATAAATAAATCATTTAAAAATATGCCTAAGCTTGTAAAATTATTTAAAAATACTTCCAAGCTTATAAAAATTATTCCAAATGATAAATAAGTCATTTAAATAACATAGTAAATGTTTTAAAAAGATTCTAAATGATAACTAAATCATTTAAAAATATTCTTAAGCTTGTAAAATTATTTAAAAATATTTACAAGCTTATAAAAATTATTTAAAAATAATATTAAGGTTCTAAAAATATTATAAATGATAATTACATTATCTAAGCTAATAATTAGACTTCCAAATGAAGTTTTATCGAATAATTTATGTGTTTAGCCATTAAGGATGCGACCGAGATACCGAATCAACGTCGAACCTTAATGAAACTTATCTATATTAACGTGATACATGTTTATATACGTGCTAACGCTTATTATTGGTATACGTAGACTACGTGCGTTGACCGATTGTACTAAATTATAGTGAGCTACGCTAAGGCAAGTGTCCTAACCTTACTCAACTTATATTATGCAAGTATTATACATCTTGCTACCAATTATTGTGAAGTTATTGTTTCTTGTTCAGCATAACTTAAGAAATGAATCATTATTCATATATTGTTTATTCGAGCGTAAATTGTTCTGTCAAACCAAATTGTTTGGTAAGACATCTTATACTGAGTAAATGGAAATGCCTTCATAGGAAGGCCAATAAATGTCGATAATATATTGACCACAAATGGTAGGATGATATGCATACTCCTAGGATATTGGTGAGGCTGATCACCTACCAGATATCCAAAACTCAAATGGTTCTAAGTCTTTAAAGACTGATAGAACTAAATGAAATATATGGTTCTTATACAGAACCCTCAGTATACATTGTTGACATCTTTCAAATCAAACACATGGTGTTTACATATTCAAATGAACTTGCTGAGCATTTGCAGCTCATTCTTGCGCATATCTTCTTTTGCAGCTTTAAATGATATTCCCGGCACGTCTGGGACTGATAAGGGGAAAAGCCATACTTATTAAGTTTTATTTCTATTGTTGAATACTTTAAGTCTTTTAAAGACTTGTTGTAGTAATAACTTAGTATAACGAATGATGTAACTGAACAAAATGTTATGTATTATGATCCTTTATGTCATAGAATGCGTTATACTCTGATCTTTAAATTCTTTAGAATAGTTGTACTAAGTTAAATACAGTATCTATACGAACTATACATCTGAATGAGGGTATTTAAATGATGTTGAAAGTCCTATAAGCTCTGGGGTTACACTTAATGAGCGCCGGTAAGGTGTCATCTTTACCGGAATGCGCCCCTCAGTTCTATGGACAATCTTATCGTTAATACTGTGAATATCAGATAGATAGGAACTATTGATATGAAAGAGATATCTACAAGATATGAATCTATACATCCAAGTGAGGGTATCCAAACACGGATAACGTTCTGACGAGAACTATTATCTGTTATGGGATACTGTGAACCTTGGATAGATAGAAGTCATATTTTATTGAATATTTATAGTTGTATAGTTTCACGTGAGCACCAGATCTGCTACATGGGAGTGTAGAGATTTGGGGGCGTCACACTAATAGTTAGAGAGAATACAGAGAAAATAGAAAGAAAAGTGAGAGAGGCCATACTATGTAAAATTGAGAAGGGAAATTGGTTTATCAAGAAGGAAGAAGAAGGATTAACAAGGGTTCTTATCATCTTTTCTAATCAATTACAAGTAAGTATCTATACTTTCAAAATGGTTTTAGTGTTGTAGTTGTGTTCTTGAGTATTCATCATGAAAACTTGATTTTTATGGTTAAATTGAGTAAAGAAGGAATAAGATTGTTAATATGATTTTGTAATCAATTTTATGTTGTTCGTAAATGATTTTCAGAAATCAAAATCCATGTAATTATGTTAAAAAATGAAAAAATTGAGTTTTGGTGATATATATATGATATGTATGACTTTGAGTCTAAAATTGATGTTCAATGCATGTTGAAATATGTAAATTGATAGAAGATTGTTATTGGGTGTTAAGAAACGAAAATAATGCATGTCTAATAATCTGATTTGGTTAAGAATGGAGGTTGTAGTGAATTGATTCGCTAACAATGTTGAAAAGTGAAGAAATAGCATAAACATGGGTTTTAATCCTTTATAATTGGGTGTTTGATGTTGTGTTGTTGTTATAATGGTTATGTATATGTCGGGTTTTGATTGTGTGAAGTTTATATGTATTGGGTATGCTTAATTTGAAGTTTAGATAAAGAAAACGGAGTTTTTGGCCGTGGAACAGTGATGTGTCGCGAACTTCAGAATCTGATTCTGGGTTCCGGCGCGTCCCCGCCGTTCTTAAGCTTAGATGATGCGTTGCCGCGCCATGTGGCGTTGCCGCGCCGTTAACAGATTTTGCCGATTTTGAGATTTTAAGTGTAAAACTTCTATGAATGCAATTGTAACCTAATCCAATGAATATGAAAATATGTTAAATAGATATTAAGGTGTTTTCTACATATTGTGAATGTGTTTTGAGGATTTAATGTCAAGAATTATTAAACTTGTTAATTATAAGATTTGGTTATGATATTTAGTCAAGACTTGCGTGATATATGGTAGAGGATTTGTATTTGTACTATGTGATTAATTAAGAAGTTCTGAACTTATACTAAGTTACCAAGTTGAGCTAAAGTGGGGATTTAACCAATAAGGTTAAATGTTAATGTATCTAATTTATATTGTCATCCTAATGAAATATGTAAAATAAATCGGTGAACGTGTATTGTATTGTTAATCTACGCACGAGGCAAGTTTCTTATCCTTAACTTGTTATTTATACGCAAGTTTCTAAACTCTAAATTATATTGAGCAAGTTTCTTACTTTAACTTTTATTTGAGCAAGTCCTTATTCTATAACTTGTCATTTTTAAACAAGTTCTCTAACCCTAATCCTTATTGAGCAAACTCCTTATCGTTTATTGAGCAAGTTCTTATTCTTAGAAGTACCTAAACCCTACTTTATGTTGTACAAGCTTTAATCTTTGTTTCCTTATTTAAAAATAAGGTTTCTGAATCATTCTAAGTTTACAATTTCTACTTAAGCTTTCTAAATTCTTTCGAAAGCATAGCTTTGCCATATGATGTTTTTTAGTGGTGAATTGTTGTTATTCAACTCTTGAAAATTGATTTCTTTCTTTATTTTAGGGATTTACATATCTTTTAGATTTCTATTGTAATTAGGATATTTATTAGATATGATTTGATTTCCATATTAATTAGTTAGGTAGAATTTAATTTCCAATTGGATTTCTATTCCTTTTAGGATTTAGGATTTTTTAAGGTTTTATTCTATTAGTATAAATAGAATACTTGTCTGATGTAATAGAGACTACACTTTTTTGATTAATGAAATTATTGTGAGATTCATCTCATCTTTTGGTTCTTTAAGAATTCCTAGATTATTTTTTTAGTTTTCTTCAGATTCAATTATTAACTTATCATACAACAAATCACAGTTGTGTGTGGCGTTATTCTACCGCATCATTCAATCATACGGAGATTATCGTTTGAATTAAACGAGGGTCCAAGTGTTGTTGGTGTTTCATCCTTCATACATTCAAATTGCTTGATCGACTATTCCAAGGTTTATCGTCTATAATCAGGTGAGGGATTAAGGATTCGAACGAGTTCCACCTTTATAACTTGCTGGAAACGATCCGGGCGACGACCACCTCACGCAAGCGTGCCGTGGAGTCTATCAATTTTGACGTCTGTTGGTAAAATGGCCATAACTTCTTCCTCCGAACTCGGATTAAGGCGATTAAGGAGGCTATGGAAAGATAAGAAGTAGCTCTACAATTTATATAACTAGAGCTCGTCGAGATAATGGCCGGATCAAGGTTCCAATTGAGCCCGAAGAAACTGCTGTGTAAAAGTCATGCAAAATTCGATGGTAAAATGACCATAACTCTCTCATACGAACTTCAAATTGGATAATTCAAGATGTTCTGGAAAGCTGAGATGAAGATCTACAACTTTCGTTCTTTGAGTTTTGCAAGATTCGGATTGGATCATGGGTCAATTGAGAAACAAGCAGTTAGAATGCCAAATTCAAGCCAAAAACGCAACGATCCAAGGGGCCTTTATTTCAATTCCTACAAAACAAATTAAAAATACATAAAAGCATACAAAAACATATAAAAGTGATACAAAACTACATTACACAACAATAAAATGAAAATACATAAAACCAAACGAAATATCTAAAGACTTACAAATTATCAAGGCTAAAAGTACTCAATTTGTGTGTATAAAACACACTCATCAAATACCCCCAAACTTAAACCTTTGCTTGTCCTCAAGCAAAACACACAAACTATAAAAATTAAACACTTCTAATAAAAACATATCTTGAGCAATGAATTAAAAAGCTAACCAATGGTCTCAAAGCATAAACCCATGAAAACTCAAGGAAACTTTCAAAACGTTGCAAGTTTAGATTTACAATTAGCTAGTCATAGCTTGCTCTAGGTCCCTTCCATGTGTGTATGTGAGTACCCTATAGCACTAAACCAATCAAGCTCGGATGAAGCTATGCAACCACATTACCTTATGAAATAATCAAAATAAACCACAAAAACTACATGCTTAACACATCACTCAATACAAAGGTATACAAATCACAATTTCCAAAAATATGAAATCAAAGGACTCTAGGTAAGTGCATTTTATGCTCCATCTTATCCTAAGTCCACTCTTATGGGTGAGTGCGTTTTACGCTCCATCTCAACCCAACGCAAGATTTGATAAACATGTCTTACTTTTATCAAAATTATAAGAGAGTGCGTTTTACGCTCTATCTCTCCTATGCACGTGTCCATGAGTGAGTGCGTTTTACGCTCCATCTCAACTCACCACATGACCATCAATTCAAACGCAACAAATTTGGACACCTTGCTTCGAGTGATGTTTAAATGAGTTCTAGAGTTTATAGATATTTCCCACAAGCATTCGGTTATAAAAGCCTTCACTACGCATATAACTAGCTCAATACTCATGGGTAGGTGCAAAAGAGTGAAAGGACGCATAAGCAAAATAATAACCACAATAATGATTAAGCACAAATACTAAGCAACATTTATCCATTTTCCATGAGTTAGAAACTATTCAATCAAGTTCTTATCATAGACCATGAATTGTAGTTCAAATCAAATTAAAACAATGCTCAAGAGACACGTCTTAAAAATAATTTTTTTTTTCAAAATAGCAAACAAACATTAAAATGCACAAATAACTAACACATGTTATGTAACTATGATGACAATGCTATATGATCCAATGCTATATGATCCACCCCCAAACTCAAAGTGAACAATGTCCTCATTGTTTATAAGATAAAGAAATGAAAACTGAGAACTTCCCTGATTGGCCAAGCGTCATGCTCGACCATAGCCTTCTAAACATTTGAGTCTGATGGTGGATAAACTGGTAATGGTTATGGCTCAGGAACATGCATTGGGGCGGCATTCGGATAATAGCCAAGCAATTCCTTACCAAACAATGCTCAATCAGGCCAACTTTCTTTTAGACAATTCGTTGACTACATGATGTGCAGTGACTGAAATTCTTCATTAAATACCTCCCCCAAACTCAGTTTCAACAAAAATTGCTAAGTTATTGTGTATTCAATCAAATCATAGCAATGAATAACCCAAAATCCTCCACAATTGAGCCAACACAAACTCAATTGGGCAACCAATTTACATTTATCCAAATATGATAGTGCCTGATTACCCAATACAAATCCAAGTATAACAGTTTAATTAACCAAGAATACCCATCATAATTGACAAATTTATTTTACTTGTACGCAAAAATTGGAGTGAGTACCTTGCTTTGTGTTGGCAAAAGAAGTTGTTTATTTAGTACCTTCAATTTGGAGATGAATACTTTTGAATGCTCAGTGGGTTGAAGATGAATCCATGTGGGCGAGGGGAAGAATGAGTTTGGAAGTGTGAATGACAATACAACCCGGCTTGGGAAGAAATAATTTTTTTTTAGCTCGCCGTGGCGAGAAAATCATGCCTTGTGAGCTCGCTGGGGCAAGCTCGCGCCAGGGCACGAAAAACCTTCTTCTGAGTTCGTCGGGGCAAGCTCACCTGTTCCGAAAAAATTCTGCATTTTCACAATGCAACCCCGCGCACAGTCTCAATATCTCCCATCTGCAATAGTGCAACATAACATACATTAGTTTGAGCAACATAAGATCAAAACAACTTTATTACGCAAGTTCAACCGCAAAACTAAACTAACTAAAAGCACACGAGACTAGAAAGCTATGAAAATGCAGTAAATAAAATACAATGAATAGAAATGAATGGGTTGCCTCCCATTGAGCGCTCGGTTTATAGTCCTCGGCCTGACTAACTCCCCGCTTTTATCTAATTCCCCTAATAAATTTGAGGAACCCTCCATCCATCAATATATCTTTTGAGGGCTTCTCCTCAGTAGGGGTTATAGTTTCAAGCTCACCTAGCTTGTCACTTTGATAAGGACATGCCTAGCTTGGGCAAGGATGAGAGTTATGGAGGGAATTCGGTGCAAGTTCCAGTTGGACCAGTGACGAGAGCTCGGGCTAAACGCTTCAAGGAGGGGATTAACAGATTGATTCAAGAAGCTTGGAAGGATGAAAATTCCAGGATGAAGGCTTTGGAGTTAGAGTCCAAGATCGTGAACATGTTACAATTGTGTATTCCAAGCCAAGAATTGGGAACTAGTCAAAAGGGCCAAAAATTCCAGCCCGGCGCGTCTCGCGCCAGTTTTATGCCTAATCCGGCGCGCCCCGCGCTGGTCATACAGGAGTATAGCGCGCCCCGCGCCATTTGTAGCGCGCCCCGCGCCGAGCCGCTTTGAAGACCTGCATACCTAGCGCACCCCGCGCCATTTGTAGCGCGCCCCGCGCCAGTCACGCAGCACGAAATCCGAGGAACGCATTTGATGAGGACATACTTAGCTTGGACAAAGGCAGAAGCTATGTAGCGGATCCGGTGCAAGTTCCAGTTGGACCAGTGATGAGAGCACGAGCAAAACGCTTTAGGGAAGGACTTAATGGGTTTATTCGAGAAGCTTGGAATGATAAGGATGCGAGTTCAAAGGCGTTGGAGTTAGGACTTAAATTGGTGAATGTACTACAAGTGAGGGACCCAAGCCAAGAAGTAAAGGAGGCAAAAATTCAACTAAATCTGGGTCAAGCGCCTAAGGCGCTCAATGCCTTGTGATTCTAGCGCCTAGAGCGCTCGCCCAAATGTGGGCTAGTTTGCAACTCAGCGCCTAAGGCGCTCATTCCTTTATATTTCCAGTGCCTAGAGCGCTTGCCAAATGGGGGCGACACTGCAGGATAGCGCCTAAAGCGCTGCAACAAGAAGCAACCTAGAAGTTGCCCATCGTTTGAGTTACGAAAGCAACGTATAGATCTCGATTCCTATTTTGACGAAGGTTTAAAACTCTTGTTTCACCCAAAACGACACCTAATGAAAGTCTCATTGTTTTGACAAATTAAAATCAAACCTTTCTTATAAAGAATCAAGCTTTCTCGTATAAATCGAAGGACATTCCGAAGCATTCTCAAATCAAAGCACGATTTTCCCTAAAAAATCCAAATGATTCTGTCATACAAACTCACCACAACATTCATGTAGGCACACACACACACACACGCGCACACGCACACGTTTCATGAATTAAAGGATAGGAAAGCATCAAGATTGCGGTAACCGTGTTTCACGGAAGTCGGGGGGTGCCTAACACCTTCCCCTCGCTTAAGCAAGCCCCCGAACTCTATGAATCTCAATTCGCAGACCAATTAATTCGGAGTCACATATGAGCCAGCGATTTACAAAAAAACGAAAATTCGGATGAGTTGGTACATCCATTCCAAATATACCAACTGGCGACTCTGGTTAAATTGGCTCATCATAAAAAATGATCTTTCAAAACCCCGTCGACCTCAATGCCGACCTTTTCCAAAAATCATCTAAACCAAAAGGCTAAAATTGGAAAAGACTAGAAAGCGAAAACCCGGCGTCGACAGCTGGCGACTCTGCTGGGGATATTAGAGGGCTTAAGCCGCGTCAGGTCTTGATGCTATCCTATCCTTTAAAATTTATAAATGTGTATGTGCGTGCGACATTTTGACTTCTTTTTATTGTTGTGTGAATGTGTGTTGTTGTCCAATGAATGAATGATTGAATGGGTTTGCTTTACTTCAAAGTGATCATTTGCATACGGTGAGGACGATGAATGTGAATGTATGTTGAGAGAGTACCTCCTCCTGAGGCGAACCCGTCGGTTGCTTATTACTGGACTCGATGGGGCTGCTCCCCGGAGATGGCTCAGGAAACGCACCACTCAAATCCGCTCCAATCGAAAGGGCTCAAACGAGTAGATTGCGAAGATTTGGGAACCTTCATGCCGAAAAGCCCGCGAGAGTAACCCTAGGGTAGGTCAGCCTCAGATTAACCCAACGCAGGAAAAGTCTCTTCATGCCTTTTTACGTTTATATGTCTAAATGTCATGATCTCATTCAATATTCATACATCCCTTTTCTGTGTCGAAAGAGATTACTAACCGCTGTGAAATTGCAGGGAATAGTTGGGGGAGCATAATAAAGCATGTTTAGCATTGGTTATGGCACTAAAGGACTACTAACTTTCTCTTTTGCAGGGAAAGATTAAAAAATTAAAAAAAACAACACCAAAATTTTTTTTTTACAGTTTTAGCATGCATCCATGTTTTCATTTCCCCAGGACTAAACTTCGAACCGTTGTTTCTGTAGGATTGCTCCTCAAACCCGTTCGCAGTCTAAGAAAGCCCAAAATTCTACATCTGAAATGGCTGATATTCCTAACCATAGTGCCATATCTCGGGAGGAGTTTGATGAAATGGCCACAATGTTAAAGGAACAGTTCTTAATCAGACAGGATCCGGTAAACCAGGGATCGCATAATATTCCACCACCAGGGGATGATCAGAATCCTCCTAAAAATGGTACAAACTTGCTTAAAGAGGACCAACCCCGACTCAAGGACGAGCCAGTCATCCCAAAGCCCGTTCCCATACCTAGCAGGACAGTGATTACTATCCCAGAAGAAGGGGACAATGACGACCTTCGGAGAAAAATGAAACACATGGAGGAGACCATCCAATCTCTAAGGGGCATAGGCTCCCTGGGCAGGGTTAATTATTCGGATCTATGTGTTTTCCCCGGAGCCAGATATCCAGAAAAGTTCAAAGTTCCCGAGTTTGAAAAATACAATGGAAAGGGAGACCCCTATACACACTTGAAAATATACATTGGAGAACTCGGGTCTTATGCCGAAGACGAGGGGTTAAGAATGCAACTATTCCAGAAAAGCTTAACAGGGGAGGCAAGAATCTGGTATGCCCGCCTCGACAACGCCCGAATCCACAACTGGGAGGAATTGGCCCATACCTTCTTAACCCAATACAGCTTTCAGGCCCAGATGGCTCTTGACAGGTACCAAATGACAAAGGTTAAAAAACAGCCTAGGGAATCCTTCAGGGAATATGCCCAACGATGGAGGGGCATGGCCGCACAGGTGAACCCCCCGATGAGCGAATCGGAGATGGTAATGACTTTTGTAGACATCCAAGAGGCGCCGTATTATGAGCGGGTCATCTCGGGGATTGGAAGACCCTTTGCTGAAATGATTAAACATGGAGAGATGGTTGACATGGGGTTGAAATCGGGTAAAATCCAGGATCTTACTGCTTTAGAAACTGCTGCCGAGCAAATACAGAATGGAAACTATGGCAGCACTTCCCGGAGGGTCCAAAAGAAAAAGGAGGAGGATGTCTCCCTCATCCTACAAGGGTCATCCAGAAAAGCAGAAAGCCATCTTCCGGTACAGGTACAGAGGGGAGGGCCATCCCGACAGCTCAATTTCACAGATCAAAGGGCAGAGGGGCGAAGAAGATATGAGGCCTCGCAGAATCGAGTATTCACCCCGCTCGGGGAGCCGCTTGAACGGGTATTAGCGGTATTAGTAGCCCAAAAGAAAATAGTTGGTCTGGCACCACCGAGTGACCCAAAGGGTAGAAGGTTTGACCCGAGTAAGCGATGTGCATACCACTCCAGTTCCCCTGGCCATGATACACAAGATTGCTGGACGTTGAAGCATCGAATCCAAAACATGATAGACAGTGGGGAAATTGTGGTGGAACAACCGGACTCCCCGATGTTAAAGCAAATCCCCTGCCAAGACATGATGGAGGGGGAGTTAATGCGACGGAGGCAAGTGAGGCTGGGGGGCCGCCAAGGTTGAACTATGTGCAGAAATTTGAGGAATTGATCAACGTGATACATGATCATGGGAGTGCACGGGGAGCGCCCATCAGGTTGATAGGGATAAGTACAAATGGCATGGAAAGACCTGTCAAGTTGACAGCCCCGAGGCCCATCATCCTTGCAGCAAGGCCGCAACTCCCTATCAGTAGTCTGAGGACTGTACCCTGGAATTATGGGGGAATACCAGAGGAAGCGGCCAGTTGTGCTTCCGTGACGACCAAGGGAAACCCCTTATATCTTCCCGGGCGAGTCCTTGAGAGCCAAAAGAGAAAAAATGAAGAGGTTTCCGAGGAAAGGGCCATAGAGTTTTTTGAAAAGGATGGATCACCCAGAAACGAGGGGGATCCAGATTTTAAATGAGGAATCAACCCTAACATCAGTCATGGACTTGGTGTTGTCATCCAGTGAGCATTGCAAAACCCTGATGAAGGTTCTTGAGGAGGCATTTGTGCCCAAAGAAATTAGTGAGGAGGGTTTCGGCCAGCTGGTAGGCCACTTATTGGAAACCGATGCAATATCCTTTACGGATGAGGACATTCCCAAAGAGGGAAGGGGGCACCGAAAACCGCTACACATCGCGGTAATCTCCTCAGGATATGTCATGAATGGGGTGCTGATCGACGGGGGATCGGCATTGAATATATGTCCTCTCAGCACGCTGAAGAAAATGAACATCAGTCCCAAACGCCTACGGGCCAGTCATGTGGTGGTTCGGGCTTTTGACGGATCCCGGAGGGATACCATCGGAGAGATAGAATTGCCAGTGGAGATAGGGCCCTGTACTTTTGATATATCCTTCCAAGTCCTAGATATTACGGCAAGCTACAACCTGCTGTTAGGGAGGCCGTGGATACACATGGTCGGGGCCGTTCCTTCCACGCTCCACCAACAAATCAAGTTGATCATCGATGGGAATCTGGTAACAATCTCGGCCGAATGTGATGACCCTTCTCCTCCCACGAGTGGCCTACCAGTAATCAATGTGGATGAGTCAGCGGCACCTGCCAGCTTTCAAGCACTAGAGATTAGCACTCCCCATTATAGATGCCTGGGAGCTCCAGCTGTGAAACCAAGGGTCTCTCCGGAACTCACCTTTGTGGCAAGGGAAATGATTAAAATGAATTTCCAACCTGGACAGGGACTAGGGAAAAGCAGTCAGGGAATCACCGAGCCCATCCACCTACCACAGCAGGTAGGCAAAGCAGGGTTGGGATACCATGGGGGCGCAGCACGGAGATATCGTCAAGATGCGACTCCGATTCGACTGGCCGGCAGTCCAGTGACCAAAGTCGGCAATAAGCAGGGGATCAGCGGGCCTTTGATTGGGGCAGGGAGTGAAGAATTAATCCCCGCACGTAATAAGTCCGCCCGGAGGGAAAGTTTCCTGCAGGAGGTCGCAAAAGAGTTTGAAACCCAATGTTATATCCCCGGACAATCAACAAGCAGCGAGGAAGGGACGGATGTTGTCCCGCCGCCGGGGGCCCAACGAGTTATGCCTATCATCAATTGGGCGGAGCTAATGATTCCCGATGAGGGTAAGAGAGGGGACTCGGGCGATATAGCCGTAGTCATCGGGGAAGTGTCCGATGTGAAGCCGCCTTTCATTCGGCGCATTTCGCCCGACCTAACAGTCGACAACTGGACCATGAAACCAGTGATATCCAAGCAAGGGTAAAACCCGACATCAGGGTGTTAGACCCCGGAGGACGGGAGAGTGAAGGAGTTTATTTTGTTGTTATTTTATTTTTGCATAAATTATGTCGTTTCTTCGTGTTATTTGAAAATGCGATCGTCGTGGAAAGCAACTTATATATGACAAGTATTTTGTTTTATGTCAGGTGTACCAATTTGAGTATTCCTTGCCTAACAAACGATCTTTCAAGTTTGAATGGTGATTATGATTTTGACATTGAGCTGGATTTCGATTTGATGGGCATTGAGCAAGACGAGACAGATTACGACGACGCACCTGATGAGATCAAAGGATGGGTCGAAGATAAACCCAAACCCAATTTGGACCAAACCATCACTATAGATATCGGAACCCCTGACAATCCAAAAGAACTCAAGATAGGAACAGACCTTACCCCCAGCCAAAAAGCAGAAATAATTGAGTTACTAAGCCAATATGAGGATGTCTTTGCCTGGTCGCACGAGGATATGATCGGATTGTCCACCGACATTGTGGTGCACCGGTTACCCATCAAGGAGGGTTTTAGGCCTGTCAAGCAGAAACTAAGAAAGTTGAAACCTGAGTGGAGCATTGAGTTGGACCCAGCAAAGATTAAGGCCATTGTGGATATGCCGGCACCTCACACAGAAAAGGAGATAAGAGGATTCCTCGGGAGGATAAACTTTATCAGCCGTTTTATATCCCACTTGACGACTACATGTGAGCCGATTTTTAAACTGTTAAGAAAAGGGGTGTCCCAAGAATGGAATGAGCAATGTCAGAAGGCGTTTCAGACCATTAAAAAGCAATTGACTGAGGCACCAGTGCTGGTACCCCCGAAGGATGGGATCCCTCTGTTTATGTATATATCGGTAAATGCCATCGCGATGGGATGTATGTTGGGACAGAAAAATGAGGCGGGTAAAGAGCAGGCCATCTATTACCTCAGCAAAAGATTTAGCCAATGTGAGCAGAATTACACTCCCATCGAGAAGACCTGTTGTGCTCTGGCCTGGGCTGCAGGGAGATTACAGCACTACCTCCATGGGCATACAACGTACCTGATATCAAGAATGGATCCCCTGAAATATATTTTCGAAAGGCCCATGCTGAATTGTCGACTATCAAGATGGCAGTTAATTTTACAACAGTTTGACATGGTGTACGTGACCCAGAAGGCCATGAAAGGGCAGGGAATTGCGGATCAGTTGGCAGAAGCCCCGGCAGGAGGGATGGAGCCGTTAGAAACTCCTCTCCCGGGCGAGGATATATTTTGGGTATCGCGCGAAAAATGTGATGACGAGGGACAATTTTGGAAGCTGTATTTTGATGGTGCCATGAATGCCGAGGGGGCAGGAGCCGGAGCGGTCCTAGTCTCTATCACCGGAGAGCAATACCCCGTGGCCACCAAGCTTCGTTTCAGCAATTCGAACAACACTGCTGAATACGAGGGGTGTATCTTGGGACTCCGATTGGCCCGTGACATGGGAGTAAAGAGACTAGCGGTGTTCGGGGATTCAGAATTGGTAATCAGACAAGCAATCGGGGTATACAACACTAAGGAGCTTCGGTTACTTCCATACCATCGTTGTGTCACCCAGCTTACGCAAGAGTTCGAAGATATCGCCTTCCGCCATATTCCTCGGGGACGAAATGATTTTGCCGATGCATTGGCGACTTTGGCTTCCTTAATCCACATGATCAAGAGTAGGGACAGTCCACAGATTGAGATCACCGTACAGAATGCCCCGGCATATGAGGAAAATGTGGCAGTATTATCAAACGAGGTGGTGTTGACGAGGCAGCCCTGGTATCACGACATAAGGGAATATCTGAGAGACAGATCCCTTCCCGATCAGGCAAATCAGACTGAAAGGATGAGAATTCAAAAGATGGCGATGAAGTTTTACCTGAGTGGCGATTCACTTTACAAAAGGGATGCCGGGTTGGGACTGTTGCAATGCGTAGACGAAGTGCAATCCCAAAGGATTATGAATGAAATCCATGGCGGGGTGTGTGGGCCACACATGAGTGGACCGATGTTGGCCAAAAAGATCTTGAGGACAGGGCATTATTGGTTAACGCTGAAAGCCGATTGCGATGATCATGTCAAACGGTGTTATCAATGCCAGGCGCACGGTAATGTGATCCATACACCTCCCAATGAACTGCACTGTATGACCTCCCCATGGCCATTTTCAATGTGGGGAATGGATGTAATCGGACCAACAGAGCCCAAAGCGAGCAACGGGCACCGATTCATTTTCGTCATGATCGATTATTTCACCAAATGGGTAGAGGCAGCTTCTTTCCCCAAAGTAACTCAGGAGGTCATCGTCAACTTCGTCAGGAATAATGTCATTTGCCGATATGGGCAACCTGAGGTTGTGGTCTCCGACAATGCCAAGAATTTAAACAACGCCCTCATGAAGGAACTGTGTGACCAGTTCAGGATTAAGCATCTCAATTCCGTCATTTACCGTCCCAAAATGAATGGGGCAGTGGAGGCTGCCAATAAGAACATCAAGAAGATCATGGCAAAAATGTCTGCTAATCATCGGGGATGGCCAGATCTGTTACCCCTCACCTTGCTGGCCTACCGAACGTCAACGCGTACTTCCACAGGGGCAACCCCTTACGCCTTGGTATATGGAATGGAGGCTGTCCTGCCAGCTGAAGTTGAGATGGCGTCCCTCAGAATAGTGATCGACGCTCAGATAAGCGAAGAGGATTGGATGCAAAGTCGATATGACCAATTGGCCCTGATTGATGAAAGGAGAGTGGCTGCCGTTTGGCATGGTCAGCTATATCAACAGAGGATCTCTCGATCGTACGATAAAAAGATAAGACTTCGGAGGTTCAAGGAAAATGATTTGGTGTTGAAAAGAGTCATGCCTTGTCAAGACGAAGCCAAGGGGAAGTTTGCCCCAAGCTGGGAAGGGCCATTTGTGATCAAGAAAGTGCTATCCGGAGGAGCCCTCATATTGCAAGAAATGGATGGTGAGGTATTTCCACAACCCCTCAATGCTGACTCAGTGAAGCGGTTCTACGCTTAAATCATCAGTTCTTTTTTCCTTTGAGAGCGAACTACGTAGGACCTGATCTTCCAACTTGTGGGGGTACGTAGGCAGCCATCATGGCGCGGTCCGATCCTTTAAAAAAAAATAATCCTTTCCCTAACCAAAACCAATTTTCGATAGCCAGATAAAACCTTCCTACACCCTCAAAACCTTCCCGAAACCAACTGCCTAACCAGTTTCATCCCAGAATACATACCCTGATCCAACCAAACAGTTATCCAAAATCTGAGATTCAATCCGACGAAATCAAAAGGTGTGCTGCAATATCTGTCAAATCTCCATCAAGTCTTGAGGAAAGAAAGAAGGCGAAATGTCAAAATCATGATCAGTTGGATAAAATGATGATCCAATGAATGGCAATGATACGACAAAAGGGGAAAATGACTAAATTTAAATGCATGTCTATATATATAAGTCGTTTTATTACAAGATTTCTCTTTCAATAACTGATGAAACCAACATAGTCTATGCAGGAAATAAAATAATCTACAAATCTGAAACTAGCCGAAGCAGGATGGACAGGGTGGTGGATAGATCTGAAGCATCAGCATCTCCTGCAATCTGCTGCCCCATCATATCAATACGATCCAGTAAAGCAGTAGCTCGGCTGACAGTCCCAGAATTAGCATCTATAACTGCCCTGGTCTGAAATACAATGGCGTCTCTGTCAACAATGGCAGCATCTCTGGCACGAATGGCCTCATCTCTCTCGACAAGGGCGGCATCCCTCTCGGTTTCAGTAGTAATCAGGGCCAGGCGGAGTCGGGAATCCTCAGCGACCCGACTCGGGGCAGAATCGGCTGAGATGGAATGGTCTGTGGTATCTTCTGTAAAAATCACTCCAGAGTCATCAAAGGCCCCAGTCTGACTCAAACTAGCCGAATCCAGGTCTCCACGCAACCACTGTACGTAGGCAAATGTCTGGATGTGACAGCTCGTACTATATTCGGCAAAGATCCTGCGATCCCAAAGCTCGTATACCTGCAATAGATCCCTCTCTGTACAGGATGATATAAGGAATCGGTATGCGGCTGCACCCGCGAAGGGGTGTAAATCCTGTGTCTGATCAAACTGCCCCATAACCGCCATGGGATGATAGGTCGTCACGCCCCTTAACCCAGCAATGGGAATGAAATCCATGTCAGGCACATGAGTCAAGAAGCTCATGAAGGAGCAATAGCCCGAGTAAACCAATAGATGAAAGGGGTCCTCAATGATAGACAAAAATGATGTCCAGGAGGCCACATCAGTACAACTCGCGGGACGAAGCGAAAACTGCGTGGTTATGTCATGGCTGAAGCAAAACCCTTGGCGACGGAAATGTCCGATGGGACTAAGATGACTCATGAACCACATATACAATAAGGTCGAACTCCCTCTGAAGAATCTCCCTCGGAAGGACTGGCAATATGTGGCCGACATATAGGTATCCGCCAATATCATGGGGAGAATGGTGTGATCCTCCTGAAGGGCCCTAACGGCCGCAACAATCCGCATGTCCAAATGATCGGATCCTGCAGGCAAATACAAAACTGAGATGACACAGGCCATCAGAACGTCCACTCTCAAGGCATCCCAGCGCTCCTCGGACACGGAAAAATCACCGAGGAAAAGACGGAAACTGTCAGGTGAGCCAAATCGGTCAATCAAGAATTGAAGAGGAACCATATGGTCTGACGTGATTACCGGTAATAGTACAGCCCTCCGCAAACCGGTGAAAGTCAAGAATTGACGGCGCATGGAACCAACAGTAACCCTAGCACAGGGACCATCCAACGGCAAGCCGGTGAAGCGAGCATACTCCTCAAGGGTGGGGGTCAGCTCTACTGTCCCAAACCTAAACACCTGACGGGCAGGGGCCCAATAGCTCAGAAGACCATCCACGAAGCCCGCTGGCGCCTGAAAGGTCAATAAGGACCAAGAATGTCCCAAAAGACCATCTGCGGTAATCCTATCGGCCGGCAGTAAATTGTCCAACCAGCGAAAGAGGCTGCCAACCAACCCTGTGGGAGGGGTGGAATCCAAACGGACCACGGCATCTGAGGACAACATCTGTAGAAAAATAGTATCAAAAGGACTGTACAGGGGTCATTCTCTATCCATAAATAAAAGAGCATGCATCATACAGTTAATAATAAAACAGGTGAATTCCATAAAATGAAAAAGAAAACTGTGCATAAATAAATAAATGAATTCAGTACATAGTGCATAAATGAAAAAGAAATCTAAGCAGGTGCCGATACAAAAGGCCCTATCCTATCCTGGTCTAAATAAAATCAGTATCATCTATGAAAGCAGGATCCTCGAACTGATCCCCTGGAGTCGTCGAGCTCGGAGGGCCAAAGTTCATATCAGGGATGTAGGGATGCGCTGTGGCATCAGATGAACTCGGGCCTGCATCATAACCTGCACCGTCAGGATCGTAGGTGTAAGCCTCCTCCGGGGTCCGGCCCAACCCCCGAATAAACAGCGACAACTGATCTACCTGACGAGTCAATGTGGCGATCTGCTCAGCGTGGGTAGGGGTCCGAACACAGGCAGCCCAATCGGTCATCGTAACCGAACCTGGAACCATGTCTCCAAGAAAGAAAGTGGCCCGAGTCTGGGGACCGATGGTACGAGGTACCCACCAAGTCCTGAAAGCCTCACTCGTACTGGGGCCTGTGGAAAGCATCCGACCGTCCTCCCCGGCGAGCATGATCTCCGAGGGCTGAGAATCCAGCGGCCAGAAAGTAGTGAAAGAAAGGGAGTGCGGGATGCGGATCTCTCCAGTGACGCATCTGAATGCGCGCTCTCCCAGGTACATAACCCATCCTCCGACACTCTGCAAAGTGAGGCGACGGGTGGAAAGTGCAAACTCCGGGCCGGAGGGATATCCATCGGTGAACCCCACATCCAAATGCTCCGAGAGATAGGGAGTCCAGACGACCTCCGCAGCCGTGATCAGCTCCAGCTGGATGCGACAGTGTGCGAAACTGCCAGATACCGGGATCTCCTCCAGCGTGCTATGATGCCATCGTCGACCCCGGGGATAGGTGTCCGGGCCAAGGGTAGTGACAGGCCTCAGGCATGGAAAACGCTCATAAGCCCAGAACTGTGAACAGAAACAGGGCAGGGTGTGAGTAACTATTAAATGCAGAAAAGAGAAACGAAATAAGGATAAGTGCAATAAATCAAAAGGAGGCGAGGACTCACCAACAGAAAGTGGTAGAAACCGAGCCAGGCGTCGGTCTGTCCCTCTGAGCGTAGGCGCATACCGTGGAGGAAATAGGCAAAGGTGAATGACCCCCAGTCATAGTCACTGATGCGGTCCACGTCTCTGACCGCTCCCACGACGCTGAAATGAATGGTGGAGGAGTTGTTCCCTAGGAAACAACCCCTCATGATCGTCAGGAACAAGCGTCGGAGTAGAATCTCCCGGGTACCCTGATCCGCTGGAATAGGCAGCGCGTAGAGACCCCCAACTGCATCAACAGCCAAGGCACCAGAAACGAATACTGCGGGCCTTAAAGACCCGGTCCTCAGCAGCAAAGCCCAATAAAGCCCCCCGGACCGCCGCCGGAGTGATGTCGAGATCTAGAGGGACACGGGACCCAGTGAACTCGATCCCCGTGATATACCGCCAATCCCAAGGGGTCAGCACAACCTCACAGTCCAGAAGATGAAGGGACTGGGTCTGATGAAACCACCTCTCGGACAGGGCCCGCATATAGCCCCAGGGGCACTGGCGGGGAATGATGGTGAAGAAGTGGCGAAAACCCCAGGAGTCCACCACCGCGCGGTAATCATCGTGCAAGGCCGCGTAGAGGGAATAAATGTTTGAACCAGTTACCCCTCGGCTGGGTAAACTCAGGCACCTGTGAAAATCACCAATGGGTCAGTCCAGAGAGAGCAGAAATTGAGAAATTGAGAGCAAATTCAGAGCAAAATTGAATATACCTCATTCGCAACAAGGGATGCCGAGGGATGACGGCTGAGATCCCGACCCAATAGGTCGGGTATCTGGACAGAGGCGCCAGATAAGGCGCGATGAGAAGGGGGAGCCGGTGTGTTGGAAGACGGCCCCTCCACCGCAAGCCTCCGGGGGAACAACCTCCTCAACGTCCGGATGATCAGGACGGATGACAGCCTCCGTCAAGCGACGAGCCTGACGGGTCCGAGGAGGAATAGGGGCAGGTGCAGCCCTACGACGGCGAACACCCGAAGTTCGAGAGCGGCGGAGGAGCTACTGGGCGCATCACGAATCCATAGTTGGAATAGAACGGGCGAGAAAGAAGGTAAGTTCCCTTTTAAAATTATGTAATGAACATTCTAAATTTCTAGCCTCATCATATGATTAATGCAACATGATGCATGGTTATGGTCAAAAAAAAAAAAAAAAAAAAATAAAAATAAAAAAAAAAAATCGGCAGAGTTCCGTTTGTAAAATGGACATCCCAGGCATAAGCCAAACGCGTTTTCCATCAATCAAAGCCTCAAACAGATTTAAATTGCATTCATATGTGTAATTACAACATGTAATGCATGATTTTCTTGCAGAAAAGGAATAACAATATGTGGGACCGCCTCATGAACATAAAATAGGACTCACGCAGTTGATACATAGCATGTATATATGATGGTATATTGCATAAACATTGTGAAGCATACATTTTATGTCTAAACATGCAAATAGTCAAATGTATAGCAAAACATTGACGAAATTGAAAAGTGACCGGTCAAAGTGTTACCTGTAGCGCGTAGATCGATTCTACCGGAGCAGTTTTTGCAGGGAAATTGAAAAAATCGACAAAAAGCCTTTGCGAACAAGAAAAATCGAGAGAATATCTGAGGATTGCAAGTTGAAAGTGACAGATCTGGAGGAGGCGCGTTGGTTATAAGGCCCGATCTTGGCCGCAGATGTATCTGCGGCTGGCCGCAGATCCATCTGCGGCTGGCCGCAGATCCATCTGCGGCTGGCCCTGGTGGGCCCCACCTTGCTCCCTTGAAGCCATTTGACGTGTTGAAGTGAAAAGTTTACGCGATGGGTGACCGGCGACGATACCCGGCCCCGACATGACGATCGACCGGCGACGATAACCGGCGATCACGAGATGGATGTCCGGCGACGATAACCGGCTCCGACAAGATAACCAACCGGCAACGATAACCGGGGGTTACGAGATGGGTGACCGGCGACGATACCCGGCCCCGACTTGACGATCGACCGGCGACGATAACCGGTGATCACGAGATGGATGTCCGGCGACGATAACCGGCTCCGACAGATAACCGACCGGCGACGATAACCGGGGGTTACGAGATGGGTGACCGGCGACGATACCTGGCCCCGACATGACGATCGACCGGCGACGATAACCGGCGATCACGAGATGGATGTCCGGCGACGATAACCGGCTCCGACAAGATAACCGACCGGCGACGATAACCGGCGATCACGAGATGGATGTCCGGCGACGATAACCGGCCCCGACATGACGATCGACCGGCGACGATAACCGGCGATCACAAGATGGATGTCCGGCGACGATAACCGGCTCCGACAAGATAACCAACCGGCAACGATAACCGGGGGTTACGAGATGGGTGACCGGCGACGATACCCGGCCCCGACATGACGATCGACCGGCGACGATAACCGGCGATCACGAGATGGATGTCCGGCGACGATAACCGGCTCCGACAGATAACCGACCGGCGACGATAACCGGGGGTTACGAGATGGGTGACCGGCGACGATACCCGACCCCGACATGACGATCGACCGGCGACGATAACCGGCGATCACGAGATGGATGTCCGGCGACGATAACCGGCTCCGACAGATAACCAACCGGCGACGATAACCGGGGGT
Organism: Aralia elata; assembly: GCA_034770075.1. Taxonomy (NCBI): domain Eukaryota; kingdom Viridiplantae; phylum Streptophyta; class Magnoliopsida; order Apiales; family Araliaceae; genus Aralia; species Aralia elata. Next base: position 1,664,796 of record JAVJAP010000057.1, read on the forward strand.
TACGCGATGGGTGACCGGCGACGATACCCGGCCCCGACATGACGATCGACCGGCGACGATAACCGGCGATCACGAGATGGATGTCCGGCGACGATAACCGGCTCCGACAGATAACCAATCGGCGACGATAACCGGTGGTTACGCGATGGGTGACCGGCGACGATACCCGGCCCCGAACGAGACGATAGATTGAAAGAGTGAACCCAAAGACTAACAAACACGGTCAAGGGGTTGATACATTGACACTCTTACGAATGTCTTGCGTGCATTACATCTTATGTTGCATCATAAGCTATATGTGTGGCATCATGTATGTACTGTCATTCTTACGCACTGTCATTCATTGCATCGAGTGTCTATTCTTTATCCTGTTCATTTCATTTATCATTTCATAAAACATGATAAAGAGGGGCAGCTGTAGACACCCAAATTTTGCGTTTCCTTCTACTAACCATGACAGGAGGGCGAAATCGTCAATTGAACCGGCTTGCGGGAGCAAAGGAGCGGGCACAAGGGCGAGCGCCCGGCACCGCCGCAATGTTTTGGGCAAACCAAGTTTACGTGACAATAAAGCCGTCCGAGGCAGGCATTTCCGAATGAGGTGGCACGTCTCCCGGAAATTCCCGGACTGCAGAATACGAGCCTATCAGCGAAAACCGACGTTGCGGCACGAAAATCGAGGCGTGGCACGAAAATCGAGAAAGTCAAGCCCGCCAGCCGCGGATAGATCTGCGGCCAAGTGGGTGCGCCAGCACGGAAACCAGGAAATCAGCACTACCAACTGAGTGCGATGGGAGGCGTGCCAGCTGGCCAGCCTATTTAAGCCCAGCTTCGGGCAGCATACAGGAGGTTGGAAGAAATTTGGAAGAAGAAGGATTCAGCACAACAGCAACACGGAATTTGAGAGAAAAATAGTAGATTTTGCAACAAAAATAGGAAGAAAAGAGAGGAAAAAGAGAGAAATTTTACTCCTTTAATTTTGATTGTATCAAATATATTTCTGATACTAATCAAATACCAAGACTTCATCCTTTTGAGATCATTTTGCAAGGTAAAAATTCCCTTTGGTTATAACAATTCATATCATCTTATTTGCTTAGATGGGATGTAGTTTTCATGTATATGGTTGAACAATCATGGATTAGGGATTATTAGTGAAGGTTCCATCGGAATAAAATTCTTCCTAATAACCCGAGGATATCCAAGTGATGAAATTTCTAGCTTGTTTAGGGTGATTTATTGGGTGTAATTTATTTAGATTTTCATTTCCGGATATCATGGTATACTAGATAAATCCGGGTTGGTTAGTTATGTAGGATTCATTTTGTAGGCATGTATTAATCTCGTGTGAGCCTAGAAATGCGACCCCGTGGTCCAAATCCGATGATGGACGTTTTGATGTATGTGATAGATTCAAGATGCTCGTTTTGTAACATGTAACCATTGGGCCTTAAAACGACGCTAAGGCGAGGATCGGGTTTAAGGCCCCGTACTAGTGGAATATGTGATTGTTGGCGTTCGGGGATATTTTGATGGTTTACATGCCCATGAATAGCCCCGACGCGTGTTCATGCTTGATTAAATCTAGTGACACAAAGAATGATTTCAAAGATTAAACCATGAAGATTTTCATAAAATCAATCAAATTAGGTTATTAGCTTCACGAAGATAAGAAATTGAAAGTGCCAACGAATGTCGATTCCCATTTAACGAGAAAGCTAAAGAAAAATCGTTTCCCAAAATATCACATGAAATGATTTTATAAATATGTAACGTTTTATTAAATTCTTTGTGCATAGGGCTAAAGAGATTCTAGAAGTTGCCCATCGTTTGAGTTACGAAAGCAACGTATAGATCTCGATTCCTATTTTGACGAAGGTTTAAAACTCTTGTTTCACCCAAAACGACACCTAATGAAAGTCTCATTGTTTTGACAAATTAAAAATCAAACCTTTCTTATAAAGAATCAAGCTTTCTCGTATAAATCGAAGGACATTCCGAAGCATTCTCAAATCAAAGCACGATTTTCCCTAAAAAATCCAAATGATTCTGTCATACAAACTCACCACAACATTCATGTAGGCACACACACACACACGCGCACGCGCACATGCACACGTTTCATGAATTAAAGGATAGGAAAGCATCAAGATTGCGGTAACCGTGTTTCACGGAAGTCGGGGGGTGCCTAACACCTTCCCCTCGCTTAAGCAAGCCCCCGAACTCTATGAATCTCAATTCGCAGACCAATTAATTCGGAGTCACATATGAGCCAGCGATTTACAAAAAAACGAAAATTCGGATGAGTTGGTACATCCATTCCAAATATACCAACTGGCGACTCTGGTTAAATTGGCTCATCATAAAAAACGATCTTTCAAAACCCCGTCGACCTCAATGCCGACCTTTTCCAAAAATCATCTAAACCAAAAGGCTAAAATTGGAAAAGACTAGAAAGCGAAAACCCGGCGTCGACAATAGTTAGTATAAATAGACATTTGATTGTAATTCAAAACAACAATTCAATAATAATTCAGAGTTTATTCATACTTAAGAGCTATTCTCTACTTTTAGTTCTTTGAAGAATTTCTAAGTAATTTTTCTTAGTTTTTCTTTGAGATTCGAAGCTAACTTATCATATAACAATCCATAGTTGTGTGTGGCGTTATCTAACAGTTATCAATCGTTGATTGTACCGAATGTTTCTGCTTCATATAAGTACGGGGGTTAGGTGTCATTGATAATCCATCTACGCAAATTCATCTGCTTGAACGATTATACCGGAGTTCTCGTCTCAATATAGACGTTGGGTTAAGGTGTCGGGAGAGTTCCATCAAATTGGCTTACTAGAAACGATCCGGGCGACGACCACCTCACGCAAGCGTGCCGTGGAGTCTATCAGCGTTTTTCAAGATTTTATCAGTTTTCTTTCCTTAATTTTAGGGATTTCAGTATATTTCATAATTCTATTGTAATTAGGATATTTTAAGATAGGATTTTGATTCCAAATCAATTGTTATTTCCTTTTAGGATTCTAGGGTTTCATAGTTAGTATAAATAAGTTTTATGCTTGTAATTCAAAAACACATTACAATTATTCTGAGTTTTATACAATTGAGAGCTATTATCTAGTTTTGGTTCTTTGAAGGATTTCTAAGTTATTATTCTTAGTTTTTCTTTGAGATTCAATCTTAACTTATCATACAACAAACCATAGTTGTGTGTGGCGTTATTCTATCGCATCATACAATCATATGGAGATTATCGTTTTCCATCGAAGCGAGGGTCTAAGTGTTGTTGGTGTTCCATCCTACGTGAATTCAATTGCTTGATCGAATATATCAAGATTCTCGTCTTCAAATTAGACGTTGGGTTAAGATTTTGAAAGAGTCCATCAACTTGCTTACTAGAAACGATCCGGGCGACGACCACCTCACGCAAGCGTGCCGTGGAGTCTATCATTTGGTATCAGAGCCGCGTTTTCTAGCTAAGTATCTATCTTTATTGTATCTTTATTTCAGTTATTTCAATTTGTTCGTAGGTTTCATCTTCAATTCCGTAATCGAGATTGTTGGTACTTATATTCATACTAAAGTTGTTTGTGATAATTTATTTTGAATTGATTAGTAAAACCGAGGATTTTGCTAGGTAAATTCGGAAAGAACCTATTAGAGAGAATAATTAGAGGTAAAAGGCTTAGTGGTGAGATCAATTGAGGGAAAAAGCCCGTTGAGTGATACACGAGTGAAACATTAATTGAGCGAAACACGTAAGGGAGTGGTGAGGACAATATTTTGCTACTAACCTCTATTTTACAGGAATTATGTCTAACTCAAAGGATATGGGAACTTTTGTAGAACCTTCATTGTCGACTGATATGAAGTTGATGATTGAAGCCATGAACAAGGAATGGGGTAGGAGGTTCGATATGACAATGGAACAGGTGCATGAGCGCTTGGACCAATTAAGCGTTACTCGAGGAGAATCATCTCAAAACCGTCAAGGAACTCATCAAAAAGGAGTATCCCAGCAAAAAGGAGCTAGGGTGGAAGAAACTAATTTCAATGACGGAGGATTTAGTGAAGAGGAGGATCGAGAGTCCGACTTCTTACATCGGAGGCAACGAGGAGCTAGAGATAGAGGAGTTTGAGATAAAGAAGATAACAACTTGGATAGTATTAAAATGAAAATTCCAGCTTTCCAAGGGAGGAGCGATCCTGAAGCGTACCTAGAGTGGGAAAAGAAGATGGAGTGGGTTTTTGAATGTCACAACTATTCAGAACTTAAGAAAGTCAAACTTGCCGCTACAGAGTTTTCAGCTTATGCAGTTACTTGGTGGGATTAGCTAATGATCAGCCGGAGAAGGTGCGGAGAACGGCCAATTGAAACTTGGGGTGGGATGAAGACGGTTATGAAAAAGAGATTTGTACCAGACTACTATCACCGTGAGTTAGTTCTGAGCCTACAAAGTCTGAAACAAGGTAGCCGGAGTGTATAGGACTATTACAAGGAGATGGAAATATTGTTAGCTAGGGCAAACATCAATGAGGATATCGAAGCAACCATGGCCAGATTTTCGGCGGGACTAAATTGGGAGATTTCAGATCTAGTAGAACGACAACATTATGTGGTATTAGAGGATATGGTACACATGGTAGCCAACGATCAATGTCAAATCCGAGTTCATCATGGAAACCCAATATTGGCAAGCGAGAGGAGAAACCAGCCGTGAGTAAACCCAAATTTGAGCCAAAACCGAAAACGACTAATAGAGGAGTACAAGGTAAAATTGACCCTACTTCTTTTAATCATAATCGAGATATTAAATGTTTTAAATGTCAAGGTAGTGGACATATTGCAAATCAATGTCCGAATCAAAGAACGATGTTGTTACTTGACAATGGAGAGGTGGAGACCGAGGGGAAGATAGTGATAGTGATTATATGCCACCGCTAGAGGAAGCAGAAGATAGGGAAGTTGCGGTATTTGGAGAAGTTTTGGTGACTAGAAGAGTACTTAGTACACAAGTGAAGGAAAAAAGCACCGAACAGCGGGAAAATTTATTTCACACTAAGTGCTTGGTGAATGGGAAAATTTGCAGTGTCGTTGATAAGATCCTGACCAGGCTCGCATCAAGCAATCAAGAGTCAACTCATGTTCCGGATGTAGAACAAATGATCGTGAGTGATTGGGCTGAAAACTACTCTAGAATACTTAATTTGAGGCTAAATTGAAGTGAATCGCGAGTAGAGGATAAATTCTATGATTTGGGATTACTAGATACAATATATTTAGTGCGACCAAATCAATGCAAGCTGATTCGTCATGCATTGCGCGGAATGAAAGAAAGAGATTCAAGCTTCGTGGTAAAGCATTCATCATGGATATGATTCTAAGTTCATTCATTACGTTCTTCCAAAGATTCAAGTTCAGTAAAGGGAACAAAAGAGGAGCAAAGAATCACGTTTGGGACGTAAAAGGGCAAAATGGTCAAACCTGCCAGAGCAGCCTGCCCCGCGCCAACTTTGTACTAGAGGCAGCGCGCCCCGCGCCAAGGAGGTTTGAGGGTTTCTGCAGGTGTAGCGCGCCCCGCGCCGTAGCAAGGCCAATTCCAGCGCGCCCCGCGCTTTTTTCGAGGCAACGCGTTTTTCAAAATTTTCCAAGATTTAATTCCATGATTATGGAGATTTTTCATATCTTTTAGATTTCTAATGTAATTAGGATATTTATTAGATATGATTTGATTTCCATATTAATTAGTTAGGTAGAATTTGATTTCTAATTGGATTTCTATTCCTTTTAGGATTTAGGGTTTCTTAAGGTGTATTCTATTAGTATTAATAGAATACATGGGTTATGTATTAGACATCAGATTTATTCAATACAATTATTTGTGAGGTTTCTCATCTTTTGGTTCGTTAAGAATTCCTAGATTAATTTCTTAGTTTTCTTGAGATTCAATTATCGACTTATCATTCAACAGATCATAGTTGTTTGTGGTGTCATTCTACCGAACCATCAATCGTCGATTGTACCGAGGATCCTGCTTCTTATAAGCACGAGGTTTAGGTGTCGTTGGTGTCCATTCAACACAAGCTTCCTAGCGCAAAGCAATTATACCAAGGTTCTCGTCTCAATATAGGCGAAGGGTTGAGGTGTTGTGAGCGTTTCACCTTATAACTTGCTGGAAACGATCCGGGCGATGACCACCTTACGCAAGCGTGCCGTGGAGTCTATCATTTGGTATCAGAGCTGCGTTTTCTAGCTAAGTATCTATCTTTATTGTTTCTTTGAATTTGTGAGTCAAAAAAAAAATTCGTGAGTAAAAAAAAAAGGGAAAATTATTATTGTTGCAATTGCTTGGGTTTCATAAGTTCGTGATTATTGGGATCGTATTGAAGAAGTTATTATTTGATTCTATTGTTGGAATTTGTGAATTTTGAGGATATTAGGATTTCACTCAAACGGATCTTAATTGGTAATCGTGAAAATATGGTGGTTATCGTACGTCACACTTGCTATATTTTGTTTGTGATAAGTTCTTGTTGAATTGATAGAAAAGCTGAGATATTTATTTGGTGAATTTAAAAAGAACCTATAAGAGGGAATTAAAGCGGTAAAAGGCAAGAGTGTGAGATCAATTGAGGGTAAAAGCCTAAATTGTGTGATACACGAGCGTTTCGTAGTTGTGGGATATATTGTTTGAGCGAAACACGTAAGGGAGTGTGTGAGAATTTTTTTTTCTTTATCTATTAACCTTTGTTTTGCAGCGAACATGTATAATTATGGTTATGAAAATAATTATGAGTGGCAAAAGAGATCTTTCCAAGGTAGGCGCGATCCTGAAGCTTATTTGAGTTGGGAGGAAAGGAAGGAACGAGAGTTTGGCTATCATAATTATTCCGAATACAAGAAGTTCAAACTTGCAGTTCAAGATTTTTCTGATTATGCAGCTACATGGTGGGCTGAATTTGTGCGTAGCAGAAAAAGGTATGGAGAGCGTCCGATCGAGACGTGGGAAGAGTTGAAAACTGTGATGAGAAAGCGGTATGCTCCAATACAACCTAGTAAGAGGAATGAACATGCATCTCCGAAACATGTAGAGCAACCTTTAAGGCGTTCAACTTGTGATAATGAAAAGAAGGTTCGTAGGAATGAAAATTTGCAGTGGAGACAGCGAAGAAAAACTCCTAGGGTGTATATTGAACCGACATCATTTGAGGACATCATGAGAACGTATAATGAGTTAAAGGATGATCATTTGAAATAGCAATGAGTCACTCTTAACGCACAAAAAGAGCGAGATCAGCCGCAAGAGGAAGAAGATGGAAAAGAATATGCTGTTCAAGGAGAGTTGTTAGATTCCGATGTTCGAGATGAAGTCCATGATCTTGAAGAAGAAAATACCAGTGAAAGTGAACGACAAAAAGAAATTAAAAAAAAGATTGAGTGTGAAAAAGAAAAGTGTGAATAAGAGAATGAAAAGAAACGAGAGAATAAAAAGAATGAGAGTGAAAATAAACGAGAGAAAGAAACAGTGGAGAGTAAGAGTGAAAAAAGAGAGGAGAATGAGTTGAAAAGTGAGTTGTATTTTGAAAAGTCAATGACTGTACATTCGTACAAGACGACGCTTTTGAATACTAACCAGATTAACTCTTCTTTGTCTAGTTCTGTTGTTTCTCTTATACAGGTGATTGAGGATATACCCCGAGCTATCATTCCATATCAGCCAACTTGTAGTATTCCCGAGGAGACGACGGAGTTACCAAGGCGGGTTAGAGAGTTGATGAAGTCCAATTTCATCAAACCGGGTATCGTGGGAGAAAACATTAGTGCGTGTGCTATTCATGAGATCATAGTACCTAACGAGGGAAAGACGTTGAGCTTGTTCGTTGATTTTGAGTTGGTAAACAAGTATCGATATTATTTTCTTTGCTTAGATAATATGTGTGATAAATTGCATAGTACTTATGTTTTAGCTACATTGGAAAATGACCATGTGATGTTTATGCCTAATCAAACTAGCATGAGATATTGTGATAAATGGAAAGTTTTGTTAACATGTGAATTGTATAGGTGGATAGTTATTTCTGTTAGATTAACTAATGCATTTAGTATGTTCATGAGTTTATTAAAACATGTTTTGCATGCTTCCATGGATAAATTTGTGTTTGGCTATTTTGAGGGTAAAATCGTCTTTATCATAAACTATGGAGGATATTTGATATTTGTTGAGTTAGTTTATGAGCATGCGTTATATTCTCGTTGTCAATATTCCTACTATCATTTGGTAAATTCTGATTGTCAAAGTGCATATCTTCGTAGAATTTATTCTAGTGATTATTATGGGAATTCTCGTTTTCAACATTTGTACTTGCATGAAACTCATTCTAGGGTCTTTCATTCACATGTTGAATTAGATTTTGATCAATCTTTACATGGCATGTCGTTAATTGATAATGGTAGTGATCATGATTCTTCAGTAGAGAAATCTTCATTGCATGATTTGTTATCATTTGGTAATGTCTTTCCATCAGAGTTGTTATCATTGCATGATTTTGAGAATGTTGTCTTGAATGAGAAAGAATTACTATCATTTGGTATTAATTTGAAAAGTGATTATCATTGGATTGGATTAAGATATGGTTTACATACATGTTTAGTTAAATCATTGGGATTAACTAATGCATTAAATGTTTTCATGTTAAATCATGTGTTACATTCTTTCATGGGAAAATATGATAATATTTGTTTTGATGATACTTCGACTTTTGTTGACACTTGGAAAAATTCTTTGGCATATGTTGAGTTTGATTGTGAGTATCATAAGTATGCTAATGAGTTTTTATCTTGTGGTGTTGGTTTTGATCTTTCAATTCCATTGATGTCGTTATTTGATTTTGCATTGGTTAATGTCAATGGGAAGGGAAAAGTTGAATTTGTTTTGCAGAATTGTGATGGGTTCATACTCATTGAGGAGAAAGGTTTAATTCGATTTGCAAATCAATTCGAACAATGCATGGAAAGTCTAAAGGGAAGTTATTTGGATTTTATTCTAGTAGACTTTGCATGCAATTTTGAGTTATTTGATTTCTTTGTGATTAAACAAAAGGTACTTGTTGATTTATTTGGTTTTGTGTTTAATCCAAGAATTCAAGAACACTTGCGAATGCAACGAGTTGAATTTCAAATTTTGGTATTTGACCCGGGTGCATTGGAATGGAAGTTAGTACAAATGATCGAGATCATAAGGTTCACTTTTGATCCGGGAATTTGTCAATGGGTTTATCTACGAATGGTCAAGATCATCAGACTAGTTTTTGATCCGGGAATTCGTGGATGGGAGATTATGCATCTTGGAGAGTTCTACATAATGATATTTGATCCAGGAGGATATAGGACTTTTCGTAGTTTTATTTGCGTTCATTTTGTTTATGCATTTGATTTCTTAGGTCGAAATTTTGTTTGCATTTTAGCTATAGTTGCTTATTTAGTTTGTTTTGGTGTAGTTATTATTGTGGAAGAAATTGGTTTACGCGTCAAAGAGCATCGTGATGATGTGAATAGGTTCTCGTTTAAAGGATTTCAAAAGTTTGAGTTTCCAAGTTGTGTTACGAGGAGCTTGCAGGGAGTTATGCCGATTTGATCACTGCTTGGAAAGAGATGTTTACAAGATGTTCATGTCATTTCGAGAGAGTTGCCAGATGTTGTTGTGTTCTTTGCAGGAGTTGGAGTTTTTGATAATTATCTTCATATTCTTACTTGCATTGTTGATATTGTTTATATATTTCATATGCTAGGTAAGGCTTGTGCTTATGAATTGTTTGATGCTACTAACTTAATCTGTTTTTATGTAGGATCTGAATTATGGGCAAATCCTTTTCAAGAGGAGGGGATGTCAGATTTGAGGACAGATCCTTTTCAAGAGGAGGGGAATGATGAGATCCTGACCAGGCTCGCATCAAGCAATCAAGAGTCAACTCATGTTCTGGGTGTAGAACAAATGATCGTGAGTGATTGGGCTGAAAACTACTCTAGAATACTTAATTTGAGGCTAAATTCAAGTGAATCGCGAGTAGAGGATAAATTCTATGATTTGGGATTACTAGATACAATATATTTAGTGAGACCAAATCAATGCAAGCCGATTCGTCATGCATTGCGCGGAATGAAAGAAAGAGATTCAAGCTTCGTGGCAAAGCATTCATCATTGGATATGATTCTAAGTTCATTCATTACGTTCTTCCAAAGATTCAAGTTCAGTGAAGGGAACGAAAGAGGAGCAAAGAATCACGTTTGGGACGTAAAAGGGCAAAATGGTCAAACCTGCCAGAGCAGCGCGCCCCGCACCAAATTTGTACTAGAGGCAGCGCGCCCCGCGCCAAGGAGGTTTGAGGGTTTCTACAGGTGTAGCGCGCCCCGTGCCGTAGCAAGGCCAATTCCAGCGCGCCCCGCGCTAGGGCATCAGCAAGTTCATCGCGTTTTTTTGAGGCAATGCGTTTTTTGAGATTTTCCAAGATTTAATTCCATGATTATAGAGATTTTTCATATCTTTTAGATTTCTAATGTAATTAGGATATTTATTAGATATGATTTGATTTCCATAGTAATTAGTTAGGTAGAATTTGATTTCCAATTGGATTTCTATTCCTTTTAGGATTTAGGGTTTCTTAAGATTTTATTCTATTAGTATAAATAGAATACATGGGTTATGTATTAGACATCAGATTTATTCAATTCAATTATTTGTGAGGATTCTCATCTTTTGGTTCTTTAAGAATTTCTTAGTTTTCTTGAGATTCAATTATCGACTTATCATTCAACAAATCATAGTTGTTTGTGGTGTCATTCTACCGAACCATCAATCGTCGATTGTACCGAGGTTCCTGCTTCTTATAAGCACGGGGTTTAGGTGTCGTTGGTGTCCATTCAACACAAGCTTCCTAGCGCAAAGCAATTATACCAAGGTTCTCGTCTCAATATAGGCGAAGGGTTGAGGTGTTGTGAGCGTTTCACCTTATAACTTGCTGGAAACGATCCGGGCGACGACCACCTTACGCAAGTGTGCCGTGGAGTCTATCAGTCGTGATAGATGGGGGTAGTTGCACGAATGTGGCAAGTAAGGTTATGGTAGAGAAATTGGGACTTTCCACAACCAAACATCCTCAACCTTATCGATTGCAATGGCTCAATGATAGTAATGAGATTAAAGTTACTAAATAGGTCTTGGTGCCATTTACTATTGGGAAGTATGTGGATGAAATCTTGTGCGATATGGTTCCAATGCAGGCGGGTCACATATTGTTTGGTCGACCGTGGCAATTTGACAGGCGTGTGAAGCATGATGGCTTTACAAATGAATATTCTTTTGTTCACAATAAAAGGAGGGTTACTTTATGTCCTATGTCACCACAACAGGTGCATGAGGATCAACTTCATCTGCAGAGAGATCATGAAAAAAGAAAAGAGAGTGAAGAAAAGAAAAATAATGAGGAAAAAAATAAGAGAGAAAAAGAAAGAGAGAAAAGAAAAGATGAGGAGCGAAAAACAAATATCTATGCAAAAAAGAGTGATGTGAGGCGAGCTTTAGAGGCTAAACAGCCGATGATTATACTTCGGTATAAGGAGGCGCTTTTGAGTACTAACGCTAATGATTCTTCTTTGCCTAGTATTGTTTCATCTCTTTTGCAGGATTATAAGGATGTGTTTCCCGAGGAGCTTCCACAAGGATTACCACCTATTCGGGGAATTGAGCATCAAATTGACTTCGTACCCGGTGCACCTAGTACTTTCATGAGATTAATGAACCATGTTTTGTGTCCGTTCATTGGAAAATTTGTGGTAGTTTATTTTGATGATATTTTGATATATAACAAAAACTTGGGAGAACATGCATTGCATTTAAAATCTGTTTTAGATGTTCTTAGAAAAGAGAAGTTGTTTGCTAACATGGAAAAGTGAACGTTTTGTATGGATAGAGTTGTGTTTCTTGGCTTTGTTGTTAGTTCAAAGGGAATACAGGTTGATGATAAAAAGATACGTGTAATTCGTGAGTGGCCGAGTCCGACAAATGTGAGTCAAGTTCGTAGTTTTCATGGACTTGCGAGTTTCTACTGACGCTTTGTGCGGAACTTTAGCGACATCACAGCACCATTGACTGAAGTGATCAAGAAAAGTGTAGGATTTAAGTGGGGTGATGAACAGGAAAAGGCATTTAATTTAATTAAGGATAAATTGACTAATGCGCCTTTGCTTGTTCTGTCTAACTTTGCTAAAACTTTTGAGATTGAGTGTGATGCTTCAGGTGTAGGAATTGGAGCGGTGCTGATGCAAGAAGGAAAACCAGTAGCATACTTCAGTGAGAAATTGAGTGGAGCATCTTTGAACTATCCAACATATGATAAGGAGTTGTATGTATTGGTTCGAGCGTTGGAGACGTGGCAACACTACCTTTGGCCTAAAGACTTCGTGATTCACACTGATCATGAATTTTTGAAGTACTTGAAAGGACAGCATAAGTTGAACAAAAGACACGCAAGGTGGATGGAGTTCATTGAGACATTTCCGTATGTCATCCGATACAAACAAGGTAAGGAGAATGTTGTTGTTGATGCTCTTTCGAGGAGGTACGTGTTATTAAATACTCTTGATACAAAATTGCTTGGTTTTGAACGAATTAAAGAGTTGTATGTTAATGACCTTGATTTTTGTGAAGAGTTTAAATTATGTGAAAATAATGTTGTAGGTAAATACTTTAAAGTTGATGGTTTTCTATTTCGAGAAAATAAGCTATGTATACCTGCATGTTCTTTGCGTGAGTTGTTGGTTAGAGAATCACATGGGGGAGGCTTAATGGGTCATTTCGGTGTTGAAAAGACTTTATCTGTTTTGAAAGAACATTTTTACTGGCCTCATATGAAACGAGATGTAGAAAGAATATGTGATAAATGCATTACATGTAAACAGTCTAAGTCTCGTATTCAACCTCATGGATTGTATATGCCATTGCCTATACCTAATGAACCTTGGGTTGATATATCTATGGATTTTGTGTCGGGTTTACCTAGGTCTAAGCGTGGTCATGATTCTATATTTGTGGTCGTGGATAGATTTTCTAAAATGGCACATTTTATTCCATGTCACAAAACTGATGATGCATCCCATATTGCTGATCTGTTCTTTAGAGAAATTGTTCGGTTGCATGGCATGCCTAGAAAAATTGTTTCAGATAGAGATTCTAAATTTTTGAGCTATTTTTGGAAGACATTGTGGTGTAAGTTAGGTACTAAATTGTTATTTTCCACTACTTGTCACCCACAAACTGATGGTCAAACAGAAGTAGTTAATAGAACTTTATCTGCATTGTTAAGGGCAATCATTAAGAAGAATATTAAACATTGGGAGGAATGTTTACCATATGTTGAGTTTGCATATAATCGGTCTGTTCATTCTGCTACACAATTGTCACCATTTGAAATTGTTTATGATTTTAATCCTTTGATATCATTGGATTTATTGCCATTACCTATTTCTGAATTAACTAACATGGATGGAAAGAAAAAGGCTGAATTTGTTAAGCAGATACATGAAAAGGCAAGGCTTAACATTGAGAGGAGGGTGGAGCAATATGTTAAACAAGCAAACAAGGGCCGACGTCAAGTGATCTTTGAACCCAAAGAGTGGGTTTGGCTTCATATGAGGAAGGAAAGGTTTCCGGCTCAAAGACGATCGAAATTGCTTCCAAGAGGGGATGGTCCATTTCAAGTGCTTGAACGCATCAATGACAATGCCTACAAATTGGATTTGCCTGGTGAGCATGTCGTTAGTGCCACATTTAACGTTTCTGATCTAAGTCTGTAATGCCCGTGAATTTTGAACGTCCTTATTAATTAAATCTAATTTAATTTAATGAGTTAATGTTGTGTTCTATTTAAACCAACTTGGGTTAATTGGTGAGAGATGTATAAGATGTGTCTATACTTGTGTTGGCAGGTATGATATAACTATGGTTAAGAAATAACCATATGTGAGTCAAGTGTAGGAATTGGTGTGTAATGGCTAAAATGGCCAAGAGTGGTTAATAACCAAGGTAATTATGAAGGGGTAATAACCATTGTATATCCAAGTGGTTAATAACCAATGTAATTATGGCGGGATAATAACCATTGTGTTTAAACAATGTAATTATGACAAGATAATAACCAATGTCTAATAACCAATGAAGAGTGGTTAATAACTAATGGATAATTAAGATTTTGCGAAAAGACTATTTTAACCTTAAAAGAAGTTGGGTAATGATTAAAATACCCTTGTGGAAGTTGCTAGGAAGGTTCTTATTATTGATGAAGTGATCAAATTGCCCTTGCCTAGTCATGATTAATGACTATTTTGCCCATAGTCTCTACTTTCCTATAAATAGGACCCCTCACCAATGATAGTAGGGGTTGGTTCATTTATTATTCACCAAGTATAGAGAGTAAGAGCTTAGAGAGAAAAAGAGAGTGAGATTAGCATAGTTCATGCATATCAAGTTCATCACATACTTTGGTAGATCAAGGAGAGTAGCTACAAGATCAAGATGAAACCCTAAACCATTTCCTTCTTTCTTACTTTGTTTTATTTTCATAGTTTTTGAGAGATTTTATTCTAAGACTCAAGAATCATTAGATCTTCATGCTTCATGTATAGATCTAATCCTCTTGAGTGTTAGAATGGAGATTCAAAGGAAGAAAAGGAACTTATGTTCTTAAAGGGTAAAAACCCTAGCTTTTCTTCACTTAGATCACCCATAACTTGAGATCTACAACTTCGATTTGTGATCCGTTGAAATGGGGTGCTAGGTACATGAGTTAGCTAGTAAACGCAAGTGGTAGAACACAAATCCAATAATTTTTGAAGCCTTGGGGGCTATTTTCCCAAAACAGTCCAGCTATAAAACTTAAAGCTTTAAAACCCTAAAAGCTTGTTGTCCTCGTTTTTCTAATGGTTGTTTCGGCCAGTTATGGATCTTTTAAAAATCTGAAAAAATTTACAGAGGTACCTTAAGAAGTATCTACAAGTAGGAAAAAGAACGAACACGTTTCGATGTGTAGTTTTTGTGTAATGGCTTTTACCGTGAAGGACTCCTAAATATTCATACTCAGATTTCTCACTGTGTGTACCTTGAAATAATATGAAATTTTACAGTATGTTTATATACATTATGAGAGTGTACCCTGAAAATTTCAGAATTTTCTGAGTGAAACTCGATTTATGAAAAATGTAACAAGATTCGGAGGTTTTGAGTACTTTAAAAATAGTTAATCATTTTCTAAAATTCCAGGAAAATTTGTGGATCATTGTTGGATCATATACTATCCAGATCCAGAGGATAATAATTTTCAGAACCTATTTGCTATTTTTCATAATAATGTTATAGTTATGGTTAAAAGAAAATAAATGGTTAAATGATGTCATAAATAAGGAAAATGTGATTTTTAAGCTTGGATACTCCTAATATTATATATTCTGACTATTGAGGGGTATTTTGGTAATATTTAATGAGAAATAATATTTATGACCTTTTATGGGTAGTAAAGGAGTTGTTTAATAAAGGGTAAAACAATTAGAATAAATTATTTATTCGCCTAATAACTTATTAAAATATTACTATGATATTTGTAATATAAAAATTCGATATTTTTAAGTAAACAAATAAATATTAAGATTAAAACTTTATGGAAATATTATTGAATGGGTAATAATATTTGTTTTAAGCATTAATAAATGATTAAGATATTATTAAAATGGCTAATAATATTAGATTAAAATATTATTAATGATATGAGAATTAAAATATTATTAAGAGATTAATAATATTAGATTAAAGTATTATTGGATGATTAAAATATTATTAAGATGTTAATAACATTAGTAAACGAATAAAAGTGTTATTAGTGGACTAATAATACCAAGAGGTGAATTAAATATTATCAGGATTGATAATATTAAGTGTCTTATAGGATTTACGATAGTTTATTAACTTATGTGTGCTATGTGATTTGCTTAATTGTTAAATAAATAGCATAAGTAAGCGTATCGATATACAACTACGCAGTACTAATTGGTAGATCGACGTTATCAATGTTAGGTTCTTCAAGGCCAATTAGTTAAAGCTAAAATTATTTGTAGCTGAGCAGACAGGCAAGTTCCCTAACTCAAACTCGAGTTATGATTTTCGAAACATGTTAGTGAATAATTATTGTTGATTATTCACATTTATACTGGTTATAAAGATTCGCACCTTGTGCAATTGAATTCATATTCTATTGTTATTGAATTGTGAATTAGATTAAAGTTCTTTCAAGCATGAACTGTTTATGAGATAGATCTATGCTATTTGTATCAGCCAAATCAAGCATGTCTAAATTTGTGAAATCAAATGTATTTTAAAAGCTGTTCTTATTAATTTGCTATAGTAAGAACTCTTGGCTGAGATAATGATAAATTTGATTAAGGCATGATATCAGTGCTGGTTTATTAAGTGTTTATGCATAAATCACGGGGTATGAAAGGCTGATCCCTTTGATTACCAAAACTTTTTAAGAGGTCCAGTTTAAATGCTGAGAACCTTGGCAAATGTCTATGGTTATTTCCAACCACTCAGTAATTGTCATTCAATTATTCAAATATTCAATTGTCGACTATTAATTCATGTTTCTTCACAATTTTATACTGTTGTTGAACATTGAAAGCGAAATTTCCTTCTATTCATGATATATCTCCCTTGTGTATAAACTTGCTAAGCAAACTAGTTGCTTACCCTTGCTATATCATGATCTTTATTTCAGCTAAGGCAGAAACGTCTAAAGGAGACAAAGAAAAGGGAAGGTGCAAGAGTAGTTGCCTGATATGGCTTATGTACTAGTTTATCTTAAATGTTATTTGGCTATGTGAACTCTTATTGTATTGAGGGTATGTTTTAAGTTAAGGTTAAAGAACCTTGGGACCATGATTGTAAGACTTTATTACTATTTCGATAAACAATGTATGTTTATTATTCCGCATCAGTTAGAAAGTATGTTTGTTGTTGAGTATCGTGAACACCGAATTGAGGTTAGGAAACCCGGATTTGGGGGTGTCACAGGTTGGTATCAGAGCTATAGGTTATAACCCTTAGGAGAAAGAGTCCTTAGGCTATAACTTGAGAGAATGTAGAGGAATAAAAGGGGATAGAACTCATATAGAGTTATTTTTGGGTAGAAATTTATTATGATCTTAGAATTGAGGATTTGGATCATACGTGGATGTTATTAAGCTTGTGGATAATTTGAGGAATGTGTATTGTTGAGATAATATGGTAAAGTGAAGACCATTAAGTATGGACGATCCATTGTAAACTGGAGTTATAGATATTCGAGATAATTGGATTAATCATTTGATGCTATTGATCAATTCTATGGCTATTGATCAATTTTTGTGGCTATTCATTAGATAGGATATTGGAGTGATGTTGTATGGAGTTTCTTTGTAATGAAAAGTGGGTACCTTAGAATCTGTTGGGTTAAGATTTGCAAAAAGGAAATGATTGATTCGATAAATAATGAATATATCGATATTTTGAAGTGTTAGTTAAGTTATTAAGTTTTATTGTGGAATGCCAGGTGAGACAAAGGTAATGGACTCATATAGAGTTGTTAAGCAAAAGTTGAGAGTATTGAGATGAATGATGTTATATGCAAAAAAAAAATAAAAATTTAAGAGATGACTAATGGCAATTTAGATTGTTTTGATGATTAAAAAGGAGAGACAACGAAGAGATTATAAGAAATGAACCAAGGGTAGATTTAGTGTCTAATCTGGAAAAAGTATCTAGAGATGGAACTGAATGATGAGATAATGGAAATCCCTAAGGAGGATCAATTGGAGCCCGATATAAGGAATAGATGGAGGAAATGAAAGAAATAAAGGTTAAGTCTGAGAGTTATAAGATCTTTGTGACTCGTAATGAATGAAGAATAGTGGTCAATGTATATGTACTAGTATATCTATGCATGTAAGAAATATGAATCTCAGTTTTTGTACAGCTAGCAGTATATCTGTTGTAAGTCCCAACTTTGTGTAAGTTGTGGAGTAGTTATGTGAATCCCATCTTGTTGTTAGTAACAGAGGGATAAGTGGATATCAGGAATGCTATATGATGTAAGTAGTACGAGGTACTAAGTTGAGCTTATTAGTATTTACTAAAGGTGCCTTGAGTTGATATGATGATGATACATCCCCACTTTTCAGATCTAGGGGAATGCAGTTCTTATTAATCCCATATTTTGTGTCTTAATGGGATAGTTAACATTTATAGGAATATGCCAGAATTATAAGTGTTTAACACACTAAGGGGTGTATGAATATAAATGTGGTATTATTATTACATGATTGATTGTGATCGATTTGTGCCTTGACTCTTAAATGATAATATCAGTAGAATTTTGCACGATGTGTAAAACAAGAAGGATTTATGTAAGGTTTTGTTTAGAACAAACAATGCCGTCAAGGAGACAACCCCGATACACAAGGGTGGAAGAGTCAGTGAATAACGAGGAGGGTCAGACTGACCCCAAGAGGACCTTTGCGAACTTGTTAGAGGAAACGATGCAAGGCAGACCAGCCATTGCGGTTGTTCGACCATGAAGTCACATGGCGAACTTTACGGGTTTCAAATTACTAGGACCACCAGAGTTTCGTGGGAATACGGATTCGAGTGAAGCCCAAACATGAGTAGAAGAAATGGAGAAAGTTTTCAAGGTCGCAAGAGTGACCGAGGAACAGAAGACTTCGTTTGCCACTTTCATGAGGAAGGGTGAGTCAAATTACTAGTGGAAGGTAAATAGAAGCCGAGCCAGGGAAGGCATAACTGCGTGGACTCGTTTTAAGGAGCTATTTTTTTGAAAAATTACTTTCTAGAAAGCACGCAGGCAAGTATCGAGATAAAGTTTTTGGATCTGAAGCAAGATGATATGTCGGTAACAGAGTATGCAACGAAGTTTAACGAACTAGCTAGGTTTGCTCCACACCAAGTGGACACCGGAGCTAGGCGAGCGAAGAGATTTGAACAAGGGTTGAAGCCCTGGGCGTATAGTAAGGTTGTGGTTTTGCAGATTAACATATTTCTTACGTTACTTAAGGAAGCAATCGTTGCCGAGGAGGAAATGAAGCGTTGACAAAGCATAACCAAGATCAGAAAAGCCATGATGGTCACAAGGAAGGTAGCCGTGGGGGACCAGCCCAGCCAAATAAGCCAACAGCGAGGACCTTCAACATGACAGTGCAAGATGCCGTGGCATCCAGGGAGGTGGTGTCAGGTATTATTCCAATCAACGACATAAATGCCTATGCGTTATTCGATTCGGGAGCTTCATGTTCTTTTGTATCTGATGAATTTGCTCAAGGATTTAATTTACCTAGTGAACCATTAGAACACCCGATGAACGTAGAAGTAGCGAACAAAGAGATTATCCCCGTAAATTACATTTATAGAAATTGTTGTTCTGATTTGAGAGGGTTTAAGCTTAACGTGGATTTGTTACCGATTCGTCTTGGAGAATTTGATGTAATTCTTGGAATGGATTGGTTAGCGAGTCACGGGGCGGTCATTGACTGTAAGAAAAAGTGCGTACACCTGGAGACTCCAAGTAAGTCAAAGGTAGTGTTCTATGGTAATAAATCGCCAAGACAATCTTGTTGTTTGATGATGATGCAAGCAAAGAGATTGCTTCAGAAGGGTTGTATAGGTTATTTGGCTCACGTGGTGGACACTCGACGGGTCGAGGGTGAACTGAGTCAGATACCCGTCGTAAGGGAATTCGCTGATGTCTTCCCAGATGAAATTCCGGGATTGCCGCCAGATAGAGAGATAGAATTTGTGATTGACTTGGTACCCGGGACGGCACCGATATCCAAGGCGCCTTACCGAATGGCACCAGTAGAGATGAAAGAGCTGATGGTTCAATTGCAGGAACTGTTAGACAAGGGTTATATCAGACCGAGCGTGTCACCATGGGGAGCGCCAGTTCTGTTTGTAAAGAAGAAGGATGGCTCGATGAGGCTTTGTATCGACTACCGCGAGTTGAACAAAGTTACGATTAAGAATAGGTACCCGTTGCCCAGGATAGACGATCTGTTTGATCAACTCAATGGGGCGAAATACTTTTCAAAGATTGATTTGAGGACGGGCTATCATCAACTAAGGGTGAGACAGGAGGATATCCCAAAGGCGGCATTCAGAACTCGTTATGGACATTTCGAGTTTCTGGTTATGTCATTTGGACTGACAAATGCACCAGCGGCATTCATGGATATGATGAACAGAGTGTTCAAGCAGTACTTGGACAAGTTCGTGGTAGTATTCATCGATGACATCTTGGTGTATTCAGTGACAGAGGAAGAACATGCTGAACATCTAAGGATTGCTTTGGAGGCATTAAGAAGGGAGAAACTGTACGCGAAGTTTTCGAAGTGTGAATTTTGGTTGCAAAGGGTGCAGTTTCTAGGACACGTCATTGACAGGAATGGTGTTTCAGTAGACCCAGCAAAGGTGGAAGCCATTATCAACTGGGAGCAGCCGAAGACGCCAACGGAGATCAGGAGTTTCCTAGGGTTAGCAGGATACTATCGGAGATTCATCCAAGATTTTTTGGAGATAGCATCACCGCTGACCAATCTAACCAGGAAAACAGTAAAGTTCGTTTGGACGGAGAAGTGCGAGGAGAGTTTCATGGAGCTGAAGAAGAGACTTAGCCAAACACCAGTGTTGGCTTTACCGGACGACACTGGAGGTTTTGTAGTATACAGTGATGCGTCACACAAGGGCCTTGGTTGTGTACTAATGCAGCATGGCAAGGTCATTGCGTACGCTTCACATCAGCTGAAGGACTATGAGAAGGGATACCCGACTTATGATCTAGAGTTAGCAGCAATAGTGTTCGCCTTGAAGATTTGGAGGCAATACTTATATGGAGAGAGGTGCGAGATATATACAGATCACAAGAGTCTGAAATATATCTTCACTCAGAAGGAGCTGAATATGAGGCAGCGCCGATGGTTAGAATTGATCAAGGATTATGACTGTGAGATTCTGTATCATCCGGGCAAAGCAAACGTAGTGGCAGATGCCCTGAGTAGGAAGGGCAGAGAGAAATTGATGAGGCTTACAACTTAGGGAGAGCTGATAAAGGAGTTCGAACGTCTGGAATTAGAGGTTAAGTATCCGATGGAGACGGATGGGAAACTATTTACAGTGACAGCGAGCCCGACCCTGTTGGATCAGATTAAGGAGGCTTAAGAAAAGGATGAGGATTGTGATGCAATAAAGAAACGAATTGCCGAAGGCGAGGAGCTTAAGTATAAGATTGATAACACTGGATTGCTAAGATTTGAAGGGAGAGTCTGGGTACCGTTGGATCTGGAATTGAGGGAAGAAATCCTTCAGGAAGCTCACAGCACGAAGTACTCAGTTTATCTTGGAAGCACAAAGATGTACCAGGATTTGCGACGAAATTTTTGGTGGCCGAATATGAAACGCGAAGTGGCGGAGTGCGTCAGCCGATGTCTGACGTGCCAGCGGATTAAAGCAGAGCACGAATGACTGAGCGGATTACTTCAACCGTTAGAGATTCCAGAGTGGAAGTGGGAGCACATCACAATGGACTTTGTGGTGGGACTACCAGCAACTCATAAGGGTTTAGACGCTATCTGGGTAATCGTGGATCGTCTAACCAAGTCTGCTCATTTTCTGCCAATCAAGATACGGTACAATCTAGAGCAATTAGCAAAGCTTTATGTGAAAGAGATAGTGTCAAGGCATGGAGTGCCGGTATCAATTGTATCTAATAGAGATCCGCGCTTCACGTCGAATTTTTGGAAAAGTCTGCAGGCAAGAATGGGGACGCAGTTGAGGTTGAGTACAACGTATCATCCTTAAACCGATGGCCAGAGCGAGCGAGCGAACGATTCAGACCCTAGAAGATATGTTTCGGGCAGTCGTGATGGATTTAAAGGGCAGCTGGGATGACCATTTTCCACTGGTGGAGTTTGCTTACAACAATAGCTATCACGCCAGTATCGGCATGCCACCGTACGAAGCGCTATATGGAAGGAAATGCCGAACCCCGATGTGTTGGGACGAGGTCGGGGAGCGAAGATTACTGGGACCAGAAATGGTGCAGCAGACTACAGACATCGTGCGGCTGGTCAGAAACCGGCTGGTAGCAGCTCAAGATCGCCAGAAGAAATATGCCGACTTACATCGTCAAAAGCGGGACTTTGAAGTTGGTAGCTTTGTATTTTTGAAGGTATCTCCTTGGAAAGGAAAGATCCGGTTTGGGAAGAAGGGCAAATTGAGCCCTAGGTTCATAGGACCATTCGAGATTTTGAGGCGAATCGGCGAGGTGGCGTACGAGGTAGCGTTACCTCCTGAACTTGAGCACATTCACAACGTATTTCATGTGTCAATGTTGCGGTCGTATAAACCAGGCTATAAGCACGTTATCTCCTATGAACCAATCCAAGTCGAGAAGGACTTAACGTACGAGGAAGTTCCTGTCCAGATTCTCGATAGAAAGGAACAGAAGTTGAGAAACAAGACCATCCATTCCGTCAAGGTTCTCTGGAGGAATCACGCAGTCGAAGAAGCTACGTGGGAACTCGAAGATAAAATGAAAGCGAATTATCCGTTTTTATTTGAGTAACCCTATTTTTGCAATTCCGAGGACAAAATTTTATAAGGGGGGAGGGATGTAATGCCCGTGAATTTTGAACGTCCTTATTAATTAAATCTAATTTAATTTAATGAGTTAACGTTGTGTTCTATTTAAACCAACTTGGGTTAATTGGTGGGAGATGTATAAGATGTGTCTATACTTGTGTTGGCAGGTATGATATAACTATGGTTAAGAAATAACCATATGTGAGTCAAGTGTAGGAATTGGTGTGTAATGGCTAAAATGGCCAAGAGTGGTTAATAACCAAGGTAATTATGAAGGGGCAATAACCATTGTATATCCAAGTGGTTAATAACCAATGTAATTATGGCGGGATAATAACCATTGTGTTTAAACAATGTAATTATGACAAGATAATAACCAATGTCTAATAACCAATGAAGAGTGGTTAATAACTAATGGATAATTAAGATTTTGCGAAAAGACTATTTTAACCTTAAAAGAAGTTGGGTAATGATTAAAATACCCTTGTGGAAGTTGCTAGGAAGCTTCCTATTATTGATGAAGTGATCAAATTGCCCTTTCCTAGTCATGATTAATAACTATTTTGCCCATGGTCTCTACTTTCCTATAAATAGGACCCCTCACCAATGATAGTAGGGGTTGGTTCATTTATTATTCACCAAGTATAGAGAGTAAGAGCTTAGAGAGAAAAAGAGAGTGAGATTAGCATAGTTCATGCATCTCAAGTTCATCACATACTTTGGTAGATCAAGGAGAGTAGCTACAAGATTAAGGTGAAACCCTAAACCATTTCCTTCTTTCTTACTTTGTTTTATTTTCATAGTTTTTGAGAGATTTTATTCTAAGACTCAAGAATCATTAGATCTTCATGCTTCATGTATAGATCTAATCCTCTTGAGTGTTAGAATGGAGATTCAAAGGAAGAAAAGGAACTTATGTTCTTAAAGGGTAAAAACCCTAGCTTTTCTTCACTTGGATCACCCATAACTTGAGATCTACAACTTGGATTTGTGATCCGTTGAAAGGGGGTGCTAGGTACATGAGTTAGCTAGTAAACCCAAGTGGTAGAACACAAATCCAATAATTTTTGAAGCCTTGGGGGCTATTTTCCCAAAACAGTCCAGCTATAAAACTTAAAGCTTTAAAACCCTAAAAGCTTGCTGTCCTTGTTTTTCCAATAGTTGTTTCGGCCAGTTATGGATCTTTTAAAAATCTGAAAAAATTCACATAGGTACCTTAAGAAGTTATCTACAAGTAGGAAAAAGAACGAACACGTTTCGATGTGTAGTTTTTGTGTAATGGCTTTTACCGTGAAGGACTGCTAAATATTCATACTCAGATTTCTCACTGTGTGTACCTTGAAATAATATGAAATTTTACAGTATGTTTATATACATTATGAGAGTGTACCCTGAAAATTTCAGAATTTTCTGAGCGAAACTCGATTTATGAAAAATGTAACAAGATTCGGAGGTTTTGAGTACTTTAAAAATAGTAAATCATTTTTTAAAATTCCAGGAAAATTTGTGGATCATTGTTGGATCATATACTATCCAAATCCAGAGGATAATAATTTTCAGAACCTATTTGCTATTTTTCATAATAATGTTATAGTTATGGTTAAAAGAAAATAAATGGTTAAATGATGTCATAAATAAGGAAAATGTGATTTTTAAGCTTGGATACTCCTAATATTATATATTCTGACTATTGAGTGGTATTTTGGTAATATTTAATGAGAAATAATATTTATGACCTTTTATGGGTAGTAAAGGAGTTGTTTAATAAAGGGTAAAACAATTAGAATAAATTGTTTATTCGCCTAATAACTTATTAAAATATTACTATGATATTTGTAATATAAAAATTCGATATTTTTAAGTAAACAAAGAAATATTAAGATTAAAACTTTATGGAAATATTATTGAATGGGTAATAATATTTGTTTTAAGCATTAATAAATGATTAAGATATTATTAAAATGGCTAATAATATTAGATTAAAATATTATTAATGATATGAGAATTAAAATATTATTAAGAGATTAATAATAGTAGATTAAAGTATTATTGGATGATTAAAATATTATTAAGATGTTAATAACATTAGTAAACGAATAAAAGTGTTATTAGTGAACTAATAATACCAAGAGGTGAATTAAATATTATCAGGATTGATAATATTAAGTGTCTTATAGGATTTACGATAGTTTATTAACTTATGTGTGCTATGTGATTTGCTTAATTGTTAAATAAATAGCATAAGTAAGAGTATCGATATACAACTACACTGTACTAATTGGTAGATCGACGTTATCAATGTTAGGTTCTTCAAGGCCAATTAGTTAAAGCTAGAATTATTTGTAGCTGAGCAGACAGGCAAGTTCCCTAACTCAAACTCGAGTTATAATTTTTGAAGCATGTTAGTGAATAATTATTGTTGATTATTCACATCTCTACTGGTTATTGAGATTCGCACCTTGTGCAATTGAATTCATATTCTATTGTTATTGAATTGTGAATTAGATTAAAGTTCTTTCAAGCATGAACTGTTTATGAGATAGATCTATGCTATTTGTATCAGCTAGATCAAGCATGTCTAAATTTGTGAAATCAAATGTATTTTAAAAGCTGTTCTTATTAATTTACTATAGTAAGAACTCTTGGCTGAGAAAAGGATAAATTTGATTAAGGCATGATATCAATGTTGGTTTACTAAGTGTTTATGCATAAATCACGGGGTATGAAAGGCTGATCCCTTTGATTACCAAAACTTTTTAAGAGGTCCAGTTTAAATGTTGAGAACCTAGGCAAATGTCTATGGTTATTTCCAACCACTCAGTAATTGTCATTCAATTTTTTGAATATTCAATTGTCGACTATTAATTCATGTTTCTTCATAATTTTATACTGTTGTTGAACATTGAAAGCGAAATTTCCTTCTATTCATGATATATCTCCCTTGTGTATAAACTTGCTATGCAAACTAGTTGCTTACCCTTGCTATATCATGATCTTTATTTCAGCTAAGGCAGAAACGTCTAAAGGAGACAAAGAAAAGGGAAGGTGCAAGAGTAGTTGCCTGATATGGCTTATGTACTAGTTTATCTTAAATGTTATTTGGCTATGTGAACTCTTATTGTATTGAGGGTATGTTTTAAGTTAAGGTTAAAGAACCTTGGGACCATGATTGTAAGACTTTATTACTATTTCGATAAACAATGTATGTTTATTATTCCGCATCAGTTAGAAAGTATGTTTGTTGTTGAGTATCGTGAACACCGAATTCGAGGTTAGGAAACCCGGATTTGGGGGTGTCACAAAGTCCGTTTGATGTAGGTGATGATTTGAGGACAAATCCTTTTCAAGAGGAGAGGAATGATGAGGACATGCCTAGCTTGGGCAAGGATGAGAGTTATGGAGGGAATTCGGTGCAAGTTCCAGTTGGACCAGTGACGAGAGCTCGGGCTAAACGTGAAAGTAGTATGCACACAAGCCAATCATATTTGATATGATGTAGCATATACTTTGTAATCTTATTCGGTTATTAAAGGCATTTTATATTATCTATATGGTGCTGTTATATTAAATGTGATAAACCCATAGTTTTGAGCAATGCTTTTAGAATCATGATGGGGATCATGCTAATGAGATCTAAATTCAAGATAGCTCACAAACTAAAATCGTTCCTAATCGTTGGATTACTAAAAAGGGGATTAGTGAATCCGGATAGATTAGTACATATGTTGCTGGCTCTTATGAAGAGGATGATTGATCTCATAATCATTTGTGTGGAGACACTAAAGCAAGTATGTAGGTGCTTATTAGAGAATAAGTTCACTGAACGTGGCTCGCTAAGGAATACCTAATGGAGTTTTACTCGCCTGTCAATAGGAATTTCTCTAGTGATAGTAGTACAAGTGATCCTTGGACTTGAGATCATCATAGTATTTTGTGTATGATGAGTTATACTTTGACATGTCCCTTAAGACCCTTAGGGTA
Source organism: Aralia elata (assembly GCA_034770075.1). NCBI lineage: Eukaryota > Viridiplantae > Streptophyta > Magnoliopsida > Apiales > Araliaceae > Aralia > Aralia elata. The sequence goes on from JAVJAP010000057.1 coordinate 1,691,515, forward strand.
TATCAAAGGGTATGATTGGGTATAATAAGTTATACATGGAGATAGGTGAATGATCAACAAAGAATCTACCACTTCTAGTAAAAGGAGAGAATGTCCTATGTGATTCGATAAATGACGACTCAGAAGTCTTTGGCCAAAGCAGAATGAAATTAGAAAGGAGTTTCTAATTTGCATTATCAGAGTTGTGCATTTGAGAATCGAAATACATATAATTAAATAAAAATAAGACTTGACAGTAATTCCATGTCTTATATTTAATTGGGACATTGTATGGTAGAATGATTGAATTGTACGGTAACTATTCACTGAAAGGTTCTTTTGTGATTGATGTTGAAATCTATATTATCTGGAAAGTCGTTGATCGCTAAGGGGGCTTACCCTTATTGTAGAATAAATATTATTTATTTAAATGAATTAAATAGTTTAATTTATTTATTTAAATAAAATTAGAATTGTTCTAATTGATTTATTCACAACCGGTTTAATATGGAGAACCTAAAGGGTCACACCGCAAAAGGAAAATATTTATTTAGGAAGTAAATGGCATAATCATAATAATAAGTTAAGTGTATTTAATTTAATCTATGGAGATAGAATAAATTAAATAGCTTAATATTTATTATTTAATATTTTGGAAATATTAAATATAAATTAATAAAAGGAGTCTTATTATTATTATTACTATTACTATTATTTAATTCCTAATAGGGATTGGGAATTAATTAATAGAAGTACTCTCTTATGAATTTCTAATTGGATTAGGAGTTCAATTAATTAAAGGAGTTTAATTAAAATAAAAACCCTAATCCTAAATAGTTTAGGAGGGTTCCCTATATCTATAAATAAGAGGAGTCTTATCATGATTTAGGGGGAGACAGTTAGATTGTTAGACAGTTACATACTCTTCCATAAGAATTAGAGAGAGAGAGTACTTGCACTTTCTATAGAGATAGAAACTAGGGTTTTGCCAACACCCATCTTCTTGAACAACTATTATTTCTTGGTGGATCACCTCTAGAGGCCAAACACTTGGGTAGCTAACATTGATCAAAGGAAGGAATTTAATCGGTGAAATTCAAGGAGAACGCGAAGGATTTGGAGGTAAACTCGTACCTGTGGAAGCATGGTTCTACAAGGGTATGATTCTCATACTTTATTTCTTTCGTTTAATTGATAATTGAGCACATGGATGATCATGGTGATGGTTTGTATGAAAAATTTTAAAATCCGTTTTATCGCGCTTCCGCACTATTTATGTAATTGGATTGCATCTTCGCGCTATATACAAACCTAACAGTGGTATCAGAGCCTAACCTTGTGCTAATTATCAATTATTATGATTCCATGTATGCATGGGTATGCGATTGGATCGATTTTCTGGGCAACAAAAATTTTTTCGAAGTCTGCTACGCGGCGCGGCCGCGCCGCTTCCAGTTCATTCTGGAGCGCGGTCGCGCCCGAACCCAGAAATCGTTTCTGGGGGTGCAGCGCGGCCGCGCCACTCCTAGTTCATTTTGGAGCGCGGCCGCGCCGGTCTGCAGATTTTGAAAAAAAAATTATTTTAATTTTATTTATTTTTCAATTAAGATAAAAGGTTTATTTTGAATTGGAATATGATTAAAATTAAAAGTTTTTATTTTAACTTGGAATGAGATTCCACATTAACTAAAATAAAGGAGTTTATTCTATTTTGGAATAGGATTCCATGTTTCCTAGAATAAAGGAGTTTATTCACATATGGAATAGGATTCCATGTTTCCTTAAAAATAAAGATGTTTATTTTGATATGGAATAGGATTTAACATATTTTATTTTTCCAAGCAATTTTAAGTTAAAATAAAGGAGTTTATTTTGAACTTGAAATTGGTTTCCATGTTAATTAAAATAAAGGAGTTTATTTTGATTTGAAATTTGATTAAAAATAAAGGAATTTATTTTTATTCAAAATTGGATAAAATAAAATAAATAAGTTTATTATGATTTAAATTTTGATTAAAATAAAGGAGTTTATTTTTGTTTGAAAATTGGATTTCTAGTAAACTTTTAATTGCCCATTAAATGATATCAATGCATATATGGAATGATTTTATTATTCATGAGATAAATGTTATTTATTGATACATATGGAGATATGTATGATAATAAATAGGGATTGATTATGGACTACTGACCAATTTGTGATTGGATTTATTTTAGTGGATGCTTGAATGAATGGGTTTTTATAAATGGGGTCTGCGTACCTCGTCTTCTGTAATTTTTCTTAATGTAAATTCTATCTCCCTCCTATGTACTTCCCCTTGACTGCTGATCAAGGTTTCTATTTATTGTAAATAGTTTTTGTAATAGGTTTAGTTAGAATTACTTGAAGAATTGGAGACAAAAGAGCAAGGAGCGCTTGAAGACCCGTTTGTAATGGAGCCCGGGTTTAAATATAATCGTTATATTTAAATTTTGTTCTTGCACCCTAGGTTTGACCTTTTGGTTCACTTGGTGGCTCTAGTGAACCAAACTAGAATAAAAGTCCATAATCAATCCGGGTAGAATATAGTATTCTATATGTGCATGCTTAATATATGTATATTATATATTATACAACATGCTTCGCATGTTAAATAATATGACGCGTATTTTATATATATATATGTGCATGCGTGCTAAACAAGATGAGACTAATAATAACAAACCCCTCAAAGTAATTATATTAAGTCCTAAGCGTTCAAAGATATTTGGAATATCGAACGTCGCCTTCTAGCATGGTAAAGCAATAGAGTATTAAATATTTAATATGAGTTTGTTGTGTCACCACAAGGCAAGTATTAAATATTTAAGATATTGCATTATCACATTTGATTCTTATACATAGACTGAACGATGCTGTTTTGTTGTGTCACCACAAGGATAGTGTTTTTCTTTCGAATATATAGAAGTGCTAGGTTGGACTTAACTTGGATAATTTTGATTCGGATGTGTCACCACTTGATCAAAATAATCTAAGAGGCAAAATATAAGGAGTTACATAGTGATGTAATTGACAATAGTTTTCTACCTATTTATTTATATATCGTTTGTTGTGTCACCACAAGGCTATATACATTTGAAATAGGATCCTTATTCTCACTAGCAAATCTTTAATTAGAATTGCCGAACTATATATTGAGGGTAATATGGTTTGATGAAAATAGTGAGGTACTAATTTAAAATAAAGACCTAATTTATTTTGGTAATTAATTAAGAAATGAATGTATGCTAAAATGTTGTTAAATTACAAATTCATTTACAGAATTTTACGATGTCTAATTCACTATCACTGCAGAGCATATTAGATGCTAATTAACCGGACCGAATTACACGGACTAGTTAAAGAATTTGAGAATAGTTCTCAAGGCTGAAAAGCTATTTATGTCCTTAATACGCTTATCCCTGCAATGGTTGCAGACAATGCCTCTGAGGAAGAGATTGCTACTTTTAGAAAGTGGCAAGATGATGCACAGTTGGCTCAATGCATCATGCTCGCATCCATGAGTAACGAGCTTCAGCGTCAGCGTCAGCATGAAACTATGGATGCTCCTACTATACTCCTGCACCTTCAAGGAGTTGAAGGGTGAGGAATGTAGGACTATTAGATATCAGATATCTAAGGAGCTCTTCCGATCTAGAATGTCCAATGGCACTACAGTACAGACAAATGTCCTAAAATGATCAATCTAATTGAACAATTGGGACAACCGGTTTTAATGGATGGAGAGTTGATCAAAGATTTGATCTTGCAATCACTTCCGGACTCTTTCTCACAAATTGTTGTGAATTTCCACATGAACAAGCTATATGTCAACCTGCCTGAGTTGCTTAAACATGTTGAAAACTGTAAAGAGTCACTTTCCAACCATGAAAGACCAAGTCTTACTGGTAGATGATTCTTCCAGGAAGCGGAAGAGGGCCAAAGGATCTTCTTAAAAGAAGAACAGTTCAAAGAAGGTAAATGGAAAGGCAAAAACAAAGGACAATAAGAACAAGACTGATGCAGATAGCAAAGGAGTTTGCTTCCACTGCAATAAGCCTAGATACTGGAAAGGAAACTGTAAGGAGCATCTTACAGAGGCTAACCAAAAGAAGCTTAGTGAAGCTTCGGTTATAGATATAGATTTGTTCATGATTGAAATAAATTTTTCTATAAGTCAAGGTTCTACTTGGGTATTGGATACCGGCTGTAGTTCTCACATATGCAATCCAATGCAGAGACTAAGCAGAAGTAGAAAGCTAAACAAAAAGTAAGTAATCTTACATGTGGAGAATGGATCAATGGTTGCTACATTAGCCGTAGGAACTTATAGTTTGGCATTGCCTATGGGCAAGTCTATTAAGTTAATAAATTGTTATTATGTTCAAGTTTTCATTAGAAACATTATTACTTCCGTTGTTGGACAAGGAAGGTTCTGGTATTATATTTAAGAACAATTGTTGTTCTATTTATAATGATAATGTTTTGTTTGAAACTGGAAAATTACTTGATAGACTTTGTATACTTGACTTACATGAAAAATAAATTTGCAAATTGAACAAACTAGTAAAAGAAAAAGGAGATGGTCATTTAAAGAGTTGAATGTGTGTATTTGATGAAATACAAGTCTGAATCATTTGAAAGGTTCAAAGAATTCAGAAGTGAAATAAATTGACAAAGTATTAAGATTATTTGATCAGATCGAGGAAGGAATACTTGTGCAATAAGTTTCTAGATCATCTCAAAATGGTATTTTCTCATAATGGACACCTCCTGATACGCAATAATTCATTGGTGTATCTAAAATGAGAAATTGTACCTTGTTGGACATGGTGCAGTCCATAATGATTTTTACCGACATTCCAGTATCCATCTGGGGTTATGCCCTAGAAACGGCTGCATATCTACAAAATAAGGTAACCTCAAAAATTTGGCCCCAAGACTCCATAAAGGTTATGGATAGGGAGGATTCCTAGTCTTAAGTATGTTAAGATAAGGGGTTGTCCAGCTTATGTGAAAAGGTTTCAAAGATAAGTTTGGGACAAAATCTGACAAGTGCAGATTTGTGGGATATCCTAAAGAAAGTTTAGGGTATTAGTACTATAATCCTACACGCTGCCTTCTTAGATAAAGGTGTTTATCATTGAAGGAGCTAGTGGGAGGGTAATAGATCTTGAAGGAGTTCAAGAACCACAAAGCACTTTAAGTCGAACCGAGGAACCTGTAGATAGACCTATTGTACCACAACCGAATCGTAAATCTGGAAGAGTACCGAAGATACCTGGGAGGTATGGATTCATCATAAAGGATGATGATGAGGTACGCATCATAGAGGATGATGATCCAGTTATATACGATGAGGCTATAAGTAGAAGACACTCAGAGAAATGGCAGAAGGCCATGAAATTCGAAATGGACTCCATGTATGAGAACCAAGTATAGACTCTGGTGTATATGGGTCTTTAAGAGAAAGACTGGGGCAAATGGCAAGGTGTAGACCTATAAGATCAGACCTGTTTAAAAGGTTTCAAATAAAGTCAAGGAGTTGACTGTGATAAAACCTTACTACCAGGTAATGCTAAAGTCCATTTGGATTTTGCTTGTGATTGCAGCTTATTACGAAATCTGGCAAAATGGATGTGGAGACATCCTTCCTCAATGAGACTTGAGGAGAATGTATGTATGATACAGCCAGAGAAATTTGTTTCAAAGGTTGAAGCAAATCATGTTTTAAGCTACAATGATCCATTTATGGATTGAAGCAAGCTTCTCAAAAATGAAACATTCGTTTTGATGAGACAATCAAAAGAGTTTGATTTTATCAAAAATGAGAATGAACCTAGTGTGTACAAAATGGTCAGTGGGAGCACTATGACATTCCTAGTATTATATGTTGATATACTACTGATAAGGAATAACACACCAATGCTACAATCAGTAAAGATAAAATTGTCTAAACATTCCTCCATGAATGATTTGGGAGGAGCATCCTATATATTGGGGATATAAATCTATATAGATAGATTTAAAAGGATGTTTGGCTTAACCTAATGAAAGTATATTCATTCGATGCTAAAGGAATTTAGCATGGCAAACTCCAAGAGAGGTCTCATGATGATGAGCCATGAAGTGTATCTCTCTAAAATTGTCCCCAATTAAAAGAGAGATCGCATGAGTTACTATCATGTATGCAATGAATATACTAGGCTTGATGTTCATCAGTCATATTCTGGAGATGATCACTGTAAGATAGTGATAAACATCTTTAGGTACTTAACCGGTACTAAAGATGTGATCATGATTCATGGTAGGTCTTAATAAAAAAAAACTAGAGGGCTTAACAGACTCAAATTTTTCAGACTGACCAAGACGATAACAAATCCACTTTAAAGTAAATCGTTACCTTGAAAAGTGGTGCAGTAAATTGGAAAGGTTCCAAACAGTAAAGAGTTGCTGGTTTAGTGACAAAGACAAAGTATATAGCTGTAAATGAAGCTGCAAGTTGATTGTTTGGATGAAAAGTGTAACACCCCCAAATCCAGGTACTTAATTCCGACAGATTTGGTGCTCACTATCTCAATCATTCACATTTAACTACCCATAATTAAGAACAATTAAATAAACTTAAAGAAACCATCTACCCAAAATGGGTTACATCACCAAACTATTAAACAATCAAATCCCAGGTTATCTTAACCTTAATACATCAATGCGGAATAAAACATAATTTCAAACAAGTCTTGTTACATATAACATCAAGTGGATAATAAATCTCTTGCTACTTTGGCATCTTGCCCTTGCCTTTACTCGTGGACGGCTCGTCCTGCTTTTCTGGCTTAGCTGCAATGTTTAATGCAAGAGTGAGCAAACAATTGCTCACAAGTACGATAACAATAATATTTAAATGAAATGGATTTCAACTGAGGAATAATAGTTTTTCTGAATCTCAGTCAATAAATGATCAAAGTCTAAAAGCTCGTTTGAATGCTCGATTCAAAGAAAAATAGATTTCAAGATTTAGAAATTATATCTGAGGGTCACAAGACCTCGAACTATGTCCTAGGTTAACAAGTATCTCTACCGTAACCTTTAACAGTCATATAGACTATGGACCAACATCTCGTACTCAGGGGGATCAGCCCTTCGTACAATGTATTGTGCACAAACATTTTAACGCTGTCGCGTAAGTAATCCCCTATATTAGGGTTGTTCATCTCAGTTTATTGTCTGAATCCGTACCAAAAGGAACTTGGCTTGGAACAAGTATAGAAAATATTCTAAATCTTTGAAACGCTCATCAACTAAGGACTAGCTGAATCAATAAGGGTTTGCTAGTCTAGTTCATCAATAGAGTTTGTTCAATAGAAACCATACTCGAAATTTGAATAACAACAATGATTGGAATAACGCTTAAGTACGTAACATAATAGTAACCTTGCTTGAATATCAATAAGCTAAGGTCAATAAGCTTGCTTAATATGAATAAACTTGCTTTGAATAAATTAACAAGTTAAAAGGAAAGAACAACTTGCTCAATGTAAAAGTATTGAATTGAGATAAGGAACTTGCTCAATGATATTAAACTCGCTTTAAATGAAATAACAGGTTTGAGATAGAAAAACTTGCCTCAAGCGTAGATTACAAATTTAAGTAATTCACGATCCTTAAACAACCTAAACATTTAATTGTAAAATGGTAATATAATTAGTCACAAGATTAAAAGCATTCTAAGCTTGCTCTTTTATCATAACATCTCATTTAGCATACCATAGTCAACAAGTACTAGTTTAGCAATCATCTTGGAAATTCTTTAGTCATTTAATACATTAATATAAGTTTAATTATGCATCATAACTTCCAAGAAAAGAAAACAAAATAATAATAATAATAATAAATTTTTTTTACAGCAGCGATTCTCGCCGGGGCGAGAAAAAGCTTCACAAAATCGTCGCCGGGGCGAGGCTATCGCCGGGGCGAAGAATCTAGTGAAATTTTGCCACCGGGGCGACAGAATCGCCGGGGCGATAATCCTAGCTCATTTCTACCGCCGGGGCGGTAGACGCGACTGACACCTTCTACATGTCGCGAACCAGTGAAAACTTAGGCAAAATTTGGCCAAAATTTTTCGAATTCTACCATCCTATGAATAATTTAAACATACCCAGACATCATATATGATACAAAACATTTACCCAACATGTTTCTAACCAATCTAAGCATTATAAAACACATAATCAACCAATTTAAAACCAAAAATTCACTGTTAAAACCAAATATTCAAGTTTTAACCATTCTCATGAAATTAAACTCTGTAAATTCATTTTTCAACCAATTAAAACCATTCTTCCTGCATTATTCTTGTTTTTCATCATATAATCATGAACAATTATTAATTAACCAATTAATAATCAAATAGAGCATCAATTTTGATACATATATACAATTCATGAAACAAACTCTGTAAAATTACAAACTCTATTCCAAAGCATATTTTCATGGATTAATACCTCTAAATTGATTATTAATGATATAATCATCTAACACATGATTACTACCAATTACACCAAGTAATTCATGTATTAAGCAAGTAAATTTTATATAGAGAACTAAAATAATGAAATACAGAAAAGAACTTAAAAAGGATTATACCTTCAATTTGTTTAGAAAATTGATTAGTCTCCTTTGATGCTAGAAATCTTCTCTTCAATTCCAAACTCTCCTCTCAATTTCTCTCTTTTCTCTCAACTCTCAAAGCTCTGCTCTATCTCTAATTCACAGAGCTCTCAATTCTAACTCTCTCAATACTCTGTTCCTCTGTTTTTTTTAACAACTGACGTAAAATAAAACTGATGAAATAAAATAAAAACTGATAATTTAAAAGAATAATAACATATACTGACATTAACTTATCAGTTACACAATTCAAAAGCCTCTAAGGCTTGTTTGGTAATACAAAAATTAAAATAATCTATTATTCTAACTAAAGGTCATAAGACTTTGTTTGGTAAAACACAAATAAAATAACCCATTATTTCCAAACAAAGATCATAGGGCCTTGTTTGGTAAAACTGAATTAAACACTTTCTCATTTATTTTAATAAATCATTATAACATATAGTTTAAAATGTCACACTTCTAATTTAATTGAACTTATTATTAAATAAATTCAATTAAACCTTACTAACCAAATTAATAATTTCATTTAACAAACAACAATAATACCAAATAAATTCTCTTATTCAAATAAATCATTTCTTCAAATAAACCTTTTCATCATCTAATTTAATTATTAAATTAAATTAGAATAACATAACAAATCACATTCAAATAGCATTTAACATTATTAAACTTAACACATACCCATTCCACAAAAACTTAATAAATTATTTATTTAGCTCAATAAATTAATAAAAATATTTATATAATTCAATAAATATTTTTATTCAATCATAAAAATTGCATTCGTTACATCTTTCCCTCCTTAAAAGGATTCTGTCCCCAGAATCACAACGCAATTAAATCGTCCGTTACATTCTCCCCTCCTTACAAAGATTCTGTCCCCAGAATCGTAATTTAAAGATTAAACAAATAATTGAGGAAAATTTTGCATCATTTGCTCTTCGAGTTCCCACGTTGCTTCTTCAGCACTGTGGTTCCTCCAGATTACCTTAACAGAAGGTATCACTTTATTTCTAAGTACTTGCTCCTTCCTGTCCACTATCTGAACAGGTATCTCTTCATAAGACAAATCTTTCTCAAACTGTATCGGTTCATATTCTATTACATGTTTATAATCGGGCTTATACTGTCGTAGCACCGATATATGGAAGACATTGTGAATGTGGCCTAACTCAGGAGGTAAAGCTACCTCATAAGCTACCTCACCCACCCGTTTCAGCACTTCAAAGCTTACCCTTTTTACCAAATCTGATTTTCCCTTTCCAGGGAGATACTTTGAGGAATACAAAGCTTCCGACTTCAAATTCGCGATTTTGTCGGTGTTGATCAGCAGTTTGTTGTACCAGCTCGGGTCCCAATAGTCGTCGTTCACCAACCTCATCCCAGCATAATGGAGTTCTGCATTTCCTTCCGTACAATGCTTCGTAGGGCGGCATGCCGATACTAGCGTGATGACTATTGTTGTAAGAAAACTCGACCAGAGGTAATTGATCATCCCAGTTGCCTTTAAAATCCATGACGCATGCTCGAAGCATATCCTCCAACGTTTGAATTGTTCTTTCGCTCTGGCCATCGGTTTGAGGATGGTAAGCTGTACTCATTCGCAACTGCGTTCCCAAACAAGCTTGCAAACTCTTCCAAAATTTTGAGGTGAAACGTGGATCTCTGTCTGATACTATTGACACTGGAACACCGTGCCTTGAGATAATCTCTTTGACGTATAATTTTTCCAGCTGATCCAAAGTAAATTTGATTTTGATAGGCAAGAAATGTGCTGATTTCGTCAATCTGTCAACTATAACCCATATTGCGTCATAACCCTTCTGAGTAGTCGGAAGCCCTACCAAAAAGTCCATTGTGATATGCTCCCACTTCCATTCTGGTATCTCCAAGGGCTGTAACAAACCACTTGGTCGTTGATGCTCCGCTTTAACTCTCTGACAAGTGAGACACTTCGCAACACACTCGGCAGCCTCTCTTTTCATGTTTGGCCACCAAAAATGTTGGCGAAGATCTTGGTACATTTTTGTACTTCTCGGATGAATCAAAAATCTTGAACTATGAGCTTCGTTCAGAATCTCCTCTCTGATTGCCAATACTGACGGTACCCAGATTCTGCCTTCAAATCTCAGCAACCCTTCGGTATCGATTTTATATTTAAGCTCTTCACCTTCAAGCACTCTTTTGCGTATATTAATACACTCCTTATCCTTGAGTTGCGCTTCCTCGACTTTGTCCACCAGAGTTGGTTGAGTTTCCATCTGAAACAACTTTTCATTAGGCTCTGCCAGACCCTTCACCTCTAACTCTAATTTAGTCATTTCTGCTACGAGCTTCTCTTAAGCAGTTAACAAAAATAGTTTCTCCCGACCCTTTCTACTCAAAGCGTCAGCAACCACATTAGCCTTCCCTGGATGGTATATAATTTCACAGTCATAATCCTTGATCAATTCTATCCATCTCTTCTGCCTCATATTCAAATCCTTCTGTGTAAAAATATACTTCAGACTTTTATGGTCTGTATATATTTCACACTTCTCCCCATAGAGGTAGTGCCTCCAGATTTTCAGAGCAAACACCACAGCTGCTAACTCCAAATCATGGGTCGGATACCCTTTTTTATAGTCTTTTAGTTGGTGCGATGCATATGCAATAACCTTACCATTCTGCATCAGCACACAACCAAGTCCTTTATGCGATGCGTCGCTGTACACCACAAAATTTCCTGTATCATCTGGTAAAGACAACACAGGTGCCGAACTTAGTCTCTTCTTGAGTTCTTGAAAACTCTCTTCGCACTTCTCCGTCCAAACAAACTTCACTGATTTTCTTGTTAAATTTGTTAACAGAGTGGCGATCCTGGAAAAATCTTGAATAAAACGTCTGTAGTATCCTGCCAGACCTAGGAAACTCCTCACTTCTGACGGTGTCTTCGGCTGATCCCAATTCATGACAGCTTCCACTTTCGCTGGATCCATCGAAATTCTGTCTTTATTAATAACATGTCCAAGAAATTGAATACGCTCCAACCAAAATTCGCACTTTGAAAATTTCGCATACAATTTCTCCTTCCTTAATGCCTCCAATGTCACCCTCAAATGTTCCACGTGTTCTTCTTGAGTTTTGGAGTAGACCAGAATGTCGTCTATAAATACCACTACAAACTTATCCAGGAATGGTTTGAACACCCTATTCATTAAGTCCATGAATGTTGTAGGCGCATTCGTTAAACCAAATGACATAACCAAAAACTCATAGTGACCATATCTGGTTCGAAACGCCGTCTTTGGTATGTCCTCTTTTCTCACCTTCAATTGATGGTATCCACTTCGCAAGTCTATCTTTGAAAAATATCTCGCTCCCTTCAGTTGGTCAAACAGGTCATCGATTCTTGGCAACGGATACTTGTTTTTAATCGTGACCTTGTTCAACTCTCTATAATCAATGCAAAGACGCATCCACCCATCCTTCTTCTTAACAAACAATACCGACGCTCCCCACGGCGAAACGCTTGGTTGAATATACTTCTTATCTAACAGCTCTTGCAGCTGCACCATTAACTCCTTCATTTCTACCGGAGCCATTCGATACGGGGCTTTTGATATAGGGGTCGTTCCCGGTGCTAAATCAATTACAAACTCGATTTCCCTATCTGGCGGTAATCCTGGCAAATCATCAGGAAACACGTCCGCAAAATCCCTAACTACTGGTATCTCCTCCAGTTTTGCACCCACCTTTCGGGTATCAACTATGTAGGCTAGATATCCTACACATCCTTGTCTCAACATCTTTCTGGCCTGCATCATCGTCAGACAACTCGTTTGTCTAGGCGACTTGCTGCCATAAAATATAACCTTCGACGGAGTCATAAGGTTTACACACTTCTTTTGACAGTCAATAACTGCCCCATGGTTGAACAACCAATCCATACCCAAAATAACATCAAACTCCCCAAGACGAATTGGGATTAAGTTGACAGTCATCACATGACCCTTAATATCTACTTGACAGTTCTTGTGGACAAACTTAACAGGAATCACTTCCCTATTAGCAATTTCTATATTCATGGGGTAATCTAATTCTTCCTGGGGTAACCCTAATTTCTTAGCAAAATCATCGGATATAAATGAGCAAGTAGCACCCGAGTCAAACAATACATAAGCATTAACATTATTGACTGGAATGATACCTGACACTACATCCTTTGACTGCACCGCATCGTGCACCGTCATATTGAACGTTCGAGCGGTAGGTCGGTTGGGCTGCGTGGGTCCTGTGATAGTCAGATTGCCTCCACCTCCGCTGTTTCCCTTTCCTGAACTGGCTCCACCTGTAGTTGTCTTCTTAGGGCAATCCCGAGCAAAATGATCCTTCGACTCGCAGATAAAACATGAACCCTTCTTTGGATTAGGGCAATTCGGCGCGATATGCCCCTCCTGTCCGCAGTTGAAGCACACCCTCTTACCTTTCAAATAAGCACCCATATAGCTCTTTCCACAGTTGCTGCACACCTCTATCTTCTTCTTCTGATTACCCTACTGACTTCCCGCAGAGTTACTATCATTCCATTTCCTTTTCTGGCCACTTCCCCCGTGACTACCACTTGCCTTATTTTCACTCTCATTCTTCTTCTTCCTCTACTCCGGATTATACTTGGATAGAGCATCACTGCCTCCTTCAGCGATAATTGCCTTCTCCAGCACTGCCGCAAACGAGTTCAGTTGAAATAATGAAACTCGACTATATAACCAGGGCTTCAATCCCTGCTCAAATCTTCTAGCCTTTCGCTCATCCGTGCTGACCTGATACGGCGCAAACCTCGCCAGCTCATTGAATTTTGCAGCATATTCAGGTACCGTCATGGTACCTTGCTTCAGCTCTAGAAACTGCACCTCCATCTGATTCTGAGCACTTGTTGGGAAATAAGTCTCAAAAAATATTTCCTTAAATCGTTCCCACGGAATAATCCCTTGGCCACCTCGAGTCTTGTTCACCTGCCACCAGTAGCTGGCTTCTGATTTCAGCATAAAGGTTGCAAATGCCGTCTTCTGGTTCTCACTAACCCTGACGACATTGAATACTTTCTCCATCTCCATGACCCAAGTCTGTGCTTCAATCGGATTCATGGAACCGTGAAACTCCGGAGGTCCAACTGCTTTGAAACTCCGGAGGTCCAAGACTAAAAGCATTTTAGGTTTGCTCTTTCATCATAACATCTCATTTAGCATACCATAGTCAACAAGTACTAGTTTAGCAACCATCTTGGTAATACATTAGTCACATTAATATAAGTTTAATTATGTATCATAACTTCCAAGAAAAGAAAACAAAATAATAATAATAATTTTTTTTAAAACAGTAGTGTTCCTCGCCGGGGCGAGAAAAAGCTTAACAACATCGTCGCCGGGGCGAAGCTGTCGCCGGGGCGAAGATGTACTCAACAAATTCGTCGCCGGGGCGAAGCTGTCGCTGGGGCGAAGAACACAGAGTATTTCTACCGCCGGGGCGATAGACTCTGTTGTCGTCTTCCCAGTTCGCGAAACAGTGAAAACTTAGGCCAAATTTGGCCAAATTTTCCGAATTCTACCATCCAGAAAACAAATTAAATATACCCAGACATCATATATGATACAAAACATTTATCCAACATGTTTCTAACTAATTTAACTATTATAAAACACATAATCAACTAATTTAAAACCAAAAATTCACTGTTAAACAATTTATTCATGTTTTAACCATTTTCATGAAATCAAACTCTGTAAATTCATTTTTTTCAACCAATTAAAACCATTCTTCTTGCATTATTCATGTTTTTCATCATACAATCATAAACAATGATTAATTAACCAATTAATAACCAAATGGAATCATTAATTTTCATACAACTATGCCATACATGAAATAAAGCTCTGTAAAAACTAAAATTAAATTCTAAAATATATTTTCATGAATTAAAACCTTCAAATAGAGTTTTAATCATCATATAATCATCACGTAATCATCTATTTCACATAGCTATCAATTATAATCAAAAAAATCACATATTAAGCCAATGAATATTTTTACAAAGAACCAAATATTGATATACAGAGAAGGGTATTATACCTTCTATTTGATTAAAAGAAAAGCTTGATTAACACTCTCCTTGCTTGAACTTCTACCTTCAATCTCTTCTTTTCAAAATTCACAAGCTATCTTCTTTCTCAAATTTCACAGAACTCTCTCTTTTCTCTGTAGTTCTTCTTTCTCTTTTCTTTTCTTTCTTTCAACTGACGTTCTTTTACAAAATGAAAACTGATATAACTTAAAAATATAAACTGATGATTTAAAAAATAAATAAAAACTGTTGTTTTAAATAATAATAACGTAAAATCCTTAAATTGAATCATCAGTTAGGATTTTCAAAAGCCATAAGGTTTTGTTTGGTAAACACTAATAAGAATAACCTATTATTCTTATGTCTTGTTTGGTAAAACACAATTAAAATAACTCATTTTTCCAACCAAAGGTCATAAGGCCTAGTTTGGAAAGACTAAATTAAAACTCCTTTCATTTATTTTAATAAAACATTATAACATATAGTTTTAGATGTCACACATTTAATTTAATTGAACTTATTATTAAATAAATTCAATTAAATATTACTAACTCAAATAATAATTTTATTTAACAAAAACACCAAATAAATTATATTATTCAAATAAATTATTTATTAACATAAATCATTTATTCAAATAATTCTTTTCATCATCTAATTTAATCATTAAATTAAATTAGAATAAACATAACAAATCACATTCAAATAATATTTAACATTATTAAACTCAACACAAACCCACTTCACCAAAACTTAATAAATTATTTATTTAGCTCAATAAATTAGTAAAAATATTTACATAATTCAATAAATATTTTTATTCAATCATAAAAATTGCATTCGTTACAGATTGAAAGTAGTATGCACACAAGCCAATCATATTTGATATGATGTAGCATATACTTTGTAATCTTATTCGGTTATTAAAGGCATTTTATATTATCTATATGATGCTGTTATATTAAATGTGATAAACCTATAGTTTTGAGCAATGCTTTTAGAATCATGATGGGGATCATGCTAATGAGATCTAAATTCAAGAAGCTCACAAACTAAAATTGTTCCTAATCGTTGGATTACTAAAAAGGGGATTAGTGAATCCGGATAGATTAGTACATACGTTGCTTGCTCTTATGAAGAGGATGATTGATCTCATAATCATTTGTGTGGAGACACTAAAGCAAGTATGTAGGTGCTTATTAGAGAATAAGTTCACTGAACGTGGCTCGCTAAGGAATACCTAATGGAGTTTTACTCGCCTGTCAATAGGAATTCCTCTAGTGATAGTAGTACAAGTGATCCTTGGACTTGAGATCATCATAGTATTTTGTGTATGATGAGTTATAATTTGACATGTCCCTTAAGACCCTTAGGGTATATCAAAGGGTATGATTGGGTATAATAAATTATACATGGAGATAGGTGAATGATCAACAAAGAATCTACCACTTCTAGTAAAAGGAGAGAATGTCCTATGTGATTCAATAAATGACGACTCAGAAGTCTTTGGCCAAAGCAGAATGAAATTAGAAAGGAGTTCTAATTTGCATTATCAGAGTTGTGCATTTGAGAATCGAAATACATATAATTAAATAAAAATAAGACTTGACAGTAATTCCATGTCTTATATTTAATTGGGACATTGTATGGTAGAAGGATTGAATTGTACGGTAACTATTCACTGAAAGGTTCTTTTGTGATTGATGTTGAAATTTATATTATCTGGAAAGTCGTTGATCGCTAAGGGGGCTTACCCTTATTGTAGAATAAATATTATTTATTTAAATGAATTAAATAGTTTAATTTATTTATTTAAATAAAATTAGAATTGTTCTAATTGATTTATTCACAACCGGTTTAATATGGAGAACCTAAAGGGTCACACCGCAAAAGGAAAATATTTATTTAGGAAGTAAATGGCATAATCGTAATAATAAGTTAAGTGTATTTAATTTAATCTATGGAGATAGAATAAATTAAATAGCTTAATATTTATTATTTAATATTTTGGAAATATTAAATATAAATTAATAAGAGGAGTCTTATTATTATTATTATTACTATTACTATTATTTAATTCCTAATAGGGATTGAGAATTAATTAATAGAAGTACTCTCTCATGAATTTCTAATTGGATTAGGAGTTCAATTAATTAAAGGAGTTTAATTAAAATAAAAACCCTAATCCTAAATAGTTTAGGAGGGTTCCCTATATCTATAAATAAGAGGAGTCTTATCATGATTTAGGGGGAGACAGTTAGACTGTTAGACAGTTACATACTCTTCCATAAGAATTGGAGAGAGAGAGTACTTGAACTTTCTATAGAGATAGAAACTAGCCAACACCCATCTTCTTGAACAACTATTATTCCTTGGTGGATCACCTCTAGAGGCCAAACACTTTGGTGGCTAACGTTGATCAAAGGAAGGAATTTAATCGGTGAAATTCAAGGAGAACACGAAGGATTTGGAGGTGAACTCGTACCTGTGGAAGCATGGTTCTACAAGGGTATGATTCTCATACTTTATTTCTTTCGTTTAATTGATAATTGAGCACATGGATGATCATGGTGATGGTTTGTATGAAAAATTTTAAAATCCGTTTTATCGCGCTTTCGCACTATTTATGTAATTGGATTGCATCTTCGCGCTATATACAAACCTAACAAAACGCTTCAAGGAGGGGATTAACGGATTGATTCAAGAAGCTTGGAAGGATGAAAATTCCAGGATGAAGGCTTTTGAGTTAGAGTCCAAGATCGTGAACATGTTACAATTGTGTATTCCAAGCCAAGAATTGGGAACTAGTCAAAAGGGCCAAATATTCCAGCCCGACACGCCCCGCGCCAGTTTTATGCCTAATCCGGCGCGCCCCGCGCTGGTCATACAGGAGTATAGCGCGCCTAGCGCCATTTGTAGCGCGCCCCGCGCCGAGCCGCTTTGAAGACCTGCATACCTAGCGCGCCCTGCGCCATTTGTAGCGCGCCCCACGCCAGTCACGCGGTACGAAATCCGAGGAACGCATTTTTGAAGATTTTATCAGTTTTCTTTCCTTAATTTTAGGTATTTCAGTATATTTCATAATTCTATTGTAATTAGGATATTTTAAGATAGGATTTTGATTCCAAATCAATTGTTATTTCCTTTTAGGATTCTAGGGTTTCATAGTTAGTATAAATAAGTTTTATACTTGTAATTCAAAAACACATTACAATTATTCTGAGTTTTATACAATTGAGAGCTATTCTCTACTTTTGGTTCTTTGAAGGATTTTTAAGTTATTATTCTTAGTTTTTCTTTGAGATTCAATCTTAACTTATCATACAACAAACCATAGTTGGGTGTGGCGTTATTCTATCGCATCATACAATCATACAGAGATTATCGTTTTCCATCGAAGCAAGGATCTAAGTGTTGTTGGTGTTCTATCCTACGTGAATTCAATTGCTTGATCGAATATATCAAGATTCTCGTCTTCAAATTAGACGTTGGGTTAAGATTTGGAAAGAGTCCATTAACTTGCTTACTAGAAACGATCCAGGCGACGACCACCTCACGCAAGCGTGTCGTGGAGTCTATCACACTTGTAGATACAATCTCATTTGTGAACCTCAAATAACTAGGAGCTTGCTCTATTGTGTCTGTGCAATGAATATTGATTTGAAGCTTCTCAAACACAAATGGAACCTCATCTTTCATTTCATGGACCTCTACTTCATCACACCATGGCTCCACATTTATGCTAGCTCCATTGTCACATAGAGCATTGCCTAAGACATAACTACCAAGAGGACACGGTTTTGCAAAACTGACTGGATTCTTGAACTTTGGTGGAGAAGGCACTTGGGGCACTAACACAATTGACTCATCTTCGTTTGAACTCATACAAATCTCTTCGCCGATTGTGTTAACTTTATCCCCAATTGTCTCCTCTATTTCTATCTTTTGTGGCTCATCCAGCTGCAGATTTGGCGTTAGTCGCCCATCAATCTTAGGAACCATGTCATTGGGCCATTCACCTTGAGGAAGATTGCTAATGACGTTGATAAGCTCCCCAATTTGGTTCTCAAGATTTCGAATTGACATTTCCTGACTTTTCAACATCTCCTCATGGTCTGCTATGCTCCTAGACATGAATTCCCTCACCTTTGAATTTTCTTCTTGTGGTAATGGAGGTGGACATGAGAATTCCAGTGCATATGTTGGATTTGGAGCATCGTATTGATCTTCATAATTGTAGCTCCATGTCGAATCCAGGTGATACCCCAAATCTTGGTGATAATCGGGATAAGCATAGTTGTTGAGGTAATCACCACCGTAATGTACCGGTTCAAAACTGACGATGCATTGATGACTCGGGTGATTGTCAGCACAATAATCACATGTCACTGTTATACCTTGAGTGCTCTCTGCTACTAAGGCATCCAACTTCCTCGATAGTGTTTCAAATTGTGCTGACAATGCAGAGAGTGCATTGAGTCCATCAATCCCAGTTTCCCTTGGTTGAGTCATACTCATGTACGACCATTGATAAACAAATTCATCCATGGTGTACCTCGTAAAGCATCAAAACAGAAAAATGTTAAAACAAAGTGAAAACAAATTTATATACAAGTTTAAATTAAGATCAATTTGATTGTAATTAATATTGGAAAAACACTAGAAGAATAATTCCCCGGCAACGGCGCCAAAAACTTGTTGTCCGATTAATATAACGACAATTTACGCGCAAGTATACGCTACTTGCGGTCAACAAGTAATAAAGAGTAAGTAAAGTATCAATCCCATGAGGAATTATTACTAGTCTTTTCCAAGTATTAACCTTTTATCATCTCAATCTTATTTAAACAAATGATAATTATTTTTGTTGTTTTGCATTAATGAAGATAACAAATAATCAAAGAACTATGGAAAGCTTTAAGATAATGAAATCTAATATTAATAAGTCTAAGATTGCAATTTCCCCGAACACTTTATTTAAATATCCTAACTCTCTCTTTTCAACTAGTTAAATCACAAGAATTGTTATCCGAGAAATCACAAGTATATACAAGCCTCTCTCGATGGTCAAATACGTATTTTCCAATGCGGTGTATAGATATATCTCTATTCTACACACTAGCAAGAATCCAGTATCAATAATAATTAATAAGACACGCGTCACCAAATCTCATTAATCACCCTATCAATTATCAACTTTCGCAATAGAAATCATTAAGCATGGATTCTCAAATGGATACATGTGGTATTTAGGTATATGTCTATCCTAAATACAATCAAATTATCAATTCATGAGGGTAATAAATAAAACGCACGTCACTTAATTTCATAAATTACCAATAGGAATATCTAATTTTCACATGATATCATAACAAGGTCTTAACACTATAATCCATTTCTCAAGTTCATATAGGTTCCCAAGGTAATTACTAGCTAGGTAATTAATACATGAAGCATAAATTATGATATTTAATCACAAATAATTAACCAACATCAAAGAGAGAACATTCAATTCAAACTATGTATTGGGTTCCATTGAAATCTTAGCAATTGAGTTCTAGTTCATGGTAACTACATAAAACATTAAATTTGATCTATATATCATCATATTGGATTTATAAAATAAGAAGGAAATACTAGAAATAAAATCACTTTTGAAGATTTTCAAATGTTTCTTGCCTGAGGGTTGATGACTTCTAGCTTTCCTCCTTGATTTGGTACTCCTTTCTTCAATTGTTCCTTTGATTTTGCTGGAAATTCCTTGTATTGCAGCCCATTTCTCTTCAATTTGATGTTTATATGCAGCCTCCACAAGTCTCTCTGTTCATTTTCGAGCCCCTGGATATGTTATAAGTGTTGGGTATGAGTAACCCTAGCTTAGCACAGCAAAAATGACCAAAAAACCCGCACAATCTGCTACTGTCCGCGACGAGCTCGCCCCGGCGCCAAAAATGGCCTAGGGAGCTCGCCCCGGCGAGCTCGCATCTGTAGCCAAAATCAGTTTTGACGTCTGTTGGTAAAATGGCCATAACTTCTTCCTCTGTCTCGGATTAAGGCGATTAAGGAGGCTATGGAAAGATAAGAAGTAGCTCTACAACTTCTATAACTGGAGCTCGTCGAGATAATGGCCGGAGCAAGGTTCAAATTGAGCCCGAAGCAACTACTATGTAAAAGTAATGCAAAATCCGATGGTAAAATGACCATAACTCTCTTATACGAACTTCAAATTGGATGATTTAGGATGTTCTGGAAAGCTGAGATGAAGATCTACAACTTTCGTTCTTTGAGTTCTGAGAGATTTGGATTGGATCATGGGTCAATTGAGAAACAAGCAGCTTGAATGCCAAATTCAAGCCAAAAACGCAACGATCCAAGGGGCCTTTATTTCAATTCTTACAAAACAAAGTAAAAACACATAAAAGCATACAAAAACATATAAAAGTGATACAAAACTACATTACACAATAATAAAATGAAAATACATAAAACCAGACGAAATAGCTAAAGACTTACAAATTATCAAGGCTAAAAGTACTCAATTTGTGTGTATAAAACACACTCATCATTACATTGTTAACTGCTCATGAGTAAATTATAAAAAAAATGACCAAATGGGAATAAAAATGTAAGGTGTTCGATAGAGTCGGAGGAGAAGCTGTTCAAATAGAAAATCGTCTAACTATTGAGTAGAGAATATGTTTTCCATCAATTTCGGAAGTCAGAGATAAAGTTTTGCATGAGCATTTCTTACCGATCAAGAGTCCGTTTAATTCGGATTAGTTAGCGCAGTTGAATGTCAAAGAATTATTTTGAAACAAGATGTTTTGGTATCAAATGTATCGTATCGAGATTTACGTTTTACATCAAATTTTTGGAAAATTTTTGCAAAAACACATGGGAACGCAGAAGAGAAAATTATCACAACATACCGTCCTCACATCAACGTGTAGAGCAAAAGAACGATCTGAATATCAAAGGATGTGTTAAGAACTGTTATACAGTTATGTACATGTTAAGCGTTGTACGAAAGGAAAGGCAGAACGTTACTACGTTGTGAAGAGATTTGGTAAATGTCAACTACTAGAACCTGAGATGGTACAACAGACAACGAAAATCGTCAAAGTGATAAGAGCTAGATTGTTAGCTGCTCAAGACAGGAATAAGAAACATGCAAATCAGTATCGACAAAAGTAAGAATGTGAAGTAGGTAGTTTCATATTATTAACAAATTATATATATATATATATATATATATATATATTTAGAAGGGGAAGATAATACATGGTAAGAATGGAAAGTCGAGTTTAAGGTTTGTTAGACCTTTTGAGAGGTTAAGAGAGAGGTTAAGAAAGTGACTTGCGAGGTTGCTTTACCTACAAAGTTAATATATATATATATATATATATATAGTGTGTGTGTGTGTGTGTGTGTGTTTCACGTTTCGGTCGTAAGACCGAGAAGATAGGACCATAAACATGTTATAAAGTATGAACCTTTGCAATTTGAGAAAGAATTATTTGTGAGGAAGTACTTGTTCGGATAATTGACAAATCATAGTAAGTTCTCAATAGTAAATAAATATTTTCTGTTAAGATGATGTGGAGATACCACACTGTTTGAGAAGCTACATGCGAATTCGAAGACATAATAATGTGTGAAATATATATATATATATATATATATATATATATGTGTGTGTGTGTGTGTGTGTGTGTGTGTGTGTACTCAGTTATTTGCTTAATATTTGTGTAATGATTCTGGGGACAGAATCTTTTTAAGGGGGGAAGAATGTAACAGATGAGTTTAATTGAGTCGTGATTCTGGGGAAAGAATCCTTTTAAGGATGGAAAGATGTAATGATCGAGAATTTTGAAGTTTAGTATAAATATTTATTGGAATTAAATAAATATTTGATGAGATTTATTGTGGAACAATTTAATTAAGTAGGGTAATATTAATTTAATTATGTTAAATAATTTTATTACTTGTGTGTATTTTATTATACTAGTGTGTTAGTAATATCTTAGTTTAATGGGATAATTAAATTAATGAATAAGTGTATTTTTTAATACGCATGATATTGTGTAGCGATAATGTTTAATTTAATTTAATAATAAAATTTGAAATGTAATAATTTATGAAATATATTATAAGGGGATTAATATTATTATTAATCTAATGATGTGATAAATAAACTTTATGTTAAAGAGTTTATTTGAATTAAGAAGTTAACCTTTATTAATTAAATGATTCATTTATATTAAGTTTTATTAAAATAAGGAAGTGTGTCATGGGACTATATTATAAGGGTTTATTAAAATATTTTTTTTAAAAAAAGAGGTTTTATTAGTGTATACTGTCAAACAAGGTCTTATGACCCTTGGTTGGTGTAACTGAAAAACTGGAGTTAGTGGGTGAATTAGTACGTGTATTAGTGGTTTACAGTTTTCTAAGTCACGTATTTTTTTTTTCATCAGTCTTTTCATAAGCCTAAGTCTAAGTCAAGTTAGAGAGAATACAGAGAAAATAGAAAGAAAGGGAGAGAGGCCATACTCTGTGAAATTGAGAAGCGAAATTGGTGTGTCAAGAAGGAAGAAGAAGGATTAACAAGGGTTCTTATCATCTTTTCTCATCAATTACAAGTAAGTATCTATACTTTCAAAAGGGTTTTAGTGTTTTAGTTGTGTTCTTGAGTATTCATCATGAAAACTTGATTTCTATGGTTAAATTGAGTAAAGTAGGAATAAGATTGTTAATATGATTTTGTAATCAATTTTATGTTGTTCATAAATGATTTTCAGAAATCAAAATCCATGTAATTATGTTAAAACATGAAGAAATTGGGTTTTGGTGATATATATATGATATGTATGACTTTGAATCTAAAATTGTTGTTCAATGCATGTTGAAATATGTAAATTGATAGAAGATTGTTATTGGGTGTTAAGAAACGAAAATAATGTATGTCTAATAATCTGATTTGTTTAAGAATGGAGGTTGTAGTGAATTGATTCGCTAACAATGTTGAAAAGTGAAGAAATAGCATAAACATGGGTTTTAATCCTTTATAATTGGGTGTTTGATGTTGTGTTGTTGTTATAATGGTTATGTATATGTTGGGTTTTGATTGTGTGAAGTTTATATGTATTGGGTATGCTTAATTTGAAGTTTAGATAAAGAAACTGGAGTTTTTGGCAGTGGAACAATGCTGTGTCGCGAACTTCGGAATCTAATTCTGGGTTCCGACGCGGCCGCGTTGTTCTTAAGCTTAGATGTAGTGCTGTCGCGCCGTAACGAAGGCCAAAAGTGGCGCTGCCGCGCCGTTAGCAGATTTTGCCGATTTTGAGATTTTAAGTGCAAAACTTCTATGAATGCAATTGTAACCTAATCCAATGAATATGAAAATATGTTAAACAGATATTAAGGTGTTTTCTACATATTGTGAATGTGTATTTGAGGATTTAATGTTAAGAATTATTAAACTTGTTAATTATAAGATTTGGTTATGATATTTACTCAAGACTTGCGTGGTATATGGTAGAGGATTTGTATTTGTACTATGTGATTAATTAAGAAGTTCTGAACTTAGTGAGTTCACAGGGAGTTCAAGTGGATGAGGAGAAAATACCTGCAATCCGAGAATGGCCGAGTCCATTAATTGTGAGTCAAGTTCGTAGTTTCCATGGACTGGCAAGTTTCTACCGACGTTTCGTGAAGAACTTCAGCGACATCACAACACCATTGACCGAAGTAATCAAAAAGAGTGTGGGGTTTAAGTGGGGTGAAGAACAAGAAAAGGCGTTTAAATTGATTAAAGATAAATTGACTAACGCTCCTTTGCTTGTTTTGCCTAACTTTACTAAAACTTTCGAAATTGAGTGTGATGCTTCAGGTTTAGGGATTGGAGCAGTGCTGATGCAAGAAGGGAGGCCAGTAGCATACTTAAGTGAGAAGTTGAGTGGAGCCGCTTTGAACTATCCGACGTATGACAAGGAGTTGTATGCCTTGGTTCGAGCGTTGGAGACGTGGCAGCACTACCTTTGGCCTAAAGAGTTCGTGATTCACACGGATCATGAATCGTTGAAATACTTGAAGGGACAGCATAAGTTGAACAAAAGACACGCAAGGTGGATGGAGTTCATTGAGACATTTCCGTACGTCATCCGATACAAACAGGTTAAGGAGAACGTTGTTGCTGATGCTCTTTCGAGAAGGTACGTGTTATTGAATACTCTTGATACAAAATTTCTTGGGTTTGAACGAATTAAAGAGTTATATGTTAATGACCTTGAATTTTGTGAAGAGTTTAAATCATGTGAAAAGACTGCTGTAGGTAAATATCTTAAAGTTGATGGTTTTCTGTTTCGAGAAAATAAGCTATGTATACCTGCATGTTTTTTGCGTTAGTTGTTGATTAGAGAGTCACATGAGGGAGGTCTAATGGGACATTTTGGTGTTGAAAAGACTTTATATGTTTTGAAAGAGCATTTTTATTGGCCTCATATGAAACGAGATGTGAAAAGAATTTGTGATAAATGCATTATGTGTAAGCAGGCTAAGTCTCGTGTTCAACCTCATGGATTGTATACACCATTGCCTATATCTAGTGAACCTTGGATTGATTTATCTATGGATTTGTATTGGGTTTGCCTAGGTCTAAGCGTGGTCATGATTCTTATTGTCCGATTTAGATAACGACAATTACGTGCAAGTATACACGATCAACAAGTAATAAAGTGGTAAGAAAGAGTGTCGAACCCACAGGAATTATTACGATTTAAATCTCCACTATCAATCTAAACTATGACTATTCTAGTAAGCAAGCGCCAATTGGTTGTTTGATTTAAACTAATTTAAATAATACGAAAACTGATAAGTATCACAAAGGTTGAAATTCAGATTTAAAAGATTAAGACTACAATTTCCCCAATTATATATCATAAATCAATATGTCTACGTCATTCAGTTATTCACTTCATTAGAGTTGTTAACAGGAATTCAATTTTATCTATAAGCCCTTTTCCAAGTGATCAAATAAATCTATCTAATCCAATTAACTCTACGATATTCCTATGCAGAAGAACAAGATTAAACTCATTAAGCATCAATTCCCAATTGTTACGTGCAGTAAAGAGATATTCCTATTCACTTTACAAATCCAATTATTCAACACTTGCAAATAACTTAGAATACACGCTATCTTATTCAGTTCTAACCCTAGATTGCATCTCCCAAATTCACCTAAGGTATTCCGCTAATTGTTGGCCAAACAATTTAAACATTAAGCATAGAATATGATAGACAACTCAACTTGAATGAATAACTAAAATTTAAATAGAAAATTAATTCATCAATATAACTGGTTCAATTGCAGCCTTAATGTAAAGGTTTAGTTCATACTGACAATAGAAACTAGAAACTCAAAATAAGTCATCAGAAATAATTACAAATTAAGGAGAAAAAGATTAAAAGAAAACTCAATATAATCCTTCGTCCTCCAATCTGAATTCTTCACGAAGCTTAGCTTGGTTCTCTATCTCCTTGCTCAGCTCTCAATCTTCAATCTTCGTGTGAGTAGATGTATGAATATCCTCGTCAATCCATGTTATATTCTTCTATTTATATCCTCCATAACCTCCTCAAGACTCCTTATCAGAATAGCAATCGAAATCCTTCCTAGCTTCCAACTCTCCAAAGTACCCGATTGCCAGCTTCTAATTTTTTTTCACCAGACGCAACCTCGCCCCGGCGAGGAAATCCTTCACAAAAGTCTCGCCCCAGCGAGGAAATTATACCTGGACTTCTCGCCCCGGCGAGAATGCCCTGCACCCAGCCAGTTTTGCTTTCTTTGATCCTCAGCCAGCCGTAACCTACAAAAGAAATATAAACACAAATAAAAAGGTACTAAAACACTAAAAGACTGAAAAGAATCTCGCTAAAACGTATCTAACTCGTAGGTTAAAACTTACTCATCAAATACCCCCAAACTCGAAACTTTGCTTGTCCTCAAGCAAAAACACAAAACATAACATATGAATGCCTAACTAACTACCAACATGAATGCATATGCATGACTAACCATACTCAAGCAGATAATCAACAATCATCATAAAAATCCGGCCTCAGAAATCAGAAATAACAAGTCAATAGAATTTCAAACTCTCGCACCATCCACAAACCAATTGTCATCAATTAAGCTCTACTTTCAACCCTTACATGTGTGTGTGCAACATATATCGAACCAATCAGAGATAAAATTCAACTCTTAGTATCACAATGCTCAAATAAGGATAAAATCACCGATATTCAAATTAAGCTCAAACCGCTAATCACTTGTTTTCACATTTTTTTCTCTTTCCCTATTCGACGAGTGCGTTTTACGCTCCATCTCGTCATATTATCTTGACTAGTGCAATGTTCATCTTTATTAGGCTATTCAATGTCACCCATGTAACGAATTTTCAACCAACGACTCCCAAACCAGATGATTTTAGGGCGCTGAGTGTAAAGACAACTCCTAAGGGCATACTCACTTGAATGACACCGGCCACAAAGACAAACTTAGTCAAGACCTGCTCTTATCTGTCTATATTCATTAATACTACTTTTTCTTGCACTTAGACAGACATCGAAGCAGTATTTATTCCACAATTTCTCTTTTTTTTTTCATCATCATTTTTTTTTCTTTTTTTTCATTTTTTTTCCGATCCAACAAGAATTAACAATCAATATCTTCATACGAGCATGTGATACACCAAGTAAAACCAATCCCTAATTGGTTCAATACATAATTGTGAGCAATTAAAAACCAAAGGTCTCAAATAATCACAACCAATAAGATTTAGCAATCACTATCCATCCCATTTAACTGTAATAAAACTGATCAACTTTCATCATCGGCCATTCCTAAACGACTTCCATTAATACCCTGCTTAAATATGATTCTACTAAATGCAATCCTATATGATCCTACACTACTAAATTTTTGGGTTTTTCGAAATTTTTCTTTTTTTTTTTTATAAATGGCGAATGTAATCTAAAATGAAACTAATAAACTTAAAATGCAACAACCTAACATGCAATTATATAAACAAATCTAAAATGAAACTAATAAAACTAAAATGCAACAACCTAACATGCAATTATATAAACAAATCTAACAATCAACCCCCCCCAAACTCAATCAATACAATGTCCTCATTGTGCGAAAAATAAAACAAGTAAGAACAGAGGACTTCCCTGACCGGTCAAGCGTCAGGCTCGACCGTGTTCCTATCATCTGAGTCTGGTGGAGGAAAAACCGGCAACAGCTGAGGCACTGGAAAAATAACAGGATCCACTAACGGTTGCATCTTGTTGTACATGTCAGCAATCGCGTTCGAACACCCCACTTGATAATCATAAATACACTGTTGTCGCTCCGCCAAACACTGATTCTGCCTCAAAATGGTCTGATGCTGAGAATTAATTAGGCATTGCAACTCACGAAATTGAAGGGTGAACTTTGATCTTTGACCCGCCGACGGTCCCGATTCCTCGTCAGAGTCCCTCTCCTCACCGTCAGATTCCTGCTCCTCACCTTCAGAAGCAGACGGAAGGATATACCCCATACCCCGAGGGTGTGACTGACCGCCATCCCATTCCTATAGCGTACAATCAGGCGGTGGTCCAAAACCAGCAATGGCTACTGCACAGCCTCCTCAGCACCCCAATGAACTCCCGCTTGAGAACACAGTCCACATATCAACGAAGGATGTGGCAAACCACCTTGACTATGCAAGTTCCGAATCGTCCGGTGAATCGATGCCTCAATCACATCTCCCACATCAATAGCAAATCCCGTGATAATGGCATATAATAGCAAAGCCTTCTCCTTGGGAACGTCACTTACATGCTGTGACGGCATCAATTTGGCGGACAGGAAGGCATACCACACTTTGCCATAACGACTCAAATCCTTACTATTGAATGAAATTGCTGCGCGTGGCCCTTTGGATATCCACGTTGTTCCCGGTTTGCACAAATCCACAATCACCTTTTCCAAATTCGGCGCTCCCGCAAGCAATCGAGTGTATTCACAGTCTAAATCAGTATCCAAATTGTAGTATTCGTTGATCGACTGAGCATTGAAAGACACTGTCCTTCCCCTGACTGTCACCTCGCATTGAGCCGTGTCTTCGGCGTTGGCATAGAATTCTTTAACAACGACTATGCAAGCGGGTTTTGGGTGAGCAGTAAATGTCCCCCACTCTCGCTCCTGTATTTGCATCAACATCTCACCATCAACTAACTCGGGCGTGAGACGGCGCTCGGGAGTTAGAGCTTTACGCGATGCGTACGAATCATACCTATCAGCGGCTTCCACACTAACAAATTTCCTTCTATCATATTGCCGAGTTGGCGTTGACGATGAACCTTCCCCTCTATGCCTTTTTGGAGCCATCACTGAACTGTATCCGGAACAAATAAACAAACACAACTCCGCACACTAGGAACAACAATTAAACAATCCCCCCAAACTCCAACTCTACGAATTTCCAACTAAACTTTGCACAATTGAAGATACTAACACAAATTGTAATCCAGACAATCCAACCAAATCCCAATGAAAAGTAAAACTCAAGAGTAAAGCATGTACATCACTACCCAATACCAATTTCAAAAGAATCTGATCCAAACAAAATAACAGAGTAACCCAATGTAGGATACCTGACAGAGGCTTGGTGCAGTGGAGCAAAGTTGGTGATGCCAAATGGTTGAACTGAGTAACTTGCTTCTTCAATTTGGTGCAACCCTAGAAATCGTCCATGTAACAATAAAGCTTATGGAAATTGTGAATGAAACAGAGTAATTCTCCCCCAAACTCAAGCAATAGCCACTCTCAATGAACAATGAAGGGTACTTTATAGTTATGGAATGGGTGAATTTCAGAGGAAGAGTCCTAGATTGTGTGTATGTATGGAATACTTTGTGTCTCTGTATTTGATAAAAAACAGAGCACTTCTAATCCACGCGAGGTTTGGAAAGAAACTAGGTTAGGGTTTGCTTTTGGAGAGAGAAAATTGATGGGAATGTGATAGAGTTCAAATGTGGGCAGTAGTAAGAATCAAATTTGGGAAAGAAATTGGGAAGAAGAAGGTTTTGAGTCGGTTTAGGAGAGGAAGAGGCGAAGTTGGGAGAATTTTGTTTGGTTTAGGAATGGGCAAAAATGTACTAGAATCGAATTTTTAAAACTGAAAACCGCTATTCTCGCTGGGGCGAGAAGTTTATACTGTGTATTCTCGCCGGGGCGAGATTGATCAGTCACTTTTGGGCCGGGGCGAGAAACTTTGCGCTGACGGCGAACCTGATCAGTAAGTTTCTCGTCGGACGAGAGGTTTTGCGCTGACGGCGAACTTGAACAGTGACTTTTGGGCCGGGGCGAGAAACTTTGCGCTGACGGCGAGCTTGATCAGTAAGTTTCTCGCCGGGGCGAGATTCACCAGTGTTAACTTCTCGCCGGGGCGAGAATGCTGTTTTCTGAATTTTTTATTTTTTTGTTTTTTTTTTGCTCATTTGGCCCATCCCAATAGCTTTTCTCTTCTCTAATTCATTCTCCCAACTCTTTGTCCCTGATCCAAAGGTTAACAACATGAATTAGTCTCAATACGAATGATTAAAGAATTATTTCAAAGCAAGAACAATTTAAACAACTAACTCTACTAACTATGCGAAATCAATTAAAGCAATAAAATAACATGATTGGGTTGCCTCCCATCAAGCGCTTGGTTTATAGTCGTCAGCCCGACTTTCTCTGCGGTTTTAGTCATCAGCTTGATCGAGCGAAGAGAGGTAGATCACTGATACTTGACGATCCACATCACCTCCCCAGTAATGTTTGAGTCTCTGACCATTAACCTTGAATGTACGCTTCGAGTTTGGTTCTTCAACGTCAATTGCCCTGTGGGGTGCTACAGTAGTGACAATGAATGGACCTGACCATATTGACTTTAACTTTCCCGGAAATAATCACAATCTGGAGTTGAACAATATTACTGCCTGTCCCGGTTCAAATTTCCGATCAACTATCCGTTTGTCGTGCCATCTCTTGACTTTTTCTTTGTACAGCTTAGCGTTTTCATAGGCTTGGTGTCGAAATTCCTCCATCTCATTTAATTGAAGCAAAAGCCTTTTCTCGCCCGATGCTTGAAGATCAAAGTTCAACTTCTGAATTGCCCAATATGCATTGTGTTCAAGCTCGACTGGCAAATGACACGCTTTTCCATAAACCATGCGATACGGCGACATTCCAATTGGGTACTCGTAGGCCATTCGATATGCCCATAGAGCATCATCCAATTTCATTGCCCAATCCTTGCGAGATGGATTCACCACTTTCTCCAGAATTTTCTTGACCTCACGATTCGACACCTCTGCTTGGCCATTCGTTTGGGGATGATAAGCTGTAGCAATCCTGTGTTTGACTCCATATTTAGCTAACAGCTTGGTGAATTGCTTATTGCAAAAATGGGAACCTTCGTCACTAATTATGGCTCTCGGTGTACCGAATCGAGTAAAAATGTTTTTCTGCAAGAACCGTAGAACCACTTTGGCATCATTCGTGTGTAGTGTAGTTGCTTCAACCCATTTTGATACATAATCCACAGCCAAAAGTATGTATTGATTATTGAATGACGACGGAAAAGGCCCCATAAAGTCAATACCCCAAACGTCGAAGAGTTCAACTTCAAGGATAGTGTTGAGAGGCATTTCGTGCCGTTTCGAAATATTGCCAACCCTTTGACATCTATCACACTTTAAAACAAAAAGGTGGGCGTCCTTGAACAACGAAGGCCAGAAAAACCCTGATTGTAGCACTTTTGCCGCAGTTCTTTCTCCCCCATAATGTCCCCCATACTCTGATGAATGACATTGACTCAATATGCTCTCCATCTCTTCCTGTGGCACACAACGTCATATCATCTGATCCGCACAAGTTTTGAAGAGGAATGGCTCATCCCAGAAGTACTGCTTGACATCATGAAGAAATTTCTTTCTTTGCTGAGAAGTGAAATCTTGCGGAAGAACATTACTGACTAGGAAGTTCACGTAATCAGTATACCAAGGTACTTCGCTGTTGATACGAAATAGTTGCTCGTTCGGAAACGACTCATTAGTTACCACCTTATCCTTTTCGTGAATGTCAGCATTCTCTAATCTTGAAAGATGATCAGCCACCTGAGTCTCCGTACTTTTTCTATCTCGAATCTCTAAATCAAACTCTTGCAACAGGAGGACCCATCGAATTAACCGTGGTTTGGCATCCTTCTTTGCAATCTAGTATTTAATGGCTGAATGATCAGTGTAGACTATCACCTTGGTTCCAATCAAATATGCTCGGAATTTATCAAACGCAAATATTACTCCAAGTAACTCTTTTTCTGTAGTGGTGTAATTCAATTGAGCATCAGTGAGCGTCTTACTTGAGTAATAAATGGTGTGAAAAATCTTGTCCCTTCGCTGACCCAACACAGCTCCCACTGCATAATCACTTGCGTCACACATCAATTCAAAAGGTAACGTCCAATCCGGAGCAATTATGATTGGGGCTGTGACTAATTTCTGTTTCAGCACTTCAAAGGCTTCGATGCAAGCTTGATCTATCTTGAAGGGAACATCTTTCTCAAGGAGTAAACACAATGGTTTTGAAATTTTTGAGAAGTCCTTGATGAATCGACGGTAGAATCCAGCATGTCCGAGAAAACTTCTAACGCCTTTTACAGATGTCGGTGGAGGTAGCTTTTCAATGGTTTCGATCTTTGCCCTATCCACCTCTAGACCTGTGTCGGATACTTTGTGCCCCAGAATAATCCCTTCTCGCACCATAAAGTGGCACTTTTCCCAATTAAGCACCAGATTCGTTTCCACACAACGCTTCAGTACTAAGATGAGATTATTAAGACACAAGTCAAAACTATCACCGAATACAGAGAAGTCATCCATAAATACTTCCAAATTCTGCTCAACCATATCCGAGAAGATAGCCATCATGCATCGCTGGAATGTAGCCGGTGCATTACATAACCCGAAAGACATTCTCCGGAATGCAAACGTTCCATAAGGACATGTAAAAGTTGTTTTCTCTTGATCCTTCGGAGCTATCACTATCTGGTTATATCCTGAGTATCCATCGAGAAGGCAATAGAACTGATGACCGGACAACCTATCCAACATCTGATCGATAAATGGCAAAGGAAAGTGATCCTTGCGCGTAGCTTTGTTCAACTTGCGGTAATCCATACACACTCTCCAACCTGTAACCATTCTTGTAGGAATGAGTTCATTGTTTTCGTTCTCAACCACTGTCATTCCTCCCTTTTTAGGCACACATTGTATGGGACTTACCCAAGCACTATCTGAAATTGGATAGATAATACCGGCGTCTAACCACTTAATAATTTCCTTCTTCACCACGTCTTTCATAATCGGATTCAATCTTCTTTGTTGCTCAATGACCGGTTTTGCTCCTTCTTCAAGCAGAATTTTATGCATGCAAAACGACGGACTGATTCCCTTGGTGTCTGCTATTGTCCACCCAATTGCTGTTTTATACTCACGCAAAACCCTTAATAGTTTTTCTTCTTGAGATTTATTCAAATGCGCAGAAACTATTACTGGTAGTGTGTCCGAGTCTCCCAAGTAAGCATACCGTAGATGAGATGTAAGAGGTTTGAGTTCAAGCACAGGTGGCTCTTCCACTAACGGTTTGGACCTCTTTTCTCCTTCGTTCGGCCGGTCAAGTACATCAAATTGCCTGCTAAATTTCTGAGTAATAGGTACTGAGTCTAGAATCTTGACATACTCCCACTCATCTGGATCCTCAAAAGTATCTATCCCAACCAGAGCAGCTTCTAATGGATCTTCAACAATAATTGTCATGGTTTGTTCATTCACGATTTCATCAAGCAGGTCTATCCGTAAGCATTCCTCGCCCTCCTTAGGGAATTTCATCGATTTAAACACATTAAAGGTGACTTCCTGATCCTGAACTCTCATTGTCAATTCACCTTTCTGAACATCTATCAACGTTCTCCCTGTTGCTAAGAATGGACGACCTAGAATGATGGGAATCTCCTTATCCTCTTCGTAATCCAAAATAATGAAATCAGCCGGGAAGATGAATTTATCGACTTTAACCAAAATATCTTCCACAATACCCCTCGGATATGTCACTGATCTGTCTGCCAACTGCAAGCTGATGTTTGTCGGTTTTGGTGCCTTTAGCCCTAGCTGAGTGTAAACTGATAACGGCATTAAATTGATACTAGCTCCTAAGTCACACAATGCCATTCCAGAGAACTGGTTTCTAATTACACAAGGGATAGTGAAGCTTCCTGGATCCTTTAGTTTAGGTGGCAGCTTGTTTTGCAAAATTACGCTGCACTCCTCGGTAAGTGCCACCGTTTTGAATTCACCCAATTTTCTTTTCTTTAACAAAACATCCTTCATAAACTTTGCGTAACTGGGCATCTGTTCCAGGGCTTCTGCAAATGGTATATTAATGTGTAGTTTCTTGAAAACATCCAAAAATCTGGAAAATTGCTTGTCTAGCTTGGCTTTCTGCAATCTCTAAGGGAATGGTACGGGAGGCACTACACTATCTGGCTTGAGTTCCTTTAACTTTACCTCTGAACCTGTATCCTTCACCTTTTCTGATTCATTCACCTTACTTTTCACCAGGGCTTCCTCATCTTCATTCTCCACAACTGTTTTTGATTTAGAGTTTCCTTTAACAGCATCAGGCAGCTCTTTACCACTTCTTAAGGTGACAGCCTTGCAATGTTCCTTTCCTTCCGTTCTTGGGTTAACCTCTGTATCGCTTGGAAGTGCTCCTTGTGGTCGAGTATTCAAGACTTGAGCTAACTGTCCCAGCTGATTTTCCAAGTTCCTAATTGACACTACCTGGCTCTTCACATTCAAATCTACCTGAGTTAGCAACTTATCTTGATCATTCATTCTTTTCTCAGATGCTGTGATAAACCTTGCTAACGATTCTTCTAAATTCGGCTACCTTTCTGTATGTTGTGGAGCTTGGTTCTGAAAACCTGGGGGATTCTGAGTTCTAGGAGCTGGGTTTTGAACCTGAATGTTATTGCTCCATGAGAAACCCGGATGATTCTTCCACCCCGGATTTTATGCATTCTGGTATGGCTGTTGCTGTCTGTTATAACGCCCCACGAACTGTACCGATTCTGGATTAATGGCACAATACTCTGTCGGATGCACACTTGCACAAAGCTCACACACATATGCTACTTGCTGGACTTTCGCTTCTGCCAAAGCTTCAATCTTCTTAGACATGGCTGCCATCTGAGATGTTAGTGTCGTGACCGCATCTACTTCCAAAACTCCAGCTACCTTTTGTTGATTCATTTTGGAAGTCAGCCATTGATAATTATTTGCAGCCATAGTCTCTAACAAGGTGTAAGCTTCATCAAACTTTTTATCCATAAGAGCTCCTCCTGCAGCTGCATCAATGCATGTTCGAGTGTCATTATTCAGCCCATTGTAGAATGTCTGCACTTGTAGCCATTTGGGTAGCCCATGATGTGGACATTTTCTCAATAACTCCTTGAACCTTTCCCAAGCCTCGTATAGTGACTCTCCATGCTGTTGCCAAAATGTAGAAATCTCGTTTCTCAACTTAGCCGACTTAGCTGGCGGGAAAAATTTCGCTAGGAATTTTTGAGCTAAATCGTCCCACGTTGTGATGGACCCTGGCGGAAGTGAGTGCAACCAGCTCTTTGCTTTATCTCTCAGTGTGAACGGAAATAGACGTAATCTCACTTCATCATCTGTCACATTGGGATATTTGAAGGTATCACAAATCTCCAGGAAACTAACCAAGTGTTCGTTTGGATCATCATTGGCTAAACCCCCAAACTGTACCGCATTCTGAAGCATATGAATTGTTCCTGGCTTGATTTTGAAGGAATTAGCGGTGATGACTGGTCTCGTGATGCTCGATTTGATCTCGTCTATCTTAGGCATAGCATATTCCCTCAATGATTTTTGTTCTTCGTTAGCCATTTTTTCTTTCTCAAGTGTCTCCTGACAGAATTTTCTCAACTGACGAAGCTTGTTCTCAAGATTATCCTCACACTGCACGAGTTCTGGTTGTTTTGATCGCGTTTGCATAAACGAATCAAAAGTCACCTGAACAAGAAACAAAAGAAAAATAAGTTTGCTTAACTAGAACAGACTTAACTAAACTGATATTGAAAATTATTAACACAAATAATCCCCGAAAACGGCGCCAAAAACTTGTTGTCCGATTTAGATAACGACAATTACGTGCAAGTATACACGATCAACAAGTAATAAAGTGGTAAGAAAGAGTGTCGAAACCACATGAATTATTACGATTTAAATCTCCACTATCAATCTAAACTATGACTATTCTAGTAAGCAAGCGCCAATTGGTTGTTTGATTTAAATTAATTTAAATAATACGAAAACTGATAAGTATCACAAAGGTTGAAATTCAGATTTAAAAGATGAAGACTACAATTTCCCCAATTATATATCATAAATCAATATGTCTACGTCATTCAGTTATTCACTTCATTAGAGTTGTTAACAGGAATTCAATTTTATCTATAAGCCCTTTTCCAAGTGATCAAATAAATCTATCTAATCCAATTAACTCTACGATATTCCTATGCAGAATAACAGGATTAAACTCATTAAGCATCAATTCCCAATTGTTACGTGCAGTAAAGAGATATTCCTATTCACTTTACAAATCCAATTATTCAACACTTGCAAATAACTTAGAATACACGCTATCTTATTCAGTTCTAACCCTAGATTGCATCTCCCAAATTCACCTAAGGTATTCTGCTAATTGTTGGCCAAACAATTTAAACATTAAGCATGGAATATGATAGACAACTCAACTTGAATGAATAACTGAAATTTAAATAGAAAATTAATTCATCAATATAACTGGTTCAATTGCAGCCTTAATGTAAAGGTTTAGTTCATACTGACAATAGAAACTAGAAATTCAAAATAAGTCATCATAAATAATTACAAATTAAGGAGAAAAAGATTAAAAGAAAACTCAATATAATCCTTCGTCCTCCAATCTGAATTCTTCACGAAGCTTAGCTTGGTTCTCTATCTCCTTGCTCAGCTCTCAATCTTCAATCTTCGTGTGAGTAGATGTATGAATATCCTCGTCAATCCATGTTATATTCTTCTATTTATATCCTCCATAACCTCCTCAAGACTCCTTATCAGAATAGCAATCGAAATCCTTCCTAGCTTCCAACTCTCCAAAGTACCCGATTGCCAGCTTCTAATTTTTTTTCACCAGACGCAACCTCGCCCCGGCGATGAAATCCTTCACAAAAGTCTCGCCCCGGCGAGGAAATTATACTTGGACTTCTCGCCCCAGCGAGAATGCCCTGCACCCAGCCAGTTTTGCTTTCTTTGATCCTCAGCCAGCCGTAACCTACAAAAGAAATATAAACACAAATAAAAAGTTACTAAAACACTGAAAGACTAAAAAGAATCTCGCTAAAACGTATCTAACTCGTAGATTAAAACCTACTCATTAATTCTATATTAGTGGTCGTGGATAGATGATGAGATCCTGACCAGGCTCGCATCAAGCAATCAAGAGTCAATTCATGTTCCGGGTGTAGAACAAATGATCGTGAGTGATTGGGCTGAAAAGTACTCTAGAATACTTAATTTGAGGCTAAATTCAAGTGAATCGTGAGTAGAGGATAAATTCTATGATTTGGGATTACTAGATACAATATATTTAGTGAGACCAAATCAATGCAAGCCGATTCGTCATGCATTGCGCGGAATGAAAGAAAGAGATTCAAGCTTCGTGGCAAAGCATTAATCATTGGATATGATTCTAAGTTCATTCATTACGTTCTTCCAAAGATTCAAGTTCAGTGAAGGGAACGAAAGAGGAGCAAAGAATCACGTTTGGGACGTAAAAGGGCAAAATGGTGAAACCTGCCAGAGCAGCGTGCCCCGCGCCAAATTTGTACTAGAGGCAGCGCGCCTCGCGCCAAGGAGGTTTGAGGGTTTCCGCAGGTGTAGCGTGCCCCGCGCCGTAGCAAGGCCAATTCCAGCGCGCCCCGCGCTAGGGCATCAGCAAGTTCAGCGCGTTTTTTCGAGGCAACGCATTTTTCGAGATTTTCCAAGATTTAATTCCATGATTATAGAGATTTTTCATATCTTTTAGATTTCTAATGTAATTAGGATATTTATTAGATATGATTTGATTTCCATATTAATTAGTTAGGTAGAATTTGATTTCCAATTGGATTTCTATTCCTTTTAGGATTTAGGGTTTCTTTAGGGTTTATTCTATTAGTATAAATAGAATACATAAGTTGTGTAATTAGACATCATATTTATTCAATACAATTATTTGTGAGGTTTCTCATCTTTTGGTTCTTTAAGAATTCCTAGATTAATTTCTTAGTTTTCTTGAGATTCAATTATCGACTTATCATTCAACGGATCATAGTTGTTTGTGGTGTCATTCTACCGAACCATTAATCGTTGATTGTACCAAGGTTCCTGCTTCTTATAAGCACGGGATTTAGGTGTCGTTGGTGTCCATTCAACATAAGCTTCCAAGCGCAAATCAATTATACCAAGGTTCTCGTCTCAATATAGGCGAAGGGTTGAGGTGTTGTGAGCGTTTCACCTTATAACTTGCTGGAAACGATCCGGGGGACGACCACCTCACGCAAGCGTGCCGTGGAGTCTATCAATAGATTTTCTAAGATGGCACATTTTATTCCATTTTACAAAACCGATGATGCATCCCATATTGCTGATTTGTTCTTTAGAGAAATTGTGCGTTTGCATGGCATGCCTAGAACAATTGTTTCAGATAGAGATTCTAAATTTTTGAGTTATTTTTGGAAGACATTTTGGTGTAAGTTAGGTACTAAACTGTTATTTTCAACTACTTGTCATCCACAAATTGACGGTCAAACTGAGGTAGTAAATAAAACTTTATCTGTACTGTTAAGAGCTATTATTAAAAAGAACATTAAAGTTTGGGAAGAGTGTATACCGCATGTTGAGTTTGCTTATATCACTCTGCTACACAATTTTCACCATTCGAAATTGTATATGGTTTTAATCCGTTAACTCCATTAGATTTATTACCATTACCTTTGTCTGAATATACTAACATGGATGGAAAGAAAAAGGCTGAATTTGTTAGGCAGATACATGAGAAGGCGAGACTCAAAATTGAAAGGAGGACAGAGCAATATGCGAAACAGGCCAACAAGGGTCGACGTCAAATGATTTTTGAACCGGGAGAATGGGTGTGGTTACATTTGCGGAAGGAAATATTCCCAGATCAAAGACGGTCTAAATTTCTTCCAAGAGGAGATGGTTCATTTCAAGTTCTCGAGCGCGTCAATGATAATGCCTACAAATTGGATGTTCCTGGTGAGTATAACGTTAGTGCAACCTTCAACGTTACTGATCTTAGTCCGTTTGATGTAGGTGACGATTTGAGGACAAATCTTTCTTAAGAGGAGAGGTATGATGACGGCATCCTTGGTTCGGGAAGGGATGGCAACCATAGAGCGGATCCTATGTGCATGCCGGATGGACCTGTGATAAGAGCTCGGGCTAAACGATTCAAGGAAGGCCTTAATGGATTGATACAAGGCATGTGGAGCGAGGATAGATCAAGTGTAGAGTTTGAAGAGCAGGATTCTAAGGCTTTGCATTTGGTTCTAATGATACAAGCAAACACGCCAGGGTTGGGAACAATGGAAACAAGAGAAGTCGAGAATTTCCAAACTGCAGAGTTCTCGCCCCGGCGAGAAAATCAGGGCCAAAATTCTCGCCCTGGCGAGAACCTCTCTGTCCATTCTCACCCCGGCCTAATCCATTCTCGCCCCGGCCAAGATCTCTCTGTCTATTCTCGCCCTGACGAGAAAATCAGGGCCAAAATTCTCGCCCCGGCGAGAACCTCTCTGTCCATTCTCGCCCCGGCCTAATCCATTCTTGCCCCAGCCAAGATCTCTCTATCTATTCTCGCCCCGGCGAGAACTTCTAGTTCAAATTTCTCGCGCCGGCGAGAACAGTCGAATTTGGTTGGCGCGTTTTTCGAGGCAGACGCGTTTTTAAAATTTTATCGGATTTCTTTTCCTTAATTTTAGGGAATGCAGTATATTTTTATAATTCTATTGTAATTAGGATATTTTAAGATAGGATTTTGATTCCAAATCAATTGTTATTTCCTTTTTGGATTCTAGGGTTTCATAGTTAGTATAAATAAGTTTTATGCTTGTAATTCAAGAACACATTACAATTATTCTGAGTTTTATACAATTGAGAGCTATTCTCTGCTCTTTTTTTTTTGCTAAATATATTCTCTACTTTTGGTTCTTTGAGGAATTTCTAAGTTATTATTCTTAGTTTTTCTTTGAGATTCATAATTAACTTATCATACAACAAACCATAGTTATGTGTGGCGTTATTCTATCGCATCATACAGTCATACGGAGATTATCGTTTTCCATCTAAACGAGGGTCTAAGTGTTGTTGGTGTTCCATCCTACGCGAATTCAATTGCTTGATCGAATATATCAAGATTCTCGTCTCCATATTAGACGTTGGGTTAAGATTTCGAAAGAGTCCATCAATTTGCTTACTAGAAACGATCCGGGCGACGACCACCTCACGCAAGCGTGCCGTGGAGTCTATCATTAAGAGTCCTAGTACCTCGTTCTAGTTTGATTAACATCAACAGGAGCAATTCAATCACTATGACGTTCAAAATGATGTGTACATCTCACACAAGTCTCGATTTAGGGAGACCTTCTTATTGTTTCGTTAGTTTCCTTCAAATTATCAAAGAAAGAGGTGATTAGGAGTCTTATTACTTCGTTCTAGTTTGATTAGCATCAGAAGTAGCAATCCCATTATTATCGCGCTCAAAACGATGTGTACATCTCACACAAGTCTTGATTTAGGGAGACCTTGTTATTGGTTCATTACTTCCTTCAAATTGTCAAAGAAAGAGATGATTAGGAGTCATATTACTTCATTCTAGTTTGATTAGCATCTAAAGGAGCAATCTCATCACTATCGCGTTCAAAATGATGTGTACATCTCACACAAGTCTCAATTTAGGGAGACCTTCTTATTTTTTCGTTAGTTTCCTTCAAATTGTCAAAGAAAGAGGTGATTAGGAGTCTTATTATTTCGTTCTAGTTCGATTAGCATCAGAAGGAGCAAGCCGATTACTATCGCTTTCAAAACGATGTGTACATCTCAAACAAGTCTTGATTTAGGAAGACTTTCGTATTGGTTTATTAGTTCCTTCAAATTGTCAAAGAAAGAGGTGATTAGGAGTCTTATTACTTCATTCTAGTTTGATTAGCATCAGAAGTAGCAATCCCATTATTATCGCATTCAAAACGATGTGTACATCTCACACAAGTCTTAATTTAGGAAGACCTTGTTATTGGTTCATTACTTCCTTCAAATTGTCAAAGAAAGAGGTGATTAGGAGTCATATTACTTCGTTCTAGTTTGATTAGCATCTAAAGGAGCAATCTCATCACTATCGCGTTCAAAATGATGTGTACATCTCACACAAGTCTCAATTTAGGGAGACCTTCTTATTTTTTCGTTAGTTTCCTTCAAATTGTCAAAGAAAGAGGTGATTAGGAGTCTTATTATTTCGTTCTAGTTCGATTAGCATCAGAAGGAGCAAGCCGATTACTATCGCTTTCAAAACGATGTGTACATCTCAAACAAGTCTTGATTTAGGAAGACTTTCGTATTGGTTTATTAGTTCCTTCTAATTGTCAAAGAAAGAGGTGATTAGGAGTCTTATTACTTCATTCTAGTTTGATTAGCATCAGAAGTAGCAATCCCATTATTATCGCATTCAAAACGATGTGTACATCTCACACAAGTCTTAATTTAGGAAGACCTTGTTATTGGTTCATTACTTCCTTCTAATTGTCAAAGAAAGAGGTGATTAGGAGTCATATTACTTCGTTCTAGTTTGATTAGCATCTAAAGGAGCAATCTCATCACTATCGCGTTCAAAACGATGTGTA
This sequence comes from Aralia elata, assembly GCA_034770075.1. Lineage (NCBI taxonomy): Eukaryota > Viridiplantae > Streptophyta > Magnoliopsida > Apiales > Araliaceae > Aralia > Aralia elata. Next base: position 1,733,411 of record JAVJAP010000057.1, read on the forward strand.
CATCTCACACATGTCTCAATTTAGGGAGACCTTCTTATTGTTTCGTTAGTTTCCTTCAAATTATCAAAGAAATAGGTGATTAGGAGTCTTATTACTTCGTTCTAGTTTGATTAGCATCAGAAGGAGCAATCCCATTATTATCGCGATCAAAACGATGTGTACATCTCACACAAGTCTTGATTTAGGGAGACATTCTTATTGGTTCATTAGCTCCTTCAAATTGTCAAAGAAAGAGGTGATTAGGAGTCATATTACTTTGTTCTAGTTTGATTAGCATCAAAAGGAGCAATCCCATTATTATCGCGTTCAAAACGATGTGTACATCTCACACAAGTCTTGATTTAGGGAGACCTTCTTATTGGTTCATTAGTTCTTTCAAATTGTCGAAGAAAGAGGTGATTAGAAGTCATATTACTTTGTTCTAGTTTGATTAGCATCTAAATGAGCAATCTCATCACTATCGCGTTCAAAACGATGTGTACATCTCACACATATCTCGATTTAGGGAGTCCTTCTTATTGTTTCGTTAGTTTCCTTCAAATTGTTAAAGAAAGAGGTTATTAGGAGTCTTATTATTTCGTTCTAGTTCGATTAGCATTAGAAGGAGCAAACCGATTACTATCACTTTCAAAACAATGTGTACATCTCTCACAAGTCTTGATTTTGGGTTACCTTCGTATTGGTTCATTAGTTCCTTCAAATTGTCAACGAAAGAGGTGATTAGGAGTCATATTACTATGTTCTAGTTTGATAAGTATCTAAAGGAGTAGTCTCATTACTATCGCGTTCCAAACGATGTGTACATCTCACACAAGTCTCGATTTAGGGAGACCTTCTTATTGTTTCGTTAGTTTCCTTCAAATTGTCATAGAAAGAGGTGATTAGAAGTCTTATTATTCCGTTCTAGTTCGATTAGCATTAGAAGGAGCAATCCGATTACAATCGCTTTCAAAACGATGTGTACATCTCACACAAGTCTTGATTTAAAGAGACCTTCGTATTGGTTCATTAGTTCCTTCAAATTGTCAAAGAAAGAGGTGATTAAGAGTCCTATTACTTCGTTCTAGTTTGATTAGCATCAGAAGGAGCAATCCCATCACTATCGCGTTCAAAACGATGTGTACATCTCACATAAGTCTTAATTTAGGGAGACCTTCGTATTGGTTCATTAGTTCGTTCAAATTCTCAAAGAAAGATGTGATTAAAAGTTCTTTTACCTCGTTCTAGTTTGATTAACATCAAAAGGAGCAATCCAATCACTATGGATCCTCTGTTTCATGAATATCAGTTCGTTCTGGATTTGGGTCATCTTGATTTGTGTGGTTTTCAAATCTAGACATCTTACTTAGTTTTCCTATCCGTTCATATCCAGTTTTGAGTGACCCCTGTTGTGTTTCATCGTCGGACCAATTGTGATCACACGATTTGGGATCCTTAATATCGGATTTGGGTGATGGTTTTCGCAGATGGCTGATTTCGGTGTGATTTCCGACTTGAATGTTTGTTTTATTGCTTATCTCTTAACATTCAGATTTTGATAAACTTCACGGCACGCTTGCGTGAGGTGGTTGTCGCCCGAATCGTTTCTAGTAAGCAACTTTGATGGAACTCTATCGATATCTTAACCCAACGTCTATTTAGAGACGAGAATCTTGGTAAATTCGATCAAGCAATTGAATTCACGTGGAATGAAACACCAACAACACTTAGACCCTCGTTTCGATGGAAAACGATAATCTCCGTATGATTGTATGATGCAATAGAATAACGCCACACACAACTATGGTTTGTTGTATGATAAGTTAAATATGAATCTCAAAAGAAAAACTAAGAAAACTACTTAGAAATCCTTCAAAGAACCAAAAGTAGAGAATAACTCTCAAGTATGAATAAACTCAGAATATTATTGTTGATCATCCAATTACAATAACCATGTAACATATTTATACTAGTAGAAATAAACCCTAATTTAGCAAAAAAAACCCTAATTACAAAAGGAATTGAAATACTAGTAAATAACCAATTTGAAAGTAATTTTCATCTAACAAACATCCTAATCAACTTAGAATTATGATAGATATGATAAATCCCTAAAAATAGGGAAAGAAATCTGATAATAATCTTCAAAAACGCGTTCCTCAAATTCCGTACCGCGTGACCGGCGCAGAGCACGCTTGAAAATGAAAAGGAATGGCGCGGGGCGCGCCAGACATGTAGAAGCTCAAATCAGCACGACACGGGGCACGCTAAAACAGTGCGAGGCGCGTGTTAGGTTTGTATAAGCGCGAACATGCAATCAAATTACATAAATAGTGCGGAAGCGCGATAAAATCGGATTTTAAAATTTTATACAAACCATCACCAAGATCAATACTTGTGCTCAATTAACGATATAAACGAAAGATAAAGAGAATAAGAATTATACCCTCGTAGAACAAAGCTTCCTCGGGTACAAGTTCAACTCCTAGTCCTTCGTGTTCTCCTCGAATGCTATGGTGTGATTCCTTCCTTTGATCAACGTTAGCCACCCAAGTGTTTGGCCTCTAGAGGTGATCCACCAAGGAAGAACAAGTATTCAAGAAGTTGGGTATTTGGCAAAACCCTAGTTTCTATCTCTATAGAAATTGCTCTCCACAATCTAATGCAAGAGTGTGTGTAACCCTAATCTATGATAAGACTCCTCTTATTTATAGATGTAGGAATAACCCTTCCCTAAACTATTTAGGATTAGGGTTTGTATTATAATTAAACTGCTTTAATTAATAATGCTCCTAATCCAATTAGGAATTCATGGGAGAGTAATTCTATTAATTAATTCCCAATCCCTATTAGAAATTAAATAATAGTAATAGTAATAATAATAATAAGACTCCTCTTATTAATTTATATTTAATATTTCCAAAATATTAAATAATAAATATTAAGCTATTTAATTTATTCTATCTCCATAGATTAAATTAAATACACTTAACTTATTATTACAATTATGCCATTTACTTCTTAAATAAATGTTTTTCTTTTGCGGTGTGACCCTTTAGGTTCTCCATATTAAACCGGTTGTGAATAAATCAATTAGAACAATTCTAATCTTATTTAAATAAATAAATTAAACTATTTAATTCATTTAAATAAATAATATTTATTCTACAATAAGGGTAAGCCCCCTTAGCGATCAACGACTTTCCAGATAATATAGATTTCAACATTAATCACAAAAGAACCTTTGAGTACATAGTTACTGTACAATTCAATCCTTCTACCATACAATGTCCCAATTAAATATAAGACATGGATTTACTGTCAAGTCTTATTTTATTTAATTATATGTATTTCGATTCCCAAATGCACAACTCTAATTAATGCAAATTAGAAACTCCTTTCTAATTTCATTCTGCCTTGGCCAAGGACTACTAAGTTATCATTTATTGAATCACATAGGACATTCACATCTGTTACTAGACGAGGTAGATTCTTTGTTGATCATTCACCTATCTCCATGTATAACTAATTATACCCAATCATACCCTTTGATATACCCCAAAGGTCTTAAGGGACATGTCAAAGTATAACTCATCATACACAAGATACTATGATGATCTCAAGTCCAAGGATCACTTGTACAACTATCACTATAGGAATTCCTATTGACAGGCGAGTAAAACTCCATTAGGTATTCCTTAGCGAGCCACGTTCAGTGAACTTATTCTCCAATAAGCACCTACATACTTGCTTTAGTGTCTCCACACAAATGATTATGAGATCAATCATCCTCTTCATAAGAGCAAGCAACGTATGTACTAATCTATCCGGATTCACTAATCCCCAATTCAGTAATCCAACGATTAGGAACAATTTTAGTTTGTGAGCTATCTTGAATTTCGATCTCATTAGCATGATCACAATCATGATTCTAAAAGCATTGCTCAAAACTATGGGTTTATCACATTTAATATAACAGCACTATGTAGATAATGTAAAATGCCTTTTAAGAAAATCAATTCTTTTATTAATAAATGAATAAGATTACAAAGTATATGCTACATCATATCAAATATGATTGGCTTGTGTGCATACTACTTTCAGCGCGCTGCCTTCTGTAGGACCTGCGCGGGGCGCGCTGTATTAAGCTCAAAATTGGCGCGGGGCCGCCAGGCTAGAACTTTTGGATTTCTTGGCTAATCCCTGATTCTTGGCCTGGAATACACATTTGTATCATATTCACGAGCTTAGACTCCAACTCCAAAACCTTCATCCTGGAATCTTCATCCTTCCAAGCTTTTTGAATCAATCCGTTAATCCCCTCCTTGAAGCATTTAGCCCGAGCTCTCGTCACAGGTCCAACTGGAACTCGCACCGAATTCGCTCCATAGCTCTAATCCTTGTCCAAGCTAGGCATGTCCTCATCATTCCTCTCCTCTTGAAAAGGATTTGTCCTCCAATCATCACCTACATCAAACGGACTTAGATCAGAAACGTTAAATGTAGCACTAACGTTATACTCATTCCAAAAAGCCTCCACTGCTGATCTGTCCCTCCTTCACTCGCTGCTTTGATTTTTGGGATGTTGTGTCTCCTCTGCTAGTATGCTCTTGTCCTTGGTTTGTCCTGCTGCTGGGTCTGGCTTTTGCTGGTTGGGTGCTTTCTTCTTGTGCCACAGTTGTGTTCGCCGCTCTTCGCCCTGGCTTGGTTCTGCCCTGGTTGGGATGGAAGTTGCTACTTTGTTCCTTGCTTCTGGATTGTTTTTAGTACTTGGTTCTGTGTTGCTGATGGATCTGGCTTTTGTAGTTTTCGCCATCTGCCCTGTTTGGGATGGTTGCTCTGCTTTGTTCCTCTTGCACTTGGTTGGGTTGCCTCAGTTTGCTGATTCTGGGCTTGGTTGGGGGTTCGGCTGCTGTTGGTTGTATTCTGCTTCTGTTGCTTCAGCCCTTTTGCTGCAGCTGGGCTGCTGCTGGCCTGTGTTGTTGCTGTGGTTGGTTGGTTAGGGCTTGTGTGTTCGTTGGCCTCCGAGTTTGGTTGCTGGGTTCGGGGGCTGTGATCTTTTTGGCTGTTGTGCTGCTGCATGTCCTCCAGTTGATTGCTCGGGTTGGCCTTGTGGTTGGACTGTTGGTATGCTTGGGTTCGCTTTTGGCTTGAGCTTATGCTTGGTTTTGTCTTTTGTCTGTTGTTCTGCTGGTGACGCTGTGATCCTCTCTTCCCTTTTCTTCCTGCTTCTGTTGGTGTGCTTTGGCTTCCTGTTCTCCATGGCTACGGCTGCGAGCTTGGGTCTGGCGAACTTGCAGTTTCCTCTGCAGCAATTAGTCGGTGTCTGCCCCTTTTTGCTGTGTTTGCGGATGGCGCTGGTGCTTTCTTGTTCTGCCTGCTAGTTCTGCTTGGGGCTAGGGGTTGGGCGGTGGTTCTGCTGCCGGCAGCTGCTTTGTATGGCTGCTGTTGTTTGCAGCTTGTTCTTCTCCTGTGCTGCTGCGTATTGGTTGTGCCAGCTGCTGGCCCTTGGGCAGTAATTGCCGCTGCTTGTCTTCTGGTTTCCTTTGGGCTGTTTCGCCTTACGAGTTTGTCTTTTGTTAGTGTGTTGTTTTCGTTTACTCTTGGCTCGTTGCTTGGTAGGTTTCTTTCAGTCAGTCAGGGGCTCTTCCGTTCCTTGTTGTTGTTTGGTTTCTTTCTGCATGAGGGGCTATTGTTGGGTTTGTTGGTCGGCTGATTAGTTGTTGGTGGCTGGGATTTCACTGTCGTTGGTGAGTCTGCTGCTGCTGGCTGTGCGGCTGGCTGTGCTGCCATGCTTGCTAGGTTCGGCCTGGTTGCTGCGTTTTGTTTGTTCCCGGGTCTTTCCTTGCTGCTTCTACTTTTGGGGTTTTCCTCTCTGGGTTGCTGTTGATTGCTGCCAGCTGCAGTATACTGCAACCTGCTCCTGTTGCATGGCTGCGTCCTTGGGCTGGTTGGCTTTGGGGTTCTGCTCTGTTCTTGTTCTTGTTCTTATTACTTCAGCTGGGCGGGGTGGTTTCTGGTTGGCTGCTGCTGGGTCTGGTTCTTGTGGCTACTGCTGCGGTCCATTGCGTCTGGCGTGTTGCCGATTGTCTTGCTGCAGTTGGCTACGTCATGTTGCATGCTGGTTCTGCTTGGGGCTGAGCACAGTCTCTGCTGCTGCTCCTTTTTTGTCTTCCTGCTGACTGTGCAGCGTCTACAGCGTGTGCTGCTTGTGCTTGTGATTGTGCTACTGCGGTTGTGCTAGCTGATGGCCCTTGTTCACCATTCTGTTTTTATGGGTTGTTTCGCCCAATGAGTTTTTTCCTGTTATCTTTTGACGTATCTCTCTTTTTTCGATATACTTTTGCCATCACTGGGCCTGTCCTCTGATGGTCATGGTATATCTTGGTCGGGGTCTCCCCCTTGTTTGTACATTCTCTCTCTTTCTATTTAATTTTAATTTAGCAAAAAAAATGAATGGACCATCTCCCCTCGGAAGTAATTTTGATCGTCTTTGAGCCGGAAACCTTTCCTTCCTCATATGAAGCCAAACCCACTCTCCCGGTTCAAAGATCACTTGACGTCGACCCTTGTTGGCTTGTTTAATATATTGCTCTATCCTCCTCTCAATGTTAAGCCTTGCCTTTTTATGTATCTGCTTAACAAATTCAGCCTTTTTCTTTCCATCCATGTTAGTCAGTTCAAAAATAGGTAATGGCAATAAATCCAACGGTGTCAAAGGATTAAAACCATAAACAATTTCAAATGGTGAAAATTGTGTAACAGAGTGAACAGATCGATTATATGCAAACTCAACATGTGGTAGACACTCTTCCCAAACTTTAATGTTCTTTTTGATAATAGCCCTTAACAATGCAGATAAAGTTCTATTAACTACTTCTGTTTGACCATCAGTTTGTGGGTGACAAGTAGTGGAAAATAACAGTTTAGTACCTAACTTACACCACAATGTCTTCCAAAAATAACTCAAGAACTTAGTATCTCTATCAGAAACAATTGTTCTAGGCATGCCATGCAAACGCACAATTTCCCTAAAGAATAAATTAGCTACATGAGAAGCGTCATCAGTTTTGTGACATGGAATAAAATGTGCCATTTTCGAAAACCTATCCACGACCACAAATATCGAATCATGACCACGCTTAGGCCTAGGTAAACCTAACACAAAATCCATAGATATATCAATCCAAGGTTCATTAGGTATAGGCAATGGCGTATACAATCCATGAGGTTGAACACGAGACTTAGCTTGTTTACACGTAATTCATTTATCATAAATTCTTTCCACATCTCGTTTCATATGAGGCCAATGAAAATGTTCTTTCAAAACAGATAAAGTCTTTTCAACACCAAAATACCCATTAAACCTCCCCCATGTGATTCCCTAATCAACAACTCTCGTAAAGAACATGCAGGTATACACAACTTATTTTCCCGAAATAGGAAACCATCAACTTTAAAGTATTTACCTACAGTATTCTTTTCACAAGATTTAAACTCTTCACAAAAATCAAGGTCATTAACATACAACTCTTTAATTCGTTCGAAACCAAGCAATTTTGTATCAAGAGTATTTAATAATACGTACCTTCTTAAAAGAGCATCAGCAACAACATTCTCCTTACCCTGTTTGTATCGGATGACATATGGAAATGTCTCGATAAATTCCATCCACCGGGCATGTCACTTGTTCAACTTATGCTGTCCCTTCAAGTATTTCAAAGATTCATGATCAGTGTGAATCACGAACTCTTTTGGCCAAAGGTAGTGTTGCCACGTCTCTAAAGCTCGAACCAATGCATACAATTCCTTATCATATGTTGGATAGTTCAAAGATGCTCCACTCAATTTCTCACTGAAGTATGCTACTGGCTTTCCTTCTTGCATCAGTACCGCTCCAATTCCTATACCTGAAGCATCACACTCAATCTCAAAAGTTTTAGCAAAGTTAGGAAAAACAAGCAAAGGCGCATTAGTCAATTTATCCTTAATTAAATTAAAAGCATTTTCCTGTTCATCACCCCCACTTAAACCCTACACTCTTCTTGATCACTTCAATCAATGGTGTTGTGATGTCGCTAAAGTTCTGCACAAAACATCGGTAGAAACTCGCGAGTCCATGAAAATTACGAACTTTACTCACATTTGTCGGACTCGGCCACTCACGGATTGCACGTATCTTTTCATCATCAACCTGTATTCCCAGTGAACTAATAACAAAATCAAGAAACACAACTCTATCCGTACAAAACGTGCACTTTTCCATGTTAGCAAACAACTTCTCTTTTCTAAGAACATCTAAAACAGATTTTAAATGCAATGCATGTTCTCCCAAGTTTCTGCTATATATCAAAATATCATCAAAATAAACTACCACAAATTTTCCAATGAATGATCGCAAAACATGATTCATCAATCTCATGAAAGTGCTAGGTGCATTAGTTAAACCAAAAGGTAACACTAACCACTCATATAAACCATATTTTATTTTGAAAGCAGTTTTCCATTCATCACCCTCTTGCATTCTAATTTGATGATACCCACTTTTCAAATCAATTTTAGAAAATATACATGACCCATGCAATTCATCTAACATATCATCCAAACGTGGAATAGGATGTCGATATTTTACCGTAATATTATTCACCGCTCGACAATCTATGCACATGCGCCATCTCCCATCTTTTTTAGGCACTAAGATCACCGGAACTGCACATGGACTCATGCTCTCTCTAACGAACCCCTTTTCCATTAGTTCGCCCACTTGCTTTTACAACTCCTTCGTCTCCTCGTGATTGCTCTGATAAGCTGGACGGTTTGGAATGGTTGCACCGGGTACGAAGTTAATTTGATGCTCGATTCCCCGAATAGGTGGTAATCCTTGTGGAACTCCTCGGGAAACACATCCTTATAATACTACAAAAGAGATGAAACAACACTAGGCAAAGAAGAATCGTTAGCGTTAGAATTCAAAAGCGCCTCCTTATACCGAACTATAACCATCGGCTGTTTAGTATCTAAAGCTCGCCTCACATCGCTCTTTTTTGCATAGATATTTGTTTTTCGCTCCTCATCCGTTCTTTTCTCTCTTTCTTTTTCTCTCTTATTTTTCCCCTCATTATTTTTTTTCTCATTATTTTTCTTTTCTTCACTCTCTTTCCTTTTTTTATGATCTCTCTGCAGATGAATTTGATCCTCATGCACCTGTTGTGGCGACATAGGGCATAAAGTAACCCTCCTTTTATTGTGAACTAAAGAATATTCATTTGTAAAGCTAACATGCTTCACACGCCTGTCAAATTGCCACGGTCGACCAAACAATATGTGACCCGCCTGCATTGGAACCACGTCACAAAAAATTTCATCCACATACTTCCCAATAGTAAATGGCACCAACACCTGTTTAGTCACTTTAATCTCATTACTGTCGTTAAGCCATTGCAATCGATACGGTTGAGGATGTTTGGTTGTGGAATGCCCCAATTTCTCTACCATAACCTTACTTGCTACATTCGTGCAACTACCCCTATCTATCATGACACAACAAATTTTTCCATTCACAAGGCACCTAGTATGAAATAAATTTTCACGCTGCTCACCGCTTTCCTCCTTCACTTGTGCACTAAGCACCCTTCTCGTCACCAAAACTTCCCCAAATATTGCAACTTCCCTATTTTCTATCTCCTCTAATGGTAGCATAGAATCAGTGTCACTGTCTTCCTCCTCGGTCTCTATTTCACCATTATCAAGTAACAACATTGTCCGTTGATTTGGACATTGACTCGCAATATGGCCCTTGTCTTGACACTTAAAACATTTAATATCACCATTACGACTAAAAGAAGGAGGGTCAAGTTTACCTTGCACTCCCATATTAATCGTCTCCGTTTTTGGCTCAAACTTGGGTTTGCTTACGGCTGGCTTCTCCTCTCGCTTTCCAACATTAGACTTCCATGATAATCTTGAATTAGGTATCGAACGTTGGCTACCTCTCCTCTTAAGCTGTTTCTCAATCTTGATAGCCATTTGAACCATATCCTCCAATAGCAAGTAATGTTGTCGTTCCATTAAGTCTGCAATCTCCCAATTTAATCCCGCTGAAAACCTAGCCATTGTTGATTCACCATCCTCATTGATGTTTGCCCTAGCCATTAACATCTCTATTTCTTTGTAATAATCTTCTATGCTCCTACTACCTTGCTTCAAGCTTTGCAAACTCCGAACTAGCTCTCGGTGATAGTAATCTAGAACGAACCTCTTTTTCATCAAAGTCTACATATCTTCCCAAGTTTCAATTGGACGTTCTCCACATCTCCTCCGGCTGATCATCAACTGATCCCACCAAGTAACAGCATAAGCTGAGAATTCTGTGGCGGCGAGTTTTACTTTCTTTATCCCTGAGTAGTTATTTTTATTTTTTTATTTATTTTTTTATTTTTTTGCTAATTTGGTTTAGTTGTATAGATAAGAAGAGAATTATACAACAGCAAAGGGGCATACCCCAGACTATAGCAAGATCATCTAGAGACAACACAACAGAGGAGCTAGCTATAGTGAAAGTAGTATGCACACAAGCCAATCATATTTGATATGATGTAGCATATACTTTGTAATCTTATTCATTTATTAATAAAAAGAATTGATTTTCTTAAAAGGCATTTTATATTATCTACATGGTGCTGTTATATTAAATGTGATAAACCCATAGTTTTGAGCAATGCTTTTAGAATCATGATGGTGATCATGCTAATGAGATCTAAATTCAAGATAGCTCACAAACTAAAATTGTTCCTAATCGTTAGATTACTAAATTGGGGATTAGCGAATCCGGATAGATTAGTACATACGTTGCTTGCTCTTAGGAAGAGGATGATTGATCTTATAATCATTTGTGTGGAGACACTAAAGCAAGTATGTAGGTGCTTATTAGAGAATAAGTTCACTGAACGTGACTCGCTAAGGAATACCTAATGGAGTTTTACTCGCCTGTCAATAGGAATTCCTATAGTGATAGTAGTACAAGTGATCCTTGGACTTGAGATCATCATAGTATCTTGTGTATGATGAGTTATACTTTGACATGTCCCTTAAGACCTTTGGGGTATATCAAAGGGTATGATTGGGTATAATTAGTTGAACATGGAGATAGGTGAATGATCAATAAAAAATCTACCACGTCTAGTAAAAGATGTGAATGTCCTATGTGATTCGATAAATGACAACTCAGTAGTCCTTGGCCAAGGCAGAATGAAATTAGAAAGGAGTTTCTAATTTGCATTATTTAGAGTTGTGCATTTGGGAATCGAAATGCATATAATTAAATAAAATAAGACTTGACAGTAAATCCATGTCTTATATTTAATTGGGACATTGTATGGTAGGAGGATTGAATTGTACGATAACTATTTATTCAAAGGTTCTTTTGTGATTGATGTTGAAATCTATATTATCTGGAAAGTCGTTGATCGCTAAGGGGGCTTACCCTTATTGTAGAATAAATATTATTTATTTAAATGAATTAAATAGTTTAATTTATTTATTTAAATAAGATTAGAATTGTTCTAATTGATTTATTCACAACCGGTTTAATATGGAGAACCTAGAGGGTCACATCGCAAAAAGGAAAATATTTATTTAAGAAGTAAATGGCATAATTGTAATAATAAGTTAAGTGTATTTAATTTAATCTATGGAGATAGAATAAATTAAATAGCTTAATATTTATTATTTAATATTTTGGAAATATTAAATATAAATTAATAAGAGGAGTCTTATTATTATTATTACTATTACTATTATTTAATTCCTAATAGGGATTGGGAATTAATTAATAGAACTATTATTTATTTCCTAATAGGGATTGGGAATTAATTAATAGAAGTACTCTCGCACAAATTCCTAATTGGATTAGGAGCATAATTAATTAAAGAAGTTTAATTATAATTGAAACCCTAATCCTAAATAGTTTAGGGAAGGTTTATTCCTACATCTATAAATAAGAGGAGTCTTATTATAGATTAGGGTTACACACTCTTGCATTAGATTGTGGAGAGTACTTACAATTTCTATAGAGATAGAAACTAGGGTTTTGCCAAATACCCAACTTCTTGAATACTTGTTCTTCCTTGGTGGATCACCTCTAGAGGCCAAACACTTGGGTGGCTAACGTTGATCAAAGGAAGGAATCACACCGTAGCATTCGAGGAGAACACGAAGGACTAGGAGTTGAACTTGTACCCGAGGAAGCTTTGTTCTACGAGGGTATAATTTCTTATTCTCTTTCTCTTTCGTTTATATCGTTAATTGAGCACATTGATCGATCATGGTGATGGTTTGTATAAAAATTAAAAATCTGATTTTATCGCGCTTCCGCACTATTTATGTAATTTGATTGCATGTTCGCGCTATATACAAACCTAACAGTGGTATCAGAGCCTAATCATGTGCTAATTATCGATCTAGATGATTCCATGTATGAATTGATATGCGAAACGTTCGAAATTTTGGGCAAGAAAAATTTTTCTGGATCAGCGATACGGCGTAGCTGCGCCGGCTCCAGTTCATTCTGGGGCGCAGCTGCGCCAATACCCAGAATCAATTTTTTCTGGGGTTCAGCGCAGCTGCGCCGGTTCCCTGTTCATTCTGGGCGCAGCTGCGCCGGACATCAGAATCCGATTTTTTTTCCTTCAATTGAAATAAATGGTTTATTTAATTGATAAAAGTTTAAAATAAAAGAGTTTATTTTATCTGAAATAGGATTTTAGATTGCTAAAATTAAAGGAGTTTAATTTGAATTTGGTTTTTGATTAAAATAAAAGAGTTTATTTTGTTTCAAAACTGAATATTAGCAAAACTTTTGCCCATTAATTGATATCAATGCATATATAGAATGGTTTTATTATTCATGAGATGCATGTTATTTATTGATACATATAGAGATATGTATGATAATAAATAGGGATTTATTATGGACTATTGACCAATGTGTGATTGGATTTATTTTAGTGGATGCTTGAATGTATGAGTTTTTATAAATGGGGTCTGCGTACCTCGTCTTCTCTAATTTTTCTTAATGTAAATTCTATCTCCCTCCTATGTACTTCCCCTTGACTGCTGATCAAGGTTTCTATTTATTGTAAATAGTTTATGTAATAGGAATAGTTAGAATTAATTTTGAAGAATTGGAGACAAAGTAGAAAGGAGCGCTTGAAGACCCGTTTGTATTGGAGCCCGGGTTTTAATGTAATAGTTATATTTAAATTTAATTCTTGCACCCTAGGTTTGACCTTTTTGGTTCACTTGGTGGCTCTAGTGAACCAAACTAGAATAACAGTCCATAATCAATCCGGGTAAAATATAGTATTCTATATGTGCATGCTTACTATATATATATTATATATTATCCAACATGTTTCGCATGTAAAATAATATGACGCGTATTTTATATATATATGTGCATGCGCGCTAATCAAGATGAGACTAATAATAACAAACTCCTCAAAGGAATCATATTAAGTCCCAAGCGTTTAAAGATATTTGGAATATCGAACGTCGCCTTCTAGCATGGTAAAGCAATAGAGTATTAAATGTTTAATATGAGTTTGTTGCGTCACCACAAGGCAAGTATTAAATATTTAAGATGTTGCTTTATCACATTTGATGCTTATAAATAGACTGAACGATGTTGTTTTGTTGTGTCACCACAAGGACAGTGTTTTTCTTTCGAATATATGGAAGTGCTAGGTTGGACTTAACTTGGATAATTTTGATTCGGATGTGTCACCACTTGATCAAAATAATCTAAGAGGCAAAATAAAAGGAGTTATATAGTGATGTAATTGACAATAGTTGTCTACCTATTTATTTATATATCGTTTGTTGTGTCACCACAAGGCTATATACATTTGAAATGGGATCCTTAATCTCACTAGCAAATCTTTAATTAGAATTGCCGAAATATATATTGAGGGTAATATAGTTTGATGAAAATAGTGGGAGATACCAATTTAAAATAAAGACCTAATTTATTTTGGTAATTAATAAATTGAATGTATGCTAAAATGTTGTCTATTTCACATGCAGAATTTAAAAATGTCAAACTCACTATCACTGCGTAGCATACTTGATGCTAACAAACAGACCGGACCGAATTACACGGACTGGTTAAGGAATCTGAGAATTGTTCTCACTGCTGAAAAGATTTCTTATGTCCTAAATTCGCCTGTCCCTGCAAGTGTTGCAGAAACAGCCTCTGAGGAAGAGATTGCTACTTTCAGAAAGTGGCAAGATGATGCAATCTTGGCTCAATGCATCATGCTCGCATCCATGAGTAACGAGCTTCAGCATCAGCATGAAACTATGGATGCTCCTATTATGTTGCTGTATCTCAAAGAGTTGTATGGTGAGCAAAGTAGGACTGCTAGATATCAGATATCTAAGGAGCTCTTCTGATCTCGTATGACCGAGGGCACTGCTGTTGAGACTCATGTCCTTAAGATGATCAATTTGATTGAACAACTTGGAGAGCTAGGGTTTGTGATGGATGGGGAGTTAAGCCAAGATTTGATCTTGCAGTCACTCCCGGACACCTTCTCACAATTTGTTGTGAATTTTCACATGAATAAGTTGGACGTCAGCTTGCCTGAGTTACTTAACATGTTGAAAACTGCTGAAGGTCACTTCTCATCCAACAAGAACCAAGTATTACTAGTGGATGATTCTTCTAAGAAAAGGAAGAGGCCCAACGTATCTTCTGAAAAGAAGAAAAACAAGAAGGCTAAGGGCAAGGCGAAGAGGAAGGATAAAAAGAAACCTGATCCAGATAGCAAAGGAATTTGCTACCATTGCAATAAGCCGGGACATTGGAAGAGTAACTGCAAGGAGTATCTTGCGGACCAAAAGAAGCTTGGAGAAGCTTCGACTTCCGATCTAGGTTTGTTCATGATTGAAATTAATTTTTCTGAAAGTCAAAATTCTACTTGGGTATTGGATACCGGCTGTAGTTCTCACATATGTAATAATATGCAGGGACTAAGCAGAAGTAGAAAGCTGAACAAGGATGAAGTCGTCCTACGAGTGGGAAATGGAGCAAAGGTTGTTGTATTAGCTGTAGGGACTTATTGTTTAGCGCTGCCTTTGGGCAAGTCCATTAGTTTAAATAATTGTTATTTTGTTCCAACACTCATTAGAAACATTATTTCAATTTCTGTATTGGATATGGATGGTTTTGATATTATAATAAAGAACAATGGTTGTTCTATTTATAATAAAAATGTTTTATATGGTGTTGGTAATTTACTGAATGGACTTTACATACTTGACTTGCATGAAAATATACTTCAAGTTGAACAAACTAAGAAAAGAAAAAGAGATGATGTTAATTATACCTTTATGTGGCACTGTAGACTCGGTCATATCAATGAAACAAGATTATCCAAGTTGCATAAAGATGGGCTTTTAGAGCTATCTGATTGCGAATCATATCCAACTTGTGAATCTTGTTTCATGGGTAAAATGACTAAATCTCCTTTTACTGGAAAAGGAGAAAGAGTTACAGAGTTATTAGCGTTGGTATACACAGACGTATGTGGACCTATGACAACAAATGCACGAGGAGGGTATTCTTATTTTATTACTTTCACTGATGATCATTCTAGATTTGGATATGTGTATTTAATGAAATACAAATCTGAATCGTTTGAAAAGTTCAAAGAATTCAGAAGTGAAGTAGAGAAGCAAACTGGTAAGAGTATTAAGATTCTTTGATCGGATCGAGGAGGTGAATACTTGACCAATGAGTTTCTAAGTTGTCTCAAAGGAAATGGTATAATCTCACAATGGACTCCACCAGAAACGCCACAGTTGAATGGTGTATCTGAAAGGAGAAATCGAACATTGTTGGACATGGTTCGTTCCATGATGAGTTTTACCGACCTTCCAGTATCCTTCTGGGGTTATGCTCTAGAATCGGCTGCATACCTACTTAACAAGGTACCTACCAAATCCGTCCCAAAGACTCCATATGAGATATAGACAGGGAGGAAACCAAATCTTAAGCATGTTAAGACTTGGGGTTGTCCAGCTTATGTCAAAAGATTTGAGCATGATAAGCTGAAGACTAAATTCGACAAATGTAGATTCGTGGGATACCCTAAAGAAACATCAGGGTATTATTTCTATCATCCTACTAATCAAAAGGTGTTTGTTGCGAAACACGCTGCCTTCTTAGAAAAGGAGTTTATCCTCGAAGGGGTCAGTGGGAGTAAGATATATCTTGAAAAAGTTCAAGAACCACAAAATACTACGGATCAAAGTCAGGTACCTGACCAAGTAGAAAAACCTACTGTACCACAACCTATTCGTAAATCTGGAAGAGTACCAAAGATACCTGAGAGGTATGGATTCATCATAGAGGATGATGATGAGGTACGCATCATAGATGATGATGATCCATTAACTTACGAAGAGGCTATGAGTAGTGATGACTCAGAGAAATGGCTAGAAGCCATGAAATCCGAGATGGACTCCATGTATGAAAACCAAGTATGGACTTTGGTTTCACCACCTGAGGGCATTAAGCCTATTGGGTGTAAATGGGTCTTTAAGAGAAAGACTGGAGCATATGGCAAGGTAGAGACCTATAAGGCCCGACTGGTTGCAAAAAGGTTTCAAACAAAGACAAGGAGTTGACTATGATGAAACCTTCTCACCAATAGCTATGCTCAAGTCCATTCGGATTTTGCTTGCAATTGCAGCTTATTATGACTACGAGATCTGGCAAATGGACGTGAAAACGGCCTTCCTCAATGGAGAGCTTGAGGAGAATGTATATATGATACAACCAGAGGGTTTTGTTTCAACGGTTGGAACAAACCAAGTCTGTAAGCTACAACGATCCATTTATGGATTGAAGCAAGCTTCTCGAAGATGGAACATTCGTTTTGATGAGATAATCAAAAGGTTTGATTTTATCAAAAATGAGGATGAACCTTGTGTGTACAAGAAGGTTAGTGGGAGCGCTGTTTCATTTCTTGTATTATATGTTGATGACATATTACTGATAGGGAATGATGTTCCTATGCTACAGTCGATCAAAATTTGGTTATCTAAACACTTCTCCATGCAAGACTTGGGTGAGGCATCCTATATTTTGGGGATAAAGATCTATAGAGATAGATCTAAAAAGATGCTAGGCTTGACCCAAGAAAAGTACATTGACTCGATGCTAAAGAAGTTTAGCATAGAAGATTCCAAGAGAGGTCTCATGCCGATGAGCCATGGAATACATCTCTCCAAGAAACAGGCCCCAAAGACACCTGAGGAGAGAGACCGGATGAGTAAGATTCCTTATGCTTCCGCAATAGGATCTATCATGTATGATATGATATGTACTAGACCAGATGTCGCTCATGCACTTAGTGTAACTAGCAGATATCAGTCGAATCCAGGAGAAGAGCACTGAAAGGCAGTGAAAAACATCCTAAAGTACTTGAGAAGAACTAAGGATGTATTTCTAGTCTACGGTGGGTCTGAATTGAAACTAGAGGGCTATACAGACTCAAGTTTTCAAACGGACCAAGATGACAGTAAATCCGTTTCAGGGTACATGTTTACCTTAAACGGTGGCGCAGTGAGTTGGAAGAGTTCCAAGCAGCAAACAGTTGCTGATTTAGTGACAGAGGCAGAGTACATAGTTGCAAGTGAAGCTGCAAAGGAAGCTGTTTGGATGAAGAAGTTCATAATTGAACTTGGAGTGGTTCCTAGCATTAGAGGAGCCATACCTTTATTTTGTGACAACACTAGAGCTGTTGCGCAGGCTAAGGAACCCAAGTCTCATCAGAAATCCAAACACGTGTTGCGACGGTTTCATTTGATTAGAGAGATCATTGAAAGAGGAGATGTCACCCTGGAACGTGTGGACTCTCAAGACAACATTGCAGATCCATTTACTAAAGCTTTAACTCAACAGCAGTTTGATCGTCACTTAGAGAAGATGGGTATTAGATACCATGGCGATTGGCTTTAGTGCAAGTGGGAGATTGAAAGTTGTATGCACACAAGCCAATCATATTTGATATGATGTAGCATATACTTTGTAATCTTATTCATTTATTAAAAAAAAGAATTAATTTTCTTAAAAGGCATTTTATATTATCTACATGGTGCTGTTATATTAAATGTGATAAACCCATAGTTTTGAGCAATGCTTTTAGAATCATGATGGTGATCATGCTAATGAGATCTAAATTCAAGATAGCTCACAAACTAAAATTGTTCCTAATCGTTGGATTACTAAATTGGGGATTAGTGAATCCGGATAGATTAGTATATACGTTGCTTGCTCTTAGGAAGAGGATGATTGATCTCATAATCATTTGTGTGGAGACACTAAAGCAAGTATGTAGGTGCTTATTAGAGAATAAGTTCACTGAACGTGACTCGCTAAGGAATACCTAATGGAGTTTTACTCCCCTGTCAATAGGAATTCCTATAGTGATAGTAGTACAAGTGATCCTTGGACTTGAGATCATCATAGTATCTTGTGTATGATGAGTTATACTTTGACATGTCCCTTAAGACCTTTGGGGTATATCAAAGGGTATGATTGGGTATAATTAGTTGAACATGGAGATAGGTGAATGATCAATAAAGAATCTACCACGTCTAGTAAAAGATGTGAATGTCCTATGTGATTCGATAAATGACAACTCAGTAGTCCTTGGCCAAGGCAGAATGAAATTAGAAAGGAGTTTTAATTTGCATTATTTAGAGTTGTGCATTTGGGAATCGAAATGCATATAATTAAATAAAATAAGACTTGACAGTAAATCTATGTCTTATATTTAATTGGGACATTGTATGGTAGAAGGATTGAATTGTACGGTAACTATTTACTCAAAGGTTCTTTTGTGATTGATGTTGAAATCTATATTATCTGGAAAGTCGTTGATCGTTAAGGGGGCTTACCCTTATTGTAAAATAAATATTATTTATTTAAATGAATTAAATAGTTTAATTTATTTATTTAAATAAGATTAGAATTGTACTAATTGATTTATTCACAACCGGTTTAATATGGAGAACCTAGAGGGTCACACCGCAAAAAGAAAAATATTTATTTAAGAAGTAAATGGCATAATTGTAATAATAAGTTAAGTGTATTTAATTTAATCTATGGAGATAGAATAAATTAAATAGCTTAATATTTATTATTTAATATTTTGGAAATATTAAATATAAATTAATAAGAGGAGTCTTATTATTATTATTACTATTACTATTATTTAATTCCTAATAGGGATTGGGAATTAATTAATAGAATTATTATTTATTTCCTAATAGGAATTGGGAATTAATTAATAGAAGTACTCTCTCACAAATTCCTACTTGGATTAGGAGCATAATTAATTAAAGTAGTTTAATTATAATTGAAATCTTAATCCTAAATAGTTTAGGGAAGGGTTATTCCTACATCTATAAATAAGAGGAGTCTTATCATAGATTAGGGTTACACACTCTTGCATTAGATTGTGGAGAGTACTTACAATTTCTATAGAGATAGAAACTAGGGTTTTGCCAAATACCCAACTTCTTGAATACTTGTTCTTCCTTGGTGGATAACCTCTAGAGGCCAAACACTTGGGTGGCTAACGTTGATCAAAGGAAGGAATTACACCGTAGCATTCGAGGAGAACACGAAGGACTAGGAGTTGAACTTGGACCCGAGGAAGCTTTGTTCTACGAGGGTATAATTTCTTATTCTCTTTCTTTTTCGTTTATATCGTTAATTGAACACATTGATCGATAATGGTGATGGTTTGTATAAAAATTAAAAATCTGATTTTATCGCGCTTCCGCACTATTTATGTAATTTGATTGCATGTTCGCGCTATATACAAACCTAACAGTGGTATCAGAGCCTAATCATGTGCTAATTATCGATCTAGATGATTCCATGTATGAATTGATATGCGAAACGTTCGAAATTTTGGGCAAGAAAAATTTTTCTGGATCAGCGATACGGCGTAGCTGCGCCGGCTCCAGTTCATTCTGGGGCGCAACTGCGCCAATACCCAGAATCAATTTTTTCTGGGGTTCAGCGCAGCTGCGCCGGTTCCCTGTTCATTCTGGGCGCAGCTGCGCCGGACATCAGAATCCAATTTTTTTTCCTTCAATTGAAATAAATGGTTTATTTAATTGATAAAAGTTTAAAATAAAAGAGTTTATTTTATCTGAAATAGGATTTTAGATTGCTAAAATTAAAGGAGTTTAATTTGAATTTGGTTTTTGATTAAAATAAAAGAGTTTATTTTGTTTCAAAACTGAATATTAGCAAAACTTTTGCCCATTAATTGATATCAATGCATATATAGAATGGTTTTATTATTCATGAGATGCATGTTATTTATTGATACATATAGAGATATGTATGATAATAAATAGGGATTTATTATGGACTATTGACCAATGTGTGATTGGATTTATTTTAGTGGATGCTTGAATGTATGGGTTTTTATAAATGGGGTCTGCGTACCTCGTCTTCTCTAATTTTTCTTAATATAAATTCTATCTCCCTCCTATGTACTTCCCCTTGACTGCTGATCAAGGTTTCTATTTATTGTAAATAGTTTATGTAATAGGAATAGTTAGAATTAATTTTGAAGAATTGGAGACAAAGGAGAAAGGAGCGCTTGAAGACCCGTTTGTATTGGAGCCCGGGTTTAAATGTAATAGTTATATTTAAATTTAATTCTTGCACCCTAGGTTTGACCTTTTGGTTCACTTGGTGGCTCTAGTGAACCAAACTAGAATAACAGTCCATAATCAATCCAGGTAGAATATAGTATTCTATATGTGCATGCTTATATATATATATATATATATATATATATATATATATATATTATATATTATCCAACATGCTTCGCATGTAAAATAATATGACGCGTATTTTATATATATATGTGCATGCGCGCTAATCAAGATGAGACTAATAATAACAAACTCCTCAAAGGAATCATATTAAGTCCCCAGCGTTCAAAGATATTTGGAATATCGAACGTCGCCTTCTATCATGGTAAAGCAATAGAGTATTAAATGTTTAATATGAGTTTGTTGTGTCACCACAAGGCAAGTATTAAATATTTAAGATGTTGCTTTATCACATTTGATGCTTATAAATAGACTAAACGATGCTGTTTTGTTGTGTCACCACAAGGACAGTGTTTTTCTTTCGAATATATGGAAGTGCTAGGTTGGACTTAACTTGGATAATTTTGATTCGGATGTGTCACCACTTGATCAAAATAATCTAAGAGGAAAAATAAAAGGAGTTATATAGTGATGTAATTGACAATAGTTGTCTACCTATTTATTTATATATCGTTTGTTGTGTCACCACAAGGCTATATACATTTGAAATGGGATCCTTAATCTCACTAGCAAATCTTTAATTAGAATTGCCGAACTATATATTAAGGGTAATATAGTTTGATGAAAATAGTGGGAGATACCAATTTAAAATAAAGACCTAATTTATTTTGGTAATTAATAAATTGAATGTATGCTAAAATGTTGTCTATTTCACATGCAGAATTTAAAAATGTCAAACTCACTATCACTGCGTAGTATTGATGCTAACAAACTGACCGGACCGAATTACACGGACTGGTTAAGGAATCTGAGAATTGTTCTCACTGCTGAAAAGATTTCTTATGTCCTAAATTCGCCTGTCCCTGCAAGTGTTGCAGAAACAGCCTCTGAGGAAGAGATTGCTACTTTCAGAAAGTGGCAAGATGATGCAATCTTGGCTCAATGCATCATGCTCGCATCCATGAGTAACGAGCTTCAGCGTCAGCATGAAACTATGGATGCTCCTATTATGTTGCTGCATCTCAAAGAGTTGTATGGTGAGCAAAGTAGGACTGCTAGATATCAGATATCTAAGGAGCTCTTCTGATCTCGTATGACCGAGGGCACTGCTGTTGAGACTCATGTCCTTAAGATGATCAATTTGATTGAACAACTTGGACAGCTAGGGTTTGTGATGGATGGGGAGTTAAGCCGAGATTTGATCTTGCAGTCACTCCCGGACACCTTCTCACATTTTGTTGTGAATTTTCACATGAATAAGTTGGACGTCAGCTTGCCTGAGTTACTTAACATGTTGAAAACTGCTGAAGGTCACTTGTCATCCAACAAGAACCAAGTCGTACTAGTGGATGATTCTTCCAATAAAAGGAAGAGGCCCAAGGTATCTTCTGAAAAGAAGAAAAACAAGAAGGCTAAGGGCAAGGCGAAGAGGAAGGATAAAAAGAAACCTGATACAGATAGCAAAGGAATTTGCTACCATTGTAATAAGCCGGGACATTGGAAGAGGAACTGCAAGGAGTATCTTGCGGACCAAAAGAAGCTTGGAGAAGCTTCGACTTCCGATCTAGGTTTGTTCATGATTGAAATTAATTTTTCTAAAAGTCAAAATTCTACTTGGGTATTGGATACCGGCTGTAGTTTTCACATATGTAATAATATGCAGGGACTAAGCAGAAGTAGAAAGCTGAACAAGGATGAAGTCGTCCTACGAGTGGGAAATGGAGCAAAGCTTGCTGCATTAGCTGTAGGGACTTATTGTTTAGCACTTCCTTTGGGCAAGTCCATTAGTTTAAATAATTGTTATTTTGTTCCAACACTCATTAGAAACATTATTTCAATTTCTGTATTGGATATGGATGGTTTTGATATTATAATAAAGAACAATAGTTGTTCTATTTATAATAAAAATGTTTTATATGGTGTTGGTAATTTACTGAATGGAATTTACATACTTGACTTGCATGAAAATATACTTCAAGTTGAACAAACTAAGAAAAGATAAAGAGATGATGTTAATTATACCTTTATGTGGCACTGTAGACTCGGTCATATCAATGAAACAAGATTATCCAAGTTGCATAAAGATGGGCTTTTAGAGCTATCTGATTGCGAATCATATCCAACTTGTGAATCTTGTCTCATGGGTAAAATGACTAAATCTCATTTTACTGGAAAAGGAGAAAGAGTTACAGAGTTATTAGCGTTGGTACACACAGACGTATGTGGACCTATGACAACGAATGCACGAGGAGGGTATTCTTATTTTATTACTTTCACTGATGATCATTCTAGATTTGGATATGTGTATTTAATGAAATACAAATCTGAATCGTTTGAAAAGTTCAAAGAATTCAGAAGTGAAGTAGAGAAGCAAACTGGTAAGTGTATTAAGATTATTCGATCGGATCGAGGAGGTGAATACTTGACCAATGAGTCTCTAAGTTGTCTCAAAGGAAATGGTATAATCTCACAATGGACTCCACCAGAAACGCCACAGTTGAATGGTGTATCTGAAAGGAGAAATCGAACATTGTTGGACATGGTTCGTTCCATGATGAGTTTTACCGACCTTCCAGTATCCTTCTGGGGTTATGCTCTAGAATCGGCTGCATACCTACTTAACAAGGTACCTACCAAATCCGTCCCAAAGACTCCATATGAGATATGGACAGGGAGGAAACCAAATCTTAAGAATGTTAAGACTTGGGGTTGTCCAGCTTATGTCAAAAGGTTTGAGCATGATAAGCTGAAGACTAGATCCGACAAATGTAGATTCGTGGGATACCCTAAAGAAACATCAGGGTATTATTTGTATCATCCTACTGATCAAAAGGTGTTTGTTGCGAAACACGCTGCCTTCTTGGAAAAGGAGTTTATCCTCGAAGGGGTCAGTGGGAGTAAGATATATCTTGAAGAAGTTCAAGAACCACAAAATACTATGGTACAAAGTCAGGTACCTGACCAAGTAGAAGAACCTACTGTACCACAACCTATTCGTAAATCTGGAAGAGTACCGAAGATACCTGATAGGTATGGATTCATCATAGAGGATGATGATGAGGTACGCATCATAGATGATGATGATCCATTAACTTACGAAGAGGCTATGAGTAGTGATGACTTAGAGAAATGGCTAGAAGCCATGAAATCCAAGATGGACTCCACGTATGAAAACCAAGTATGGAATTTGGTTTCACCACCTGAGGGCATTAAGCCTATTGGGTGTAAATGGGTCTTTAAGAGAAAGAATTGAGCATATGGCAAGGTAGAGACCTATAAGGCCCGACTGGTTGCAAAAAGGTTTCAAACAAAGACAAGGAGTTGACTATGATGAAACCTTCTCACCAGTAGCTATGCTCAAGTCCATTCGAATTTTGCTTGCAATTGCAGCTTATTATGACTACGAGATCTGGCAAATGGACGTGAAAACGGCCTTCCTCAATGGAGAGCTTGAGGAGAATGTATATATGATACAACCAGAGGGTTTTGTTTCAACGGTTGGAACAAACCAAGTCTGTAAGCTACAACGATCCATTTATGGGTTGAAGCAAGCTTCTCGAAGATGGAACATCCGTTTTGATGAGATAATCAAAAGGTTTGATTTTATCAAAAATGAGGATGAACCTTGTGTGTACAAGAAGGTTAGTGGGAGCGCTGTTTCATTCCTTGTATTATATGTTGATGACATATTACTGATAGGGAATGATGTTCCTATGCTACAGTCGATCAAAATTTGGTTATCTAAACATTTCTCCATGAAGGACTTGGGTGAGGCATCCTATATTTTGGGGATAAAGATCTATAGAGATAGATCTAAAAGGATGCTAGGCTTGACCCAAGGAAAGTACATTGACTCGATGCTAAAGAAGTTTAGCATGGAAGATTCCAAGAGAGGTCTCATGCCGATGAGCCATGGAATACATCTCTCCAAGAAACAGGCCCCAAAGACACCTGAGGAGAGAGACTGGATGAGTAAGATTCCTTATGCTTCCGCAATAGGATCTATCATGTACGATATGATATGTACTAGACCAGATGTCGCTCATGCACTTAGTGTAACGAGCAGATATCAGCCGAATCCAGGAGAAGAGCACTGGAAGGCAGTGAAAAATATCCTAAAGTACTTGAGAAGAACTAAGGATGTATTTCTAGTCTACGGTGGGTCTGAATTGAAACTAGAGGGCTATACAGACTCAAGTTTTCAAACAGACTAAGATGACAGTAAATCCGTTTCAGGGTACGTGTTTACCTTAAATGGTGGCGCAGTGAGTTGGAAGAGTTCCAAGCAGTAAACAGTTGCTAATTCAGTGACAGAGGCAGAGTACATAGTTGCAAGTGAAGCTGCAAAGGAAGCTGTTTGGATGAAGAAGTTCATAACTGAACTTGGAGTGGTTCCTAGCATTAGAGGAGCCATACCTTTATTTTGTGACAACACTAGAGCTGTTGCGCAGGCTAAGGAACCCAGGTCTCATCAGAAATCCAAACACGTGTTGCGGCGGTTTCATTTGATTAGAGAGATCATTGAAAGAGGAGATGTCACCCTGGAACGTGTGGACTCTCAAGACAACATTGCAGATCCATTTACTAAAGCTTTAACTCAACAGCAGTTTGATCGTCACTTAGAGAAGATGGGTATTAGATACCATGGCGATTGGCTTTAGTGCAAGTGGGAGATTGAAAGTTGTATGCACACAAGCCAATCATATTTGATATGATGTAGCATATACTTTGTAATCTTATTCATTTATTAAAAAAAAGAATTAATTTTCTTAAAAGGCATTTTATATTATCTACATGGTGCTGTTATATTAAATGTGATAAACCCATAGTTTTGAGCAATGCTTTTAGAATCATGATGGTGATCATGCTAATGAGATCTAAATTCAAGATAGCTCACAAACTAAAATTGTTCCTAATCGTTGGATTACTAAATTGGGGATTAGTGAATCCGGATAGATTAGTATATACGTTGCTTGCTCTTAGGAAGAGGATGATTGATCTCATAATCATTTGTGTGGAGACACTAAAGCAAGTATGTAGGTGCTTATTAGAGAATAAGTTCACTGAACGTGACTCGCTAAGGAATACCTAATGGAGTTTTACTCCCCTGTCAATAGGAATTCCTATAGTGATAGTAGTACAAGTGATCCTTGGACTTGAGATCATCATAGTATCTTGTGTATGATGAGTTATACTTTGACATGTCCCTTAAGACCTTTGGGGTATATCAAAGGGTATGATTGGGTATAAGTAGTTGAACATGGAGATAGGTGAATGATCAATAAAGAATCTACCACGTCTAGTAAAAGATGTGAATGTCCTATGTGATTCGATAAATGACAACTCAGTAGTCCTTGGTCAAGGCAGAATGAAATTAGAAAGGAGTTTCTAATTTGCATTATTTAGAGTTGTGCATTTGGGAATCGAAATGTATATAATTAAATAAAATAAGACTTGACAGTAAATCCATGTCTTATATTTAATTGGGACATTGTATGGTAGAAGGATTGAATTATACGGTAACTATTTACTCAAAGGTTCTTTTGTGATTGATGTTGAAATCTATATTATCTGGAAAGTCGTTGATCGCTAAGGGGGCTTACCCTTATTGTAGAATAAATATTATTTATTTAAATGAATTAAATAGTTTAATTTATTTATTTAAATAAGATTAGAATTGTTCTAATTGATTTATTCACAACCGGTTTAATATGGAGAACCTAGAGGGTCACACCGCAAAAAGGAAAATATTTATTTAAGAAGTAAATGGCATAATTGTAATAATAAGTTAAGTGTATTTAATTTAATCTATGGAGATAGAATAAATTAAATAGCTTAATATTTATTATTTAATATTTTGGAAATATTAAATATAAATTAATAAGAGGAGTCTTATTATTATTATTATTATTATTACTATTATTTAATTCCTAATAGGGATTGGGAATTAATTAATAGAACTATAATTTATTTCCTAATAGGGATTGGGAATTAATTAATAGAAGTACTCTCTCACAAATTCCTAATTGGATTAGGAGCATAATTAATTAAAGGAGTTTAATTATAATTGAAACCCTAATCCTAAATATTTTGTTTAATTATCGTTAATTGAGCACATTGATCGATCATGGTGATGGTTTGTATAAAAATTAAAAATCTGATTTTATCACGCTTCCGCACTATTTATGTAATTTGATTGCATGTTCGCGCTATATACAAACCTAACATATAGATTACATGATGAGGACATCCTTAGCTCACAAGCCCTTGACAAAACACAAGTGGATCCATTGCATATGCCACTTGGACCCATTACGAGAACACGAGCTAAACGCTTCAAAGAAGGACTTAACGGGATGATTCATAAATTATGGATCGAGGTTGGATCGAGCATAGAGGTTATAGAGACGGGTTACAAGCACGCGAAGTTCATAAACACATTGGAAGCAAGCATACCCGAACCGACACAAAAAAATCAGCATTTCCGCACTTTTGGACTAGTTTGACATCAGTTCATATTTTGGCCATAACTTGAGTTTCCAAACTCCAAATAAGGTGATTCAAAAGCCTAAATTTGCCTACACTTCTAGGGCTACAACTTTCATGCTTTGCCCAAGTCCAAATTTGGTGGTTTTCAAATGCAAAAATAGCTTGCAATGTGCTGATCATTAGTTGTCAGATTTGGACTTTTTAGCACATCACATGGACATGTTTTTGGGGTGATAAACTCTTTGGATGGCTGATGCATGTGATGTGATTAGTTGTTAGATCTTGACTTATGGTGATGGGTTAGCACACCATGAGTTCCTATAAATACCAAGTGATGCTAGGCTTGTACAACCAACTTCATACCAATTTCCAGCATTATCAATATTATTGTGAGTTTGTTTCTCTACTTGTGGTTCTTTGAGAATTCCTAAGTGTTCCTTAGTTCTTCTTTGAGATTCATAATTGACTTATCATACAACCAATCATAGTTGTGTGTGGCGTCTTCTACCGCATCAATCGTCGATTGTACCGAGGTTACCGCTTCAATATAAGCGAGGGGTCGAGGTGTCGTTGGTGTTCACCCTACGCAAATTTCCTAAGCAAGCAATTGTACCAAGATTACCGTCTACATATAGGCGAGGGGTTAAGGTGTTGCAAGCTATCCATCCTATCAACTTGTTAGAAACGATCCGGGCGACGACCACCTCACGCAAGCGTGCCGTGGAGTCTATCATTTGGTATCAAAGCTAAGTTTCCTATCAAGTTACTTATCTTTACTTTTATTGTTGGATCATAGTAAAAAAAAAAAAAAAAAAAAAAAAAAAAACTGCAAAAAAAAACCCCAAAAAAAAAAAAAAAAAAAAAAAAAAACTACAAAAAAAAAATATATTGCAGAAAATTATTATTGTTGATTGCTATTATTGGGATTTCATTTGCAAATAATTATATTTGACGATTGTGAAGTCTTGTTAGTATTTCGAGAGTCATACTTTCTATATTGTATCTTGATAAGTTCTTATTGGATTGTAATTGGAAAATTGAGGTAATATTTGTGTGTGAATTCAAAAAGAACCTATTAGAGAGAACTACGAGCGGAAAAAGGCAAGAGTAGTGAGATTACTAGAGGGTAAAAGCCATTTGTGTGATACACGAGCGTTTCATATTTGTGTAATACATTGTGTGAACGAAACACGTAAGGGAGTGGTGAGGAACTTGTTTTCTACTAACCTTTGTTTTGCAGAAAATATGTCTAACACAAGAGATAAGACAATTGAAAATGAACCTTCTACATCAAATTTTGACCCAAAACTCATGATGGAGGCAATGATGAAAGAATTTTCCCGACAGTTAGGAATGGCTATGGAGCAGGTACATGATCGTATCGATCAGTTGAGTGACACTCGAGGGGAACAAACTCAAATCCTTCCGGGTGGACGTCCGAAAGGAAAAGCTCAACAAAAGGAAGCTAGACTAGAGGAGACAAATTACTATGATGAAAGGTTTAGCGAGGAAGAGGATCGAGAAACTGGCCTTATCCCTAGAAGACATTTTGCAAGGGATAGAGGCGGCCGAAATCGAGAGGACAACAACCTCGATAGCATCAAAATGAAAATTCCCCCATTCCAAGGCAGGAGTGATCCCGAGGCATACTTAGAGTGGGAGAGAAAAATGGAGTGGATATTTGATTGTCACAACTACTCGGATCTCAAGAAGGTTAGAATTGCAGCTACCGAATTTTCAGATTATGCCGTTACTTGGTGGGATCAATTGATGACCAGCCGAAGGAGGTGCAGAGAACGTCCAATAGAGACTTGGGCAGAAATGAAAGCTGTGATGAAAAAGAGGTTTGTACCAAGCCACTATTATCGAGATCTGTTTCGAAATTTACAAAACTTGAAACAGGGAAATAAGAGTGTGGAGGACTACTTCAAGGAAAATGGAGATGTTAATGTCTAGGGCTGAAATCGACGAGGATAATGAGGCCACCATGGCCCGATTTTCAGCAGGGTTAAATTGGGATATTGCAGATTTTGGTGGAGCGTCAACTTTATGTGGTATTGGAAGACATGGTGCACATGGCTATCAAAATAGAGAAGCAACTTAAGAGGAGAGGTGGCCAGCGAATAAACACTACCACAGGTTCATCATGGAAAATCCAATAATGTGAAGCGTGAGGAAAAGCCAACTGTTTTCAAACCAAAGCCGAGAAATCAAGCAGGGAGCGGCTAATCAAGTGGTTGCAAGGTAAAACTAATACACCTTCTACTAGTCGTAATCGAGATATTGTATGCTTTAAATGTCAAGGCAGGGGACATATTGCAAATCAATGCCCAAATCAAAGAACTATGTTATTGCTTGATAATGGGGATTTGGAGACCGAGGAAGAAGAAGATAGTGACAATGACTCTATGCCACCGTTGGAGGAAGATAGAGAGGTTTGCTATGCATGGCGAAGTGTTAGTTACACGGAGAATGCTTAGTACACAGGTAAAGGAAGAAAGCAGCGAGCAAAGAGAGAATCTATTTCATACTAGATGCATGGTAAATGGTAAGATCTGTTGTGTTGTAATTGATGGTGGGAGCTGTTACAAATGTGGCAAGCATCACTATGGTGGAGAAATTGGGGACTTACAACATCCAAACATCCCCATCCATACCGATTGCAGTGGCTCAATGACAGCGGGCGACATCAAAGTTACCAAGCAAGTATCAGTGCCATTTACAATTGGGGGAAATATGTCGATGAGATTCTATGTGATGTAGTTCCTATGCAGGCAGGTCACTTACTACTTGGGAGACCTTGGCAGTTCGATCGGCGAGTAAAGCATGATGGTTTTACTAATGAGTATTCTTTTGTTCACAATCAAAAGAAAAAGTTACCTTGTGTTCCTATGTCACCAAAACAGGTGCATGAGGATCAAATGCACTTACAGAGAGAGATCATGAGAAAAAAAACAAAAGAGAGAGAGAAAAAAAAAGGTGAAGAGAGAGAATAAACAAACATTTTTGCAAAAAAGGAGTGATGTGAGGCGAGCTTTGGATTCTAAAAAGCCAATGATTATACTTCGGTATAAGGAGGCACTTTTAAATTACTAACACTAATAGATCTTCTTTGCCTAGTGTTGTTTCTGCTCTTCTACAGGATTATCAAGATGTATTTCCCGAGGAACTTCCACAGGGATTACCACCCATTCGAGGAATTGAGCATCAAATTGATTTCGTCCCTGGCGCGACCATCCCAAACCGTCCGGCATACCGAAGCAATCCCGAGGAAAACAAAAGAATTGCAAAGGCAAGTTGACGAGCTAATGGACAAGGGGTTCGTGAGGGAAAGCATGAGTCCATGCGGTTCCAGTTATCTTAGTACCTAAAAAGGATGGGAAGTGGCGTATGTGCATTGATTGTCGAGCGGTAAATAACATCACGGTAAAATATCGACATCCCATTCCGAGGTTAGATGATATGTTAGATGAATTGCATGGATCTTATGTGTTTTCTAAAATTGATTTGAAAAGTGGTTATCATCAGATTAGAATGCATGAGGGAGATGAATGGAAAACTGCTTTTAAAACAAAATATGGGTTATATGAGTGGTTAGTTTTACCTTTTGGTTTAACTAATGCTCCTAGCACGTTCATGAGATTAATGAACCATGTTTTGCGTCCCTTCATTGGGAAATTTGTAGTTGTCTACTTTGATGATATTTTGATCTACAGCAAGGATTTAGTTGAGCATGCATTGCATATAAAATCTGTCCTAGATGTGCTTCGAAAAGAAAAAATTGTATGCTAATATGGACAAATGCACATTTTGTACGGATCGAGTTGTGTTTCTTGGCTTTGTTGTCAGTGCACAGGGAGTACAGGTTGACGATTGAGAAGATACGAGCAATCCGAGAATGGCCAACTCCTACGAATGTCAGTCAAGTTCGTAGTTTTTCATGGGCTCGCAAGTTTCTATAGGCGGTTTGTAAGAAATTTCAGCGAAGTCACAGCACCACTCACCGAAGTAATCAAAAAAAGTGTAGGATTCAAGTGGGGGTGATGCACAGGAAAAGGCGTTTCAATTGATTAAAGAAAAATTAACTAACGCTCCTTTACTTGTATTGCCTAATTTCACTAAAACCTTTGAAATTGAATGTGATGCTTCAGGTTTAGGCATTGGAGCTGTGTTGATGCAAGAAGGAAAGCCAGTGGCATATTTCAGTGAAAAATTGAGTGGAGCAGCTTTGAACTATCCTACCTATGACAAGGAGTTATATGCCTTAGTTCGATCATTGGAGACTTGGCAACATTACCTGTGGCCTAAGGAATTTGTGATTCACACGGATCATGAATCATTGAAATATTTGAAAGGCCAACACAAGTTGAACAAGAGACATGCACGATGGATGGAGTTCATCGAGACATTTCCATACGTCATTCGCTATAAGCAAGGTAAGGAAAATGTCGTGGCCGATGCTCTTTCGCGAAGGTATGTGTTGTTAAATACTCTTGACACAAAATTACTTGGTTTTGAACAAATCAAAGAATTATATGATAATGACCATGATTTCTGTGAAGAGTTTAAAAATTGTGGAAAGAATGTTGTAGGTAAATACTTCAAGATGGATGGATTCTTGTTTCGTGAGAATCGATTATGTATACCTGCATGTTCTTTGCGTGAGTTATTGGTTCGAGAGTCACATGGAGGTGGTTTGATGGGACATTTTGGTGTTGATAAGACCTTATCTGTGATAAAAGAACATTTCTATTGGCCCCATATGAAACGAGATGTGGAAAGAATTTGTGATAGATGCATTACATGTCGTCAGGCTAAATCTCGTGTTCAACCCCATGGGTTATACACACCATTGCCTATTTCAAGTGAACCTTGGATTGATTTGTCTATGGACTTTGTGTTAGGTTTACCTAGATCTAAGCATGGTCATGATTCTATATTTGTGGTCGTGGATAGATTTTCAAAAATGGCACATTTTATCCCATGCCACAAAGCTGATGATGCATCCCTCATGTTGCTGATTTATTCTTTAGAGACATTGTACGTTTGCATGGCATGCCCCGAACAATTGTTTCGGATAGAGATGCTAAGTTCTTAAGCTATTTTTGGAAAACTTTGTGGTGTAAACTAGGAACTAAACTGCTGTTTTCAACTACTTGTCATCCACAAACTGACGGCCAAACGGAAGTAGTTAATAGAACTCTATCTGCTTTATTGAGGGCTATCATTAAAAAGAATATTAAGCTTTGGGAAGAGTGTCTACCACATGTTGAGTTTGCTTATAAAGGTCTGTTCACTCTGCTACTAAATTCTCACCTTTTGAAATTGTGTATGGCTTTAATCCTTTAACACCCTTGGATTTGTCACCATTACCTGTTTCCGAGTATACTAACATGGATGGCAAAAACAAAGCTGATTTTGTTAAGCAGATACATGAGAAGACAAGACTCAACATTGAGAAGAGGACGGATCAATATGCCAAACAGGCCAACAAGGGTCGGCGTCAAGTAAATCTTCGAACCCGGGGATTGGGTATGGCTACACATGCGTAAGGAAAGATTTCCTGCTCAAAGGCGTTCGAAATTACTTCCAAGAGGAGATGAACCATTTCAAGTGCTTGAACGCATTAACAACAATGCTTACAAATTGGACTTACCCGGTGAGTATAAATGTTAGTGCAACTTTCAATGTTTCTGATCTAAGCCCGTTTGACGTAGGGTGAAGATTTGAGGACAAATCATTTTCAAGAGGAGAGGTATGATGAGGACATCCTTAGCTCACAAGCCCTTGACAAAACACAAGTGGATCCATTGCATATGCCACTTGGACCCATTACGAGAACACGAGCTAAACGCTTCAAAGAAGGACTTAACGGGATGATTCATAAATTATGGATCGAGGTTGGATTCGAGCATAGAGGTTATAGAGACGGGTTACAAGCACGCGAAGTTCATAAAACACATTGGAAGCAAGCATACCCGAACCGACACAAAAAAATCAGCATTTCCGCACTTTTGGACTAGTTTGACATCAGTTCATATTTTTGGCCATAACTTGAGTTTCCAAACTCCAAATAAGGTGATTCAAAAGCCTAAATTTGCCTACACTTCTAGGGCTACAACTTTCATGCTTTGCCCAAGTCCAAAATTTGGTGGTTTTCAAATGCAAAAAATAGCTTGCAATGTGGCTGATCATTAGTTGTCAGATTTGGACTTTTTAGCACATCACATGGACATGTTTTTGGGGTGATAAACTCTTTGGATGGCTGATGCATGTGATGTGATTAGTTGTTAGATCTTGACTTATGGTGATGGGTTAGCACACCATGAGTTCCTATAAATACCAAGTGATGCTAGGCTTGTACAACCAACTTCATACCAATTTCCAGCATTATCAATATTTATTGTGAGTTTGTTTCTCTACTTGTGGTTCTTTGAGAATTCCTAAGTGTTCCTTAGTTCTTCTTTGAGATTCATAATTGACTTATCATACAACCAATCATAGTTGTGTGTGGCGTCTTCTACCGCATCAATCGTCGATTGTACCGAGGTTACCGCTTCAATATAAGCGAGGGGTCGAGGTGTCGTTGGTGTTCACCCTACGCAAATTTCCTAAGCAAGCAATTGTACCAAGATTACCGTCTACATATAGGCGAGAGGTTAAGGTGTTGCAAGCTATCCATCCTATCAACTTGTTAGAAACGATCCGGGCGACGACCACCTCACGCAAGCGTGCCGTGGAGTCTATCATTACACAACATATGAAACACAACAAAGAAAAAAAACGTTAACTGCCAAAAATAGCCCATTACAACCAATTACAACCAATTACAATAATAATGACAAAAGGAGGCGACTTTGATAAATGCAGTATAAGTAGAAAGTCTAGCTTTGATTGTATTGACCACCTCCTTAGCAAGACTAGCAGGCGGTATAAGAGTGGCCTCATGAAGCTTCTTGTTTCTTGCTTGCCAAATCTTATAGAACGAAACAGCCAGAGTCGGACTCTCGATCATCCTCTTCACTAAATCCTCCGTCATTGAAATCGATTTCTTCCCCCCTAAGTCCTCTTTGCTGAACTACCCCTTTTTGTTGAGTTCCCTGGTGGTTTTTAGAATATTCTTCTCGAGTAACACTTAATTGGTCCAAGCACTCATGCACCTGTACCATTGCCATATCCAACCTTCTACCCCATTCCTTATTCATGGCTTCAATCATCAACTTCATATCAGCTGACAATGTAGGTTCTACAAAAGTTCCCTTATCCTTTGAGTTAGACATATTTCCTGCAAAACAGAGGTTAGTAGCAAAATATTTTCCTCACCACTCCCTTACGTATTTCGCTCGATTAATGTTTCGCTCGTGTATCACTCAATAGGCTTTTCCCCTCAATTGATCTCACCACTAAGCCTTTTTACCTCTAATTATTCTCTCTCATAGGTTCTTTTCGAATTTACCTAGCAAATTCTCGGTTTTACTAATCAATTCAAAAATAACTTATCACGAACAATATAGTCAGTATGAATGGAAGTAGCAACAATCTCGATTACGGAATTGAAATCGAATTCTACGAACAAATTGAAATAACTGTAATAATAAAATTTTTTATACTCTTTTTTTTACTAACAACTTCAACGAAAACAATAAAGATAGATACTTAGCTAGATAACGCAGCTTTGATACCAAATGATAGACTCTACGACATGTTTGCGTGAGGTGGTTGTCGCCCGGATCGTTTCTAGTAAGCAACTTTGATGGAACTCTATCGATATCTTAACCCAACGTCTATTTGGAGACGAGAAACTTGGTAAATTCGATCAAGCAATTGAATTCACGTGGAATGAAACACCAACAACACTTAGACCCTCATTTCGATGTAAAACGATAATCTCTATATGATTGTATGATGCTATAAAATAACGCCACACACAACTATGGTTTGTTGTATGATAAGTTAAATATGAATTTCAAAAGAAAAACTAAGAAAACTACTTAGAAATCCTTCAAAGAACCAAAAGTAGAGAATAACTCTCAAGTATGAATAAACTCAGAATATTATTGTTGATCATCCAATTACAATAACCATGTAACCTATTTATACTAGTAAAAATAAACCCTAATTACGAAAGGAATTGAAATACTAGTAAATAACTAATTAGAAAGTAATTTCCATCTAACAAACATCCTAGTCAACTTAGAATTATGATAGATATGATAAATCCCTAAAACTAGGGAAAGAAATTAGATAATAATCTTCAAAAACGCGTTCCTCGGATTTCGTGCCGCGTGACCGACGCGGGGCATGCTTGAAAATGCAAAGGAAAGGCGCGGGGCATGCCAGACATGCAGAAGCTCAAATCAGCACGACGCGAGGCGCGCTGCCTTCTGTAGGACCGGCACGGGGCACACTGTATCAAGCTCAAAACTGGCGCGGGGTGCGCCAAGCTGGAACTTTTGGCTTTCTTGGCTAGTCCCCGATTCTTGGCCTGGAATACACATTTGTATCATATTCACGAGCTTAGACTCCAACTCTAAAACCTTCATCCTGGAATCTTCATCCTTCAAGCTTCTTGAATTAATCCGTTAATCCCCTCCTTAAAGCGTTTAGCCCGAGCTCTCGTCACAGGTCCTACTGGAACTCGCACCGAATTCGCTCTATAGCTTTCATCCTTGTCCAAGCTAGGCATGTCCTTATCAGATTTGGATGGGTCTTTGAGGGAACTGCTTCGGTCCATCGCCAAATTCCCTTACCGGAATCTGGGTTTGTTTGGATTTGATGATTATTTGGTTTTTCCCGATTCTACCGTGTAGTTGGCTGGTTTGGGAGGTTGACTGCTTTTCCGGCCAGTGCGCCGGTGGTTGTTGTCGGGTCCAGCTTTTGGGGTTGTGTGTTGCAGGTGGGGGCCACTTGGGGTAGTTGACCGAGAATTCCAAGGCTGGACTTATCTGATAAAGGAGATGACATGCGGGGCCCATGAACTTTCAAATTTCAAATTTAAATGCTGTTCAAGCTCCTTTTCAGCCGCACTTGTTTTTGGAGCTCTTTGAGCTTAAGGCTTGTTTGGCTTAGATTTTATTATCCTAACCTCGGGATGTGAGGTTTTATTTGTAGGTTAGGATTTTGTTTCCTAGATTTATCTAGGTACCTTTAGTCTCTCGGGAGACGGGACTAATGTTGTGAGCTACAATGTATTATCTTTATTTTTTGCAATTTAATATATAAACAAATTTAGCAAAAAAAAATATCAAATGTATATGGTTTTAATCCGTTAATTCCATTGGATTTATTACCATTACCTTTGTCTGAGTATACTAACATGGATGGAAAGAAAAAGGCTGAATTTGTTAGGCAGATACATGAGAAGGCGAGACTCAATATTGAAAGGAGGACGGAGCAATATGCAAATCAGGCCAACAAGGGCTGACGTCAAGTGATTTTTGAACCGGGAGAATGGGTGTGGTTACATTTGCGGAAGGAAAGATTTCCAGCTCAACGACGTTCAAAATTGCTTCCAAGAGGAGGTGGTCCATTTCAAGTTCTTGAGCACATCAATGATAATGCCTATAAATTGGATTTGCCTGGTGAATATAACATTAGTGCAACCTTCAACGTTCCTCATCTTAGTCTGTTTGATGTAGGTGACGATTTGAGGACAAATCTTTCTCAAGAGGAGAGGTATGATGAGGGCATCCTTGGTTCGGGAACAAATGACAATCATAGAGCGGATCTTATGTGCATGTCGGATGGGCCTGCGACAAGAGCTCGGGCTAAACGTTTCAAGGAGGGCCTTCATGGGTTGATACAAGGAATGTGGAGCGAGGATAGATCAAGTGTAGAGTTCGAGGAGCAGGATTCTAAGGCTTTGCATTTGGTCATGATGATACAAGCAAACACGCCAAGGTTGGGAACGATGGAAACAAGAGAAGACGAAAAGTTCCAACTTGCAGAGTTCTCGCCCGGCGAGAACATCAAGGCCAAATATCTCGCCCCTGCGAGAACCTCTCTGTCCATTTTCGCCCCGGCGAAGACCTCTCTGGCCATTCTCGCCCCGACGAGGATTCTAGTTCAAATTTCTCGCCCCGACGAGAACAGTCGAATTTGGTTGGCGCATTTTTTGAGGCAGACGCGTTTTTAAAGATTTTATCAGATTTCTTTTCCTTAATTTTAGGAATTTCAGTATATTTTAATAATTCTATTGTAATTAGGATATTTTAAGATATGATTTTTATTCCAAATCAATTATTATTTCCTTTTTGGATTCTAGGATTTCATAGTTAGTATAAATAAGTTTTATGCTTGTAATTCAAGAACACATTACAATTATTCAGAGTTTATTCATACTTGAGAGCTATTCTCTACTTTTGGTTCTTTGAAGAATTTCTAAGCTGATTTCTTAGTTTTTCTTTTGAGATTCATATTTAACTTATCATACAACAAACTATAGTTGTGTGTGGTGTTATTCTATCGCATCATACAATCATATGAAGATTATCGTTTTCCATTTGAACGAGGGTCTAAGTGTTGTTGGTGTTCCATCCTACGCGAATTCAATTGATTGATCGAATATATCAAGATTCTCGTCTCCATAATAGACGTTGGGTTAAGATATCGTGAGAGTTCCATCAATTTGCTTACTAGAAACGATCCGGGCGACGACCACCTCACGCAAGCGTGCCGTGGAGTCTATCATTAGTTCCTTTAAATTGTCAAAGAAAGAGGTGATTAGGAGTCTTATTACGTCGTTCTAGTTTGATTAGCATCTAAAGGAGCAATCTCATCACTATCGCGTTCAAAACGATGTGTACATCTCACACAAGTCTCAATTTAGGGAGACCTTCGTATTGGTTCATTAGTTCGTTCAAATTCTCAAAGAAAGAGGTGATTAAGAGTCCTATTACCTCGTTCTAGTTTGATTAACATCAAAAGGAGCAATACAATCACTATGACGTTCAAAACGATGTGTACATCTCACACAAGTCTCGATTTAGGGAGACTTTCTTATTGTTTCGTTAGTTTCCTTCAAATTGTCAAAGAAAGAGGTGATTAGGAGTCTTATTACTTCGTTCTAGTTTGATTAACATCAGAAGTAGCAATCCCATTATTATCGCATTCAAAACGATGTGTACATCTCACACAAGTCTTGATTTAGGGAGACCTTGTTATTGGTTCATTACTTTCTTCAAATTGTCGAAGAAAGAGGTGATTAGGAGTCATATTACTTCGTTCTAGTTTGATTAGCATCTAAAGGAGCAATCTCATCACTATCGCGTTCAAAACGATGTGTACATCTCACACAAGTCTCAATTTAGGGAGACCTTCTTATTTATTTATTTTTGCTAAATGTGTTTGTTTGTATTGCATAAGACAATTTTACAAAAGCAAAGGGGGATACCCCAGGCTATAGCTAGGTCATCTAATGACAAACCCAAAAGAGGAAATAGCTATAGCAAGCAATGAAGTCATCAATTACAATAGCCAATTATAGTAATATGGACAAAAATTATTAGCCTTAAGAAAGGAGTTACATTTGGAGAGCCTAGATTTGATTATGTTTGGCTGGTGCATTATATCTATGACTGTTTTTGTTATTGGCACATGGTTTTCCACCTGCTTGTGTGGTTTCAGCTTATGGGCTGACGTTTTTGGGGCCCACTTCAAAATTTAAATCTGGGTTGCATGCTGGTTTGTGCGGCAAGTGCTACTGAGTGGAATATTGGGGCCCGCGATGTGTGGGCAGCTAGTTTCTTTTTTGCTCAGCATTTCATTGCTTTTGGGCAGCTTGTGGGACGCGTGGGCATGGGCTTCGTCCCATTTTATGTGTCCTATCTTGTGGTTACAAAATATTGCATTACCTATTTGTTAGTGTTTTATTTTGTTATTTTTCTTTTGCCTAACCTCGGGTTGTGAGGAAAAATATTATTAGGTTAGGTAATTGGTTTCCTAGATTTATCTAGGTGTTTTAGTCTTCTCGGGAGACGAGAACTATGATTTGATCTTCATTGTAATATCCTTAGCTTTTGCTTTTATTTTAATATACAAACAAATTTAACAAAAAAAAAGATTTGATTATGTTAGTGACATCCTTTGCTAGGCACCGAGGGGGTGTGAGAACATCATTATGCAGTTTAGAGTTTCTAG
Source organism: Aralia elata (assembly GCA_034770075.1). NCBI lineage: Eukaryota > Viridiplantae > Streptophyta > Magnoliopsida > Apiales > Araliaceae > Aralia > Aralia elata. The sequence continues at coordinate 1,772,888 of JAVJAP010000057.1, forward strand.
CCTCCCAAATCTTGTAGAAAGAGGCAGCCACTGAGAGGTACATGATGTGCTTTGCAAGATTAGTGCCTTCAAAGGAGATAAGGAACGAAGTAAGACCATCCCAATCCATTGGAATAAAATCCCAACTGCCCAGACTTAGCACATCGCCCAGGATAATCTTTGAATATTCACAATCAAAGAAAAGATGTGCAAAGGTCTTGTTATGATGTTGACAAAGAGGATATAAGATGATTCTACCTATGTATGGGGAGGTGATATCATTAGTTTGAAGTCTTTTCCAAAATCCCAGCCACAGGAAGAAAGAATATCTGGGCACATGAAATTTGTTCCAAGTGATTGTATACCAATTCACCTGCTGCTGGCGATGTCTAATGTTGTCCCAAATGTGTCGTGCCTTGACAGAATTGATGTTAATGGAGCCCCATGAAATGCAGTCATCAATACTAGGTGGAGGAGGAATGCTCTCAATAAGCCTGCGGAATGTTATTAGCTCGTGATGGTTGCTAAGAGGTAGGTGCCAAGAGGAAGCTTGAATAATGTCACTGACCATAGCTTTCTCGTTTAATCCACTGTTAGATAGCAGAGTACGGTTTGGGTTGATGGCACTGCCATTGATCCAGGGGTCATGCCATAGGTGAATTTGATTACCTCTGCCAACTTTATATTGAAGATGTTGCAATGCAAGTGGCCTTAGTTTGAGGACCCGTTTCCAAATCCATGAACAGTCGGTTGGAATGGGTTTTTGCCAGATTGAATATCCTTTGAGAATGGTAGTTTTGACCCAAGAAGCCCAAATGGAGTTTGGGGAAAATTGAAGAACATGCAGCAGGTGTTGCATAATAAGGACTTGTTCCAATCCAAAATGTTCTTAATACCCAACCCATCTTCAGATTTAGGGAGGGAAATAGAATTCCATGCCACTTTCGCTCCATGAAGGGCAAGAGAGGAACCCTTCCAGAGCAAACGTCAAAGGATGGATTGAATGGATCGGATTACAGCTTTGGGAAGCAAGAAATGGTTGCACCAAAATGTTTGCATTGAGAAAAGGGCTGACTGAATAAGCTGAAGTCGGCCAGAATAGGCAAGGACTAAGTGATGAGATCCTGACCAGGCTCGCATCAAGCGTCATCGGCTCTGCTCAAGCTTCGAGGGTTCAACAAATGAATTCAAGTAATTAGGCTAGAATCTACTCAAGGATGCTTACATTAGAGCTCAATTCATATGAACATCGAGGAGAGAGTCATTCATGTGATTTGGGATTGCTAGATACGATCTATGTAGTAAGACCAAATCAATGCAAGTCAAGCGTTCGAGATAGTGTTCGTCATGATCGTTTGTATTGCCTAATCAATAATGAAGATATGACATTGTGGATGTATAAGCAAGTTCAAAGGTTATGTTATATCATAAGACATCACGAGGCGTTACGAGATTAGATTGCACGAAGCAAGAGGTGATGAGTGTGTTTTACATACACAAATTGGGTACTTTTAGCCTTAATAATTTGTAAGTCTTTAGCTATTTCGTTTGGTTTTATGTGTTTTCATTTTATTATTATTTAATGTAGTTTTGTATTACTTTTATATGTATTTGTGTGCTTTTATGTGTTTTTACGTTGTTTTGTAGGTATTGAAATAAAGGCTCCTTGGATCGATGCGTTTTTGGCTTGAATCTAGCATTCTCGCTGCTTGTTTCTCAATTTGACCCATGATGAAATCCGAATCTCTCAAAACTCAAAGAACGAAAGTTGTAGATTTTGATCTTAGCTTTCCAGAACATCTAGAATCAACCAATTTGAAGTTCGTATGAGAGAGTTATGGTCATTTTACCATCAGATTTTGCAGGAAATTTACACAGCAGTTGCTTCGGGCTCCATTTGAGCCTTGCTCCGTCCATTATCTCGACGAGCTCCAGTTATGGAAGTTGTAGATCTACTTCTAAGCTTTCCATAGCCTACTTAAATGCCTAAATCCGAGTTCGGACGAAGAAGTTATGGCCATTTTACCTGAGCTCGCCGGGACGGGAATTTCCTACACAAATTCCTCGCCGCGGCGAGAGCTCGCCGGGGCGAGAAAACTTAGGCCAAAATCCTTGCCGGGGCGAGCTCGCCTATAGCAGAAAACTAAAATGTGCGGGATTTTGGTCCAATTTGGTGTGCTAAGCTAGGTTAGGCATCCAGGGGGTTTATACTAACAAAGGAGGCACGGAATATCAAATATAGAAGGTAGAAATCAGCAACTCTAGGGAGAGGAGGCTACCAATACATCAAATTAGAGGGCCAAAGTGCTAAAATCAAGCTAAATCAAGCAAGGCCAAAGAGCTAAAGCATCAAGGATTGCAAAACCATGGAGGAGAAGCTAAGGTTCATCATCAATCCATCAAACATCATATGAAAATCTACAAAAGTGGTTTTATCTCTAGTTTTCCCTTCTATTTTGTAATCCAACATGATGTATAAATTGAATATGATGTTATTTGTAGTTACCATGACCTAGAACTTGTTTTCTAAGATTTCAATGGAACCCAATATATAGTTTGAATTGAATGCTCTCTCTTTGATGTTGGTTAATTATTTGTGATTGGATATCATAATTTGTGCTTTATATATTAATTACCTAGCTAGTAATTACCTTGGGAACTTATATGGAATTGAGAGAGGAAGTATAGGTTGAGACCTTGTTATGATATCATGTGAAAATTAGATATTCTTATGGGTAATTTATGAAATTAAGTGACATGTGTTTTATTTATTACCCTCATGAATGGATAATTTGATTGTATTTAGGATAGACATATACCTAAATGCCACATGTATCCATTTGAGAATCTTTGCTTAATGATTTCTATTGCGAAAGTTGGTAATTGATAGGGTGATTAATGAGATTTGGTGACACGTGTCTTGTTGATTATTCTTGATATTGGATTTTTGCTAGTGTGTAGAATAGAGATATTTATACACCGCATTGGGAAATACGTATTTGACCATCGAGAGAGGCTTGTATATACTTGTAAATTCTCGGATAACAATCCTTGTGATTTAACTAGTTGAAAAGAGAGAGTTAGGATATTCAAGTGAAGTGTTGGGGGAAATTGCAATCTTAGACTTATTAATATTAGATTTCATTATATTAAAGCTTTTCATAGTTCTTTGATTACTTGTTATCTTCTTTAATGTAAAACAACAAAAACAATTATCGTTTGTTTAAATAAGATTGAGATGATAAAAGGTTAGTACTTGGAAAAGACTAGTAATAATTCCTCGTGGGATCGATACTCTACTTACTCTTTATTACTTGTTGACCGCGTATACTTGCGTGTATTTGTCATTATATTAATCGGACAACAAGAGGTTCGGTTTGCTGAATAGGAATCTCGCCCCGGCGAGCTTGCCAAGGCCATTTATCTCGCCCCGGCGAGAACCTCTCTGTCCATTTTGGCCCCAGCCTGATCTTAAGCCGCCCCGGCGAGGATTCTAGTTCAAATTTTCTCGCCCCGGCGAGAACAGGCGAATTTGCCTGACACGTTTTTCGAGGCGCGTGGTTTTTGGCAGATTTCTCTTTTATTTTAGGGATTTACATATCTTTTAGATTTCTATTGTAATTAGGATATTTATAAGATGTGATTTGATTTCCATATTGTATTTAATTAGGATTTCTATTTTCAAATTGGTTAGTTGATTCCTTATGGGATTTTAGGGTTTTATTCTATTAGTATAAATAGAATACATGGCTTATGTAATAGGGGACTACACTTTTTGATTAATGAAATTATTGTGAGATTCTTCTCATCTTTTGGTTCTTTAAGAATTCCTAGATTATTTTCTTAGTTTTCTTGAGATTCAATTATCGACTTATCATTCAACAGATCATAGTTGTTTGTGGTGTCATTCTACCGAACCATCAATCGTCCATTGTACCGAGGTTCCTGCTTCTTATAAGTACGGGGTTTAGGTGTCGTTGCTGTCCATTCAACGCAAGCTTCCTAGCGCAGAGCAATTATACTAAGGTTCTCGTCTCAATATAGGCGAAGGGTTAAGGTGTTGTGAGCGTTCCACCTTCATAACTTGCTGGAAACGATCCGGGCGATGACCACCTCGCGCAAGCGTGCCGTGGAGTCTATCATTTGGTATCAAAGCTAAGTTCCTAGCAGGTTACATATCCTTTATTTTTTTTTTGTTGAAGAGTAAAAAAAAAGAAAAAAAATTTATTATTGTTGCAATTGCCTGGGTTTCATAAGTTCGTGTTATTGGGATCGTATTGAAGAAGTATTATTTGATTCTATTGTTGGAATTTGTGAATTTTGAGGATATTGAGATTTCACTCAAGAGGATTTTAAGTGGTGATCGTGAAAATTTTGGTGGTTATCATACGTCACACTTGCTATATTTTGTTTTTTGATAAGTTCTTATTGAATTAAAAAGAAAACTGTGATATTTGGTTGGTGAATTCAAAAAGAACCTATTAGAGGGAATTTGAGTGGTAAAAGGCAAGAGTGTGAGATCAATTGAGGGTAAAAGCCTAATTGTGCTATACACGAGCGAATTCATAATTGTGCAATACATTGTTTGAGTGAAACACGTAAGGGAGTGTGTGAGGAAATTTTTTTTTTCTTTATCTACTAACCTTTGTTTTGCAACAATCATGTATGGATATAATTGTGAAAATAATTATGAGTGGCAAAAGAGATCCTTTCAAGGAAGGCGCGATCCTGAAGCTTATTTGAGTTGGGAGGAAAGGAAGGAACGAGAGTTTGACTATCATAATTATTCTGAGTACAAGAAGTTTAAACTTGCAGTTCAAGATTTTTCTGGTCATGCAGCTACATGGTGGGCTGAATTTGTGCGTAGTAGAAAAAGGTATGGAGAGCGTCCGATCGAGACGTGGGAAGAGTTGAAAACCGTGATGAGAAAGCGGTATGCTCCAATACAACCTAGTAGGAGGAATGAACATGCATCTCCGAAACATGTAGAGCAACCTTCAAGGCGTTCAACTTGTGATAATGAAAAGAAGGTTCGTAGACATGAAGATTTGCAGTGGAGACAACGAAGAGAAACTCCTAGGGTGTATATTAAACCGGCATCATTTGAGAACATCATAAGAACGTTTAATGAGTTAAAGGATGAGCATTTGAAACCACAACGAGTCACTCTTAAGGCACAAAAAGAGCAAGATCAGCCGTAGGAGGAAGAAGATGTAAGAGAACATGCAATCCAAGGAGAATTGTTAGGTTCTAGTGTACATAATGAAATCCATGAAGATTTAGTGATTGTACGAAAAGATTGTGATCAAGAGCAAGAAATTGAACGACAAAAAGAAAATGAAAAGGAAATTAGAAAAAAGATTGAGTGTGAAAAAAAAATTGAGTGTGAAAAAGAGAATGAAAAGAAACAAGAGAATAAAAAGAATGAGAGTGAAAATAAACGAGAGAAAGAAACAGTGGAGAGTAAGAGTGAAAAAAGAGAAGAGAGTGAGTTGGAAAGTGAGTTGTATTTTGAAAAGCCAATGACTGTACATTGGTACAAGACGACGCTTTTAAATACTAACAAGATTAACTCTTCTTTGTCTAGTTCTGTTGTTTCTCTTATACAGGTGATTGAGGATATTCCCCAAGCTATCATTCCGTATCAATCAACTTGTAGTATTTCCGAGGAGACAACGGAGTTACAACAACGGGTTGGAGAATTGATGGAGCCCATCTTCATTAAAGCGGGTATAGTGGAAGAGGATGTGAGTTCGTGTGTTATTCATGAAATCATAGTACCTAAGAAGGAAAGAATGTCGAGCATGTGCGTTGATTTCGAATTGGTAAACAAGTATCGTTGTTATTTTCTTTTCTTAGATAATATATTTGATAAATTGCATAGTACTTGTGTCTTATCTACATTTGATGATGACTATGTGATGACAATGCCTAATCAAATTAGCATGAGAGAATATGATGAATGGAAAGTCGTGTTTACATGTAACTTGTATAAGTGGTTAGTTATTTCAGTTAGATTAACTGATGCATCTAGTGTTTTCATGAGTTTATTAAAACATGTTTTGCATGCTTCCATTGGTAAATTTGTGTTTAGCTATTTTGATGGTAGAATCGTCTTTATCATAAACTATGGAGGAAATTTGATATTTGTCGAGTTAGTTTATGAGCATGCGTTATATTTTCGTTGTCAATATTCCTACTATCATTTGGTAAATTCTCATTGTCAAAGTGCATATCTTCGTTGATACAATCCTGACCAGGCACGCATTAAGCGTCATCGACTCAACTCAAGCTTCGAGGGTTCAACAAACGAATTCAAGTAATTGGGCTAGAATCTACTCAAGGATGCTTACATTAGAGCTTAATTCCTATGAACATCGAGGAGAGGGTCATTCATATGATTTGGGATTGCGAGATATGATCTATGTAGTGAGACCAAATCCATGCAAGTCAAGCATTCGAGATAGTGTTCGTCATGATCGTTGGTATCGTCTAATCATTAATGAAGATATCTGTCAATTAATGCAAGGATTAGCGTTCTTACGACGTTATGGATGTCCAAGAAAGCTGAAGAGGTTATGTTATATCATGGGACAACACGAGGTTGGATTGCACGGAAAGACAAACTCAGAAGTTGGGATTCAGGGTTCTCGCCCCGGTGAGAATCGTAGGCTTATTTTTCTTGCCCCGACGAGAACTCCTCTGTCCATGTTCGCCCCGGCCCAAACTGAAGCCGCCCCGTCGAAGACCTCTCTGGCCATTTTCTCCCCGGTGAGAATTTCTAGTACAAGTTTCTCGCCCCGGCGAGAACAGCCAGATTTGTATGACACGTTTTTCGAGGCACGCAGTTTTTGGCAGATTTCTTTCTTTTATTTTTAGGGATTTACATATCTTTTAGATTTCTAATGTAATTAGGATGTTTATTAGATATGATTTAATTTCCATATTAATTAGTTAGGTAGAATTTGATTTCCAATTGGATTTCTATTCCTTTTAGGATTTAGGGTTTTTTAAGGTTTTATTCTATTAGTATAAATAGAATACATGTCTGATGTAAAAGAGACACACTTTTTGATTAATGAAATTATTGTGAGATTTTTCTCATCTTTTGGTTCTTTAAGAATTCCTAGATTATTTTCTTAGTTTTCTTAAGATTCAATTATCGACTTATCATTCAACAGATCATAGTTGTTTGTGGTGTCATTCTACCGAACCATCAATCGTTGATTGTACCGAGGTTCCTGCTTCTTATAAGCACGGGGTTTAGGTGTCGTTGGTGTCCATTCAAAGCAAGCTTCCTAACACAAAGCAATTATACCAAGGTTCTCGTCTCAATATAGGCGAAGGGTTAAGGTGTTGTGAGCGTACCACCTTCATAACTTGCTGGAAACGATCCGGGCGACGACCACCTCACGCAAGCGTGCCGTGGAGTCTATCATTTGGTATCAGAGCTACGTTTTCTAGCTAGTTGTTTATCTTTATTTTTCGTGTTGATTATATATTGAAAAAAAAAAGTTTTGAGTTAAAAAAAAAGAAAAAAAAAAAGGAAGTGTTGGGAAAATTATTATTGTTGCAATTGCTTGGGTTTCATAAGTTTCGTGAATATTGGGATTATATTGAAGAATCTATCATTTGGTTCTATTGTTGGAATTTGTGAACTTTGAAGACATTAGGGTTTCACTCAAGAGGATTTTAATTGGTGATCGTGAAAATTTGGTGGTTATCGTACGTCACACTTGCTATATTTTGTTTTGTGATAAGTTCTTATTGAATTAAAAAGAAACTGTGATATTTATTTGGTGAATTCGAAAAAGAACCTATAAGAGGGAATTAGAGTGGTAAAAGGCAAGAGTGTGAGATCAATTGAGGGTAAAAGCCTAAATTGTGTGATACACGAGCGTTTCATAATTGTGGGATATATTGTTTGAGCGAAACACGTAAGGGAGTGTGTGAGGAAAAATTTTCTTTATCTACTAACCTTTGTTTTGCAGCGAACATATATAATTATGGTTATGAAAATAATTATGAGTGGCAAAAGAGATCTTTTCAAGGAAGGCGCGATCCTGAAGCTTATTTGAGTTGGGAGGAAAGGAAGGAACGAGAGTTTGGCTATCATAATTATTCCGAGCACAAGAAGTTCAAACTTGCAGTTCTAGATTTTTCTGATTATGCAGCTACATGGTGGGCTAAATTTGTGCGTAGCAGAAAAAGGTATGGAGAGCGTCCGATCGAGACGTGGGAAGAGTTGAAAACCGTGATGAGAAAGCGGTATGCTCCAGGACAACCTAGTAGGAGGAATGAACATGCATCTCTGAAACATGTAGAGCAACCTTCAAGGCGTTCAACTTGTGATAATGAAAAGAAGGTTCGTAGGAATGAAGATTTGCAGTGGAGACAGCGAAGAGAAACTCCTAGGGTGTATATTGAACCGGTATCAATTGAGGACATCATGAGAACATACAATGAGATAAGGGACGAGCATTTGAAGCGACATCAAAACATCTCTAAGGCACAAAAAGAGCAAGATCAGCCGCAGGAGGAAGAGGATGTAAGAGAACATGTTGTCCAAGGAGAATTGTTGGCTTCTAGTGTGCTAAATGAAGTCCATGACCAAGAGCAAGAAAGTGAACGACAAAAAGAAAGTGAAAAAGAAATTGAAAAGAAGATTGAGTGTGAAAAAGAAAAGTGTGAAAAAGAGAATGAAAAGGAACGAGAGAATGAAAAGAATGAGAGCGAAAATAAACGAGAAAAAGAAACAGTGGAGAGTAAGAGTGAAAAAAGAGAGGAGAGTTAGTTGAAAAATGAGTTGTATTTTGAAAAGCCAATGACTGTACATTCGTACAAGACGGCGCTTTTGAATACTAACAAGATTAACTCTTCTTTGTCTAGTTCTGTTTTATCTCTTATACAGGTTATTAATGATATACCCCGAGCTATCATTCCATACCAATCAGCTTGTAGTATTCCCGAGGAGATGACTGAGTTACCAAGGCGGGTTGGAGAGTTGATGGGGTCCGACTTCATCGAAGCGGGTATCGTGGGAGAAAACATTAGTGCATGTGCTATTCATGAGATCATAGTACCTAAGGAAGATAGAATGTCGAGCTTGTTCGTTGATTTTGAATTGGTAAACAAGTATCGATATTATTTTCTTTGCTTAGATAATATGTGTGATAAATTGTGTAGTACTTATGTTTTATCTACATGTATTGATGATCATGTGATGATATTGCCTAGTCATTTTAGCATAAGAGAATATGTTGATTGGAAAGTTGTGTTAACATGTGGGTTGTATAGGTGGATAGTTGTCTCTATTAGATTAACTAATGCATCTAGTATTTTCATGAGTTATTTAAAACATGTTTTGCATGCTTCCATGGATAAATTTGTGTTTGGCTATTTTGAGGGTAAAATCGTCTTTATCATAAACTATGGAGGATACTTGATATTTGTCGAGTTAGTTTATGAGCATGCGTTATATTCTCGTTGTCAATATTCCTACTATCATTTGGTAAATTCTCATTGTCAAAGTGCATATCTTCGTAGAATTTATTCTAGTAATTTTTATGGGTATTCTCGTTTTCAACGTATGTACTTGCATGAAATTCAATCTAGGGTTTTTCATTCATATGTTGAATTAGATTTTGGTCAATCTTTACATCATGTGTCGTTAATTGATAATGGTAGTGATCATGAATTTTCAATAGAGAAATCTTCTTTGCATGATTTACTATTATTTGGTAATGTCTTTCCATTAGTGTAATTATCATTGCATGATTTTGAGAATGTTGTCTTGAATTGAAAAGAATTACTATCATTGGGTATTGAATTGGAAAGTAATTATCATCGGATTGGATTAAGATATGGTTTACATACATGTTTAGTTAAATCGTTGGGATTAACTAATGCATTAAATGTTTTCATGTTAAATCATGTGTTACATTCTTTCATGGGAAAATTTGCTGATATCTGTGTTGATGATACTTCGACTTTTGTTGACACTTGGAAAAATTCTTTGGCATATGTTGAGTTTGATTGTGAGTATCATAAGTATGCTAGTGAGTTTTTATCTTGTGGTGTTGGATTTAAACTTTCAATTCCATTGATGTCGTTATTTGATTTTGCATTGGGTAATGTCAATGGGAAGAGAAAGGTTAATTTTGTTTTGCAGATTCGAGATGGATTCTTACTCATTGAGGAGAAAAGCATGGATCGTTGGCTAAATCCATTCGAACAATGCATGGAAAGTGTAAAGGAAAGTTATTTGGATTTTATTCTAGTAGACTTTGTATGTGATTTTGAGTTATTTGATTTCTTTGTGATTAAACAAAAGGTACTTGTTGATTTGTTTTGTTTTGTGTTTAATCCAGGAATTCAAAGGTGCGTGCAAATGCAACGTGTCAAGTTTCAAATTTTGACATTTGATCCGGGTGCATTGGAATGGATGTTAGTACGAATGATCGAGATAATAAGGTTTACTTTTGATCCGGGAATTCGTCATTGGGAGTATTTGCGAATGGACGAGATCATCACGTTGGTTTTTGATCCGAGAATTCGTGGATGGAAGTTGATGAAGTGTGAAGGGTTCTACATGCTGACCTTTGATCCAGGAGGATATAGGACTTTTCATAGTTTTATTTGCTTTTATTTTACTATATATGCATTTGATTTTTTAGGTAGAAACTTTGATTGTGTTTTTGTTTTAGTTTCTAATTTAGTTTGTTATTATGTGTTTAGTGTTATGGAAGAAATTGGCTTACATGTGCAAGAGTATCATGTTAGTTTGGCGAAGTGTTTGAGTCAAAGAGAACAAGAGTTTAAGTTTCCAGGTTATGATTCGAAGAGTTTACATGGGGATATGTCGATTCGATCATCATTTGGAAGGAGATCTTCAATAGTGATTCATGTTAACTCGAGGAAGATGCTTGATATTGCTATTTTGAGTCTTGAGGGAGTTGGAAGTTCTATTGATTATTTTCATATTCTTACTTACTTTATTTATATATTTCATGTGATTAGTGAGAATTATGATTATGTTTTGTTTGACGCTTTTAACTTGGTTTGTTTGGGTGTAGGATCAGTTTTGTGGATATATCCTTTTCAAGGGGAGATGTCAGATTTGAGGACAAATCCTTTTGAAGAGGAGGGGAATGATACAATCCTGACCAGGCTCGCATTAAGCGTCATCGACTCAACTCAAGCTTCGAGGGTTCAACAAACGAATTCAAGTAATTGGGCTAGAATCTACTCAAGGATGCTTACATTGGAGCTCAATTCCTATGAACATCGAGGAGATGGTCATTCATGTGATTTGGGATTGCGAGATACGATCTATGTAGTGAGACCAAATCCATGCAAGTCAAGCATTCGAGATAGTGTTCGTCATGATCGTTGGTATCGTCTAATCATTAATGAAGATATGTGTCAATTAATGCAAGGATTAGCGTTCTTACGACGTTATGGATGTCCAAGAAAGCTGAAGAGGTTATGTTATATCATGGGACAACACGAGGTTGGATTGCACGGAAAGACAAACTCAAAAGTTGGGATTCAGGGTTCTCGCCCCGGCGAGAATCGTAGGCTTATTTTTCTCGCCCCGGCGAGAACTCCTCTGTCCATGTTCGCCCCGGCTCAAACTGAAGCCGCCCCGGCGAAGACCTCTCTGGCCATTTTCTCCCCGGCGAGAATTTCTAGTACAAGTTTCTCGCCCCGACGAGAACAGCCAGATTTGCCTGACACGTTTTTCGAGGCACGCAATTTTTGGCAGATTTCTTTCTTTTATTTTTAGGGATTTACATATCTTTTAGATTTCTAATGTAATTAGGATATTTATTAGATATGATTTGATTTTCATATTAATTAGTTAGGTAGAATTTGATTTCCAATTGGATTTCTATTCCTTTTAGGAGTTAAGGTTTTTTAAGGTTTTATTCTATTAGTATAAATAGAATACATGTCTGATGTAAAAGAGACACACTTTTTGATTAATGAAATTATTGTGAGATTCTTCTCATCTTTTGGTTCTTTAAGAATTCCTAGATTATTTTCTTAGTTTTCTTAAGATTCAATTATCGACTTATCATTCAACAGATCATAGTTGTTTGTGGTGTCATTCTACCGAACCATCAATCATCGATTGTACCGAGGTTCCTACTTCTTATAAGCACGGGGTTTAGGTGTCGTTGGTGTCCATTCAACGCAAGCTTCCTAGTGCAAAGCAATTATACCAAGGTTCTCGTCTCAATATAGGCGAAGGGTTAAGGTGTTGTGAGCGTACCACCTTCATAACTTGCTGGAAACGATCCGGGCGATGACCACCTCACGCAAGCGTGTCGTGGAGCTTGCAGGGTGTTACGAGGAGCTTGCAGGGTATCAGCTTGCTAGATACGATCTATGTAGTAAGACCAAATCAATGCAAGTCAAGCGTTCGAGATAGTATTCGTCATGATCGTTTGTATCGCCTGATCAATAATGAAGATATGACATTGTGGATGTATAAGCAAGTTCAAGGGTTATGTTATATCACAAGACATCACGAGGCGTTACGAGATTGGATTGCACCAAGCAAGAGGTTCGGTTTGCTGAATAGGAATCTCGCCCCAGCGAGCTTGCCAAGGCCATTTATCTCGCCCCGGGGAGAACCTCTCTGTCTATTTTGGCCCCAACCTGATCTAAAGCCGCCCCGACGAAGACCTCTCTGGCCATTCTCGCCCCGGCGAGAACAGGCGAATTTGCCTGACACGTTTTTCGAGGCACGCAGTTTTTGGCAGATTTCTTCCTTTATTTTAGGGATTTACATATCTTTTAGATTTCTATTATAATTAGGATATTTATTAGATGTGATTTGATTTCTATATTATGTTTAATTAGGATTTCTATTTTCAAATTGGTTAGTTGATTCCTTATGGGATTTTAGGGTTTTATTCTATTAGTATAAATAGAATACATGGCTTATGTAATAGGGGACTACACTTTTTGATTAATGAAATTATTGTGAGATTCTTCTCATCTTTTGGTTCTTTAAGAATTCCTAGATTATTTTCTTAGTTTTCTTGAGATTCAATTATCGACTTATCATTCAACAGATCATAGTTGTTTGTGGTGTCATTCTACCGAACCATCAATCGTCGATTGTACCGAGGTTTCTGCTTCTTATAAGCACGGGGTTTAGGTGTCGTTGGTGTCCATTCAACGCAAGCTTCCTAGCGCAGAGCAATTATACCAAGGTTCTCGTCTCAATATAGGCGAAGGGTTAAGGTGTTGTGAGCATTCCACCTTCATAACTTACTAAAAACGATCCGGGCGACGACCACCTCACGCAAGCGTGCCGTGGAGTCTATCACTGAGGAAGCCCAAGATGTAACTCTATGAGTGATCCTCTGTATGAGAGGAATATAGTCCTGAAAAGATAGCTTGGATGAGATAAGAGGGACACCCAAAAATTTAGTAGGTAGCTTACCAGGCGGATACCCAAGAAGATCAATGATGCTTTGGGAAGTGGCTGAATCAGTGTTTACGAGCAAGCATTGGCTTTTTTGAACATTGGGGATCAGCCCAGAATATAGAGAGAAGGAGTTGATGCATGAATGAATAATTACAACTGTGGGTAGGTTAGCATGACAGAAAATAATAATGTCATCCGCAAAAAAAAAGTGAGAAAGCTGGCACTCTTTTGTTCGCCAATGGTGTTTGAAATCCTGTTGCATAGTTCCATGGTTGAGCTTCAGAGATAGCATTTCCATTACCAACACAAAAAAGATAAGGTGAAAGTGGGTCTCCTTGTCGGATGCCTCTAGAATTTGGGAAATAACCAGCCAAAGAACCATTAATTTTAATAGAGAACATAGCTGTGGTAACACAGGCCCTGATCCATTCAATAAACCCAGATGGGAACCGGAAGAACACAAGAGTGTCAAAAATAAAGTCCCAGCAAACTGTATCAAATGCTTTTTTGAGATCAATTTTGAGTGCACAACGCGGAGAACCAGATGCTCTGTGATAGTTTCTAAATAATTCCTGTGCAAGCAATATATTGTCACTAATGGATCTTCCTCTTACAAAAGCAGATTGCGCCTCATCAATTATTGACGGCAACACCTCCTTAAGTCTGTTGGAGAGGATCTTGGTGATACATTTATAGAGGGTATTGCAGCAAGCTATGGGTCTGAAATCTGCCATTGTTGTAGGGTTTGCACATTTTGGGATGAGGGCAATTGCAGTGGAGTTTATACCTTTAGTCATACGGCTAGAGGAGAAGAAATATTGAACAGCCTTTACAAAATCGGCACCCACAATGTCCCAGCAATGAGTAAAAACGTTGGCATTGAATCCATCAGGTCCAGGGCTCTTGTTCTTTTTCATAGATCTGAGCACTTTGAGGATTTCCATATCCGAGACAGGGGCAGAGAGAAGGTTAGCTTGAGCAGGACTGATAACCTTATGAGGGATTGAATCATAGTCGTCAATACCATTATAAGAGGTTTAAGTAGAAGGAGAGAAAAGATTTTGGGACGCCCCCAAATTCTCTACACTTCCCTGTAGCAGATCTGGTGCTCACGTGAAACTATACAACTATAAATATTCAATAAAATATGACTTCTATCTATCCAAGGTTCACAGTATCCCATAACAGATGATAATTCCTGCCAGAACGTTATTTGTGTTTAGATACCCTCACTTGGATGTATAGATTCATATCTCATGAATACTTCTTTCATATCTGTAACGAATATAATTTTTGTGATTGAATAAAAATATTTATTTAATTATATAAATATTTTTATTAATTTATTGAGCTAAATAAATAATTTATTAAGTTTTTGTGAGGTGGGTATATGTTAAGTTTAATTATGTTAAATGTTATTTGAATGTGATTTGTTATGATATTCTAATTTAATTTAATAATTAAATTAGATGATGAAAAGGTTTATTTGAATAAATGATTTATTTGAATAAGAGAATTCATTTGGTGTTATTGTTATTGGTTAAATAAATTATTAAGTTAGTTTGTAAAGTTTAATTGAATTTATTTAATAATAAGTTTAATTAAATTAGAAGTGTGACATTTTAAACTATATGTTATATTGGTTTATTAAAATAAATGAGAAAGTGTTTAATTCAGTTTTACCAAACAAGGCCCTATGATCTTTGTTTGGAAATAATGGGTTATTTTATTGGTATTTTACCAAACAAGGCCTTATGACCTTTAGTTAGAATAATGGATTATTCTATTTTAATTTAACCAAACAAGCCTTATGGCTTTTGAATTTTTATAACTGATGATTTAATTAGATATTACGTTCCATCAGTTTTTATTCATTAGTTTTTATTCTTATTTTATCAGTTTATATTTTATACAACGTCAGTTAAAAGAAAAGAAAGAAGAGAAAGAACAGAGAAGGAAGAATATACATAGAAGAAGAGAGAATTAGAGAGAAAAAATTGAGAGTTTGAGAGCTTTGAGAATTGTGAGTACAAAGGAAAGGAAGTACTTAACTAAGAATCATATAGCTTGAAGGTATAATTCTTTTAGTTTTGTTCTTCATTATATCCTTATTATTTACTTCTCTGAATATGATTTTTATTCACTGTATATGAATTTATATGCCAAAATACATGAATTACTTGGTTATAATTGTTAGTAAGCATGTATTAGAGATTATGTGATGATTATAAACTAGTTTGAAGAATTAATTCATGAAACATGCTTTAGAATTGAGTTCTTAGTTTTACAGAGCTTTATTTCATGTATGGCATATTTGTATGAAAATTGATGATTCAATTTGGTTATTAATTGGTTAATTAATAATTGTTTATGATTGTATGATGAAAAACATGAATAATGCAAGAAGAATGGTTTTAATTGGTTGAAAAATGAATTTACAGAGTTTGATTTCATGAAAATGGTCAAAGCATGAATAAATTGTTTAACAGTGAATTTTTGGTTTTAAATTGGTTGATTATGTGTTTTATAATAGTTAAATTAGTTAGAAACATGTTGGTTATTTGTTTTCTAGCATATTTGATGTCTGGATATATCTAGTTTGTGTACTGGATGATAAAATTCGGAAAATTTGGCCTAAGTTTTCACTGTTCGCGAACTGTAGGAGACGACTGCCGGGTGTCTCGCCCCGGCGAGAAAAATGATCTGTTAATCTTCGCCCCGGCGAGAAATTTTGTTAAGGAAAAACTCGCCCCGGCGAGATATTTGTTCAGTAAATCCTCGCCTCGGCGAGGGAACAGTACTGGAAATTTTTAAAATTTTTATTTTCTTTGTGCTTTTATTATGATGCTATAAACAAGTTTAAAACTTATATTAATGTATTAAGTGACTGAAGAAATGCCATGATGGTTGTTAAACTAGTACTTGTTGACTATAGTATGCTAAATGAGATGTTATAATAAAAAGGATAAAAGCAAGCTTAAAGTGTATATTATTTTGTAACTAATTATGTTACCATTTTATAATTAAATGTATAGGTTGTTTAAGGATCGTGAGATATTTAATTTGTAATCAACGCTTGAGGCAAGTTCCTTATCTCAACTTATTAGTTTATGTTGAGCAAGTTTTCCTTCCTTAAGCTTGAGAATTATTTATAGCAAGTTGTTGTTCTCTTTTAACTTGTTAATTTATTCAAGACAAGTTTATTTATATTGAGCAAGCTTATTGACCTTAGCTTATTGATATTCAAGCAAGGTTATTATCATGATTATATACTCAAGTTTTATTCCAATCATTGTTATTATTCAAACTTCGAGTATAATTTCTTTTGAACAAACTCTATTGAATTAGACTAGCAAACCCTTATTGATTCAGCTACTCCTTAGTTGATGAACGTTTCAAAGACTTAGAATGTTTTCTATACTTGTTCCAAGCCAATTTCCTTTTTGGTATGGATTCAGACGATAAACTGAGATGAACAACCCTAATATAGGGGATTACTTACGCGACAGCGTTAAAATGTTTGTGCACAATACATTGTACAAAGGGCTGATCCCCCTGAGTACGAGATGTTGGTCCATAGTCTATATGACTGTTAAAGGTTACAGTAGAAATACTTGTCAATCTAGGACATAGTTCGAGGTCTTGTGACCCTCAGATACAATTTCTAAATCTTGAATTCTATATTTTTGGAATCAAGCATTCTAAAGAGCTTTTAAACTTTAATCATTTATTGGTTGAGAATCAGAAAACTATTACTCCTCACTTGAAATCATTTCATGTAGATATTATTGTTATTGTACTTGTGAGCAATTGTTTGCTCACTCTTGCACAAATCATTGCAGCTAAGGCTGAGAAACCGGACGAGCCGTCCACGAGCAAAGGCAAGGGCAAGATGCATAAATAGCTAAAGACCTGTTATTTATTTGATGATCGATTGTATCAAGACTTATTTAAATTATGTTTTATTCCGCATTTGATGTATTAAGGTTAAGATAACCTGGGATTTGAATATTTAATAATTTGGTGATGTAACCCAATTTTGGGAAGATATTTCTTTAAGTTGATTTAATTGTTATTTTATTGGGTAGTTAGTTTTGAATGTATGTTATAGTTTTGAATGTAATAAGGTTAGAAGACTTGTGTAATACCCATGTTCTGCTTTAGTCCCACATCGCTCAGTTTACCAACCTCCTCTCCTTTAGTAGTTTATATATATATAACTAATATTTATTTTATTTATTAAACAATAAGGATTTTCTTATTTTAAGAAAAGACTTTTTGTGAGAGGGACTTTTTAGTAAGTACCTCCTTAGTTAAAAATTTTCAGTATTGAGGGCATAGGCAGACTACGTACCTCATAATTTCGGGTATGTTTTTTTTTTCTTTCTTGTGTATTTATTTAATTTAATTTTCTGTATTATTGTTTTATAATTTTAATTAGTATATTTTAGTTAGTTTGTTAGTTAATATTTTAGTATTATTTTGGCTAGATATTATGTATCTCTTTAATAAATATTATGAAGGGTTCAATATATGCATAAAAACTATTAATACTAATATTGTAGTATTTAATAAAATGTATTATTTTTGAATATATTACTTTGAGCGAGTCTAACCAATTGCATCTGTAATTATGGGTATTGCATTACGTACTCTAGGTACGGATTTCGTACTCCTTCAGCGATAGTCTTCTGAAATTTAATTAATCCATTTTGTTCCTCGTTTTGAATTTCGTTATTAATTCACATAATTGTTTCATGTGAAATTAATATAATAGTTTTATTTAGCGTTGATACATAGAACTCGTATTTGTACTCTTTGAGTTGGATTATCATTCTAGTATTATTTTGATATTTATAGAAATGTATATGTCAATATATTTTGGAGACTTGTATCGATGATTTATTTGTTTTGACATATACATATTAGAACTCCATTTTTTGTTGATATTATGTCGCATGTGTTGTGACCTCATATCTTTGTTAGAATATACTGTAGGGTATACTTGAGCTATAACCACCTGTGGGGGTACCACAGGCATGTCGTCTTGGTACGAGAGACATGACACTTCCGTGGCAGTGTGATTAGTCCACGACATCTCTGTTTTGTGCTCCGATGGGAGTTGGCCATTTGGTGATTTGTTGTGAGAGGCGTATGGGTCGACCCTAGTTTTCTGTTCTGTTCTGTGGATTGGTGATGTTGTGCCGAACACGCCTTCCGATTTTGCATACATTTGGATTCGCGGTCCAATGTATGATTTGCCTATGTGGCATTATTTGAATTGCTTATGTAGCATTATTGACTTGTCTATGTGGCAAGCTATATTTTTGAGCTCGATATGAAATAACACCCAACCATTTGATTCAGTCTATTACTTCGTTGTGTTAATTCGTTTCCGTTCAGTTCAGTTCATTAATTGATTTAGTTAAATTCAGTTCATAATTCTGTACTCTATATCCGTATTGGGCATTTGGCTCATACTGTATCTTTCTTCCGGCAGGTACTCAAGGGGATCATGGGCAAGTGTGATGAGAGCTCCTCACCTAGATGGTTTAGATATTTTGGTTCTGTTTTGATGTTTGAGTCTCGGTTGTATTGAACCTTTATTAAGATTAGGATGTACTAAACAGTATGTATTTTGAGCCGGTTGGGCGGTTGTTAATATCTCTTTAGACTAATCTTTTTTGATTTATAATTTTGGTATTAGTTTATATTTCTGTTGTGCTTTAGACGTGACATCCTTTTTCTATTTTTTGGAAAGGGGGTGTTACAGAGTTGGTATCAGAGCCTAGGTTTTTTCTTGTAGAAAACCTATTTAGGTTTGACCTGTGAGTTATGGGTAGACTTTGGGTTAGGTTTTTTTTCCATTTGATATGCCGTTCAGCTATCATATTAATCGGATTCAAATTATTTTGCTTCAGTCCATTGTTTTCTTTATTAGATGGCTCGTAGATCCGCTAGAGTTGCTGGTAGACGAGGAAATAGTAGGGGAAGAGGCGTGCACTAAACCGATGTACATTCTGATATGCAGCGTGATGTGCCGCCTAATACTTAAGATAATGCTCAATTGGCAGCTTTGGTAAATCAGGCGATTAATCAGGCTTTGCCGCAATTGGTGGCATAAGTCGTTCAGGCAATACAACAGCCGACGCCAGAAATTCCTAATCAAAGAAACCATGGGAATGGTGGTTCGCAGACAAATGAAGAAGAAGTGAATACTGTTGGGGTTGATCCATCCATTGTTCCGATGTATTTGTGGTTAGAAAGGTTCCAAAAACAGAAACCACTTTCATTCACTTCAGCTCCAACTCCAATTGATGCAGAGAATTGGGTTGCCCATTTAGAAAAGATATTTGATGTCCTAGGATGTTCGGATAACCAGAAAGTGGTACTGGCTACTTATAAATTAGAGGGGGATGCGCAAAGGTGGTGGAAAGCAATGAAAGTAACAAAGGGTGATGGATTTGTAGAGGCACTTACCTGGGCAGAGTTTTGTGATATCTTTTATCAACAATACTTCTCAGCTGCTGATAAAGAGGCTTATGGTAGAGAGTATCTGTCTATTCGGCAAAAGGAGGATGAGTCTGTTACGGATTTTATGACAAGGTTCACTAGGTTGGCAAGTTTTGCAGGAACCTCAGCAGGGACTGCATCAGAACAAGCTGAGAAATTTAAGTGGAGAATTCATTATAAGTATCGCCAACATCTCATTAACATTAAATTCGAAGATGTGTCAGCAGTGGCTAATGCAGCCAAGAATATTGAGATGGAGCGACAAGACTTTCGAGCTTCTAAACTGGAGGGAGGTCGAAAGAGGGATAGAAATGACCAGCAGAGTCAAGTTTCGGGTCAGCAAGGGAGAAATCAGAATGGTCAGTGGAACAAGAACCGGGGTGGTTAACAAGGACAGTGGCGTGGTCAGAATCAGAACACAAGTTATCAACAGTTGCCTCAACAAGGTCATAATCGTCAGCAATGGCAGAATCGTCAACAAGGGCAAAATCGGGGTCGTTACCCAGGACCAGCAGGTGGGGATAACCCTAATCTCATTCCAATAGCTCCTTGTGTCACTTGTGGGGCTAATCATCCAGGAAGACCTTATCACAGAGCTACTGGTGCATGCTTTTTGTGTGGTTAGTTAGGCCATCTTGCCAAAGATTGTACTCGACCACGTTGTAATGGTGGAGGTGGTGATAATGGTGGCAATGTTGGTCAGTGTCGCGGTGGATGAGTCTTCGCTTTGACACATAATCAGGCAGCAGGTGCGCCAGGTACTGTTTCTGGCACTCTTATAGTTGGTAATCGCGAGGCTTCCATTTTATTTGATACTGGCTCTACCCATTCGATTATTGCAAATTCTTTTGTTCGACACCTTGGTGCGTTATCTCAGTCTTTAAATTCTGCTATGTCTATTACTACCCCGATGGGAATTTCTATAGTTATCTCTAATTTGTATCGAGATTGTCCTATTAGTTTTGGAGATAAGATTCGTAGGGTAAATCTTTTGCCGATGGGTATGCATGATTTTGATGTGATTCTTGGAATGGACTGGTTAGATAAGCACCAGGCCACTATTGATTGTCAATCGAAGAGAGTTATCTTTGGGGATTTGAAGTCCCCAGATTTCGTGTATCAAGGTTCATGACCGGGTAAGGTAGTGAAATTAATTTCAGCTCTAAAAGTTGGAAAATTGGTGGCTAGGGGTTGTGAGGGATATTTAGCATTTGTGAATGACACCTCTATGGGAGAGTCTGGTATTGAGGATGTTCCGATCGTTCGTGAATTTTTTGATTTGTTTCCTGAGGAATTGTCAGGGTTGCCACCGCAATGGGAAGTTGAGTTTACTATTGAGCTTGTTCCTAGTGCAGAGCCTATCTCTAAGGCACCGTATAGGATGGCACCATTGGAATTGCAAGAGTAAAAGGAGTAATTGCAAGAATTATTAGATCGTGGTGTAATTCGACTGAGTGTTTCACCATGGGGAGCTCCGGTTTTATTTGTAAAGAAGAAGGATAGGTCTATGAGGTTGTGTATAGACTACAGAGAGTTAAACAAGATTACCATCAGGAATCGGTACCCTTTACCGAGGATTGATGGTTTATTTGACCAACTTCAAGGGGCGAAGTATTTTTCAAAAATAGACTTGAGATCAGCTTATCATCAGTTGAGGGTAAGAGATGAGGATGTCTCTAAGACAGCTTTTCATACTCGCTATGGGCATTACGAGTTTCTGGTGATGCCATTCAGATTGACTAATGCTCCGGTGGTGTTTATGGATTTGATGAATCGGGTGTTTAGGGAGTACTTGGACAAATTTGTCATTGTCTTTATTGATGACATTTTGATTTACTCTAAGTCTAAGGAGGAGCATGAGGAACATCTTCGCATAATTTTAGGAATTTTACGAAAAGAGAAATTATATGTTAAATTCTCCAAATGTGAGTTTTGGTTGGAGCAGGTTATATTTCTGGGCCACATTGTGTCTGCTGAAGGCATTAAGGTGGATCCTGCGAAGGTTGAAGCTATCACTAAATGGCCGAGACCTACTACGGTGACGGAGGTTAGGAGTTTTTTGGGTTTGGTAGGGTATTATAGGCGATTTGTAGAAGGATTCTCTTTACTTTCCTTGCCATTGACTCAGTTGATGAGAAAGGGCACGAAGTTTGTGTAGAATGAGGAACGCGAGAAGAGTTTTGAGGAATTGAAGAAACAGCTTGTGACAGCTCCAATACTTACATTGCCATCAGGGACAGGAGGTTACCAAATTTATAGTGATGCTTCTAAGAAGGGTTTGGGGTGTGTTTTGATGCAGGACGGTAAGTTGATTGCCTATGCTTCTAGACAACTTAAACCTTATGAGGTGAACTACCCCACTCATGATTTGGAGTTGGAAGCAGTAATCTTTGCTTTGAAAATTTGGAGGCACTATTTGTATGGCGAGACTTGTGATATCTTCACCGATCACAAAAGTCTTAAGTACATCTTCACTCAAAAGGAGCTCAATATGAGGCAGAGGCATTGCTTGGAGCTTCTCAAAGATTATGACGCTAAAATTCAATATCACCCTGGGAAGGCGAATGTAGTTGCAGATGCGCTTAGCCGAAAGAGTTCAGGAAATGTAGCAGCCCTTATTACACAACCACAACTTATTTCAGATATGGAACGGTTGGAGTTGGAGTTGTATGTACAAGGTGCAGATGGACTTTTAGCAGGTATGAGAGTGGAGTCTTCTCTTATCTCGAGGGTTAAGGAAGTTCAAAAAGAAGATGGCGAGTTATGGGCTATAGCGCAGAATTTGGAGGGGGGGAAGCAGCCTGAGTTTCGTATTGATGACCATTGTGTGATTTGGTTGGGTAAGCGATTGTGTGTGCCGTCAGATCCAACTATTCGCGAGGCAATATTAGCTGAAGCTCATAGTTCACCATTTTCTATTCATCCAGGTTCTACGAAGATGTATAGGAATTTAAAGAAGAATTTTTGGTGGAATGGGATGAAGCAAGATGTGGCTGAATATGTAGGAAGATGTCTTACTTGTCAGCAAGTGAAAATTGAACATTAACGTGCTAGTGGATTACTGCAACAATTAGATATTCCTGTTTGGAAGTGGGAGGATATTACAATGGATTTTGTGACTGGGTTGCCAAAAACGTTCAAGAAGAATGATGCTATTTGGGTTGTAGTAGATCGATTGACCAAATCAGCTCACTTCTTAGCTATCCAGGAGGATTATTCTGTAGACAAGTTAGCACAAATCTTTCAACAGGAGGTGGTTAGACTTCATGGAACTCCAGTGTCAATTGTTTCAGATCGAGATCCACGGTTCACTTCACGGTTCTGGAAAGGATTTCAACGAGCTTGGGGCACTCGACTAAAATACAGTACTTCTTTCCATCCACAGACTGATGGGAAATCTGAGAGGACTATCCAGACATTAGAGGATATGTTGAGTTCTTGTGCATTAGAATGGTCGGGTAATTGGGATGATTACGTGAGCCTTGTTGAATTTGCTTATAATAATAGCTGGCATGCAAGTATTGATATGGCTCCATTTGAGGCATTATATGATAGGAAGTGTGGGGCACCAACTTATTGGGATGAGGTTGGTGAAAAGATCATAGAAGGGCCTGAATTAGTTCAGATCACTACGGAGAAGGTGGCGGTGGCTAAGGAGAAATTGCAGTCGGCTCGATCACAGCAGAAGAGTTATGCTGATAAGCATAGGAGGACCTTAGAGTTTCAACCTGGTGAACACGTGTTTTTAAAAGTTTCTCCTTGGAAGGGTATTCGACGATTTCGATTGAAAGGTAAACTCAGTCCGCGTTATATTGGGCCATTTGAGATTCTGGAAAAGGTTGGCGAAGTTGCATATCGGTTAGCTCTGCCTCCACAATTAGCTCATGTGCATAATGTGTTCCATGTGTCGGTATTGAGGAGTTATCATTATCATCCGTTGCATGTGGTACAATATCCGTTCGATAAGATTCGGAAGGATCTTACTTGTGAGGAACAAGCCGAGAAAATTTCAGATCGTCAAGAGCGGATTATGAGGAGGAAAATAATTTCGTTTGTTAAAATTTTGTGGAAAAATCATTCGGAACGAGAGGCAACTTGGGAGATAGAGGAGTCTATCCGGGCGGAGTATCCGCATCTTTTTGATAATTAGGCACGTTCCTTTTCTTTTGATTCCGAGGACGGAATCCTTTTTAAGGGGGAAGTAATGTAATACCCATGTTCTGCTTTAGTCCCACATCGCTCAGTTTACCAACCTCCTCTCCTTTAGTAGTTTATATATATAAAACTAATATTTATTTTATTTATTAAACAATAAGGATTTTTTATTTTAAGAAAAGACTTTTTGTGAGAGGGACTTTTTAGTAAGTACCTCCTTAGTTAAAAAATTTCAGTATCGAGGGCATAGGCAGACTACGTACCTCATAATTTCGGGTATGTTTTTTTTTCTTTCTTGTGTATTTATTTAATTTAATTTTCTGTATTATTATTTTATAATTTTAATTAGTATATTTTAGTTAGTTTGTTAGTTAATATTTTAGTATTATTTTGGCTAGATATTATGTATCTCTTTAATAAATATTATGAAGGGTTCAATATATGCATAAAAACTATTAATACTAATATTGTAGTATTTAATAAAATGTATTATTTTTGAATATATTACTTTGAGCGAGTCTAACCAATTGCATCTGTAATTATGGGTATTGCATTACGTACTTATGTCCACCTTTCGTTCTCTTAGGCCGGGCTAATTGACGATTTTGCCCTCCTGTCAGGGTCAGTATACGAAGTGCAAAATTTGGGTGTCTACAGCTGCCCCTCTTTATCATATTTATAAAATGTTAAATGAAATGAACATGATAAAGAAGTAGACACATGGTGCATGAATGACGGTGCATAAGAATGACAGTACATACATGATGCAACACATATAGCTTATGGTGCAACACAAAATGTAAAGCATGCAAACATTCGTAAAGGCGTCAATGCATCATGCCATCGTAAATTTACTGTGAGTATCGATCTCAACAGGAGTCAATCGCTGATCGCGTCGTTGTTGTCGGGTTTCGTCTTTGACAGGCCGTTGCTATGATCGTTATCGCAGATGTCGTGTTCCGTCTCGTAATCGTTGTCGTCTTGGCATCGTCGTCGTTTATAACCATTGGGTCTCGTATCCGATCGATCGTCTCGTAGATGTAGGGTCTGGTCTCCGATGGGTCGTCTCGTCTGTATCGGTTCTCGTCTCCGATTGGTCGACTCGCCCGTATCAGTTATCGTCTCCGATTGGTCGACTTGTCTGCACCGGGTCTCGTCTCCGATTGATCGTCTAGTTGGCACCGGTTCTCGTCTCCGGTTGATCGCCTCGTTGGCACCGGGTCTCGTCTCCGGTTGATTGATTCGTTGGCACCGGGTCTCGTCTCCGGTTGGTCAAATTGTCTACCCCGGGTCTCGTCTCCGGTTGATTGATTCGTCGGCACCGGGTCTCGTCTCCGTTTGATCGAGTCGTCTGCAC
Source organism: Aralia elata (assembly GCA_034770075.1). NCBI lineage: Eukaryota > Viridiplantae > Streptophyta > Magnoliopsida > Apiales > Araliaceae > Aralia > Aralia elata. The sequence goes on from JAVJAP010000057.1 coordinate 1,798,336, forward strand.
CGGGTCTCGTCTCCGGTTGGTTGATTCGTTGGCACCAGGTCTCGTCTCCCTTTGATTGATTCATCTGTATCGGTTCTCGTCTCCGATTGATCGTCTAGTTGGCACCGGTTCTCGTCTCCGGTTGATCGCCTCGTTGGCACCGGGTCTCGTCTCCGGTTGATTGATTCGTCGGCACCGGGTCTCGTCTTCGGTTGGTCGAATTGTCTGCCCCGGGTCTCATCTCCGGTTAATCGTCTCGTCGGCACCGGGTCTCGTCTCTGGTTGATTGATTCGACTATATCGGTTCTCGTCTCCGATTGGTCAATCGTCTGCACCGGGTTTCGTCTCCGGTTAATCATCTTGTCGGCACCGGGTGGTCTCGTCTCCAGTTGATTGATTCGACTGTATCGGTTCTCGTCTCCGATTGATCGTCTAGTTGGCACCGGTTCTCCTTTCCGGTTGATCGCCTCATTGGCACCGGGTCTCGTCTCCGGTTGATTGATTCATCGACACCGGGTCTCGTCTTCGGTTGGTCGAATTGTCTGCCTCGGGTCTCGTCTCCGGTTAATCGTCTTGTCGGCACCGGATCTCGTCTCCAGTTGATTGATTCGACTGTATCAGTTCTCGTCTCTGATTGGTCAACTCGTCTGTACCGGGTTTCGTCTCTGGTTAATTATCTCGTCGGCACCGGGTCTCATCACCGGTTGATTGATTCTACTGTATCGGTTCTCGTCTCCGATTGATCGTCTAGTTGGCACCGGTTCTCGTCTCCGGTTGATCGCCTCGTTGGCACCGGGTCTCGTCTCCGGTTGATTGATTCGTCGGCACCGGGTCTCGTCTCCGTTTGATCGAGTCGTCTGCACCGGGTCTCGTCTCCGGTTGGTTGATTCGTTGGCACCGGGTCTCGTCTCCGGTTGATTGATTCGTCTGTATCGGTTCTCGTCTCCGATTGATCATCCAGTTGGCATCGGTTCTCATCTCCGGTTGATCGCCTCGTTGGCACCGGGTCTCGTCTCCGGTTAATTGATTCGCCGACACCGGGTCTCGTCTCCGGTTGGTCGAATCGTCTCCGGTTAATCATCTCGTCTGCACCGGGTCTCGTCTCCGGTTGATTGATTCGACTGTATCGGTTCTCGTCTCTGATTGGTCAACTCGTCTGCACCGGGTTTCGTCTCCGGTTAATCGTCTTGTCGGCACCGGGTCTCGTCTCCGGTTATTTGATTCGACTGTATCGGTTCTCGTCTCCGATTGATCGTCTAGTTGGCACCGGTTCTTGTCTCCGGTTGATCGCCTCATTGGCACCGGGTCTCGTCTCCGGTTGATTGATTCGTCGACACCGGGTCTCGTCTCCGGTTGGTCGAATTGTCTGCCCCGGGTCTCGTCTCTGGTTAATCGTCTCGTCGGCACCGGGTCTCGTTTTCGGTTGATTGATTCGACTGTATCGGTTTTCATCTCTGATTGGTCAACTTGTCTGTACCGGGTTTCGTCTCCGGTTAATTATCTCGTCGGCACCGGGTCTCGTCTCCAGTTGATCGAGTCGTAAATCACCTCATTCATGCCGGGTCTCGCCCCGACAAATTGATTCGTCATGTTCCATACCCGATTGGTTGAAACCTCATATTTTTAAGTCAAATGGATTTGAAAAATTGATCAATTTTGCAAAGGAGGAAAAAAGAGGGAAACAGGGCCCAGCCGCAGATTGATCTGCGGTCAAGATCGGGTTTTTTAAGCGGTTCGCCCCTTCCCAGATCTGTCATTTTCAGCCCTTATCCACTACCCCCTTTTCGTGATTTTGCACCTTCGTACGTCCATTTTGCCGATTTTTTCAACCTTTTCGCAAAAACCGCTCCGGTTAGATCGATCTACACGCTACGGGTAACATTTTGACCGATTATTTTCTTATCTCGTCAATGTTTCGCTATACATTTGGCTATTTTGCATGTTTAGAGATAAAAATGTATGCTTTGAAATGCTATGCCATGTGTCATTGCATGTATATGTTATGTCTCAACTGTGCGAGTCATATTCTATGTTCATGATGTGGGTCATACACACTTGTTATTTTTGAATGAGAGCATGCATTATGGTCATTTTAATGTCGTAATTAATCATATAAAATGCAATTTTGATCTGTTGTGGCTTGGGTTAATTGACAACATGCCTGGCTGTGCATGGGATGCTCATTTTATAGATGAAACTCTGCCGAAATTTAGAAAAAACTGGAGTCCCACTAAAATCTAATTCATGCATATATAGTAACCATGCATCATGCTGCATTAATTCTGTGACGAAGATAGGCAGATAAAATGTTTCGTGACATAATTTGAAATATAATGTACCTCCCTCTTTGACTGTGTCGTTCCAGCTATGGATCCTAACGCTCCCAGCAGCTCCACTGCACTTCGTGCTTCGGGCGTTCGCCGCCGTAGGGCTGTACCTGCCCCGGTTTTGCCTCGGACTCGCCAGGCTCGTCGATTGGCAGAGGCTGTCGTCCGGCCTGATCATCCTGAGGTTGACGAGGCCGCTCTTCCGGATACTGAGGCAGAGGGGCCTTCCTCCGGCGCACCAGCTCCCTCTTCTCGCCGCGTTTTGCCCGGCGCCTTTGTTCAGGTGCCCGATCTGTTGGGTCGAGATCTCAGTCGTCACCCCTCAACATCTCTTGTCGCTAATGAGGTATACTCATTACTTCTTTGAATTCATTCTCAATCTCTGCTCGTATCCGGACTGATCCATTTGTGATTGCCACAGAGGCCCGAGTTCACCAAGCCGAGGGGCAACTGGTTCAACATCTATTCGCTCTACACAGCACTACATGCCGATTACCGCACGGTGGTGGACTCCTGGGGTTTCCGTTCTTTCTTCACCATCATTCCCCGTCAGTGTCCATGGGGTTACATGAGGGCTTTGTCTGAGCGATGGTTCCACCAGACCTAGTCCCTTTATCTCTTGGACTGCGAGGTTGTGCTGACTCCTTGGGATTGGAGGTACATCACCGGCATTGAGTTCACCAGGGTCCGTGTTCCCCTAGATCTCGATATCACTCCAGCGGAGGTCCGATCTCTATTGGGTTTCGCCGCCGAGGACCGGGTCTTCAAGGCCCGCAACATTCGGTCTGGAGCATTGGCTGTTGATGCAGTTGGAGGTATCTATGCGACGCCCTTCCCTGCAGACCGGGCTACTCGTGACATTCTACTCCGGCGTCTGTTCCTGACTATTATGAGGGGTTGTTTCCTTGGGAACAACTCTTCTACCATTCATTTCAGCGTTGTCGGAGCCATCAGGGATGTGGATCGGATCGGTGATTACGATTGGGGATCCTTCACTTTCACCTATTTCTTCCATGGTCTCCGTCTTCGCTCAGAGGGATAGACCGACGCTTGGCTTGGGTTTTACCCCTTCCTGCTAGTAAGCCTTCTTTTCTTACTGCACTTCCTATCATTTCATTTCCCTTTTCTGCATCTGCCAGTTACTCATGTCGTTTCTTGTCTCTGTTCACAGTTCTGGGCGTACGAGCGGCTCCCCTGCCTGAGGCCTGTCACGACTCTCGGTCTGGATACTTACCCCAGGGGTCGGCGGTGGCACCACAGTACTTTGGAGGAGGTCCCGGTGTCTAGCAGCTTCGCCCATTACCGCATTCAGCTGGAGTTGATCACCGCTGCTGAGGTCGTCTGGACTCCTTATCTTTCTAAGCATCTGACTGTGGGGTTAATAGACGGATATCCCTCCGGCCTAGAGTTCGCACTCTCCACCCGTCGCCTCACCTTGCAAAGTGTTGGAGGATGGGTGATGTATTTTGGAGAGCGCGCATTCAGATGCGTGATGGGAGAGATCCGTATTCCGCACTCCCTTCCACTTACTACATCCTGGCCGGTAGACTCTCAGCCCTCAGATATTATGCTGGAGGGAGAGGATGGCCGGACACTTTCTATGGGTCCCAGCACGAGTGAGGCCTTCCGTACCTGGTGGGTGCCCCGCACTATTGGTCCTCTGACTCGGGCCACATTCTTCCTCGGGGATATGGTCCCTGGATCGGTGATGATGACTGATTGGGCTGCCTGTGTTCGGGCTATTACACATGCTGAGCAGATTGCTACTTTGACCCGCTAGGTGGACCAGCTATCCTTATATCTTCGGGTGTTAGGCCGGACCCCAGAGGATGCTAATGCGTATGACCCTGACAGTGCGGGTTTCGCCGCAGGTCCGAGCTCATCTGATGCCCCAGTGCCCCCATATATCCCGGATATTAACTTCGGGGCCTCGACTTCGACTTCTACTCCAGGGGATCAGTTTGGGGACCCCGATTTCATAGATGACATCACTTTTGATTAGATCATGATAGGATAGGGCCCCTTTTTTGTACTTGAACCTGTTCGATTTCTTTTTCCATTTCATGCACTATGTATTGAACTCCTTTATTTATTTATGCACAGCTTTATTATTATGACAGTTCAATTGCTCTATTATTAACTGTATGATGCATGCTTTTTATTCATGGATAGAGAATGACCCCTGCACAGTCCTTTTGATACTGTTTTTCACAGATGTCGTCACCAGATGCCGTGGTACGTTTGGATCTCGGTCTTCCCACAGGGTTGGTTGGCAGGCTTTTTCGCTGGCTGAACAGTTTGTCGCCGGGCGACAGGGTCATTGCAGATGGTCTTCTAGGACATTTCTGGTCCTTATTACCCTTTCAGGTGCCGGCGGGCTTTGTGGAAGGTATTCTGAGCTATTGGACCCCTGCCCGTCAGGTGTTCAGATTAGGGACAGTGGAGCTGACCCCCACTCTCGAGGAGTATGCTCGCTTTACCGGCTTATCCTTGGATGGTCCTTATGCCAAGGTCACAGCTAGTCCCATGCGCCGTCAGTTCTTGACTTTTACTGGATTGCGGAGGACAGTTCTGTTATCGGTGATCACATTAGACCATCTAGTTCCCCTTCATTTCCTGATTAACCGATTCGGCTCACCCGACAGTTTTCATCTATTCTCTGGTGATTTTTCCGTATCTGAGGAGCGCTGGGGCGCCTTGAGAGTAGATGTTTTGATGGCTTGTGTTATCTCAATTTTGTATCTGCCAGCCGGATCTAATCTGTTGGATATGCGAGTTATTGCAGCCACTAGAGCCCTTCAGGAGGATCACACCATTATTCCCATGATACTAGTAGACACCTACATGTCAGCTTCATATTGTCAGTCTTTCCGAGGCAGAGTATTCAGAGGGAGCTCCGTTTTATTATATGTATGGTTTATGAGCCATCTCAGCCCCATCGGTCATTTCCGTCGCCATGGGTTTTGCTTCAGCCACGACATAGCCATGCAATTCTCGTTCCGTCCCGTGAGCTGTACTGATGCGGCTTCCTGGACAGAATTCTTATCGGCTATTGAGGAGCCTTTTCATCTCTTGATCTATTAGGGTTATTGCTCCTTCATGAGCTTCTTGACTCATGTACCCACCTTGGATTTCATCCCTATTTCTGGCTTGAGGGGCGTGACGACTTATCATCCCTTGGCGGTTATGGGGCAGTTTGATCAGATACAGGATTTTCACCCCTTCACGGGCGCAGCCGACTACCGATTCCTCATATCATCCCAGACAGAGAGAGATCTACTGCGGGTATATGATCTTTGGTCTCACAGGATCCTTACCGAGTATAGTGAGAGTTGCCCCACTCAAACATCTGCTTATGTGCAATGGTTGCACGGAGACCCGGATATGGTTGGTTTGAGTCAGACTGGAGTATTTGATGACTCTCGAGTGATTTTCACAGATGATACCACCCCAGAGGTATCTGTTCCTTCTGAGTCTACAGAGATGATGCCCAGATATGATTTTGGCGGCTTCTCCACTCCCGCCCCTACTCCTCATTCCATCTTAGCTGATTCTGCCCCTAGTCGGGTTACTGAGGATAATCGGATCCGACTGGCCTTGATTACTATGGAGGCTGAGAGGGACGTCGCTCTTGTTGAGAGATGCTGCTATTCTGGCCAGAGATGCTGCCCTTACTGACAGAGACGCCATTGTATTGCAGACTAGGGCAGTTATAGATGCTCATTCTGAGACTATTAGCCGAGCCACTGCTTTATTGGATCGCACCGCCACGATGGGGCAGCAGATTGCAGGGGATGCCGATGCTTCAGATCTATCCACCACCCTATCCATCCTGCTTCAGTTAGTTTTAGATTTGTAGATCATTTTATTTCCTGCATAGACTATGTCAGTTTCATCGGTTATCGAAAGAGAAATCTTGTAACAAAATGACTTATATATATAGACATGCATTTAAATTTAGTCATTTTCCCTTTTTTGTCGTATCGTTGCCTTTCATTGGATCCTCATTTTATCCAGTTAACCACGATTTTGATATTTCGCCTTCTTTCTCTCCTCAAGTCTTGATGGAGATTTGATAGATATTGCCGCATACCCTGTTGATTTCATCGGACTGAGTCTTAGATTTTGGCTAACTTTTTGGTTGGGTTAGGGTTATGTCATTTGAGATGAAGCTGATTAGGTGGCTGGTTTCGGGAAGGTTTTGAGGGTATAGAAAGGTTCTTCTGGCTGTTGGGAATCGGTTGGGGTAGAGAAAGTATTATTTTGTAAAGAAATGGACCGTGCAATGATGGCTGCCTACGTACTCCCACAAGTTGGGAGATCAGGTCCTACGTAGTTCGCTCTTCAAAGAAAGAGGAGAAAATGATGATGATTTTTATTTTTATTTTTTATTTTTTTTAACGTAGAACCGCTTCACCGAGTCAGAATTTATGGGCTGTGGAAACACCTCGTCGTCCATCTCTTGCAATATGAGGGCTCCTCCGGACAGCACTTTCTTAATCACAAAAGGTCCTTCCCAGCTCGGGGCAAACTGCCCGACTGCACTCCGAAAGCACACTTTGCTGGATTGAGCTTCAAATTATACTTTCTGAGCTGATCGAATAGCTTTTTGAGATGGGTTATATGATCAGATTCTACCCTCGATTTCACGATAATATCATCCACGTAGACCTCTATCTCCTTGTGCATCATGTCATGGAACAGGGCCATCATGGCTCTTTGATAAGTAGCCCCCGCATTTGTGAGACCGAAGGCCAATCGTCTGTGGCAGAAGGTGCCCCAAGGGGTGATGAAAGCGGTCTTTTCCCGGTCTTCCTCTGCCACCATTATCTGATGATACCCCGCAAAGCAATCATCAAAAGAGTACATCTCGTATTGGGCTGTGTTATCCACCAAGATGTGTATAAAAGGCACTGGGAAGTTGTCCTTGAGACTGGCCTTGTTCAGATCTCTATGGTCGACACATACCCTCACCTTCCCTCCAGGCTTAGCCACTGGGACTATATTGGACAGCCATTCCGGATAAGTGGACTCTATAATGATTCCAGCCTTGAACTGTTTGACGATTTCTTCCTTCACCTTCAAGCTCTACTCCGGTTTTAGCTGTCTTAGTTTCTGCTTGACAGGTTTGAAACCCTCCTTGATGGGCAACCGGTGTACCACAATGTCGGTGGACAATCCGATCATGTCCTCGTGAGACCAGGCAAAAACATCCTCATACTGGCTTAGCAACTCGGTTATTTCTATTTTCTGGCTAGGGGTCAGGTCTGTCCTTATCTTGAGCTCTTTGGGTTTGTCAGGGGTTCTGATATTTATGGTGATGGTTTGGTCTAAGTTGGGTTTTGGTTTGTCTTCGACCCATCCTTTGATCTCGTCAGGCGTGTCGTCATTATCTGTCTCATCCTGCTCAATGCCCATTAAATCGAATTCCAGCTCAATATCAAAATCGTAGTCATCTTTCGAATTTGAAAAATCGTTTGTTAGGCAAGCAATACTCAAATCGGTACACCTGATATGAAACAAAAATATTTGTCATATATATAAGTCATTTTCCCGCAATGATCATCTTTAAAATAACATGACAAAATAACATAACCATGCAAAATTCAAAATAAGGAACAAAAACTGGTATCTATTCATCCCCCACCATTTGGGGTATACCACCCTGACGCCATATTTTACCCTCGTTTGGATATTACTGGCTTCATCGTCCAGTTGTTGGTGGTCAGATCGGCCAGAATACGACAGATGAAAGGCGGCTTCGCTCCCTGATCACTTGTCATGCCAATCATCTCATCAATTCTCTTTATATAATTCAGCCTTGGTGGTCCTCCGGCTTCGCTGGCTTCCACCACATTGACCCCTTCCCCATCATGCTTAGGCAGGGGATTGACTTTAACATTTGGTGACTCTGGCTGTTCCACCACGATCTCCTCGCTATCGATCATGTTCTGAATCTTGTGCTTCAGCGCCCAGCATTCTTGAGTATCATGACCAGGGGAAATCGAATGGTACGCACACTTCTTACTCGGGTCAAATCCTCTCCCTTTCGGGTCAATTGGGGGTGCCAGATCGACTATCCTTCTCTGTGCTATTAATACTGCCAAAATCCGTTCAAGAGGATCCCCAAGCGGGGTGAATACCCGATCTCTTATGGTCTCAAATCTTCTTCGTCCGTCCGTCCTTTGATTATCGAAATTAGGTTGTCGGGGTGGCACAATTCTCTGTATTTGCACTGGAGGGCTATTCTCCATCTTCTTAGATGATCCCTGCAGAATGAGGGAAACATCTTCCTCCTTTCTCTTTTGGGTCCTGCGGGAAGCACTACCATAGTTTCCACTCTGGATTTGCTCCGCAACTGTTTCTAGAGTTGTGAAGTCCCGGATCTTGCCAGACTTTAACCCCATGTCAACCATTTCTCCATGCTTTATCATTTCGGCAAACGGTCTTCCAATCCCCGCTATCATTCGCTCATAATAGGGCGCCTCCTGAATATCCACAAAGGTCATTACCATCTCCGCCTCGCTCATTGGGGGATTCACCTGTGCAGCCATACCCCTCCACCGCTGTGCATAATCTCTAAAAGATTCTTTTGGTTGCTTCTTGACCTTTGTCATCTGATATCTGTCAGGGGCCATCTGTGCCTGGAAGCTGTATTGTGTCAAGAAAGTATGTGTGACGCCCCCAAATTCAGGTACTTGAAACCCGAACTTGGTGTTACACGACACCATTTCTTTGAGCGGAAAAATAAAATTTACAAACTTAATGTATACCTATCAGAGTTATCTAATCCCAAGTACGCAACCTTTAAGCATGTTCATTACATGATAGATAATAAATATTATCACCTTAATAAAGTCTAACTATTACAAACAACACTTGGTATTCTATTCTTTGAGCTTTCCTTTGCCCTTGTCTTTGCCAGAGCCTTCTGGTCTATCACCCTTAGCTGAAAACATTTAAGTCAAAGCAAGAATGAGCATTCAATTGCTCAGCAAGTAATAACAAATATAATAATGCGCTAAAGAAGTAAATGTTTTCTTTGAGGCTTACTTCTACCACGAATCAATAGTGGTGAAGTCGTTTGAAATCATTCATAACAACATATCAAATCATTTTAAGATTTTTGAAATAACATATTGACTATAAATACTGAGCGGTCAATAGACCATGAACTGTTATTTTTCATTTTTGAATAGGTTTAAACAGAAATTCATCTGCAAACCGCTCTGGTCTCACGGACATGTAGGGTGATCAGCCCCGTTATGTCCTGTATTGATCAATACTATCTGTTTGAACGCAAATTGCATTCATTCTATTCGCCTTGGGCACAAAAACATATTCCCCTTTACGGGTTGTTCCTACTCAGTCTGGAGTCCTAACTAAACAATTCAGTTGGACGACTTAAACATAAACTTTAGTATTCAACAATGTATTTCGAACTATGTCTAGCCGAGTCAAATAGCTTAGACAGACTTTAAATCATAAGATACGTACTGAAGTTCAATAATATGTAACATGATTGTTATATCAAAGAATTTTAAGTTCAAGTGTTCTTGTGAAAAACCATAGTTTATACAAGTGGGGACACTTGTATAATGAAAGACAATAATGAGATTTTAATAAACAGTAAACGAGTGGAATAAAATTCCACAATATTAGAATAATTGCATAAACGGATCATGGGTATCATTACTGATATGAATAATTGACAATAATTATTCATGAACAAATTTCTTAAAGTAATAACTCAAGTTGAGTTAAGAACTAGCATAACATATACCTGTTTGCACGAAATAAAAGTAGTGCGTAAGGTTTAGATACTTGCCTACATAGATCCAATTCATAAAGTAAATGAAAAGGTAAGATACTTGCCTTGTTCGCTGTTTACTGCTACACAATATAGCTTAAGCTTTTATCTTTAATACGAAGTCCTATCATCAATAAAATTATTCTTTTAATTAGAAAAATCAACTTAACACATAATACTGCTTATTTGCAGTCATTATACAACTTAACACATTGTCACATATTCATAACAGTCATTAAAACATTTAAAAACAGCTATCAGGTCAAACTATGTCCATTTGGTTTGAGTTCGACACTATTTCGATGTCCTGATTGCATTATCGGACAATAAACACGTTTCTTTTTAATGAAACTTTGTTCAAGAACTTAAATATCATCTTAGATAATTTGTTTATCAATTGCAACATTTTTCCAAATATTAAAATCATTTATAATGATTTTTCAGTCATTAATAGCATTTATAATAATTTAATAAATAAATAATTTCATTATCATTAATATTCAAATAATTAAAATATTAATGAACTACATGTCAACACATTAAAAGTTATTTATTATAACATAAAAACATTTTTAAAACATTAATATTACCTTTAAATGATTTTTAAAGTAAAATCATTTTTAAATAATTACCATTAATATTAAGATAGTAATGTAATTCATGTCAAATATTTAAAGTTATTAAATATAACTTAAAAATATTTTTAAAACATTTTTTATTGCCTTTAAATGATTTTTAAAACATTAAAATCATTTTTAAATAATTTATTTAATATAAATATTAAATAAATTAATTATCATTAATATTAATTAATTAATGAACTTCACCACAAAATATCAAAAGTTATCAAAAATAACTTAAAATATTTTCTAATATCATAATATAATTTTTCATGATTTTTCATGAATTAAAACTACTTTTAAATAATTTATTTAATATTATAATTAAATAAATTAAATACCATTTATATTCCAAAAATATTAAATATTTATGAAATATACTCTAAATAATTAAAAACTAATTCTAGGACTTTAAAATAATTTTTCATAATTTATTATGTATTTTTAATAATTAAAAACTATTTTTTTTTCAATTTATTAATTAAAATATGTATTTTTCGGAAAATAACCGTCGCTAAAGGGGGCCTATAGCGACAGAACCGTCGCTATAGGTGTTCTTCATGTTCTTCATCAAACCCAGAAATTCATATCAGAGAGCAAGGTGGGTGGTTTGACCATCTGCAACTCATGGATCCGGAGGTATAGAGGTTTGATTAAGTGTTAAGATTATAGTATTAATGCAATACTACAACCATAAACAAACAACATGGCCATCTAACAACTAAGCAGAGAGATCTGGGCCCTCAAATTTCTTGTCAGGCCTGTTCTTCATTTTCTGGGTTACCCAGAAATGAAGAACAGTTCGAGCATGCACTTTTGAGCTTCCACAACTTGTAATCCGTGTAATTTTTAAGTGATCTAAGAGTTCCAGGTTGTATTCCACATGGCAAGGTACAACAACATAGTTTTACTTTGATCAAACAACTTCGTATACCAAAATCTGGGCCGGTCAAAGTAACCAAGAAAAATCTGTTCTTGAACATTTCTGGAAAACCCAGAAATGTTCTTGAGCAGTTTCGATCCATGACTTTTGTCCAACAATAACTTTGATCCTACACATCTATTGATTGTGATTCCACTTCTAACATGTTAACCACATGGCATAATACAACTATGAACAATTAAACAGACCAAACCACAAACATCTAAGGATCTAAATGGACTGACATTTGACTGTCAGACACAAAAAAACAAAATTTCCAGATTCTTGAAATATTCAAATCTGATGACAAAGATGATTCTACCCTCAAAATAGCTAAACACAAATTAACTAATGGAAGCATGCAAAGCATGTCTTAACAAACTCATGAAAACGCTAGATGCATTAGTTAATCTAACAGAAATAACTATCCACCTATACAAATCACATGTTAACACTATTTCCCATTCATCACATTTTCTCATGCTAAATTGATTAGGCAATGTCATCACATGATCATCATCCAATGTAGATAAAACATAAGAACTATGCAATTTATCAAACATATTATATAAGTAAAGAAAATATGCTCAGTGTCTCATCCTCCTTAGGTACTATGATCTCATGAACAACACATGAACTCATGTCTTCACCCACGATACCCACTTTGTTCAACTCTCTAACTTGCCTTGGTGACTCCTTCGTCTCCTCAGGAATGTTATAAGCTGATTGGTATGGAATGATAACACTAGGTATGTAATCCCTCACCTGTATAAGAGAAACAACAGAACTAGATAAAACAGAGTTAATCCGGTTAGTTTTTAAAAGCGCCGTCTTGTACGAATGTACAGTCATTGACTTTTCAAAATACATCTCACTTTTGCATACTCGTTCCTCCTATTAAGCTATACTAGACCAAACCACTTCCTCATTACAGTTTTCAATTCTCCCTATGTATCAATCGGATGCTCTCCATAATTGTTCCTACAACGCTTAAACTGAGCCCACCATGTAATTGCATGATCGGAAAACTCTTAAATTGCTAGTTGGAACTTCCTATGCTCGGAATAATTGTGACGCCTCCAAATTCTCTTCAGTTCCTGTAGCAGATTTGGTGCTCACATGATACTATTTAACTATAAATATTTCATAATATATAACTTCTATCTATCCAAGATTCATAGTATCCCATAACAGATAATAGTTCTCGTCATAACATTAATTGTGTTTGGATACCCTCACTTGGATATATAGATTCATATCTTATGGATATCTCTTTCATATCGATATTCCCTATCTATCTGACATTCACAGTATTAATGATAAGATTGTCCCTAGAACTGAAGGGCACATTCCGGTAAAGATGGCACCTTACCGGCGCTCATTAAGTGTAACCCCAGAACTTATAGAACTCCCAAGATCATTTAAATACCCTCATTCAGATGTATAGTTCGTATGAATACTGTACTAACTTAGTACAACTATTCTAACAATTTAAAGATCAGAGTGTAACGCATTTTATATAATAAAAGATTGTGACGCCCCCAAATTCGGGTCTCCAACTACCCGGATTCGGTCATCACGTTCCAATACAAACATTCACCTCTAACAACATACGATAACTAAATGCGGAATATAATAAACATATGTTATTCATTCGAAAGGTGTTACTAGTCCCAAGATACAATAACCTTAATACATAGCACAAAACATACCCTAAGTAGTAATCAGGGTTCAAATTACATTAATAGCAATTAAGCTAAACATAGAATAAAGCCAGCTACGTGAAGCCTATCACTTCATCTTTCCTTTACCCTTGTCCTTTCCTGATGTCTTGAGATTAGCTGCAATGAAAGTCATGATATAGCAAGGATGAGCAACTAGTTTGCTCAACAAGTTTAAAATACAACAATAAAGAATATATCATGATGAATGGAATATAGAGAGAGGATTCAACAATATGAATGTCGGAAGCAAGAACAATAATTGCTTTTATGAAAATTTCTAGTCAAGTAGACTTTGAACAATAACTTCCAAGGGAGTCAATAGCTGGTTGACCCTTTGGTTACTGGCTACAGAATAAGTACTTGAGGGGATCAGCCTCGCGTACGCTATGTATATGCATAACATTTAACTCTGCTATTGTACCTGATATTAGATACATGGGTACTCCCTTATAATAACAGGGATGTTCATTTCAGTCTAAGAATCCATACCATTGATGGGCCCGGATAGCTTTTATAAATTCTCATATATTTGCCTGACCGAATAAGGGTACAGACTCAATAGTTCGGGAATTACGGAACTTTAATAAATGTACAAATCTAAGACTGTACGAATTCAAGTGTACCGAGTACAAGTGCCAATAATATCGATGTGGATTAATTGAAATCTGATTAAACCACTTAAGCATTCTTGGAAATAAAGTTTCATACTACGATACAATAGAAATCTGTTCGAATGTAATTAAATAGGGACAAGGAAAATTTCGCAGGGTATAGTTTCAGGAGAAGGGAACTTGCCTGTCTGCTCAGCTACAATTAATTTTTAGCTTTAACTATCTGGCCTTGAAGGACCTAACATTGATAAAGTCGGTCTATCAATTAGCATTGCATAGTTATATATCAGTACACTCTCTTATGCTATTTATTTAGCAAATAAACAATTCACATATCATATAAGTCAATAGACCATCCTCAATCCCATAAGATACTTAATTGATCTGTAGACTGAGAAATTATTTACTAACAATGTTTCCCTTAAGTGATAAACACTTTCTAACAATTATTTATAACTGTTTTAATTCATTTACATCACTTTATTAACTCTATTAACATTTAATTACTATTTAACATTAGCTAAACAGGAATTAATTAATGACCTTTAGTTATTATTTAACAATAAATAATAGTTAATCATGATTACTTATTGTTTGAATACTCAAATTATTACCCTTATTTGTCCCTAAGTATGGGTTAAAAATCCTTATTTAACATTAACTAAATGATTAATGTATTAACTTTACTTATACTTAATCATTATTTTATATTATTTAAATAATCATTAAATATTTATTATCTTTATTTATTATTTAATGTTAAATAATAATTAATTAATTAATCAACTTTACTCATACTTAATTATTATTTAATATTAATTAAATAATAATTAAATATTTATTATCTTTATTTATTATTTAATATTAAATAATAAACAATTAATCTATTAACTCTACACATACTTAATTATCATTTAATATTAATTAAATATTTATTATCTTTATTTATTATTCAATGTTAAATAATAAATAATTATTTAATTAACTTTACTCATACTTAATTATTAATTAATATTAATTAAATAATAATTAAATATTTATTATCTTTATTTATTATTTAATATTAAATAATAAACAATTAATCTATTAACTCTACACATACTTAATTATCATTTAATATTAATTAAATAATAATTAAATATTTATTATCTTTATTTATTATTCAATGTTAAATAATAAATAATTATTTAATTAACTTTATCCATACTTAATTATTATTTAATATTAACTAAATACTAATTAAATATTTATTTTCTTTATTTATTATTTAATGTTAAATAATAAATAATTATTTTTATTAGGGTATCATTAATACTAATAATTAAACCAATAGTATTACATTTAATTACTATTAATAACAGTTAAGTAATTATTAACCCTAGTTTATTGTTTGTTCATGGTTGAATAATAACATTTAATTGAATAGACTTCATTTGTTGATTATCTTTGTTGAATAACAAATGAATTAAACAACCAACTTTGGAAGAAAAATAATCCAAGTATTACATAATGGTAATAGTCATAGGTTTATCCCTTTATAGGCATGCCACAAACAACAGCCACATTCTCCCACAATATAACAATTTCCTGTAATCATATTTCAACTAACCAGATCATCATTCAACACAATAGGAAAACCTCCAAACAGATCCATATAACAACACTGATTTCAGGTTCTATAAACAGCCAAAGATTGGTTTTTTACATATGACAAGGTTGTCGACAGAACATTTAACACCAACATGAAGCAAAAATCTGGCTCAGGCATTATAACAACCACGTGTTGGGCGTTCTAAAACCCATCACTGGTCTATTCCTATACAAAATTTATGCTGCCCGAACCTTAAGGTTCTGCAATACCAGAGTTCCCAATCATAACCATACAATCCAAGCATAGAAAGGAAGAAAAATAAAAAAAACAAAACCAAACGAAACTATCGCAGTAGCTCGGTGTAATCATAGAACCATTGTTATACCTTGAGGTCGAATCGGGTCGAATTGGGGTCCTAGTTGCCGTCCTTCTCCTTCTCCCAAAGTAGGTGATGAATTCGGCGGACATCCACAGACCAATTTTTTTTCTCCCTTGTTCCCTCATCTATCTATGATTTCTATCTCTAATTTGGACTCAATTTATCAGCAGCTTGCTAGGGTTTGTGGGTTCCAATTTATAGGGCAAAGTTTACCTAATTCGTTGGATAATACCCCTATTGACAAACCAGTGACCAACGGGTAGAGGGGAGTAGGCGGTCGGTGTCTACGTCAACCCATCCGAACCCAGCTGTCCCGCCGGCCGACCCTTGCGCAGCGCCTTTCCATCGGTCAAATCGCCGATCGCCTTAAATCCCTTGGTCCGATTGCTATTGCTCGGTCGCCCATGCCACTGCTCGTTTTGCCCGCCTCGAATCTTGGATAGCCCACTGGTCAACGAGTTCTTCCTCCAGTCCGAACGGCCGGTCGCCTCATGCCATCGCACCGGCCTTCTACACGCCGGCACACGGCTTGGTGTGACCCCCGCTTCTCTCCCGTTCCGTCTGATTTGAGAGGTTTAGGTCTAATATGTATAGATTTGGTCTAGCTCTGCTAAATCCCCAAAATTGGTTTACTGATATGGGTTTGCCCCCAACCCGATTGCAATTGGCTCCAACCCAACCGGAAAAGGAATGGGCTCAGCCTAAATGATTTAACTTGTCCCAGTCCACTCGGCTTGGCCCAACAGAAAATAGAAGGAAAATGTCCAATACAAATAATGTTGGGCCATTCGAAATGAAGAGGAAAATGGCCCAATACACTAAAATTAATAATAATTATATTTCCAGCATCTAAATTACATAATCAACTTGATTAATTAATTGTTTAAAAATATTTATTTTAACAATAACCCTCATTCGAATTATTTAATCCGATATTGATAAAATGAAATTATTTACTTAAATTTTTCCCAATTTTCTTGCCAACCAACTCTTAGGGTTACATCACTAATTTATTCGAACTATCAGTGAATCCCTTTAATGCAAAGAAAATTATTAGACCATATAGTTATATAATTAAAGAATACCTACATAGATCCAATTAAGTCCGTAAAAATAAATTTCATATATCAAAATCAATTGATAACAAGGTTTAAAATTCTTGGATATTACATCCTCTCCCCCTTATAAAAATTCCGTCCTCGGAATTTCAACCTAAGGTTACTCAAATAATTGCGGATAGTTCACTCTCATCTTCTCTTCGAGTTCCCACGTAGCTTCTTCCACCACGTGATTCCTCCAGAGAACTTTAACGGAATGAATGATTTTATTCCTCAGCTTCTGCTCCTTCCTATCCAGTATTTGGACAGGAATCTCCTCGTACGATAAGTCCTTCTCGACTTGAATTGGCTCATAGGAAATAACATGCTTGTAGTCTAGCTTATACGGACGTAACACTGATACATGGAACACGTTGTGGATGTGCTCAAGTTCAGGAGGTAACGCCACCTCGTACGCCACTTCGCCTATTCTCCTCAATATTTCAAAAGGTCCTATAAACCTAGGGCTCAATTTGCCCTTCTTCCCAAAACGGATCTTCCCTTTCCAGGGAGATACCTTCAAGAACACAAAGCTTCCAACTTCAAAGTCTCGTTTCTGATGATGTAAGTCGGCATACTTCTTCTGACGATCCTGAGCTACTACTAACCGTTGTCTTATTACTTTAATGATTTCCACGGTTTGTTGCACCAATTCTGGTCCCAACAATCTCCGTTCACCAACCTCGTCCCAACATAACGGCGTTCGACACTTCCTTCCATATAACGCTTCGTACGGAGGCATGCCAATACTAGCATGATAACTGTTGTTGTACGCGAACTCTACTAGTGGTAAGTGATCGTCCTAGCTGCCTCCTAAGTCCATCACGACTGCTCGGAGCATATCCTCTAAGGTCTGAATCGTTCGCTCGCTCTGACCATCAGTCTGAGGATGGTACGCCGTACTCAACCTCAACTGCGTTCCCATCCTTTCCTGTAGACTTCTCCAAAAATTTGACATGAAGCGCGGATCTCTGTCAGATACAATCGATACCGGCCCTCCATGTCGCGATACTATCTCCTTTACATAAAGTTTCGCTAACTGCTCCAATTTGTACCTGATCTTGATCGGTAGAAAATGGGCAGACTTAGTCAAACGATCTACGATCACCCAGATGGCGTCTAGACCTTTCTGTGTTGTTGGAAGTCCTACCACAAAATCTATTGTGATGTGCTCCCACTTCCACTCCGGAATCTCCAAAGGTTGCAACAATCCGTTCGGCCGCTGGTGCTCTGCCTTGACCCTCTGACAAGTTAAACACCGGCTGACGAATTCTGCAACTTCTCCTTTCAAATGCGGCCACCAATAATGCTGACGAAGATCTTAATACATCTTGGTGCTACCCGGATGTACCGAAAATCTCGTATTATGGGCCTCGTGCAATATTTCTTCCCTCAAGTCTGGTACATATGGTATCCAGATCCTTCCCTCGAACCTCAGCAATCCTGTGCCGTCAATCTTGTACTTCAACATTTTTCCCTCCAATAGTTGCTTCTTAATGTCAATGCACTCCTCGTCAAATTCTTGAGCCTCCTTTATCTTATCCAGTAGAGTCGGACCTGCTGTTACGGTAAACAATTTTTCGTCCGTCTCCATCGGATACTTAACCTCCAGTTCCAGATGTTCAAAGTCCCTTATCAACTCCTCTTGAACTGTCAGCTGCATCAATTTCCCCTTGCCTTTTCTGCTTAAGGCATCAGCCACTACATTTGCTTTGCCCGAATGGTACAGAATCTCACAGTCGTAATCCTTGATCAATTCTAACCATCGGCGCTGCCTCATGTTCAGCTCTTTCTGAGTGAAGATATATTTCAGACTTTTGTGATCTGTATATATCTCGCACTTCTCCCCGTATAGGTAGTGCCTCCAAATCTTCAAGGCGAAAACTACCGCGGCTAACTCCAGGTCATGAGTCGTGTAACCCTTCTCATAGTCCTTCAACTGACGTGATGCGTACGCAACAACCTTGTCGTGCTGCATCAATACACAGCCAAGACCTTTGTGTGACGCATCGCTATATACTACGAAACCCCTAGTGTTGTCGGGTAAGGTCAACACCGGTGCTTGGCTAAGTCTCTTCTTCAGCTCCATAAAACTTTTCTCGCAATTCTCCGACCAAACGAACTTAATTATTTTTCTGGTGAGATTGGTCAACGGCGATGCTATCTTTGAAAAATCCTGGATGAATCTCCGATAGTATCTTGCTAATCCCAAGAAACTCCAGATCTCCGTTGGCGTCTTTGGTTGTTCCCAATTAATAACTGCTTCTACTTTGGCTGGGTCCACCGAAACCCCGTTTTTGTCGATGACGTGACCCAGAAATTGCACCCTCTGCAACCAAAACTCACACTTAGAAAACTTTGCGTATAACTTCTCCCTCCTGAGAACTTCCAATACAATTTTTAAATGTTCTGCATGTTCCTCCTCTGTTTCTGAATACACCAAGATGTCATCAATGAATACAACTACGAACTTGACCAAGTACTGCTTGAACACTCTGTTCATCATATCCATAAATGCTGTTGGCGCATTCGTTAATCCAAATGACATCACCAGAAACTCGAAGTGCCCATAACGAGTCCTGAATGCAGTCTTCGGGATATCTTCCTGCCTCACCTTCAGCGGATGATAGCATGTTCTTAGGTTAATTTTTGAAAAGTACTTCGCTCCCTTAAGTTGATCAAACAGATCGTCAATTCTAGGAAGCGGATACCTATTCTTAATCGTAACTTTGTTCAACTCCCGGTAGTCGATACAAAGCCTCATAGGACCATCTTTCTTTTTTACAAACAAAACTGGCGCTCCCCATGGGGATACACTCGGTTTGATATAACCCTTGTCTAGCAGTTCCTGCAGTTGAACCATCAACTCTTTTATTTCTACAGGTGCCATTCGATATGGTGGCTTCGATATTGGTGCAGTCCTCGGTACCAAATCGATTACAAACTCAATTTCCCTGTCCAACGGCAGTCCCAGAAGTTCCTCTGGGAAGACATCGGCGAATTCCCTCACAATTGGTATTTGACTCATCTCATCCCCAACTTGACGAGTATCAACCACATGGGCCAAATAACATACGCAACCCTTCTTAAGTAATTTCTTGGTTTGCATCATAGTAAGACAACAAGATTGTCTTGGTGATTTATTACCATAGAATACCACCTTCGACTTGTTAGGAGTCTTTAGGTGTACACATTTCTTCTTACAGTCAATAACTGCTCCGTGAATTGATAGCCAATCCATTCCCAGGATTACGTCAAACTCTCCCAGCCGAATTGGTATCAAATCCACATTGAGCTTAAATCCTCGCAATTCAGCACAACAATTCCTATGAATGCATTCTACGGGAATAATTTCCTTGTTTGCTACTTCTACGTTCATAGGGTGTTCTAACTTTTCACGAGATAAATTTAACTGACTAGCAAATTCTTCGGAAACAAAAGAGCAGGTAGCACCCAAATCGAATAACAGATATGCATTTATATCATTGATTGGGATGATACCTGACACCACGTCCTTGGATTCCATTGCATCCTGAACGGTCATGTTGAACGTCCGTGCCGTTGGCCTGTTAGCTTGACTGGCTAGTGCCCCCATGGCTCAGCCGGTTGTTATTCCCACTGTTGTTGTTTCTCCGGTTGCCACTCCCGACGTCGCCCTTCCTCTTTGGACAGTCCTTAATCTGGTGGTCGGGTGATCCACAGGAGAAGCATCCTCCTTTCTGTCTGTTAGGGCACTGAGGAGCCATGTGCCCCGGTTGTCCACAACGATAACAGACACTCTTCCCCTTCATATACTCCCCGAGTGATTCTTCCCGCAGTTGTTGCACCTTCCACCCTTCTTAGCCTCTCCTCTAGATTTATTACTCCCGGACGATTGGCTTTCATTCCATTTGCGTTTATTGGGGTTGCTGCCTCCGCTGCTCCCCGCCTTGGCTACTTCCTGACTCTTCTTCCTGTCCTGATTGAATCGTGCCACTGCTTCATTGCCACCTTCCGCAATGATAGCTCTTTCCAGCAGTTCCGAGAAATTCTTAATTTTCAGTATCGCTACTGACTTCTGAACCCATGGTTTCAGTCCTAACTCAAACCTTCTTGCCTTCCTGGCCTCGGTGTCCACCTGGTGTGGGGCAAATCGGGCCAACTCATTGAATTTTGCCGCGTATTCTGCGACAGTCATATTCCCCTGTTTCAGTTCCAGGAACTTCACTTCCATGTCCTGTTGTGTATTCTCCAGAAAGTAATTTTTGAAGAATAGCTCTTTGAATCTTTCCCAAGAGATGACTCCCTCACCTGCTCGTCCCTTATTGGCCTTCCACCAATAGTTAGCCTCGCCCTTCAGCATGAACGTGGCAAATCTTGTTTTTTGTTCCTCGGCCACTCGTGCGACCTCGAAGACCTTCTCTATCTCTTCGATCCAGGTCTGGGCTTCAATTGGGTTAAGAGTTCCCTTGAACTCGGGTGGTCCAACCAGTTTGAAATCCTTAAAATTTGCCAAATGATGTGCTGGCTCGGGGGCTACTTGGGTCCCTACAGGTGGCGGTCTTGATTGCATGGCTTCTGCCAGCATTTCTGCGAATACCCTCATTGGATTGGGGTGGTCCCCCACCTCGCTTTCTGACTCTTTGTCCTGCTGGTTACGCGGTCGTCTTCTCAGCGGCATGATCTGATAAAGGAAAACTGCCGACTTTTACCTATAGTTTTACGTTTTACACAATAGGGTATTGAAATCAGCAATCAAGAATAGAAACATCTATCAAACACACTTGATTTAAATAAAACAACCGCATTTATATTTATATACCACTGTTTAAGTACAACTGAACTCAACCTGTGGCATATTTCTATAAATACGCCCTGGCATGTCCTATTAAACATTAAACATTCCCTAAGACAAAAGTGGGGAAATGATAACCTTCTACCCCTCTATCAACAAAAGTTGGGGTTTAACTGTTACCCCAAGCATGCTACAAATACGGGGTTTACAACACACATATGTCCCTACTATAACAAAAGGTGGGACCAACTGTTCCTATAAACATGACAAGACAAGACAAGACATCCATCCTAACACGTCACTACATGTCGTGACGAATCCGCGCCTGCTAACCTGAAGGAAATGCTCCACCCATGACTCGGCGACGAACCGAGCGACTAGACTCTCCCATCTCGGTCTGAGGCCTCCTATAGGCTGCATCCAAAGCAAATCCCAATGTCTCTATCCTCACAGCTCCTGCCTCTGACCTGTTCTCCAACTGATCAACTCTCCTTGCTTCTCTAACCCAAGCATCTCTAACCCGAGTCCTCTCAGCAACCTCAAGCCCGAACTCGAACCTCATAGCCTCCTGCTTGGCCTTCAGATGGGCGATCTCCATATCCTTCTGTTCCAGTCTCTCTCTCAGCTCAGCATTCCTGGCCACCATCTGATGTAGCAGTGGTCCAATCTGCTGCGCTGAGGTCTCATAACCCTGCAGTTGTACCTTCACCACCCCCAATTCATGCTCCAGCTGATAAGCTAGCTCCCTATACTGATCCTCCCTGATCTGGTGGGTCTGGTTCTGCTCCTCCAGATGAGGTACTCGGTCCTCTAGCTCCTCGTTCCTACTGGTCAGTCCCTCTATGATATCATCTGCAGTAGAGCCCATACCATCAACATAAGTAGGTGGCTCATCACTGTCAGTCTCTGGGTCCTCCTCACTATCATCCGGGTCCTGACTGCCGGACCTCATTACCCTTCCTATAACAAGCTCTGGTAGATCCCCCCGATAATCCTCCTCTGGTTCGGGCCCATCCTGTGGTACTCTTGGGGCAACAGGTGCATAGCCCACTAACTGCTCGGTAACCACAGGTATATCTGTGAATACCTCCTCCTGGACTCCACTGGTCCCTCCTATGTCAGCCATCCTACAAATACAGACAGAGACAACAAATGTCAGTATTATAATAAAATACATTCATTGATAAAATGAAAGGATATTTTATCATGTACAACTCGGCTTGGCAGATTTCCACAATCCACCCCCAGACAAGGCCGTTATCTGAATCTCCTTAATTCATATCCTAGCGTACTCAATACGAGTTTAAATCTAAGGTCATAACCTAGGTTTAGCGATCCTAAAGTTTATAACCTACAGCTTTGATACCAACCTGTGACGCCCCCAAATTCGGGTCTCCAACTACCCGGATTCGGTCATCACGTTCCAATACAAACATTCACCTCTAACAACATACGATAACTAAATGCGGAATATAATAAACATATGTTGTTCATTCGAAAGGTGTTACTAGTCCCAAGATACAATAACCTTAATACATAGCACAAAACATACCCTAAGTAGTAATCAGGGTTCAAATTACATTAATAGCAATTAAGCTAAACATAGAATAAAGCCAGCTACGTGAAGCCTATCACTTCATCTTTCCTTTACCCTTGTCCTTTCCTGATGTCTCGGGATTAGCTGCAATGAAAGTCATGATATAGCAAGGATGAGCAACTAGTTTGCTCAACAAGTTTAAAATACAACAATAAAGAATATATCATGATGAATGGAATATAGAGAGAGGATTCAACAATATGAATGTCGGAAGCAAGAACAATAATTGCTTTTATGAAAATTTCTAGTCAAGTAGACTTTGAACAATAACTTCCAAGGGAGTCAATAGCTGGTTGACCCTTTGGTTACTGGCTACAGAATAAGTACTTGAGGGGATCAGCCTCGCGTACGCTATGTATATGCATAACATTTAACTCTGCTGTTGTACCTGATATTAGATACATGGGTACTCCCTTATAATAACAGGGATGTTCATTTCAGTCTAAGAATCCATACCATTGATGGGCCCGGATAGCTTTTATAAATTCTCATATATTTGCCTGACCGAATAAGGGTACAGACTCAATAGTTCGGGAATTACGGAACTTTAATAAATGTACAAATCTAAGACTGTACGAATTTAAGTGTACCAAGTACGAGTGCCAATAATATCGATGTGGATTAATTGAAATCTGATTAAACCACTTAAGCATTCTTGGAAATAAAGTTTTATACTACGATACAATAGAAATCTGTTTGAATGTAATTGAATAGGGACAAGGAAAATTTCGTAGGGTATAGTTTCAGGAGAAGGGAACTTGCCTGTCTGCTCAGCTACAATTAATTTTTAGCTTTAACTATCTGGCCTTGAAGGACCTAACATTGATAAAGTCGGTCTATCAATTAGCATTGCATAGTTATATATCAGTACACTCTTTTATGCTATTTATTTAGCAGATAAACAATTCACATAGCATATAAGTCAATAGACCATCCTCAATCCCATAAGATACTTAATTGATCTGTAGACTAAGAAATTATTTACTAACAATGTTTCTCTTAAGTGATAAACACTTTCTAACAATTACTTATAACTGTTTTAATTCATTTACATCACTTTATTAACTCTATTAACATTTAATTACTATTTAACATTAGCTAAACAGGAATTAATTAATGACTGTCGATGCCGATTTTTTCATCTTTTTCGATTTTTTGCCTTTTTATTTGATGATTTTGGGAAAAGGTCGGCATTGATGTCGACGGGGTTTTGAAAGATCGTTTTTTATGATGAGCCAATTAACCAGAGTCGCCAGTTGGTATATTTGAAATGGATGTACCAACTCATCCGAATTTTCGTTTTTTTATAATCGATGGCTCATATGTGACTTCGAATTAATTGGTCTGCGAACCGAGATTCATAGAGTTCGGGGGCTTGCTTAAGCGAGGGGAAGGTGTTAGGCACCCCCCGACTTCCGTGAAACACAGTTACCGCAATCTTGATACTTTCCTATCCTTTAATTCATGAAATGTGTACATATGCGTGTGTGTGTGTATGTGTGTGCCTAGGTGAATATTGTGGTGAGTTTGTATGAAAGAATCATTTGGGGTTTTTTATGAAAAGTCGTGTTTTATTTTGGGAATGTTTTAGAACGTCGTTTCCGTTTGTACGAGAGAGCTCCTTTATTTGTGAGAAAGGTTTGATTTTACTTGTCAAAAGCTATGAGATTTTCATTAGGTGTCGTTTTGGCAAAACAAGAGTCTTTTAGACCTTCGTAAAAATAGGAATCGAGATCTATACGTCGCTTTCGTAGATGCCGGGCAACTTCTAGGATCTCTTTAACCCTATGCACAAAGGTTTAATAAAACGTTTAGTTCTTTTTATAAAACCATTTTTTCGTGACATTTGGAAACAACTTCTCTTTAGCTTTCTCGTAAAATAGGAATCGACTTTCATTAGCATCTCCAATTCTTAGCCTCGTGATGCTAATATCCTACTTTGATTGATTTTAGAAAAAATCTTTATGGCTTTGAAATCTTTTGTTTGGTGTTACAAATCAAATTAAATATCAAAACGCGTAGGGGGCTATTCACGGGCATGTAAGCCATCAAAATATCCCCGAACGCCAACAATCACATATTTCATTACTACGGGTCTTAAACCCGATTCTCGCCTTAGCGTCGTTTTAAGGCCCGACGGTTACATGTTACAAAAACGAGCACCTTGAATATATTACATACATCAAAACGTCCGTCATCGGATTTGGACCACGGGGTCGCGTTCCTAGGCTCACACCCGATATTGTTACATACCCACAAAATGAATACTACAAAACTAACCAACACAGATTTGCCTAATACACCATGATATCCGAAAATGATAATCTAAATAAATTACACCCAATAAATCATCATAAACAAGCTAGAAATTTCACCACTTGGATATCCTCGGGTTATTAGGAAGAATTTTGTTCCGATGGAACCCTCTCTAATAATCCCTAATCCATGATTGTTCAACAATATACATGAAAATTACATTTAACTTAACCATATAATATGATATAAATTGCTATAACAAAGGGAATTTTCACCTTGCAAATGATCTTAAATGGATGTAAACTTGTGTATTTGAATAGGATAAGAAGTATCTTTGATACAATCAAAATCAAAAGAGTATAAATCCTCTTTTTTTTCTCTCTTTTCTTCCTATTTTGTTGCAAAATTTAGGTATTTCTCTCTCAAAATCCGTGATGCTGCTGTGCTGAATTCTTCCTCCTCCAAATCTGCTCAACCTCCTGTATGTTGAAGTGGAAATGAGCTGAAATAGGCTGGCTGGCCGCCTGCCTTCCACTCACCTGGTTTCGAGTTCCGTGTTTCGAGATCCGTGTTTTCAAAAGGCGCACTTATTGGCCGCAGATCAATCCGCGGCTGGACGGTTTGACTTTCTCAATTTTCGTGCCACGCCTCGACTTTCGTGCCGTAACGTCGGTTTCCGCTGACAGGCTTGTATTTTGCAGTCCGAGAATTTCCGGGAGACGTGCCACCTCATTCGGGAATGCCCGTTTCGGACGGCCCTATTGTCACGTCAGCTTTGGTCGCCAATCGTCGCGGTGGTGCTGAGCGTTCGTGCTTGTGCCCATCCTTTGCTCTCGCAGGTCGGTTCAATTGACGATTTTGTCCTCCTGTCACGGTTAATTGACGATTTTGCCCTCCTGTCACGGTTAGTATAGGGAACGCAAAATTTGGGTGTCTACAGCTGCCCCTCTTTATCATGTTTATGCCATGTTAAATGAAA
The DNA here is from genome assembly GCA_034770075.1 of Aralia elata. Lineage (NCBI taxonomy): Eukaryota > Viridiplantae > Streptophyta > Magnoliopsida > Apiales > Araliaceae > Aralia > Aralia elata. The sequence goes on from JAVJAP010000057.1 coordinate 1,825,002, forward strand.
TGAACAAGATAAAGAATAGACACTCGATGCATGAATGACAGTGCCCAAGGATGACAATACATACGTGATGCAACACATATGACTTATGATGCAACGTAAGATGCAATGGATGCAAAACGTCCGTAAAAGGGTGTCAATGCGAATGATCGTCTTATCGGGGCCAGGTTTCATCGTCGGTCACCCATCTCGTAATCGCCGGTTATCGTCGCCGATCGATTGTCTCATCGGGGCCGGGTTTCGTCGCCGGTCACCCATCTCGCAATCACCGGTTATCGTCGCCGGTCGATCGTCTCGTCGGGGGCGGGTATCGTCGCCGGTCACCCATCTCGTAACCCCGGGTATCGTCGCCGGTTGGTTATCTTGTCGGAGCCAGTTTTCGTCGCCGGTCATCCATCTCGTAATCGCCGGTTATCGTCGCCGGTCGGTTCTCTCGTCGGGGCCGGGTATCGTCGCCGGTCACCCATCTCGTAATCGCTGGTTATCGTTGCCGGTCGATCGTCTCGTCGGGGCCGGGTATCGTCGTCGGTCACCCATCTCATAACCCCCGGGTATCGTCGCCGGTTGGTTATCTTGTCGGAGCCGGTTTTCATCGCCGGTCATCCATCTTGTAATCGCCGGTTATCGTCGCCGGTCGATTGTCTCGTCGGGGCTGGGTATCGTCGTCGGTCACCCATCTCGCAATCACCGGTTATCGTCGCCGGTCGATCATCTCGTCGGGGCCGGGTATCGTCGTCGGTCACCTATCTCGTAACCCCGGGTATCGTCGCCGGTTGGTTATCTTGTCGGAGCCGGTTTTCGTCACCGGTCATCCATCTCGTAATCGTCGGTTATCGTCGCCGGTCGGTTGTCTCGTCGGGGCCGGGTATCGTCGCCGGTCACCCATCTCGTAATCGCCGGTCGATCGTCTCGTCGGGGCGGGTATCGTCGTCGGTCACCCATCTCGTAACCCCCGGGTATCGTCGCCGGTTGGTTATCTTGTCGGAGCCAGTTTTCGTCGCCGGTCATCCATCTGGTAATCGCCGGTTATCGTTACCGGTCGATTATCTCGTCGGGGCTGGGTATCGTCGTCGGTCACCTATCTCGTAATCGCCGGTTATCATCGCCGGTCGATCGTCTCGTCGGGGCCGGGTATCGTCGCCGGTCACCCATCTCGTAATCGCCGGTTATCGTTGCCGGTCGATCGTCTCGTCGGGGCCGGGTATCGTCGCCGGTTACCCATCTCGTAATCGCCGGTTATCGTCGCCGGTCGATCGTCTCGTTGGGGCCGGGTATCGTCGCCGGTCACCCATCTCGTAACCCCCGGGTATCGTCGCCGGTTGGTTATCTTGTCGGAGCCGGTTTTCGTCGTCGGTCATCCATCTCGTAATCGCCGGTTATCGTCGCCGGTCGATTGTCTCGTCGGGGCCGGGTATCGTCGCCGGTCACCCATCTCGTAACCCCCGGGTATCGTCGCCGGTTGGTTATATTGTCGGAACCGGTTTTCATCGCCGGTCATCCATCTTGTAATCGCCGGTTATCGTCGCTAGTTGATTATCTCGTCGGGGTCGGGTATCGTCGCCGGTCACCCATCTCGTAATCGTCGGTTATCGCCGTCGGTCGATCGTCTCGTCGGGGCCGGGTATCGTCGCCAGTCACCCATCTCGTAATCGCCGGTTATCGTCGCCGGTTGATCGTCTGCGAGTGTCGGGCCTCGTATCCGGTCACTCGGTCGAATTGAGAAGCCGTGTTCGACATCCGATTTATCAAAATCTCATATTTTATTATCAGATTATGAGTCAAATGGGCTTTAGGATCGACTAAGCTTGCATTGGACCAAGGGGTGAGCACTGGGCCCAGCCGCAGATGGATCTGCGGCCAGCCGCAGATTGATCTGCGGCCAAGATCGGGCATAAGAGCGGCCAGCCGCTTCCCAGATCTGTCACTTTCATTCGTATCCCACGCAATTTTTAGACCTTTGCACGCCCTTTTGCCGAGTTCTCCAACCTTTCTACAAAAACTGTTCCAGTAGGATCGATCTACGCGCTACAGGTAACACTTTGACCGTTCACTTTTCAATTTCGTCAATGTTTTGCTATACATTTGGCTATTTGCATGTTTAGAGATAAAATGTATGCTTTACAATGCTATGTTATGTATTATCATATATACATGCTATGTATCAACGGTGTAAGTCCTATTTCATGCTCATGATGTGGTCCCACATATCTGTTTGTTCCCTTTTTGAAAGAAAATCATGCATTGTGGCCCTTTACATGCTTTAATTACACATATGAATGCAACTTTGATCTGTTGTGGCTTGGGTTCTTTGAAAAACATGCTTGGTTATGTATGCGATATCCATTTTACAGACGGAACTCTGCCGATTTTTTTTTTCATGCACATACAATAACCATGCATCATGTTGCGTTAATTCTACGATAAATATTGGAATATTTGTGACATAATTAAAAAAGGGAACTTACCTTCCTCCTTGCCTGTCCTATTCCAGCTATGGATCCCGACGCTCCTAGTAGCTCTTCTGCGTCTCGGACCTCGGGTGTTCGTCGTCGTAGGGCTGCACCTGCCCCTGCTCTTCCTCGGACCCGTCAGGCTCGTTGCTTGGCGGAGGCTGTCATCCGTCCTGATCACCCGGACGCTGAGGAAGCTGTTCTTCCGGAGGTTGCGACAGAGGGGCCATCCTCTAGCACACCGGCCCCATCTCCTCACCGCGCCCCTTCTGGCGCCTCTGTGCAGATACCCGATCTATTGGGTCGGGATCTCAGTCGTCACCCCTCGGCATCTCTTGTAGCTAATGAGGTATGCTTAAAGTACTTCTCTGAACTTATTCCCAAATTTTGTTTAGATCTGGACTGATCCATTCATCATTTTTTCACAGGTGCCCGAGTTTACCCAGCCGAGGGGTAACTGGTTTAACATTTATTCCCTCTATACCGCTTTGCATAGCGACTACCGGGCGGTGGTGGATTCCTGGGGCTTCCGTCACTTTTTCACTATCATCCCCCGTCAGTGCCCCTGGGGTTACATGAGGGCCTTATCCGAGCGATGGTTCCACCAGACTCAGTCCCTTCACCTCTTGGATTGTGAGGTCGTACTGACTCCCTGGACTGGAGGTACATCACGGGTATCGAGTTTACCGGATCCCGTGTTCCTCTAGATCTTGACATCACTCCAGCGGAGGTCCGGGCTTTATTGGGCTTTGCTGCTGAGGACCGGGTCTTTAAGGCCCGTAGTATTCGGTCCGGCGCTTTGGCTGTCGATGCTGTTGGGGGTATATACGCACTGCCTATTCCAGCGGATCAGGGCACTCGTGACATCCTGCTACGGCGCTTGTTCCTGACCATCATGAGGGGTTGTTTCCTAGGGAACAACTCCTCTACCATCCATTTCAGCGTCGTAGGGGCTGTTAGAGACGTAGACCGGATCGGTGACTACGATTGGGGGTCGTTCACCTTTGCTTATTTCCTCCACGGTCTGCGTCTACGTTCGGAGGGAAAAACAGATGCTTGACTCGGATTCTATCATTTCTTGCTGGTGAGGCTTCTCTTCCTCTCTTCTTACTGGACTTTCCTTCATTTATTTCCCTTTTCTGCATTTGTCGGTTACTCACGCTTTTCAGTGTTTCTGTTCTCAGTTCTGGGCCTACGAGCGTCTTCCATGCCTGAGGCCCGTCACTACCCTCGGTTTGGATACCTATCCCCGGGGTCGGCGATGGCATCACAGCACCCTGGAGGAGGTCCCGGTGTCGGGTAGCTTTGCACATTGTCGTATTCAGCTGGAGCTGATCACGGCTGCCGATGTCGTCTGGGTTCCCTACCTCTCCGAGCATCTGACTGTGGGGTTTGCTGATAGGCATCCTTCTGGCCTGGAGTTCGAGCTTTCCACCCGTCGCCTCACTTTGCAGAGTGTTAGAGGATGGGTGATGTACCTGGGGGAGCGCGCATTCAGATGCGTTACTGGAGAGATTCGCATCCCACATTCCCTTCCTTTCACTACCTCCTGGCCGCTGGATTCTCAGCCTTCGGAGATCATGCTCGTAGGGGAGGACGGCCGGATGCTTTCTACGGGTCCCAGTACGAGTGATGCTTTCCGTACCTGGTGAGTGCCCCGTATTATCGGTCCTCAGACCCGGGCCACATTCTTCCTCGGGGATATGGTCCCCGGCTCGGTGATGATGACTGACTGGGCGGCCTGCGTTCGGAGTCCTACCCATGCTGAGCAGATCACCACCCTGACCCGTCAGGTAGACCAGCTGTCCCTATATCTTCGGGTGTTAGGCCGGACTCCGGAGGACGCTTATGCCTACGATCCTGACAGTGCGGGTTATGATGCAGGCCCGAGCTCATCTGATGCCACAGCGCAACCATACATTCCTGACATGAATTTTGGTCCTCCGACTTCGACGACCCCAGGGGATCAGTTCGAGGATCCCGCTTTCATAGATGACATTGATTTTATTTAGATCAGGATAGGATAGGGCTTTTGTACCTGCACATGTTTAGATTTATTTTCCATTTTATGCACTATGTACTGAACTCATTTATTTATTTATGCACAGTTTTTATCTTTATGAAATTCAATTGTCTTATTATTATTTGTACGATGCATGCTTTTTATTTATGGATAGAAAATGACCCCTGTACAGTCTTTTTGATACTATTTTTCCACAGATGTCGTCCTCAGATGCCGTGGTGCGTTTGGATTTCATTCCTCCCACAGGGTTGGTTGGCAGTCTCCTTCGCTGGTTGGACAGTTTATTGCCGGCCGACAGGGTTATCGCAGATGGTCTTTTGGGCTATTCTTGGTCCTTATTAACCTTTCAGGTGCCAGCGGGCTTTGTGGATGGTATTCTGAGCCATTGGGCCCCCGCCCGTCAAGTGTTCAGGTTGGGGACAGTAGAGCTGACCCCCACTCTCGAGGAGTATGCTCGCTTCACCGGCTTGTCTTTGGATGGTCCTTGTGCTAGGGTTACAGTTGGTTCCATGCGCCGTCAATTCTTGACTTTCACCGGTTTGCGGAGGGCTGTCTTGTTACCGGTGATCACATCAGACCATCTGGTTCCCCTACATTTTCTGATTGATCGATTCGGCTCACCCGACAGTTTTCACCTATTTTCGGGTGATTTTTCCGTGTCCGAGGAGCGCTGGGGTGCTTTGAGAGTAGCCATTTTGATGGCCTGTGTCATTTCAGTTTTGTACTTGCCAGCCGGACCCGATCAGTTGGACATGCGAGCTGTCGCGGCCGTTAGAGCCCTTCAGGAGGGTCACACCGTCCTTCCCATGATATTGGCAGATACTTACATGTCAGCCTCATATTGTCAGTCTTTCCGAGACAGAGTATTCAGAGGGAGCTCGACCTTATTGTACGTGTGGTTTATGAGCCATCTCAGCCCCATCGGTCATCTCCGTCGCCGTGGGTTTTGCTTCAGCCATGACATAACCACGCAGTTTTTATTTCGTCCCGTGAGCTGTACTGATGTGGCCTCCTGGGTAGAATTCTTGTCGGTTATTGAGGATCCTTTTCATCTCCTGATCTACTCCGGTTATTACTCCTTTATGAGCTTCTTGACTCACGTGCCCAACCTGGATTTCATCCCTATTGCTGGTTTGAGGGGCGTGACGACTTATCATCCCCTGGCGGTCACAGGGCAATTTGATCAGACACAGGATTTTCACCCTTTCACGGGTGCAGCCGCCTACCGATTCCCTATATCATCCCAAACAGAGAGGGATCTACTGCGGATATACGATCTTTGGTCTCGCAGGGTCCTTGCCGAATATAGTGAGAGCTGCCACACCCAGACATTTGCTTACGTGCAGTGGTTGCGCGGAGACTTGGATCCGGCTGGTTTGAGTCAGACTGGGGCCTTTGATGACTCTAGAGTGATTTTCCCAGATGATACCATAGACCACTCCATCTCAGCTGATTCTGCCCCTAGTCGGGTTACTGAGGATACCCGACTCCGCTTGGCCTTGATTACTACTGAGGCTGAGAGGGATGCCGCTCTTGTTGAGAGAGATGATGCCATTCTGGCTAGAGACGCCGCCATTGCTGACAGAGACGCCATTGTATTTCGGACCAGGGCAGTTATAGATGCTCATTCTGGGACTGTCAGCCGAGCCACTGCTTTAATAGACCGCATCGACATGATGGGGCAGCAGATTGCAGGGGATGCTGATGCTTCAGATCTGTCCACCACCTTATCCATCCTGCTTCAATTAGTTTCAGATTTGCAGATCGTTTTATTTCCTGCATAGACTATGTTAGTTTCATCGGTTATTGAAAGAGAAATCTTATAATAAAATGACTTATATATATAGACATGCATTTAAATTTAGTCATTTTCCCTTTTCGTCGTATCATTGCCTTTCATTGGATCCTCCTTTTATCCAGTTGACCACGATTTTGACATTTCGCCTTCTTTCTCTTCCCAAGTCTTGATGGAGATCTGACAGATATTGCCGTACCCCTGTCGATTTCATCAGATTGGGTCTTAGATTTTTGGCCAACTGTTTTGGTTAGATCAGGGTTATGCCATTTGGGGTGAAGCTGGTTAGGGGGCTAGTTTCGGGAAGGTTTTGAGGGTGTAGGAAGGTTTATCTGGCTGTCGGGAAATGGTTCTATTTAAGGAAAGGATTATTATTATTTTTTTTGGATCGGACCGTGCCGTGATGGCTGCCTACGTACCCCCACAAGTTGGGAGATCAGGTCCTACGTAGTTCGCTCCTCAAAGAAAAGGAAGAATTGATGATTCAAGCGTAGAACCGCTTCACCGAGCCGGAATTGAGAGGTTGTGGAAATACCTCCCCATCCATTTCTTGCAACATGAGGGCTCCTCCGGATAGCACTTTCTTAATCACAAATGGTCCTTCCCAGTTCGGGGCGAACTTCCCCTTGGCTTCGTCTTGACAGGGCATGACTCTTTTTAGCACCAAATCATTTTCCTTGAACTTCCGAGGTCTTATCCTTTTGTCGTATGATCGAGAGATCCTTTGTTGATATAACTGACCATGCCAAACAGCAGCCACCCTTCTTTCATCAATTAGGGCCAATTGGTCGTATCGACTTTGCATCCAATCCTCCTCGCTTATCTGAGCATCGATCACTATTCTGAGGGACGCCATTTCAACCTCAACTGGCAGAACGGCCTCCATTCCATACACCAAAGCGTAAGGGGTTGCCCCTGTAGAAGTACGCGTTGACGTTCGGTATGCCAGCAGGGTGATGGGTAACAAATCCGGCCATCCCCGATGATTAGCAGACATTTTTGCCATGATCTTCTTGATGTTCTTGTTTGCAGCCTCCACTGCCCCATTCATCTTAGGACGGTAAATGACAGAGTTGAGGTGTTTGATCTTAAACTGGTCGCATAATCCCTTCATGAGGGCGTTGTTCAAATTCTTAGCATTGTCGGAGACCAAAACCTCAGGTTGCCCGTATAGACAAATGACATTATTCCTGATGAAACCGACGATGACCTCCTGGGTTACTTTGGGGAAAGAAGCTGCTTCTACCCATTTGGTGAAGTAATCGATCATGACAAAAATGAATCGGTGTCCGTTGCTTGCTTTAGGCTCTATTGGTCCGATTACATCCATTCCCCACATTGAAAATGGCCACGGGGAGGTCATACAGTGCAGTTCATTGGGAGGCGTATGGATCACATTACCGTGCGCCTGGCATTGGTAACACCGTTTGACATGATCATCGCAATCGGCTTTCAGCGTTAACCAATAATGCCCTGTCCTCAAGATCTTTTTGGCCAGCATCGGTCCACTCATGTGTGGCCCACACACTCCACCATGTATTTCGCTCATAATCCTTTGGGCCTGCGTCTCATCTACGCATTGCAGCAGTCCTAACCCAGCATCCCTCTTGTAGAGTGAATCCCCACTCACGTAAAATTTCATTGCCATCTTTTGAATTCTCATCCTCTCAGCTCGGCTTGCCGGGTCGGGAATGGATCTATCCCTCAGATATTCCCTTATGTCGTGATACCAGGGCTGCTTTGGCAACACCACCTCGCTTGATAATACTGCCACATGTTCCTCATATGCCAGGGCATTCTGTACTTCTATCTCAATCTGTGGAACGTCCCTGTTATTGATTACGTGGATTAAGGAAGCCAGAGTTGCGAATGCATCGGCAAAGTCATTCCGTCCCCGGGGAATATGGCGGAAAGCGATATCTTCGAACTCTTGCATCAACTGGGTAACACAATGATGGTATGGAAGTAACCGAAGCTCTTTAGTGTTGTACCCCCGATTGCCTGTCTGATTACCAATTCTGAATCCCCGAACACCGCTAGTCTCTTCACTCCCATGTCGCGGGCAAAGCGGAGTCCCAAGATACATCCCTCATATTCAGCGGTATTGTTCGAATTGCTGAATTTCAGTTTAGTGGCCACAGGGTATTGCTCTCCGGTGATAGAGACCAGGACCGCTCCGGCTCCTGCCCCTCCGGCATTCATGGCACCATCAAAATACAGCTTCCAGAACTGTCCCTCGTCATCACATTTCGCGTGTGATACCCAAAATATATCTTCGCCTGGTAGAGGAGTTTCTAACGGCTCCATCCCTCCGGACGGGGTTTCTGCCAACTGATCTGCAATTCCCTGCCCTTTCATGGCTTTCTGAGTTACGTATACCATGTCGAACTGCTGTAAGATTAACTGCCATCTTGACAACCGACAGTTTAGCATGGGCCTTTCAAAAATATATTTCAGGGGATCCATTCTTGATATCAGGTACGTCGTATGCCCATGGAGGTAGTGCTGTAATCTCCCTGCAGCCCAGGCCAGAGCACAACAGGTCTTCTCGATGGGAGTGTAATTCTGTTCACATTGGCTAAATCTCTTGCTGAGGTAATAGATGGCCTGTTCTTTACCTGCCTCATTTTTCTGTCCCAACATACATCCCATCATAATGGCATTGACCGATATATACATGAACAGAGGGATCCCGTCCTTCGGGGGTACCAGCACTGGTGCCTTTGTCAGTTGCTTTTTAATGGTCTGAAAAGCCTTCTGACATTGCTCATTCCATTCTTGGGAAGCACCCTTCCTTAACAATTTGAAAATTTGCTCGCATGTAGTCGTCAAATGAGATACAAAACGGCTGATGAAGTTTATTTTTCCCAGGAATCCTCTTATCTCCTTCTCTGTGTGAGGTGTCGGCATATCCACAATGGCCTTAATCTTTGCCGGATCCAACTCAATGCCCCGATCACTAACTAGGAATCCCAAAAGCTTACCCGACTGCACTCCGAAAGCACACTTTGCTGGATTGAGCTTCAGATTATACTTTCTGAGCCGATCGAATAGCTTTTTAAGATGGATTATATGGTCAGATTCTACCCTTGACTTCATGATAATGTCATCCACGTAGACCTCTATCTCTTTATGCATCATGTCATGGAACAGGGCCATCATGGCTCTTTGATAAGTAGCCCCCGCGTTTGTGAGACCAAAAGCCAATCGTCTATAGCAGAAGGTGCCCCAAGGGGTGATGAACGCGGTCTTTTCCCGATCTTCTTCCGCCACCATTATCTGATGATACCCCGCAAAGCAATCCACAAAAGAGTACATCTTGTACTGGGCTGTGTTGTCCACCAGGATGTGTATGAAAGGCACCGGGAAATTATCCTTGAGACTGGCCTTATTTAGATCTCTATAATCTACACATACCCTCACCTTCCCTCCAGGTTTAGCCACTGGAACCACATTGGACAGCCATTCTGGGTAAGTGGACACCATAATGATTCCAGCCCTGAATTGTTTGATGATCTCCTCCTTGACCTTCAAGCTCCACTCCGGTTTCAACTTTCTTAGCTTCTGCTTGACAGGCCTGAAACCCTCCTTGATGGGCAACCGGTGTACCACAATGTCGGTGGATAATCCGATCATGTCCTCATGAGACCAGGCAAAGACATCCTCATATTGGCTTAGCAACTCAGTTATTTCTGCTTTCTGGCTAGGGGTAAGGTCTGTCCCTATCTTGAGCTCTTTTGGCTTGTCAGGGGTTCTGATATCTATGGTGATGGTCTGGTCTAAGTTAGGTTTGGGTTTATCCTCGACCCATCCTTTGATCTCATCAGGCGCGTCGTCGTAATCTGTCTCGTCTTGCTCAATGCCCATTAAATCGAAATCCAGCTCAATGTCAAAATCATAATCATCATTCAAATTTGAAAGACCGTTTGTCAGGCAAGGATTACTCAAATTGGTACACCTGACATGAAACAAAATATTTGTCATATATAAGTTATTTTCCACAACGATCACATTTTTAGATAACATGACGAAACGACATAATTATGCAAAATACAAAACAAAAAAAATTAAACTTCTTCATCCTCCCATCCTCTGGGGTCTACCACCCTGATGTCGGGTTTTACCCTTGTTTGGATATCACTGGTTTCATGGTCCAGTTGTCGATGGTCAGGTCAGATGAAATGCGCTAGATGAAAGGTGGCCTCACATCGGAAACTTCCCCGATGACCACGGCTACGTCGCATGAGTCCATCTTCCTACCCTCCTCAAGAATAATTAGCCCTGCCCAATCGATGACAGGCACACTCTGTTGGGCTCCCGGTGGCGTGACAACATCCGTCCCCTCTCTACTGCTTGTTAATTGTCCGGGGATATAGCACTTGGTTTCAAACTCTTTCGCGACCTCCTGTAGGAAACTTTCCCTTTTGGCCGATTCGTCACTTGAGAGGATTAATTCCTCATCCCCTGCCCTAATCACAGGCTCGCTAGTCCCTCGTTCATTGTCAATCTTGGTCATTGGATTTCCGGCCAATCGAATTGGGGTCGCACCTTGACGGTATCTCCGTGTGATGCCTCCATGATATCCCAACCCTGCTTTACCTATCTGATGGGGTAATTGAATGGGCTCGGTGATTCCTTGGCTACTCTTTCCTAACCCTTGTCCAGGCTGGAATTTCATTCTCATCATTTCTTTTGCAACGAAGGTAAGTTCGGGAGATACCTTAGGTTTCACGGCTGGGGCTCCCAGGCATCTGTAGTGGGGAGTGCTGATTTCCAGCGCCTGAAAACTGGCAGGTGCCACCGACTTGTCCACATTAATCACTGGCAGGCCATTCCTGGGAGGAGAAGGGTCATCACATTCTGCCGAGATCGTTATCAGATTCCCGTCAATGATTAGTTTGATTTGTTGGTGTAGCGTGGAAGGAACTGCCCCGGCCATGTGTATCTACGGCCTCCCTAATAACAGGTTATAACTGGCTGCAATGTCTAGGACTTGGAAAGAGATATCAAAAGTACAAGGTCCGATTTCCACCGGCAATTCTATCTCTCCAATTGTATCCCTCCGGGAACCATCGAAGGCTCGCACCACTACATGACTGGCCCGTAGGCGTTTGGGATTGATGTTCATCTTCTGCAATGTACTGAGGGGGCATATATTCAACGCCGATCCCCCATCAATCAGCACCCCATTCATGATATAACCTGAGGAGATTACCGCAATATGTAGCGGTTTTCGATGCCCCCTTCCTTCCTTGGGGATGTCATCATCTGCAAAGGATATTACGTCACTCTCCAACAGATGTCTCACCAGATGGTCGAAACCCTCCTTGCTAATTTCTTTGGGCACGTATGCCTCCTCCAGGATTTTCGTCAGGGTTTTGCAGTGATCATTGGACGATAACACCAAGTCCATGATTGATGTTAGGGTCGACTCCTCATTTAAAATCTGGATCCCTCTTGTTTCTGGATGATCCATCCTTTTCAAGAATTCTATGGCCTTTTCCTCGGATATTTCTTCATTGTTCTTCTTTTGGCTCACCAGGACTCGCCCGGGAAGATATAAGGGGTTCCCTTTTGTCGTCACAGAAGCACAACTGACCGCTTCCTCTGACATCCCTCCATAATTCCATGGTACTGTCTTTAGACTACTGATAGGGATTTGCGGTCTTGCTGTAAGGATGAGGGGTTTCGGAGCCGCCAACTTAACAGGTCCCTCCATGGTATTTCTATTTACGCCTATCAACCTAATGGGCACTCCCCGTGCACTCCCGTGATCATTTATCATGTTGATCATTTCCTCAATTTTCTGCACATAGTTCAACCTTGACGGCCCCTCGGCTTCACTGGCCTCCGCCGCATTGACCCCCCCTCCATCATGCCTTGGCAGGGGGTTGGCCTTAACATTCGGGGAGTCTGGCTGTTCCACCACAATTTCCCCACTATCAATTAAGTTCTGGATTCTGTGCTTCAACGTCCAACAGTCTTGCGTATCATGACCAGGGGAACTTGAGTGGTATGCGCATCGCCTGCTTGGGTCAAACCTTCTTCCCTTTGGGTCACTCGGGGGTGCCAAACCAACTATCTTCTTTTGGGCTATCAATACCGCTAAGACCCGTTCAAGAGGCTCCCCGAGCGGAGTGAATACTCGATTTTGCGAGGCCTCAAATCTCCTTCGCCCTTCCGCCCTCTGATCAGCAAAGTTAGGCTGTCGGGATGGCCCTACTCTCTGCACCTGTACTGGAAGATGGTTTTCTGTCTTTCTAGATGAGCCCTGAAGGACGAGGGAAACATCCTCCTCTTTTTTCTTTTGTACCCTACGGGAAGTGCTGCCATAATTTCCACTCTGTATTTGTTCGGCAGCCGTTTCCAAAGCCGTGAAATCCCGAATCTTACCAGACTTCAGACCTATATCCACCATTTTTCCGTGTTTAATCATCTCGGCGAAAGGCCTACCAATCCCTGAAATAACCCGCTCATAATATGGGGCCTCTTGAATATCTACGAAAGTCATCACCATCTCTGACTCGCTCATCGGGGGATTCACCTGTGCGGCCATACCCCTCCATCGTTGTGCATAATCCCTGAAGGATTCCCTGGGTTGCTTCTTAACTTTTGTCATTTGGTATCTATCAGGGGCCATTTGTGCCTGGAAGCCATACTGTGTGAAGAAGGTGTGGGCCAATTCCTCCCAATTGTGAATCTGGGCATTGTCAAGACGGGCATACCAGATTCTCGCTTCTCCTGTCAGGCTCTTTTGGAAAAGTTGCATTCTTAGACCCTCGTCTTCTACATAAGATCCCAACTCCCCAATGTAGATTTTTAGATGTGTATAAGGATCCCCCTTTCCATTGTATTTCTCCAATTCGGGAATTTTAAATTTCTCCGGATATCTGGTTCCGGGGAAGACACAAAGATCTGAGTAGTTCACCCTGCCTAGGGACCCTATGCCCTTCATAGATTGGATAGTTTCCTCCATTTGTTTCATTTTCTTTCGCAGGTCATCCGTATCTCCCTCTTCCGGGATAGTAATCACTGTTTTGTTAGGTACGGGAATGGCCTTTGGGACGACTGGCTCGCCCTTAGGTTGGGGCGGATCCTCTTTAGGTGGATCTTGTCGAGGTATCAATTGTTCCCTCAACATTATGGCCATTTCTAACATCTGCTTCTTGAAATCATCAAATTCCTCCCTAGATATGGAGCCAGGATTAGTAGGTGGGAGCTCAGCCATTTCAGATGTAGAGTTTTGGGCCCTTTTAGACTGCGAACGGGTTTGAGGAGCAATCCTACAGAAACAACGGTTCGAAGTTTAGATCCTGGGCAAATGAAAGGATATGGATGCATGCTAAAGCTGTAACTTTTGTGTTTTGGGTTTTTTAATCTTTTTCTGCAAAACAGCATGTTAGTAGTCCCTTATTGCAATAATAATTGATAGACATGACTTATTATGCCTTCCCAGCTATTCCCTGCAAAACATGGAGGTCAGTACTTTCTTTTGTCAACAGGGGAGGCATATATGAATGGGATCATGACATTTTATACGCGTGAATGTAAAAGGGCATGAAGAGACTTTTCCTGCGTTGGGTTAATCTGAGGCTGACCTATCCTAGGGTTACTCTCACGGGCTTTTCGGCATGAAGGTCCCCAAATCTTCACAATCTACTCGTCTGAGCCCTTTCGATTGGAGCGGATTTGGGTGGTGCGTTTCCTGACCCATCTCCGGGGAGCAGCCCCTTCGAGTCCAGTAATAAGCAACCGACAGGTTCGCCTCAGGAGGAGGTACTCTCTCAACATACATTCACATTCATCGTCCTCACCGTATGCAAATGATTACTTAAAAGTAAAGCAAATCCATTCAATCATTCATTTATTGGGCAAAACAAACATTCACACAACAAAAGTAAAAAATCAAAATATCGCACACACACACCTTTTATGAATTTTTAAAGGATAGGATAGCATCAAGATTTGAACGCGGCTTAAGCCCTCTAATGATCCCCAGCAGAGTCGCCAGCTGTCGACGCCGGTTTTTTCGTCTTTTCCGATTTTTTGCCTTTTTATTGGATGATTTTGGGAAAAGGTCGGCATTGATGTCGACGGGGTTTTGAAAGATCGTTTTTTATGATGAGCCAATTAACCAGAGTCGCCAGTTGGTATATTTGAAATGGATGTACCAACTCATCCGAATTTTCGTTTTTTTATAAATCGATGGCTCATATGTGACTCCGAATTAATTGGTCTGCGAACCGAGATTCATAGAGTTCGGGGCTTGCTTAAGCGAGGGGAAGGTGTTAGGCACCCCCCGACTTCCGTGAAACACGGTTAATGCAATCTTGATACTTTCCTATCCTTTTAATTCATGAAATGTGTACATATGCGTGTGTGTGTATGTGTGTGCCTAGGTGAATATTGTGGTGAGTTTGTATGAAAGAATCATTTGGGGTTTTTTATGAAAAGTCGTGTTTTATTTTGGGAATGTTTTAGAACGTCGTTTCCGTTTGTACGAGAGAGCTCCTTTATTTGTGAGAAAGGTTTGATTTTACTTGTCAAAAGCTATGAGATTTTCATTAGGTGTCGTTTTGGCAAAACAAAAGTCTTTTAGACCTTCGTCAAAATAGGAATCGAGATCTATACGTCGCTTTCGTAGATGCCGGGCAACTTCTAGGATCTCTTTAACCCTATGCACAAAGGTTTAATAAAACGTTTAGTTCTTTTTATAAAACCATTTTTTCGTGACATTTGGAAACAACTTCTCTTTAGCTTTCTCGTAAAATAGGAATCGACTTTCATTAGCATCTCCAATTCTTAGCCTCGTGATGCTAATATCCTACTTTGATTGATTTTAGAAAAAATCTTTATGGCTTTGAAATCTTTTGTTTGGTGTTACAAATCAAATTAAATATCAAAACGCGTAGGGGGCTATTCACGGGCATGTAAGCCATCAAAATATCCCCGAACGCCAACAATCACATATTTCACTACTACGGGGCCTTAAACCCGATTCTCGCCTTAGCGTCGTTTTAAGGCCTGACGGTTACATGTTACAAAAACGAGCACCTTGAATCTATTACATACATCAAAACGTCCGTCATCGGATTTGGACCACGGGGTCGCGTTCCTAGGATCACACCCGATATTGTTACATACCCACAAAATGAATACTACAAAACTAACCAACACGGATTTGCCTAATACACCATGATATCCGAAAATGATAATCTAAATAAATTACACCCAATAAATCATCATAAACAAGCTAGAAATTTCACCACTTGGATATCCTCGGGTCATTAGGAAGAATTTTGTTCCGATGGAACCCTCTCTAATAATCCCTAATCCATGATTGTTCAACAATATACATGAAAATTACATTTAACTTAACCAAATAATATGATATAAATTGCTATAACAAAGGGAATTTTCACCTTGCAAATGATCTCAAATGGATGTAAACTTGTGTATTTGAATAGGATAAGAAGTATCTTTGATACAATCAAAATCAAAAGAGTATAAATCCTCTCTTTTTTCTCTCTTTTCTTCCTATTTTGTTGCAAAATTTAGGTATTTCTCTCTCAAAATCCGTGTTGCTGCTGTGCTGAATTCTTCCTCCTCCAAATCTGCTCAACCTCCTGTATGCTGAAGCGGAAATGAGCTGAAATAGGCTGGCCAAAGCCAGCCGCAGATTGATCTGCGGCTGGCTAGCCGCCTGCCTTCCACTCACCTGGTTTCGAGTTCCGTGTTTCGAGATCCGTGTTTTCAAAAGGCGCACTTATTGGCCGCAGATCAATCCACGGCTGGACGGTTTGACTTTCTCGATTTTCGTGCCACGCCTCGACTTTCGTGTCGTAACGTCGGTTTCCGCTGACAGGCTTGTATTTTGCAGTCCGAGAATTTCCGGGAGATGTGCCACCTCATTCGGGAATGCCCGTTTCGGACGACCCTATTGTCACATCAGCTTTGGTCGCCAATCGTCGCGGTGGTGTTGAGCGTTCGTGCTTGTGCCCATCCTTTGCTCTCGCAGGTCGGTTCAATTGACGATTTTGTCCTCCTGTCACTGTTAATTGACGATTTTACCCTCCTGTCACGGTTAGTATAGGGAACGCAAAATTTGGGTGTCTACAATGACCTTTAGTTATTATTTAACAATAAATAATAGTTAATCATGATTACTTATTGTTTGAATACTCAAATTATTACCCTTATTTGTCCCTGAGTATGGGTTAAAAATCCTTATTTAACATTAACTAAATGATTAATGTATTAACTTTACTTATACTTAATCATTATTTTACATTATTTAAATAATAATTAATTAATTAATCAACTTTACTCATACTTAATTATTATTTAATATTAATTAAATAATAATTAAATATTTATTATCTTTATTTATTATTTAATATTAAATAATAAACAATTAATCTATTAACTCTACACATACTTAATTATCATTTAATATTAATTAAATAATAATTAAATATTTATTATCTTTATTTATTATTCAATGTTAAATAATAAATAATTATTTAATTAACTTTACTCATACTTAATTATTATTTAATATTAATTAAATAATAATTAAATATTTATTATCTTTATTTATTATTTAATATTAAATAATAAACAATTAATCTATTAACTCTACACATACTTAATTATCATTTAATATTAATTAAATAATAATAAATATTTATTATCTTTATTTATTATTCAATATTAAATAATAAATAATTATTTAATTAACTTTATTCATACTTAATTATTATTTAATATTAACTAAATAATAATTAAATATTTATTTTCTTTATTTATTATTTAATGTTAAATAATAAATAATTATTTTTATTAGGGTATCATTAATACTAATAATTAAACCAATAGTATTACATTTAATTACTATTAATAACAGTTAAGTAATTATTAACCCTAGTTTATTGTTTGTTCATGGTTGAATAATAACATTTAATTGAATAGACTTTATTTGTTGATTTTCTTTGTTGAATAACAAATGAATTAAACAACCAACTTTGGAAGAAAAATAATCCAAGTATTACATAATGGTAATAGTCATAGGTTTATCCCTTTATAGGCATGCCACAAACAACAGCCACATTCTCCCACAATATAACAATTTCCTGTAATCATATTTCAACTAACCAGATCATCATTCAACACAATAGGAAAACCTCCAAACAGATCCATATGACAACACTGATTTCAGGTTCTATAAACAGCCAAAGATTGGTTTTTTACATATAATAAGGTTGTCGACAGAACATTTAACACCAACATGAAGCAAAAATCTGGCTCAGGCATTACAACAACCACGTGTTGGGCGTTCTAAAACCCATCACTGGTCTATTCCTATACAAAATTTATGCTGCCCGAACCTTAAGGTTCTGCAATACCAGAGTTCCCAATCATAACCATACAATCCAAGCATAGAAAGGAAGACAAATAAAAAAATAATTAAATAAAAAAAACAAAACCAAACGAAACTATCGCAGTAGCTCGGTGTAATCATAGAACCATTATTATACCTTGAGGTCGAATCGGGTCGAATTGGGGTCCTAGTTGTCGTCCTTCTCTTTCTCCCAAAGTAGGTGATGAATTCGGCGGACATCCGCAAACCAATTTTTTTTCTCCCTTGTTCCCTCTTCTATCTATGATTTCTATCTCTAATTTGGACTCACAATTATCAGCAGCTTGTTAGGGTTTGTGGGTTCCAATTTATAGGGCAAAGTTTACCTAATTCGTTGGATAATACCCCTATTGACAAACCAGTGACCAACGGATAGAGGGGAGTAGGCAGTCGATGTCTACGTCAACCCATCCGAACCCAGTTATCCCGCCGGGTGACCCTTGCGCTGCGCCTTTCCATCGGTCAAATCGCCGATCGCCTTAAATCCCTTGGTCCGATTGCTATTGCTCGGTCGCCCATGCCACTACTCGTTTTTCCCGCCTCGAATCTTGGATAGCCCACTGGTCAACGAGTTCTTCCTCCAGTCCGAATTCCCGGTCGCCTCATGCCATCACACCGGCCTTCTACACGCCGGCGCACGGCTTGGTGTGACCCCCGCTTCTCTCCCGTTCCGTCTGATTTGAGAGGTTTAGGTCTAATAGGTATAGATTTGGTCTAGCTCTGCTAAATCCTCAAAATTGGTTTACTGATATGGGTTTGCCCCCAAACCGATTGCAATTGGCTCCAATCCGACCGAAAAAGGAATGGGCTCAGCCCAAATGATTTAACTTGTCCCAGTCCACTTAGCTTGGCCCAACAGAAAATAGAAGGAAAATGTCCAATACAAATAATGTTGGGCCATTCGAAATGAAGAGGAAAATGGCCCAATACACTAAAATTAATAATAATTATATTTCCAGCATCTAAATTACATAATCAACTTGATTAATTAATTGTTTAAAAATATTTATTTTAACAATAACCCTCATTCGAATTATTTAATCCGATATTGATAAAATGAAATTATTTACTTAAATTTTTCCCAATTTTCTTGCCAACCAACTATTAGGGTTACATCACTAATTTATTTGAACTATCAGTGAATCCCTTTAATGCAAAGAAAATTATTGGACCATATAGTTATATAATTAAAGAATACCTACATAGATCCAATTAAGTCCGTAAAAATAAATTTCATATATCAAAATCAATTGATAACAAGGTTTAAAATTCTTGGATATTACAAGGATAATAATATATTTTATATCATTAAGTTCAGTTACATCGTTCTCAGTACTAAGTTATTACAACAAAGCCTTTAAAAGACTTCAATAAAGTAAAACTAATTAACGGTGGTCTTTGAAGTTCCAGAATTACCATCTAAAACTGCAAAGAAAGTTGTATGCAAGAATGAGCTACAAATGCTCAGCAAGTTTATTTGAAAATGTAAACACAATGTGTTTGAGTTGAAAGATGTCAAAGATGTATAATTGAGGGTTCTGTACATGAACCATATATTTCAATTAGTTCTATCAGTCTTCAATGACTTAGAACCGCTTGATTTCGGATATCTGGTAGGGGATCAGCCTAACCAATATCCTAGGTGTATGCATATCATCTTACAATTTTATGCCGATATATAATCAACATTTACCATCACCTTATATCAAGGTGTTTCAGTTCACCTTACATCAAGGTGTTCTATTTCTTAGTATAAGATGTCGTACCAAAACAATTTGGTTTGACACAACATTTTACGCTCGAATAAACAATATATGAATAATGATTCATTTTTAAGTTATGCTGAACAAGAAGCAATAACTTCACAATAATTGATAACAAGATGTAATAGACTTGCTTAAATGTAACAAGGTTAGAAGACTTGCCTTAGCGTAGTACGTTAAGTTTACGCTGTTTATCAACGTTGGGTAGTCTATTTATGTCTATTCATATCAATAATAAGCATTAGAATCTATAATAATACTTATCTAATTAAACTAGACAAGTTTCACGAAGGTTCGACGTCGATTCGGTATCTCGGTCACGTCATTAAATAGCTAAACGCATAGCTTTATCAATAAAACTTCATTTGTAAGCTTAAATATTAGTCTAGATAATTTAATTATCATTTATAACATTTTTAGAAGCTTAATCTTATTTTTAAATATTTTTTACAAGCTTGGTAATATTTTTAAATAATTTTACAAGCTTAGGAATATTTTTAAATGATTTAATTATCATTTAGAATATTTTTAAAATATTTAATATGCTATTTAAATGATCTATTTATCATTTAGAATAATTTTAGATATTTAAAACATTATTTAAATGATTTATAATATTTTTAGAATTTTAATATATTATTCTAATATAGTTAAAAAGCAAGTATATTATTTAAAATGATTTATTTATCATTTATAATAATTTTTTAGAATTTATTTTATTATTAAAATAATTTAATTATTACTTATAATAATTTTCAAAGCTTAATTTAATATTTAAATGATTTAAGTATCATTTATAATATTTTTAAATAGTTAATATATTATTTAAATAATTTATTTATCATTAATAATATTTTTAAATATTTAATATTTTATTTAATTATTACATATAATAATTTTATTTACTTTAATATCATTTTTAAGTAATTAATATAATTATTAAATAATTTAATATCATTTTTAAATAATTAAGATAATTATTAAATGATTTATTATAATTATTATTATTATTTAATTAAATTAAATAATAATTCAGATTTATGAAAAAATATTAAAAATAAATTTTTATAATTTAAAATGAATTTTAGAATATAATTATTAATTATTAATAATTATTTAATATTTATTTCTAATTTATTAATTATTTTTCTTAATTTTTTATTTATTTCCGTCGCTAAAGGGCTTTAGCGACAGAATGCATAGATTCTTAGTGTTCTGGGCTTTGGGAAAGTGAGTGTCACTAAAGGTGTTCTTCATGAAGAACAGTTGGTCATGGTCGAGTAAGGACTTTTGACCGCAAATGATTTCTAGTTGGTTAATATTTTGAGTTTGATTTTTATTTGTTGTTATACTAGGCATGGCAAGGTACAACGACATATAAAATTTAAGCTTAAACAACATTAATTGATGCTATATAATTCATGGTCAAACTACCTAGTTCATATTGTTCTTGAGTTCTGGGTTACCTAGAAACTCACCAGTCATGGTCGGTCAACCATGTTTGACCGTGAATAACTTGCATGATTGTTATTGTTTATGTGATTTAATGATTCAAGGTTGTAGTATACATGGCATAGAACATGTTCAATCCAAGAAATAACATTTATAAATATCATATAAGCAAGATTAAAGCCCGGTCAAAGTTTATCAGACGACTGTCAAATATACTTAGAATTTTCTGGGTTGCCCAGAATCAGCCATCCGTGAGCGGTCAACGGGTCTGACAATTTAAGCCGATCAAAAGGTCTGACAAAGTAGCCTGTCAAACCATTCTGGGCTGCCAAAGTCAGTTCATGTTTTTCATCAATTTCGACCATTTAAATGTTATGGATCCTTGTTTAACTAACTCAGATCACTAAATAACATGTTATTACATATCTTTAAACATTTAAACATAACATCTAACAAAGTTTTAAAGATCTAGTGTAAAATTAGGGTGCACTTTTTTCTTAGATTTTTGATCTCTGGCTTTTGATTCTGATCTTACACTTGCAGAGGCTTAATATGGTATGATTATAAGTGTTTAGGCTTTGTAAATTCGTAGGTCTAATGGTCAGCTTGATGTTCTATTTATAGGAATGGCAAATTAAGGTTTTTAAGGTCTTTTGTCCAAATTTTGCCTCCACAAATATCTTGCCTTGATACTTGTGCTACTATGGTCTTATCTTGTTGACATGCTTGTGCTGGAGATTTGAACAAATATCTGATCTTGTATTCTTATCCTCTTTTGATTGGTTTAAACTTTTATTTTTGATTTATTTCCTTACTAATTAAAATTAGATTTTTGCTAATCATGTTTAGGATGTTTAATTATGTTTAGTAATACCTTAATTAAGGTTATATATCATAATTAAGGTTCTATATTTCATAAATTAGCGTTTAGATAACATAATTAGAATTAGGGTTTCCTAATTCATGAATTAGGGTCTAAATCTTTCAATTAGGGTTTTAATCTAAGTTAAATGATTCCTAATTAATGTTATAATTTATTACTTAGAATCTAATTATCTCAATTAGGATTCTTGTGTAATAATAAGAAGTTCAACCAGATTATCAAAATAAATTTCATACACGAAAGAATCAATAATGTAACTCAATTATTATATTAACTGTAAATATCGTTCCACATCCCTTCATAACTGAATAAAAGAACTAAGCTAGCATGCTGGTAAATAATAAAATATAATCTAAGATCAGGAATAATGGATGTGTTGAACTGATTACAAGTGACGGGTATTTTTTTTTAATGTGGAGTTTCCGACCCGCGGGTCAACTAATCTCATTAGCCCGATACCAGAGCGGTTTGCTACCCGACTTACGCCGGGGGTACCGTGGCCACAGTAGAGCATTTTTAGTGCCTTCCAAATGTTGCTAGTGTATTTATAGATGATTTAAAACCCTAGAAGAATTATAATCCTACTTTCGGAAGTCTTCACTCTGCAGATATGGTAGGATTCTAAATCTTTGTCTAACTCTATAATCCAGCTTTAAGAAGCTTCCTTCTCAAATTAAGATTAAGTTTCCAAAACCAAATCTTATTTAGTTTCCTTTTCCAGTTCGTCATCAGCTTCTACCTAGTTTCCATATTGACTTTGACTTAGATGTCCATATCAGATTCAGCTTCCATAATCAAAGATACTTTCCATGTAAGATTATAATTCCATCTCCAAATTCTCGTACGAATCAAACTTATAAGCTTCTGCTCCTCAAATCCTTCTTAGAATCAAAAATCTACAAATCGATTAAAATCGTAGAGTAACACTCTGCACCAGCACTTCGTAGGGTAGAGCTTCGCAGTAGACAAAGGTAGGGTAATAGAGCGTAGAGTGGAACTCTTCTCTCAGAATTGCAGAGTAACCCTCGTCAGTCATAGAGTCCAATGTCGTATAGCATGTAAATCGTCGAACGAGAAATCTAGTCGTAGAGTGAATCGCGGCAATCGTAGAGCTTAGCTAGAAATCGTCGAGCTGCTAGACTACACTCCAACACTACGAACGTAGAGCCCTCACTCAGCGATCGTAGAGTATTTCTGCAAAACAAGATAAAACTTAGCATTAAACTCCATTTTTATAGAATCATATCAAATTCTTCTATAAATCAATAAATACCTTAAATCAACTCGTAAGACAGAAAACATGCAACAAAACTAAATATAAAGGGATGAAAATAATTAAATATTATGCACCTATCAAACAATTTCTTCGTTGTGCGATCCTTCACAAAAAACAAGTTGGGTGAAACTCAAAATAAACATCATTATCATATGTAAATTTATTCACAGACAATAATGACTTTGTGAAAGCAAGAACATGTGGAATATTATTTAACTGGAAAGAGTTATTATTGGAATGAAAAACAGCCGAACTAGTGTGACTAATTTTTAAGCCTTTACCGTTACCAACTCTTAGGGTGTTTAATCCAGTATAAGGAGTAGAATGATCAAGGGAGTGAAGGTCTAGAGTAATATGGTGCGTCGTACCAATATCTGGGAACCAAGCATCCGTGAAATTATTCTGATAAAATGAAGCTGTGTTTGCACTGGGCGGATGGGCATGATTATAACGTTGACGACAACTGTCTGTAGTGTGATTAAATCGGTGACAAATTTGGCACTGAATAGACTAATTTGGAGATGGCCGATTGTTGTTGTTATAATTATTTTGTCGTGGCCCATAATTGTACCGCTGTCGATTGTTATTATGTGGCCTAGATGAGTTGTTTCTGTTATTATAATTAGGGCACATTGAATACCCAGAATAAGAGCGAGAACTCTGCCCCTTTTGTGCTAGATTTGCAGAAGCTTTGGGATTTCTAATAACATCGACTTCTACTTTGGGTATAAAAGAATTAAATAAATTATGTACCAACATTTCATGATTCAATAGAGCACTGAGAAGATCTATGAATGAAATCGGAGTTTTGGTAGTAGTGTTTGCCTAAATCTATACTAGCAAAATACGCAAGTATACGCAGTTCACAAGTAATAAAGTGATAACAGAGTATCGATCCCACGGAGAAAAACTGTAATTTATAATACCAATTATCAACTCTGTATTAACACAATTTTATTAAACAATCGATTAAGGTTTTGAGAATTTCTGAAATTAAGTAATTATTTATACTAAAACTAACTGCCACAAGTTTGAAAATAGATTTTAAAGACTTAAGACTACAACTTCACTTATTACTTCACTTTGCTCAACGCACTTCCTATCTAAATTATTCTAATTATCTTGGATTGTTAATCGAGAACTCATTATTATTTATGACTATCTCTCAATGTATCATAAACTAATCAACTTAAATCCACGGGTGAAAAATTTAAGATGAACATCCTAGTTAACTAATCCACTATATCTCTATGTGAATTATAATTAAAAAGGATTTAAAGCTCAAGTTCCCTGTTAGATTACATGCGGTGAATAGGTATATCTCTATCCTAAACACAAACCATGAATTCCATCAACATGCAGAAAACACAATCACATGATATTATGGTCAGATCTGAATCTATACTTCATCTCTCGAATTTATATAGATTATCCCGATAATTACTAGCCAAATAATTAAACAATTAGGCATAAACCATAATAGACAATCTAATAACAATTAACAGTAATTATCCAGGAAGCATATCAAATAAAGCTACACAATAAGATTTATTATAGCCTTAAAAAGAAAGTTCATAATTAAACTAGAACTCATAATTCACAAATTTAATAGCATTCAAAATTCAAAAGTAAAAGATAGAGAAGAGAATAAAAACTGATGAAGCAATCCTTGAATCTCTCTCTCTAGCTCCTGCGTTGATTTCCTCTTGCTAACAATTTGCTTCAAGTCTTCACAATTGGCTTCCAAACTAGGGTTTTCTAATAATAAGTTCAACACCCTTTAAATTGATATAAAACATCTATTTATAACATCTGATAAAAATTCTAAATGATTTAGAAGTCTGAATATCAATTACACATCATCTGCTTCATTAAAAACCAAAAAGTCAACGCTTGGTCAACTTCCGAACCGGCGCGGCCACGCTGGAAATTAGCCTGAATTGGGCGCAGCCGCGCTGCACTAGCAGATAATTTTTTTTCTAACTCTAGAGACCGGCGCGGCCGCGCTGCTCCCTAGTTCATTTTGGGCGCGGCCGCACTGCTTCACTTTCTGCACTTTTTGCTTCTTTTGTTTTTGTTTTGCTCAAGTCTCGCCAAATCAATTCCCAACACATGCAACCTATAAAAACACATAAAATACATGAAAAGTAACTATACACCAAGGAAATAAATAATAACAACCAGCGGCAGTTGGCGTAGTGGCTTAAGCTTAGCCTTGGGATGAACCGTAAATCCGGACATCCTGGGTTCAAGTCCCACCTGCAACAATTGTTAAGCCTGCAAAGGTAACGCTGGCCACGGTCCCCCTTAAGTGCAAGTTGGGAAGCAAAAAAGCACTGGCACCGGGCTGAAGAGATTAGTCGGGTTGCGACCCGGAAACTACACATCATCAAAAAATAAATAAATAAATAAATAAATAAAAAATAAAAAATAACCCACATTAAAAAGTATCCGATTCATAGGTATGAAACCTACTCATCAAATACCTCCAAACTTGAACTATTGCTTGTCTCCAAGCAACACAATACCATGAATGCAAACTATTAACTATCATGCCTACGAATCCAACCAATAGCTAGTATGAAAATTAACTTTTAGTGATAGACTCCACGGCACGCTTGCGTGAGGTGGTCGTCGCCCGGATTGTTTCCAGCAAGTTATGAAGGTGGAACGCTCACAACACCTCAACCCACAACACCTCAACCCTTCGCCTATATTGAGACGAGAACCTTGGTACAATTGCTCTGCGCTAGGAAGCTTGCGTTGAATGGAACACCAAGGACACCTTGACCCAATATCTATAAAGAGACAAGAACCAAAAATACAATCGACACTTGATGCATAGTAGTAGACACCACAAACAACTATGTATGGTTGAATGATAAGTCGATAATTGAATCTCAAGAAAACTAAGAAATTAATCTAGGAATTCTCAAAGAACCAAAAGATGAGAAAAATCTCACAAGAATTTTTTTTAATCAAAAGTAATCTTATGTCTAATATCTTATTACATAACCCATGTATTCTATTTATACTAATACATAGAAACCCTAATTCCATAAGGAATAAGAAACCTAATCCTTTAAGGAATAACAAACAATTGAAATTAAACCCTAAATCCTAAAAAGAATAGAAATCCAATTGGAAATCAAATTCTACCTAACTAATTAATATGAAAATCAAATCATATCTAATAAATATCCTAATTACCAGACCGCCTGGGCTCGGGCTAGGGAGATTAGTCGGGTTGCGACCCGAAAACTCCACATTATCAAAAACGAAAATATCCTAATTACATTATAAATCTAAAAGATATGAAAAATCCCTAAAAATATGGAAGTAAATCTTGAAAAATCTGGAAAAACGTGTTGCCTCAAAAAACGCGCTGAACTTTCTGACGCCCTAGTGCGGGGCACGCTGAAATTGGCTTGGTCGCGGTGCGGGGCGCTCTACACCTGCAGAACCCTCAAACCTCCTGGCGTGAGGCGCGCAGTTGCTAGTACAAAATCGGCGCGGGGGCGCGCTGCTCTGGCAAATTTGACCATTTTGCCCTTTTACGTCCCGAACGTGATTCTTTGCTCCTCTTTCGTTCCCTACATTGAACATGAATCTTTGGATGAACATAATGAATGAACTTAGAATCATATCCAATGATTAATGCTTTGCCACAAAGCTTGAATCTCTTTCTTTCATTCCGCGCAATGCATGATGAATCGACTTGCGTTGATTTGGTCTCACTAAATATATTGTGTCTAGTAATCCCAAATCATAGAATTTAAACTCTACTCGCGATTCACTTGAATTTAGCCTCAAATTAAGTATTCTGGAGTAGTTTTCAGCCCAATCACTCACGATCATTTGTTCTACACCCGGAACATGAGTTGACTCTTGATTGCTTGATGCGAGCCTGGTCAGGATCTCATCATTTAGCCTCAAAGATATCAACAGAATACTTGGAATAGCAAATCTAGTCAATACGAATTAGTAATCCCAATCAAGCAAATAACTCATACCTGACATCACCCAAGTAGTGTGTGTGCTCATTAATCAATTTAACTAATCATAATTCAAGTTTAGTCACATAACCAACTCCATAGCAAGAATAATCTGGTTCCACTTCAATTTCAGCAAATATGATAATTCCGACCAAAACTAAGCAATCACTAAGCATAGGGGTTCTTACGAGGTTTATTTCTATCCTTATTCTTTCACAAGTGTGTTTTACGCTCCATCTCGTATTTATGCTTGACTGTGCAATGTCAGGCTCTATTAGGCTTTTCAAAGTCACCCATGTATCGAGCTTTCAATCAGTGACTCCCAAACCAGTCGGCTTTAGGGCACTAGGTGTTAAGACACCCCTAATGATCTAATTACCCGAGTAACCAAGGCCACAGAACCCAACTAGTCAAACCATTAATTCTTTTTTTAAACTAGAATACCCCATAGATACCCCCAAACTTCAGCTTTCACCTCATTTAAGCCTTCATTGTCAATTCGCTAGTTTTTTTTATTTTACCCCAAAACATTCCCATTTAAAAGTCAATTATGCAACCCTTGAACTACATTAATCAAACAATTAAATATCCCGTGCTATCCGGTTACTCAAGATTCAGACAGGCATAACTATCCTTATGATCGAAATTACAACATCCGTATCGACTATCAACATTGTCCAAGTTAACAAGTAAAACTAATCTCATCATTGGCCGAGCCAAAATCAAACCAGCCCATCAATTGAATTTATGCAAACAAACTAAATGCCCATAATACACAACCAATGCAAACAAATATGATAATGTACTAACCCTCAACCAATTATATGCCAATATGCTAACAGATATAATGCACTAAACTAACTATCATGCTAAACAAAAACAAATAACCACAAAACCCCCCAAACTTATGACGAACAATGCCCTCATTGGAAAAACAGTAAAAAGAAAAGGAAAGAAGAACTCCCCTAATCCGAGGCAGCATCGTCCGCGGCCTCCCCATCATCATCTGAAGGTGTGTCCGGGGGAGGGTAAGTTGGAGCAGCACTAAATGTTGAGAATTGGACTTGGACGCCCAATTGAGAAAAAGCTTGAGAAAAACTATCAGAGAGCTGCATCGAGAAGGATCGAAGTTCAGTCATGCTAGAATGAATAGCGTCCATCCGCCGGTATATACGCCTCTCCATCTGATCTAACCTAGCCCGAGACACATTCAACGGCTACTCAAGTTCTGCCATCGGTTGATCGGATGCCTCTTCACTTTCACTCTGATCAGCCAAAAGAAATCTTGTCCCACGGGAATGAGAAGGAGCGCCAGTCCAAACCTTATGCTTCTCAATCGTAGCATGGTCAATAGTGTTCATAGGAAGTTGCAGAGGCTCGCCATCATCCCACTGCACCCCAGCAACAATGCATAAACATGATATAATAGATGCATGTAGTATCCCACCTGAAGTACCACCCTGCAGATACCGGTGAAAAGACTGATGGATTACATGCCCGACGTCTATTTTCCTTCCCTTCACAATCCCGTACAGCAAGATAGCTCGATCCTTGGTCACATCATTCTAGTGTCGTGTTGGCATCAGATTGGGACATATGAAGCTGTACCATGCCTTCCCATATCGACTTAAGGTCGTGTGTCGAAAATGTAACTTCTGATCCGTTCCCTACTTATTAGTCCACACCGTACCTGGCTTGCACAAGGTATTCACGATATTATCCAACTTTGTGTCCCATCTTGTAGCGTATAACCAATCTGGATCATTAGGTTGAACAGTAGGCAAATGGTACAGCGAATTGATACTTTATTTGGTATAGGAAACTTGGCAACCCCTCACAAAAGCAGTCCCATCCTTTGTAATCTTTGCATTGGCGTAAAACTCTTGAACTACCAATATTGGGGCTGCCAAAGGAGGTTCAACACACAGTAGCCAACCCATGGCCCGAATCATACTCATTAATCTGCCCATCCAGCCTAGGATCTGGCTTGAGCCCGCGTTCCAACACAAACGTTCTCCCTAACAAAACTTACTGGTAAAACTCTTCAGCTTCAGCATAAATAAATCGACTAGCATCAAAATCAACAGGTTCGGTACGGGCTTAAGAATTCAAAGACTCGCTACGTTGACGTTTTGAGGCCAATACTACGGTATCACAAAATCAGAGACAATAAACAGAACTTTACTGACCCCCAAACTTGACATAAATCAAATGAAAAGTTTCCAATCCTTGCACAAGCAGTAGGTATATACTCTGTTTCTAGACAAGCTTGTTATAGAGAGAAATCCCAAACCACTGTCTACTAACTCTGTTCTTGCACAAAGCACTACCCATAATATCCCACTGCAATGAAAGTGACTGAGATGGAAAGCACGATTGGTGATGAGATCAATGTGTAGATTTAGGGTTTTGATCGGTGGAATTGTAAGTAAAAGGTTTAGGATTTGGAGAGATAGGATGTTGCGGGTTCAATGATGGAGAAGAGAGAGAACTAGGGTTTCAAGGAAGAATGAATAACTTAGAACGGGATTGAGAAAGGGAATGTATGAATTGATGTGTTTGATTTGATTTAGATTTGGATCGGAAAGGATTTGATTTGGATTTGGATTGGAAAGGGAAGGGTTAAGTAATGGTTTCTGTTATAAATAAGAATAGGAGAATGAGAGTCCAAGCGGGAAGAAAGAAATAATAACGTGTATGGGTCGGGTCATTAGGTCTCTTTTAAAAACTGGAAACCGGTCGTGGCGCGGCCGCGCTTGAAATTGACCTGGATTAGACGCGACCGCGCTGGTATAGCAGCAGGAAGTTTTTGAGTTCTAGAGATGGGCGCGGCCACGCTGCTTCCCTTTGTAATTTGGGCGTGGCTGCGCTGCCCTGGCAGCAAGAAAATTTAAGCTTCTGGAAGTAGGCGCGGTCGCGCTGGTTCCCTTTGTAATTGGGTCATGGTCGCGCTGCCCTGTATCCATGAAGCTTTATATGTTAAGCCTTCCTTATTGAACCACTGAATTGCAGCAATGATGTGTATCCTATAAAAACATAAAATAGCAAATTACTACTATAAACACAAACTAAAAATACTACGTACTTCTAAAAATCACAAAAATTCAAATTAATGGAATTAAAGTATGGGTTACCTCCCATCAAGCGCTTGATTTAAAGTCTTTCAGCCTGACTACTCCCTGTTTCAAGATTGATCGGCAAAAGTGATTGAGGTTTTCTGGCGATCGAAATCACCACCCCAATAATGCTTCAAGCGCTGCCCATTGACTTTAAATGATTCATCTGAATTATGACCAAAGACTTCGTGGATGCCATAAGGGAATGCTTGTTTGACAATGAAAGGTCCGGACCACCGAGATTTGAGCTTGCCCGGAAATAATCTCAATCGAGAATTATATAAAAGCACTGCTTGTCCCGGCTCAAATTTCCTGTCAACAATTTTCTGATCATGCCACTTCTTGACTTTTTCCTTGTATAACTTTGAGTTCTCATAAGCTTGCAGACGGAATTCATCAAGCTCATTAAGCTGGAGAAGCCTCTTCTCCCCTGCAGTTGTGAGATCGAAATTCAGCTTTCTGATGGCCCAATATACTTTGTGCTCAAGTTCAACAGGAAGGTGGCATGTATTGCCATAGACTAGGTGATATGGTGACATGCCAATGGGCATCTTGTATGCTGTTCGGTAAGCCCAAAGCGCGTTATCCAACTTTGTTGACCAATCTTTTCTAGTGGGGTTGACAATCTTTTCCAAAATTCTCTTCACTTCCCTATTCAAAAATTCAGCTTGACCACTGGTTTGGAGGTGATAAGCTGTAGCAATTCTGTGGTTGACCCCATAGTTTATTCAAGAGAGCTGCGAAAGACTTATTGCAGAAGTGGCTCCCTTCATCACTAATAATTGCCCTTGGGGTGCCAAATCTTGTGAAGATGTTTTTTTGAAAACATTTTAAGACCACTTTGGCATCATTAGTTGGCATAGCACTGGCTTCCACCCATTTACAAACATAATCGATTGCCAAGAGAATGTAAAGGTTGTTGAAGGAGGCCGGAAATGGTCCCATGAAGTCTATCCCCCAAACGTCAAAGACTTTAACTTCTAAAATTGTGTTCAATGGCATCTCATGACGTTTGGAGATATTGTCCACCCTTTGACATCTATCATATCTATGAACGAATTGGTGGGCATCTTTAAACAACATGGGCCAGAAGAATCCTGCTTGTAACACCTTGGCATCTATCTTTTCACCCCCGTAATGTCCTCCATAAAGCAAATCATGACAATTCTGTAAGATGCTCTCAATTTTGCTTTGCGGAACACACCGTCGTATCATTTGATCTACGCAATGCTTGAATAGGAACGACTCATCCCAGCTGTACCTCTTCACGTCATGGAAAAACTTTTTCTTTTGTTGGCTGGTCAAGTCTGCAGGAAACACGTTGCTAGCCAAATAATTGACAAAATCTGCATACCATGGAACTTCTGCTTTGATCACGAACAACTGCTCATCCGGGAAGAACTTATTAATTACAGTCTTGTCTTCCTTTGCATGCTCATTATTTTCTAATCTCGATAGATGATCCGCCTCCTGATTTTTTGTACCCTTTCTATCCCGGATTTCCAAGTCGAATTTCTGGAGTAGAAGTATCCATCTAATTAATCTTGGCTTCGCATCTTTCTTCGAAATCAGATATCTAATCGCTGAGTGATCCGTGAATATCACCACTTTAGTTCTGATTAAGTACGAACGGATTTGTCAAATGCGTACACTACCGCAAGTAACTCCTTCTTAGTAGTTGTATAATTGAGTTGGGCATCCGACAATGTTTTGCTAGCATAATAAATGGCATGAAAGACCTTTTCTTTGCATTGGCCCAAAATAGCCCCAATTGTATAGTCTCTAGCATTATACATTAACTCGAATGGTATTGACCAATCTGGTGCAACTATCACTGGTGCTGTGGTCAATTTCTTCTTTTGAAAGCTCAAATGTCGATAAACATTCCTCGTCAAATTTGAATGGGACGTCTTTCTCCAATAAGCTGCATAATGGCTTCATGATTTTAGAAAAGTCCTTTATGAATCTCCGATAAAACCTGGCATGTCCCAAAAAACTACACATCTCCTTCACTGAAGTTGGTGGTGGTAAGTTTTCAATTGTCTCGAGTTTGGCTTTGTCCACCTCAACCCTCTTGCTGACACTTTATGACCGAGGATGTGAAAGTAGTATGCACACAAGCCAATCATATTTGATATGATGTAGCATATACTTTGTAATCTTATTCGGTTATTAAAGGCATTTTATATTATCTACACAGTGCTGTTATATTAAATGTGATAAACCCATAGTTTTGAGCAATGCTTTTAGAATCATGATGGTGATCATGCTAATGAGATCTAAATTCTAGATAGCTCACAAACTAAAATCGTTCCTAATCGTTGGATTACTAAAAAGGGGATTAGTGAATCCGGATAGATTAGTACATACGTTGCTTGCTCTTAAGAAGAGGATGATTGATCTCATAATCATTTGTGTGGAGACACTAAAGCAAGTATGTGGGTGCTTATTAGAGAATAAGTTCACTGAACGTGGCTCGCTAAGGAATACCTAATGGAGTTTTACTCGCCTGTCAATAGGAATTCCTCTAGTGATAGTAGTACAAGTGATCCTTGGACTTGAGATCATCATAGTATCTTGTGTATGATGAGTTATACTTTGACATGTCCCTTAAGACCTTTAGGGTATAACAAAGGGTATGATTGGGTATAATAAGTTGTACATGGAGATAGGTGAATGATCAACAAAGATTCTACCACGTCTAGTAAAAGATGTGAATGTCCTATGTGATTCGATAAATGACAACTCAGTAGTCCTTGGCCAAGGCAGAATGAAATTAGAAAAGAGTTTCTAATTTGAATTATTTAGACTTGTGCATTTGAGAATCGAAATACATATAATTAAATAAAATAAGACTTGACAGTAATTCCATGTCTTATATTTAATTGGAACATTATATGGTAGAAGAATTGAATTGTACGGTAACTATTCACTGAAAGGTTCTTTTGTGATTAATGTTGAAATCTATATTATCTGGAAAGTCGTTGATCGCTAAGGGGGCTTACCCTTATTGTAGAATAAATATTATTTATTTCAATGAATTAAATAGTTTAATTTATTTATTTAAATAAGATTAGAATTGTTCTAATTGATTTATTCACAACCGGTTTAATATGGAGAACCTAAAGGGTCACACCGCAAAAAAAAAATATTTATTTAAGAAATAAATGGTATAATTGTAATAATAAGTTAAGTGTATTTAATTTAGTCTATGGAGATAGAATAAATTAAATAGCTTAATATTTATTATTTAATATTTTAGAAATATTAAATATAAATTAATAAGAGGAGTCTTATTATTATTATTACTATTACTATTATTTAATTCTTAATAGGGATTGAGAATTAATTAATAGAAGTACTCTCACATGAATTCCTAATTGGATTAGGAGTTTAATTTAATTAAAGGAGTTTAATTAGAATAAAAACCCTAATCCTAAATAGTTTAGGGAAGGGTTTTCCTACATCCATAAATAAGAGAAGTCTTATCTTAGATTAGGGTTACACACTCTTGCATAAGAATTGTGGAGAGTACTTACAATTTCTATAGAGATAGAAACTAGGGTTTTGCCAACACCCATCTTCTTGAGCAAGTATTATTCCTTGGTGGATCATCTCTAGAGGCCAAACACTTGGGTGGCTAACGTTGATCAAAGGAAGGAATTTAATCGGTGGAATTCAAGGAGAACGCGAAGGAATTGGAGGTGAACTTGTACCTGAGGAAGCTAGAATTCTACAAGGGTATAATTCTTATTCTCCATCTCTTTCGTTTAATTAATAATTGTGCATAAAGAAAGATCATGGTGATGGTTTGTATAAAATTTTAAAATCTGATTTTATCGCGCTTCCGCTTTATTTATGTAATTTGATTGCATGTTCACGTTATACAAACCTAACAGTGGTATCAAGAGCCAAACTTTATGCGAATTATTAATTATTTTGATTCTGTATATACATTGATATGTGTTTAGAACAATTTAATTGGGCATAATTGTTTGTGTAAAATTATTTTATTTTTTTTATTTTTTTATTTTTGTAAATTAAAATAAATAAGTTTATTTTGATTTGGAATTTGATTAAAAAATAAAGGAGTTTATTTTATTCAAAATTGGATAAATTAAAATTAAAGAGTTTATTTTGATTTGGAATATGATTAAAATAAAGAAGTTTATTTTAATTGAAATTGGATTTCATGATAACTAATTAGAGTTGGAATTGGATTCCATGATAACTAATTGGAGTTGAAATTGGATTTTATATTAACTAATATTGCCCATTATCAATGCATATATGGAATGGTTTTATTATTCATGGGATGAATGTTATTTATTGATACATATAGAGATGTGTATGATAATAAATAGGGATTGATTATGGACTATTGACCAATGTATGATTGGATTTATTTTAGTGGATGCTTGAATGTATGGGTTTTTATAAATGGGGTCTGCGTACCTCGTCTTCTCTGATTTTTTCTTAATGTAAATTCTATCTCCCTCCTATGTACTTTCCCTTGACTACTGATCAAGGTTTCTATTTATTGTAAATAGTTTTTGTAATAGGACTAGTTAGAATTAATTTTGAAGAATTGGAGACAAAGGAGCAAGGAGCGCTTGAAGACCCGTTTGTAATGGAGCCCGGGTTTAAATGTAATAGTTACATTTAAATTTAATTCTTGCACCCTAGGTTTGACCTTTTGGTTCACTTGGTGGCTTTAGTGAACCAAACTAGAATAAAAGTCCATAATCAATCCGGGTAGAATATAGTATTCTATATGTGCATGCTTACTATATATATATTATATATTATCCAACATGCTTCGCATGTAAAATAATATGACACGTATTTTATGTAAGTATGTGCATGCGCGCTAAACAAGATGAGACAAATAATAATTACAAACCCCTCAAAGAAATTATATTAAGTCCTAAGCGTTCAAAGATATTTGGAATATCGAACGTCGCCTTCTAGCATGGTAAAGCGATAGAGTATTAAATATTTAATATGAGTTTGTTGTGTCACACAAGGCAAGTATTAAATATTTAAGATGTTGTTTTATCACATTTGATGCTTATAAATAGACTGAACGATGTTGTTTTGTTGTGTCACACAAGGACAGTGTTTTTCTTTCGAATATATGGAAGTGTTAGGTTGGACTTAACTTAAATAATTTTGATTTGGATGTGTCACACTTGATCAAAATAATCTAAGAGGCAAAATACAAGGAATTACATAGTGATGTAATTGACAATAGTTATCTACCTATTTATTTATATATAGTTTGTTATGTCACACAAGGCTATATGCATTTAAAATGGGATCCTTATTCTCACTAGCAAATCTTTAATTAGATTTGCCGAACTATATATATTGAGGGTAATATAGTTTGATGAAAAAGTGAGAGATACTAATTTAAAATAAAGACCTAATTTATTCTGGTAATTAATTAAATGAATGTATGCTAAAATGTTGTTAAATTACAAATTCATTTTACAAATTTTTACAATGTCTAATTCACTATCACTGCGTAGCATATTAGATACTAATTAACCGGACCGAATTACACGGACTCGTTAAGAAATCTGAGAATAGTTCTCAAGGCTGAAAAGCTATCTTATATCCTTAATATGCCTATCTCTGCAATAGTTGCAGACAATGCCTCTGAGGAAAAGATTGCTACTTTTAGAAAGTGGCAAGATGATGCACAGTTGGCTCAATGCATCATGCTCGCATCCATGAGTAACGAGCTTCAACGTCAGCATGAAACTATGGATGCTTTTACTGTACTCCTACACCTTCAAGGAGTTGAATGGTGAGGAAAATAGGACTGCTAGATATTAGATATCTAAAGAGCTCTTCTAATCTAGAATAACCGATGGCACTACAGTATAGACAAATGTCCTAAAATGATTAATCTGATTGAACAATTGGGACAACTGGGTTTTGTATTGGATGAAGAGTTGATCCAAGATTTGATCTTGCAATCACTCCCGGACTATTTCTCACAATTTGTTGTGAATTTTACACATGAACAAGCTATATGTCAACCTGCATGAGTTGCTTAAACACGTTGAAAACTGTAAAGAGTCATTTCCAACCAAGAAAGACCAAGTCTTACTGGTAGATGATTCTTCCAGGAAGCGAAAGAGGGCCAAAGGATCTTCTTAAAAGAAGAACAATTCAAAGAAGGTATAAGGAAAGGAAATAACTAAGGACACTAAGAACAAAACTGATGCAGATAGCAAAGGAGTTTGCTTCCACTGCAATAAGCCTGGACATTAGAAAGGAAACTGTAAGGAGCATCTTGCAGAGGCTAACCAGAAGAAGCTTAGTGAAGCTTCGGTTACAGATATAGGTTTGTTCATCATTGAAATAAATCTTTCTTTAAGTCAAGGTTCTACTTGGGTATTGGATACCGGCTATAGTTCTCACGTATGCAATCCAATACAAAGACTAAGCAGAAGTAGAAAGCTAAACAAAGAGTAAGTAATCTTATGTGTGGAGAATGAAGTAATGGTTGCTACATTAGCCGTATGAACTTATAGCTTAGCGTTGCCTACGGGCAAGTCTGTTAAGTTAATAAGTTGTTATTATGTTCCAGTTCTCTTAAGAAACATTATTACTTCCGTTGTTGGACAAGGAAGGTTCTGGTATTATATTTAAGAACAATTGTTGTTCTATTTATAATGATAATGTTTTGTTTAAAACTGGAAGATCATTTGATGGACTTTGTAAACTTGACTTACATGAAAAATAATTTTGTAAATTGAACAAACTAGTAAAAGAAAAGGAGATGATCATTCAAAGAGTTGAATATATGTATTTGATGAAATATAAGTCTGAATCATTTGAAAGGTTCAAAGAATTCAGAAGTGAAACAAATTGACAAAGTATTAAGATTCTTTGATCAGATCGAGGAAGGAATACTTGTGCAATGAGTTTCTAGATCATCTCAAAATAGTATTTTTCTGATGTTTCATGATATGCAATAATTGATTGGTGTATCTAAAAAGGAAAATTGTACCATGTAGAACATGGTGCGGTCCATAATGATTTTTACCGATATTCCAGTATCCTTCTGGGGTTATGCCCTAGAAACGGCTGCATATCTACAAAATAAGGTAACCTCAAAATTTAGCCCCAAGACTCTATAAAAGTTATGGATAGGGAGGATTCCTAGTCTTAAGTATGTTAAGATAAGGGGTTGTCCAACGTATGTGAAAAAGTTTCAAAAGATAAGTTTAGGACAAAATTTGACAAGTGCAGAGTTGTGGGATATCCTAAAGAAAGTTTAGGGCATTATTACCATAATCCTATACGCTGCCTTCTTGGATAAAGATGTTTATCATTGAAGGAGCTAGTGGGAGGGTAATAGATCTTGAAGGAGTTCAAGAACCACAAAGTACTACAAGTCAAACTGAGGAACTTGTAGATAGACCTATTGTACCACAACTGAATCGTAAATCTGGAAGAGTACTGAAGATACCTAGGAGGTATGGATTCATCATAGAGGATGATGATGAGGTACGCATCATAGAGGATGATGATCCAGTTATATACGACGAGGCTATGAGTAGAAGACACTCAGAGAAATGGCAGATGGCCATGAAATTCGAAATGGACTCCATGTATGAGAACCAAGTATAGACTCTGGTTACTCCACCGAAAGGCATAGTGTCTAGAGGGTGTAAATGGGTTTTTAAAGAGAAAGACTAGGGCAAATGGCAAGGTCCACCTATAAGACCATACCTGTTTAAAAGGTTTCAAATAAAGTCAAGGAGTTGACTGTAATAAAACCTTATTACCAAGTAATGCTCAAGTCCATTTGGATTTTGCTTGTGATTGCAACTTATTACGAAATCTGGTAAAATGGATATGGAGACGTCCTTCCTCAATGAAGACTTGAGGAGAATGTATGTATGATACAGCTAGAGGAATTTATTTCAAAGGTTGAAGCAAATCGTGTTTTAAGCTACAATTATCCATTTATGGATTGAAGCAAGCTTCTCAAAGATGGAACGTTCATTTTGATGAGACAATCAAAAGAGTTTGATTTTATCAAAAACGAGAATGAACCTAGTATGTACAAAAGGGTCAGTGGGAGCACTGTGACATTCCTAGTATTATATGTTGATATATTACTGATAAAGAATGACACACCAATGCTACAATCAGTAAAGATAAAATTGTATAAACATTCCTCCGTGAATAACTTGGGAGGAGCATCCTATAAATTGGGGATATAAATCTATATAGATAGATTTAAAAGGATGTTCGGCTTGACCCAATGAACGTATATTCATTTGATGCTAAAGGCGTTTAGCATGACAAACTCCAAGAGAGGTCTCATGATGATGTGATAGACTCCACAGCATGCTTACGTGAGGTGGTCGTCGCCCAGATCGTTTCTAGTAAACAACTTTGATGGAACTCTCTCGATACCTTAACCCAACATCTATTTTGAGACGAGAATCTTGATAATTCGATCTAGCAATTGAATTCACGTAGAATGGAACATCAACAACACTTAGACACTCGTTTAAGATCAAACGATAATCTTCGTACGAATGTATGATGTGATAGAATAACGCCACACACAACTATGGTTTGTTGTATGATAAGTTAAATATGAATCTCAAAAGAAAAACTAAGAAATTAGCTTAGAAATTCTTTAAAGAACCAAAAGTAGAGAATAGCTCTCAATTGTATAAAACTCAGAAAATTGTCGATTGTTTTTGAATTACAAGCATAAAACTTATTTATACTAACTATGAAACCCTAGAATCCATAAAGGAAATAATAATTGATTTGGAATCAAAATCCAATCTTAAAATATCCTAATTACAATAGAATTATGAAAATATATTGAAATCCCTAAAATTAAGGAAAAGAAATCTGATAAAATCTTCAAAAATGCGTCTGCCTTGAAAAACGCCCCAACCAAATTCGACTGTTCTCGCCGGGGCGAGAAATTTGAACTAGAATCCTCGCCGGGGCGAGAATGGCCAGAGAGGTCTTCGTCGGGGCGGCATCATTTCAGGCCGGGGAAAAAATGGGCAAAGAGGTTCTCACTGGGGCGAGATATTTGGCCTTGATGTTCTCGCCGGGGTGAGAACTCTGCAGTTTGGAAATTCTCGACTTTTCTTGTTTCTATTGTTCCCAACCCTGGCGTGTTTGCTTGTATCATCATGACCAAATGCAAAGCCTTAGAATCCTGCTCCTCGAACTCTACACTTGATCTATCCTCACTCCACATGCCTTGTATCAACCCATGAAGGCCCTCCTTGAAACGTTTAGCCCGAGCTCTTGTTACAGGTCCATCCGGCATGCACATAGGATCCGCTCTATGGTTGTTATCCGTTCCCGAACCAAGGATGCCCTCATCATACCTCTCCTCTTGAGAAAGATTTGTCCTTAAATCGTCACCAACATCAAACGGACTAAGATCAGTAACGTTGAAGGTTGCACTAACGTTATACTCACCAGGCAAATCCAATTTGTAGGCATTATCATTGATGCGCTCGAGAACTTAAAATGGACCATCTCCTCTTGGAAGCAATTTAGACCGTCTTTGAGCTGGGAATCTTTCCTTCCGCAAATGTAACCACATCCATTCTCCTAGTTCAAAAATCACTTGATGTCGGCCCTTTCTGGCCTATTTTGCATATTGCTCCGTTCTCCTTTCAATGTTGAGTCTCGCCTTCTCATGTATCTGCTTAACAAATTCAGCCTTTTTCTTTCCATCCAAGTTAGAATACTCAGACAAAGGTAATGGTAATAAATCTAATGGAGTTAACGGATTAAAACCATATACAATTTTAAATGGTGAAAATTGTGTAGCAGAGTGAACAGATCTATTATAAGCAAACTCAACATGCACTCTTCCCAAACTTTAATGTTCTTTTTAATAATAGCTCTTAACAATGCAGATAAAGTTCTATTTACTACCTTCGGTTTGACCGTCAGTTTGTGGATGACAAGTAGTTGAAAATAACAGTTTAGTACCTAACTTACACCACAATGTCTTCCAAAAATAACTCAAAAATTTAGAATCTCTATCTGAAACAATTGTTCTAGGCATGCCATGCAAACGCACAATTTCTCTAAAGAACAAATCAGCAATATGGGATGCATCATCAGTTTTGTGACATGGAATAAAATGTGTCATCTTAGAAAATCTATCCACGACCACAAATATAGAATCATGACCACGCTTAGACCTAGGTAAACCCAATACAAAATCCATAGACAAATCAATCCAAGGTTCACTAGATATAGGCAATGGTGTATACAATCCATGAGGTTGAACACGAGACTTAGCCTGCTTACACTTAATGCATTTATCACAAATTCTTTCCACATCTCCTTTCATATGAGGACAATAAAAATGCTCTTTTAAAACAGATAAAGTCTTTTCAACACTAAAATGACCCATTAGACCTCCCCCATGTGACTCCCTAATCAACAACTCACGCAAAGAACATGCAGGTATACATAGCTTATTTTCTCGAAACAGAAAACCATCAACTTTAAAGTACTTACCTACAACATTCTTTTCACATGATTTAAACTCTTCACAAAATTTAAGGTCATTAACATACAACTCTTTAATTCGTTCAAACCCAAGCAATTTTGTATCAAGAGTATTCAACAACACGTACCTTCTCGAAAGAGCATCAGCAACAACATTCTCCTTACCCTGTTTGTATCTGATGACGTACGGAAATGTCTCAATGAACTCTATCCACCTTGCGTGTCTTTTGTTCAACTTATGTTGTCCCTTCAAGTATTTCAACGATTCATGATCCGTGTGAATCACGAACTCTTTAGGCCAAAGGTAGTGCGCCATGTCTCCAATGCTCGAACTAATGCATACAACTCCTTGTCATACGTCGGATAGTTCAAGGCGGCTCCACTCAACTTCTCACTAAAGTACGCCACTGGTTTCCCTTCCTGCATCAACACAGCTCCAATTCCCAAACCTGAAGCATCACACTCAATTTCAAAGGTTTTAGCAAAGTTATGTAATACAAGCAAAGGAGAGTTAGTCAATTTATCTTTAATCAATTTAAACGCCTTTTCCTGTTCTTCACCCCACTTAAATCCCACACTCTTTTTGATTACTTCCGTCAACGGCGTTGTGATGTCGCTGAAGTTCTTCACGAAACGTCGGTAGAAACTTGCTAGTCCATGGAAACTACGAACTTGACTCACTTTTGATGGACTCGGTCATTCTCGGATTGCACGTATTTTCTCCTCATCCACTTGAACTCCCTGTGAACTCACAACAAATCCAAGAAAAACAATTATATCCGTACAAACGTGCACTTATCCATGTTAGCAAATAACCTTTCCTTACGAAGTACATCTAAAACAGATTTTAAATACAATGCATGTTCTCCCAAGTTTTTGCTATATATCAAGATGTCATCAAAATACACAACCACAAATTTCCCAATGAACGGACGCAAAACATGGTTCATTATTCTCATGAAAGTACTAGGAGCATTAGTTAGACCAAAAGGTAACACTAGCCACTCATAAAGACCATATTTTGTTTTGAAAGCAGTCTTCCATTCATCACCCTCTTGCATTCTAATTTGATGATAACCACTTTTTAAATCAATTTTTGAGAATATACAAGACCCATGCAATTCATCTAACATGTCATCTAATCGAGGAATGGGATGTCGATATTTTACCGTAATGTTATTTACCGCTCGACAATCGATGCACATCCGCCATTTCCCATCCTTCTTTGGCACTAAGATCACTGGAACTGCACAAGGACTCATGATCTCCCTCACGAACCCTTTCTCCATTAGTTCGCCAACTTGTCTTTGTAACTCCTTTGTTTCCTCGGGATTACTCCGATAGGCTAGACGGTTTGAAATGGTAGCGCCGGGTACGAAATCAATCTGATGCTCAATTCCCCGAATTGGTGGTAATCCTTTTAGAAACTCCTCGGGAAACACATCCTTATAATCTTGCAAAAGAGATGAAACAACACTAGGCAAAGAAGAATCGTTAGCGTTAGTATTCAAAAGCGCCTCCTTATACCGAAGTATAATCATCGGCTGTTTAACATCTAAAACTCGGCTCACGTCGCTCTTTTTTGCATAGATATTGGTTTTTCGCTCATCATCTTTTCTTTTCTCTCTTTCTTTTTCTCTCTTATTTTCCCTCTCATTATTTTTTTCCTCATTAATTTTCTTTTCTTCACTCTCTTTTCTTTTCTCATAATCTTTCTGCAAATGAAGTTGATCCTCATGCACCTGTTGGGGTGACATAGGATACAAAGTAACTTTCCTTTTATTGTGAACAAAAGAATACTCATTTGTAAAGCCATCATACTTCACACGTCTATCGAATTGCCAAGGTTGACCAAACAATATGTGACCCGCCTGCATTGGAACTACGTCACACAAGATTTCATCCACATACTTCCCAATAGTAAATGGCACCAAAACCTGTTTAGTCACTTTAATCTCATTACTGTTATTGAGCCATTGCAATCGATACGGTTGAGGATGTTTGGTTGTGGAAAGCCCCAATTTCTCTACCATAGCCTTACTTGCCACATTCGTACAACTACCCTCATCTATCACGACACAACAAATTTTTCCATTCACAAGGCACCTAGTATGAAATAAATTTTTACGCTGCTCGCTGCTTTCCTCCTTCACTTATGCACTAAGCACCCTTCTCGTCACCAAAACTTCCCCAAATATTGCCACTTCCCTATCCTCTGCTTCCTCTAGCGGTGGCATAGAATCACTATCACTATCTTCCCCCTCGGTCTCCACCTCGCCGTTGTCAAGCAATAATATCGTCATTTGATTCGGACATTGATTCGCAATATGTCCCCTACCTTGACATTTAAAACATTTAATATCTCGATTATGACTAAAAGAAGTAGGGTTAGTTTTACCTTGTACTCCTCTATTAGTCGTTTCCGGTTTTGGCTCAAATTTGGGTCTACTCACAGCTGGCTTCTTCTCTCGCTTGCCAATATTGGGTTTCCATGATGAACTCGGATTTGACATTGATCGTTGGTTACCTCTCCTCTTAAGCTGTTTCTCAATCTTGATAGCCATGTGTACCATATCCTCCAATACCACATAATGTTGTCGTTCTACTAGATCTGAAATCTCCCAATTTAGTCCCGCCGAAAATCTGGCAATTGTAGCTTCGCTATCCTTATTGATGTTTGCCCTAGCTAACAACATCTCCATCTCCTTGTAATAGTCTTCTACACTCCGGCTACCTTGTTTCAGACTTTGTAGGCTCCGAACTAACTCACGGTGATAATAGTCTGGTACAAATCTCTTTTTCATAACAGTCTTCATCTCATCCCAAGTTTCAATTGGCCGTTCTCCACACCTTCTCCGGCTGATCATCAGCTGATCCCACCAAGTGACTACATAAGCTGAAAACTCCGTAACGGCAAGTTTGACTTTCTTGAGTTCTGAATAGTTGTGACATTCAAAAACCCACTCCATCTTCTTTTCCCACTCTAGGTATGCCTCAGGATCACTCTTCCTTTGGAAAGCTGGAATCTTCATTTTGATGTTATCCAAATTGCCATCTTCTCTATCCCTACCGCCTCTATCCCTTGCTCCTCGCCTCCTATGGATAAAGTCAGATTCAAGGTCCTCTTCTTCACTAAATCCCCCTTCATAGTAATTTTCCTATTATCTAGCTTCTCTTTGATGCTTTAATCTGTGTTGGCGTGCCCCATGAGGATGTTGAAACTGGGGTCCTTGGGACGCACTCATTTGGTCGAAACGCTCATTCACTTGCTCCATCGCCATATCCAACTTTCTAGTGAATTCTTTCATCATAGCTTCCATCACAAATTCTGGATCAAACTTTGCTGGAGGATCTTCCATAACACCTTTATCTTTGGTACTAGACATTTTTCCAGCAAAATAGAGGTTAGTAGCAAAATATTTTCCTCACCACTCCCTTACGTGTTTCACTCGTTCAATGTTCCGCTCGTGTGTCACTCAATAGGCTTTTTCCCTCGAATGATCTCACAACTAATCTTTTTACCTCTAAATATTCTCTCTAATAGGTTCTTCGAATTTACCTAGCAAAATCCTCGGTTTTACTAATTAATTCAAAATAACTTATCACAAACAACTATAGTAGGTATGACTATAAGTACCAACAATCTCGATTACAGAATTGAAGATGAAATCTACGAACAAATTGAAATAACTAAAATAAAATTTTCTATACTCTTTTTTTTTTGCTCACAACTTCAACGAAACAATAAAGATAGATACTTAGCTAGAAAATGCAGCTTTGATACCAAATGATAGACTCCACGGCACGCTTGCGTGAGGTGGTCTTCGCCCGGATCGTTTCTAGTAAGCAACTTTGATGGAACTCTCTTGATACCTTAACCCAACGTCTATTTTGAGACGAGAATCTTGATAATTCGATCTAGCAATTGAATTCACGTAGAATGGAACACCAACAACACTTAGACCCTCGTTTAAGATCAAACGATAATCTTCGTACGAATGTATGATGTGATAGAATAATGCCACACACAACTATGGTTTGTTGTATGATAAGTTAAATATGAATCTCAAAAGAAAAACTAAGAAAT
Organism: Aralia elata; assembly: GCA_034770075.1. Taxonomy (NCBI): domain Eukaryota; kingdom Viridiplantae; phylum Streptophyta; class Magnoliopsida; order Apiales; family Araliaceae; genus Aralia; species Aralia elata. The sequence goes on from JAVJAP010000057.1 coordinate 1,869,791, forward strand.
TAGCTTAGAAATTCTTTAAAGAACCAAAAGTAGAGAATAGCTCTCAATTGTATAAAACTCAGAATAATTGTCGATTGTTTTTGAATTACAAGCATAAAACTTATTTATACTAACTATGAAACCCTAGAATCCATAAAGGAAATAATAATTGATTTGGAATCAAAATCCTATCTTAAAATATCCTAATTACAATAGAATTATGAAAATATACTGAAATCCCTAAAATTAAGGAAAAGAAATCTGATAAAATCTTCAAAAATGCGTCTGCCTCGAAAAACGCGCTAACCAAAACTGACTATTCTCGTCGGGGCGAGAGATTTGTACTGAAGTTCTCGCCGGGTCGAGAATGGACAGAGAGATCTTGGCCGGGGCGAGAATGGATTAGGCCGGGGTGAAAATGGACAGAGAAGTTCTCGCCAGGGCGAGAATTTTGGCCCTGATTTTCTCGCCGGGGCGAGAACTCTGCAGTTTAGAAATTCTCGACTTTTCTTGTTTCCATTGTTCCCAACCCTAGCGTGTTTGCTTGTATCATCATGACCAAATACAAAGCCTTAGAATCCTGCTCCTCGAACTCTACACTTGATCTATCCTCGCTCCACATGCCTTGTATCAACCCATGAAGGCCCTCCTTGAAACGTTTAGCCCGAGCTCTAGTTACAGGTCCATCCGACATGCACATAGTATCCACTCTATGGTTGTTATCCGTTCCCGAACCAAGGATGCCCTCATCATGATGAGCCATGGAGTGAATCTCTATAAAATTGTCTCCAATTTAAATAGAGAGATCACATGAGTTACTATCATGTATGTAATGAATATACAAGGTCTGATGTTGATCAGTCATATTCTGGAGAAGATCACTATAAGACAGTGATAAACATCTTAAGTACTTAACCGGTATTGAAGATGTGATCATGATTCATGGTAGGTCTGAATTAAAACTAGAGGGCTAAACAGACTCAAGTTTTTCAGACTGACCAAGACGATAACAAATCCACTTTAGGGTAAATTGTTACCTTGAATGGTGGTGCAGTGAATTGGAAAGGTTCTAAAATAGCAAAGAGTTGCTGATTTAGTGACAAAGACAAAGTATATAGTTGTAAGTGAAGCTGCAAGTTGATTGTTTGGTTGAAAAGTTCATCACAGAACTAGGAATAGTTCCTAAGTCTCATCTTGGATTCAAACATGTGTTGCGGCACTTTCATTTGATTAGAGGAATCATTGAAAGAAGAAAATTCACTATAGAGATAGTGGACTCTCAAGAACAACATTGCATATCCATTTACTGAAGCTTCATCTAAACGGCAGGATGATCGTCACTTAGAGAAGAAGGGTATTAGATACCATGACGATTGGCTTTAGTGCAAGTGGGAGATTGAAAGTAGTATGCACACAAGCCAATCATATTTGATATGATGTAGCATATACTTTGTAATCTTATTCGATTATTAAAGGCATTTTATATTATCTATATAGTGCTGTTATATTAAATGTGATAAACTTATAGTTTTGAGCAATGCTTTTAGAATCATGATGGTGATCATGCTAATGAGATCTAAATTCTAGATAGCTCACAAACTAAAATCGTTCTTAATCGTTGGATTACTAAAAAGGGGATTAGTGAATCCGGATAGATTAGTACATACGTTGCTTGCTGAGCCGTAGTGCTCATTCTTGCGAATAAACATTTATTTGCAGTTATGAAGATCATGAACATAAAGAAGAAGCGTAGACTAGATTTCATGTATTAATTACTTGTTATTTGTATTAAGTCATAATGATTGTTGTGATACGAACAAGCAAACCTTGTAAACGAATGTTCTATCAATGATAATTATTATCGGAATTGTGTTATGTCTTTACTTTGATATAACTTAGAATTGTTAAAATCTATTAATCTGAATGAGGTATTGGTAATATGGACTGATCATGTTATGCCGATACTCTGAACTTCAGATAAATAGTAAAACATTAAGACAATGTTGATAAAGAACTATACATCTGAGTGACGGTATTGAATGATATTGGGAGTTCTATAAGCACTGGGGTTACACTTAATGAGCGTTAGTAAGGTGCCACCTTTACCAGAATGCGCCCCTCGGTTCCAACAACAATCTTATCATTAATACTGTGAATTTCAGATAGATGGGAATTATTAATATGAAAGAGATGTCCATTGTTTATAAGACTATGTGTTAGGTTTGTATATAGCGCGAACATGCAATCAAATTACATAAATAGTGCGGAAGCGCGATAAAATCGGATTTTAAAATTTTATACAAACCATCACCAAGATCAATCCTTGTGCTCAATTAACGATATTAACAAAAGAGAAAGAGAATAAGAATTATACCCTCGTAGAACAAAGCTTCCTCGGGTACAAGTTCAACTCCTAGTCCTTCGTGTTCTCCTCGAATGCTACGGTGTGATTCCTTCCTTTGATCAACGTTAGCCACCCAAGTGTTTGGCCTCTAGAGGTGATCCACCAAGGAAGAACAAGTATTCAAGAAGTTGGGTATTTGGCAAAACCCTAGTTTCTATCTCTATAGAAATTATAAGTACTCTCCACAATCTAATGCAAGAGTGTGTAACCCTAATCTATGATAAGACCCCTCTTATTTATAGATGTAGGAATAACCCTTCCCTAAACTATTTAGGATTAAGGTTTGTATTATAATTAAACTCTTTTAATTAATAATGCTCCTAATCCAATTAGGAATTTGTGAGAGAGTACTTCTATTATTAATTCTCAATCCCTATTAGGAAATAAATAATAGTTCTATTAATTAATTCCTAATCCCTATTAGAAATTAAATAATAGTAATAGTAATAATAATAATAATAAGACTCCTCTTATTAATTTATATTTAATATTTCCAAAATATTAAATAATAAATATTAAGCTATTTAATTTATTCTATCTCCATAGATTAAATTAAATACACTTAACTTATTATTATAATTATGTCATTTACTTCTTAAATAAATATTTTTCTTTTGCGGTGTGACCCTTTAGGTTCTCCATATTAAACCGGTTGTGAATAAATCAATTAGAACAATTCTAATCTTATTTAAATAAATAAATTAAACTATTTAATTCATTTAAATAAATAATATTTATTCTACAATAAGGGTAAGCCCCCTTAGCGATCAACGACTTTCCAGATAATATAGATTTCAACATTAATCACAAAAGAACCTTTGAGTAAATAGTTACCGTATAATTCAATCCTTCTACCATACAATGTCTCAATTAAATATAAGACATGGATTTACTGTCAAGTCTTATTTTATTTAATTATATGTATTTCGATTCCCAAATGCACAACTCTAATTAATGCAAATTAGAAAGTCCTTTCTAATTTCATTCTGCCTTGGCCAAGGACTACTGAATTGTCATTTATCGAATCACATAGGACATTCACATCTTTTACTAGACGAGGTAGATTCTTTGTTGATCATTCACCTATCTCCATGTATAACTAATTATACCCAATCATACCCTTTGGTATACCCACAAGGTCTTAAGGGACATGTCAAAGTATAACTCATCATACACAAGATACTATGATGATCTCAAGTCCAAGGATCACTTGTACTACTATCACTAAAGGAATTCCTATTGACAGGCGAGTAAACTCCATTAGGTATTCCTTAGCGAGCCACGTTCAGTGAACTTATTCTCCAATAAGCACCTACATACTTGCTTTAGTGTCTCCACACAAATGATTATGAGATCAATCATCCTCTTCCTAAGAGCAAGCAACGTATGTACTAATCTATCCGGATTCACTAATCCCCAATTTAGTAATCCAACGATTAGGAACAATTTTAGTTTGTGAGCTATCTAGAATTTAGATCTCATTAGCATGATCACCATCATGATTCTAAAAGCATTGCTCAAAACTATGGGTTTATCACATTTAATATAACAGCACCATGTAGATAATATAAAATGCCTTTTAAGAAAATCAATTCCTTTATTAATAAATGAATAAGATTACAAATTATATGCTACATCATATCAAATATGATTGGCTTGTGTGCATACTACTTTCACTATGTATCTAAGTGAGGGTATTTGGCACACTGAAAGTTTTGACTAAGAAATGATGGTTAGGTGATAGACTCTACGGCACGCTTGCGTGAGGTGGTCGTCGCCCGGATCGTTTCTAGTAAGCAAATTGATGGACTCTTTCGAAATCTTGACCCAACGTCCAATTTGAAGACGTGAATCTTGATATGTTCGATCAAGCAATTGAATTCACGTAGGATGGAACACCAACAACACTTAAACCCTCGCTTCGATGGAAAACAATAATCTCCGTGTCGACGCCGGGTTCTCTCGCTTTCTCGTCTTTTCCAATTTTAGCCTTTTGATTTAGATGACGTTTGGAAAAGGTCGGCATTGATGTCGACGGGGTTTTGAAAGATCGTTTTTATGATGAGCCAATTAACCAGAGTCGCCAGTTGGTATATTTGAAATGGATGTACCAACTCATCCGAATTTTCGTGTTTTATAAATCGCTGGCTCATATGTGACTCCGAATTAATTGGTCTGCGAATCGAGATTCATAGAGTTCGGGGGCTTGTTTAAGTGAGGGGAAGGTGTTAGGCACCCCTCGACTTCCGTGAAACACGGTTACCGCAATCTTGATGCTTCTCCTATCCTTTAATTCATGAAATGTGTGTGTATGTGCGTGCGTGTGTGTGTATGTGTGCTTATGTGAATGTTGTGGTGAGTTTGTACGAAAGAATCATTTGGATTTTAGGGAAAATCGTGTTTTACTTTGAGAATGCTTCGGAATGTCTTTTCGGCATACACGAGAAAGCTTTATGAGAAAGGTTTGATTTTAATTATCAAAACTATGAGATTTTCGTTAAGTGTCGTTTTAACAAACAAGAATTTTAAACCTTCGTCAAAATAGGAATCGAGATCTATACGTTGCTTTCATAAAATGATGGGCAATTTCTAGGATCTCTTTCACCCTATGCACAAAGATTTAATAAAACGTCAATTATTTATAAAATCATTTCGTGTGTTGTTTTGGAAAACGATTTTTTTTAGCTTTCTCGTTAGATATGAATCGACATTTCATTGACGTTTCTCAAATTTTAACCTCGTGATTCTAATATCCTACTTTGATTGATTTTATGAAAATCTTATCATTTAGCTTTGAAATCAATTTCGTGTCATAATTCAAATCGAGCATAAACACGCGTCGGGCTATTCATGGGCATGTAAGCCATCAAAATATCCCCGAACGCCAACAATCACAAATTTCACTATTTCGGGGCCTTAAGCACGATTCTCGCCTTAGCGTCGTTTTAAGGCCCAACGATTACATATTTACAATGAGAACTACATCATCTCTACTTCTTACATCAAGATATGTCCATCATCGGATCGGGACCCCGGGGTCGCTTTCCTAGGCTCACAACCAAGTATCCACACACAAACAATCGGATATTACAAGAAAATAAACCAACCCGGATAATCTAACAATACCAAGGCATCCTAAAACAACGATTTAAAGGAATTGATACCAAACATAACACCTTAAAACATACAAACAAAGAAATTAATGAACGAATATCATCGGGTTATTAGGAAGAGTTTATTCCGATGGAAACTTCACTCACAATCCCTAATTCATTGTTCAATCAATAAATTACATGAAAAATTACATCTAATTTGATCAAATGATATGATAGAAATTGATATCACAAATAGAGATTTTCACCTTGCAATTGATATCCAAATGGATGTAAACTTGATGTATTTGAATTGAATAAAGGAGTGTATTAATACAATCAAAATCAAAAGAATTGAACTCCACTCTTTCTTTCTCTCTTTTCTTCCTATTTGATTGCAAAATTTCCCTCTTTTTCCTCTCAATTTCCGATCTTTTGCTGCTGTTTTCCGCTGGAATTCTTCCTCTTTCCCAAAATTCGCTGACCCCCTGTATGCTGCCGAAGCTGGCTTAAATAGGCTGGCCAGAGCCAGCCGCAGATCTATCTGCGGCTGGCCGCAGATAGATCTGCGGCTGGCCAGCTGGCACGCCTCCCATCGCACTCAGCTGCTGAGTGCTGATTTCCCGGTTTTCGTGCTGGCGCACCCACTTGGCCGCAGATCTATCCGCGGCTGGCGGGCTTGACTTTCTCGATTTTCGTGCCACGCCTCGATTTTCGTACCGCAACGTCGGTTTTCGCTGACAGGCCCGTATTCTGCAGTCCGGGAACTTCCGGGAGACGTGCCACCTCATTCGGAAATGCCTGCCTCGGACGGTCATGCTATCACGTCGACTTGGGCTGCCCAAATCATTGCGGCGGGACCGGGCGCTCGCCCTTGTGCCCGCTCCTTTGCTCCCGCAAGCTGGTTCAATTGACGATTTCGCCCTCCTGTCACGGTTAGTAGAAGGAAACGCAAAATTTGGGTGTCTACAGCTGCCCCTCTTTATCATGTTTATGAAATGATAAATGAAATGAACAGGATAAAGAATAGACACTCGATGCATGAATGACAGTGTGTAAGAAATGACAGTGCATACATGACGCCTCACACATATAGCTTATGATGCAACATAAGATGCAATGCATGCAAGACATTCGTAAGAGTGTCAATGTATCAACCCCTTGACCGTGTTCGTTAGTCTTTGGGTTCACTCCTTCAATCTGTCGTCTCGTTCGGGGCCGGGTATCGTCGCCGGTCACCCATCTCGTAACCCCCGGTTATCGTCGCCGGTTGGTTATCTTGTCGGAGCCGGTTATCGTCGCCGGACATCCATCTCATGATCGCCGGTTATCGTCGCCGGTCGATCGTCTCGTCGGGGCCGGGTATCGTCGCCGGTCACCCATCTCGTAACCCCCGGTTATCGTCGCCGGTCGGTTATCTATCGGAGCCGGTTATCGTCGCCGGACATCCATCTCGTGATCGCCGGTTATCGTCGCCGGTCGATCGTCATGTCGGGGCCGGGTATCGTCGCCGGTCACCCATCTCGTAACCTCCGGTTATCGTCGCCGGTCGGTTATCTTGTCGGAGCCGGTTATCGTCGCCGGACATCCATCTCGTGCTCGCCGGTTATCGTCGCCGGTCGATCGTCATGTCGGGGCCGGGTATCGTCGCCGGTCACCCATCTCGTAACCCCCGGTTATCGTCGCCGGTCGGTCATCTTGTCGGAGGCGGTTATCGTCGCCGGACATCCATCTCGTGATCGCCGGTTATCGTCGCCGGTCGATCGTCATGTCGGGGCCGGGTATCGTCGCCGGTCACCCATCTCGTAACCCCCGGTTATCGTCGCCGGTTGGTTATCTCGTCGGAGCCGGTTATCGTCGCCGGTCATCCATCTCGTGATCGCCGGTTATCGTCGCCGGTCGATCGTCATGTCGGGGCCGGGTATCGTCGCCGGTCACCCATCTCGTAACCCCCGGTTATCGTCGCCGGTTGGTTATCTTGTCGGAGCCGGTTATCGTCGCCGGTCATCCATCTCGTGATCGCCGGTTTATCGTCGCCGGTCGATCGTCATGTCGGGGCCGGGTATCGTCGCCGGTCACCCATCTCGTAACCCCCGGTTATCGTCGCCGGTTGGTTATCTCGTCGGAGCCGGTTATCGTCGCCGGTCATCCATCTCGTGATCGCCGGTTATCGTCGCCGGTCGATCGTCATGTCGGGGCCGGGTATCGTCGCCGGTCACCCATCTCGTAACCCCCGGTTATCGTCGCCGGTTGGTTATCTGTCGGAGCCGGTTATCGTCGCCGGTCATCCATCTCGTGATCGCCGGTTATCGTCGCCGGTCGATCGTCATGTCGGGGCCGGGTATCGTCGCCGGTCACCCATCTCGTAACCCCCGGTTATCGCCGCCGGTTGGTTATCTGTCGGAGCCGGTTATCGTCGCCGGTCATCCATCTCGTGAACTTTTCACTTCCACACGTCAAATGGTTGCAAGGGAGCAAGGTGGGACCCACCAGGGCCAGCCGCAGATGGATCTGCGGCCAGCCGCAGATGGATCTGCGGCCAGCCGCAGATACATCTGCGGCCAGGATCGGGCCTTAAATCCAACGCGGCTCCTCCAGATCTGTCACTTTCAACTTGTAATTCAAAGAGATTCTCTCGATTTTTCTTGTTCGCAAGGGCTTTTTGTCGATTTTTTCAACTTTCCTGCAAAAACTGTTCCGGTAGGATTGATCTACACGCTACAGGTAACACTTTGACCGGTCACTTTTCAATTTCGTCAATGTTTTGCTATACATTTGACTATTTGCATGTTTAGAGATAAAATGTATGCTTTACAATGCTATGTAATGTACCATCATATATACATGCTATGTATCAACTATGTGAGTCCTATTTTATGTTCATGAGGCGGTCCCACATATTGTTATTCCTTTTCTGCAATAAAATCATGCATTACATGCTGTAATTACATATATGAATGCAATTTAAATCTGTTTGAGGCTTTGATTGATGGAAAACACGCTTGGCTTATGCCTGGGATGTTCAATTTACAAACGGAAACTCTGCCGATTTTTTATTTTTTTTTTTTTTTTTTTTTTTTTTTTTTTATTTTTTCTCTTTGTATTTTTTTTTTTTTTTTTTTTTTTTTTTTTTTTTTTTTTTTTTTTTTTTTTTTTTTTTTTTTTTTAAGCATGCATCATGTTGCATTAATCATATGATGAGGCTAGAAATTTAGAAATGTTCATTACATAATTTTAAAAGGAAACTTACCTTCTTTCTCGCCCGTTCTATTCCAGCTATGGATCGTGATGCGCCCAGTAGCTCCTCCGCCTCTCGGACTTCGGGTGTTCGCCGTCGTAGGGCTGCACCCACTCCTGTTCCTCCTCGGACCCGTCAGGCTCGTCGCTTGACGGAGGCTGTTATTCGTCCTGGTCCTCCGGATGTTGAGGAGGCTGTTCCTCCGGAGGTCGCGGCAGAGGGGCCATCCTCTAGCACTCCGGCTCCATCTACTCATCAGGCCCCTTCTGGCGCCTCTGTGCAGATACCCGATCTTTTGGGTCGGGATCTCAGTCGTCACCCCTCGGCATCTCTCGTGGCTAACGAGGTATATTTCAGCTCTATTCTGATTTCATTCTCAATTTCTCCATTCTCCTTTTACCCGGATTGACCCCTTGGTGATTGCCCCAGGTACCCGAGTTTACCCAGCCGAGGGGTAACTGGTTCAACATCTATTTCCCTTTACGCGGCCCTGCACAGTGATTATCGGGCGATGGTGGACTCTTGGGGCTTCCGACATTTCTTTCACTATCATCCCCCGCCAGTGCCCCTGGGGTTACATGAGGGCTTTGTCCGAGCGATGGTTCCACCATACGCAGTCTCTTCATCTTCTTGACTGTGAGGTCGTGCTGACCCCATGGGATTGGAGGTACATTACGGGCATAGAGTTCACCGGGTCCCGTGTCCCCCTGGATCTTGATATCACTCCTGTGGAGGTTCGAGCTTTATTGGGCTTCGGTGCTGAGGATCGGGTCTTTAAGGCCCGCAGTATCCGATCTGGTGCCTTGGCAGTCGATGCAGTCGGGGGTCTCTATGCGCTGCCTATTACAGCAGATCAGGGCACCAGGGACATTCTGCTACGACGCCTGTTCCTGACCATCATGAGGGGTTGTTTTCTGGGGAACAACTCCTCCACCATTCATTTCAGCGTCGTAGGAGCGGTCAGAGATGTGGACCGCATCGGTGATTATGACTGGGGGTCATTCACCTTTGCCTATTTCCTCCACGGCATGCGTCTACGCTCAGAGGGACAGACTGATGCCTGGCTCGGCTTCTACCACTTTCTGTTGGTGAGTCCCCTCCTCCTCTCTCTTACTGTATTTCTTTTCCTTTCATCTCTTTTCTGTTATTTGATAGTGACTCATGCCTTGCCTTGTTTCTATTCACAGTTCTGGGCTTACGAGCGGCTGCCATGTCTGAGGCCTATCACTACTCTGGGCCCGGACACTTATCCTCGGGGTCGGCGATGGCATCACAGTACTCTGGAGGAGGTCCCTGTGTCGGGCAGCTTTGCACATTGTCGCATTCAGCTGGAGCTGATCACGGCTGCAGAGGTCGTCTGGATTCCCTACCTCTCCGATCACCTGACTGTGGGGTTTGCTGACGGGCATCCTTCCGGCCCGGAGTTCGAGCTTTCCACCCGTCGCCTCACTTTGCAGAGTGTTGGAGGCTGGGTGATGTATCTGGGAGAGCGCGCATTCAGATGCGTCACTGGAGAGATCCGCATCCCGCACTCCCTTTCTTTCACTACTTTCTGGCCGCTGGATTCTCAGCCTTCAGAGATCATGCTTGCCGGGGAGGATGGTCGGATGCTTTCCACAGGTCCCACTACGAGTGATGCATTCCGTACATGGTGGGTGCCCCGTACCATCGGTCCTCAGACTCGGGCCACTTTCGTCCATGGAGACATGGTTCCAGGCTCGGTGACGATGACCGATTGGGCTGCCTGTGTTCGGACCCCTACCCACGCTGAGCAGATCGCCTCATTGACCCGTCAGGTAGATCAGTTGTCGCTGTTTATTCGAGGATTGGGCCGGGCCCCGGAGGAGGCTTACACCTACGATCCTGACGGTGCAGGTTATGATGCAGGCCCGAGTTCATCTGATGCCACAGCGCATCCCCTACATCCCTGATATGAACTTTGGTCCTCTCGAGCTCGACGACTCCAGGGGATCAGTTCGAGGATCCTGCTTTCATAGATGATACTGATTTTATTTAGACCAGGATAGGATAGGGCCTTTTGTATCGGCACCTGCTTAGATTTCTTTTTCATTTATGCACTATGTACTGAACTCATTTATTTATTTACGCACAGTTCTTTTTCATCTCTATGGAATTCACCTGCTTTTATTATTAACTGTATGATGCATGCTTTTATTTATGGATAGAGAATGACCCCTGTACAGTCTTTTTGATACTATTTTTTTCAGATGTCGTCCTCGGATGTCGTGACTCGTTTGGATTCCATTCCTCCCACAGGGTTGGTCGGCAGCCTCTTCCGCTGGTTGGACAGTTTACTGCCGGCAGACAGGATTATCGCAGATGGTCTTTTGGGACATTCTTGGTCCTTATTAACCTTCCAGGTGCCAGCGGGCTTTGTGGATGGTCTTCTGAGCCATTGGGCCCCTGCCCGTCAGGTGTTTAGGTTTGGGACAGTAGAGCTGACCCCCACCCTTGAGGAGTATGCTCGCTTCACCGGCTTGCCCTTGGATGGTCCCTGTGCTAGGGTTACTGTTGGTTCCATGCGCCGTCAATTCTTGACTTTCACCCGGTTTGCGGAGGGCTGTCTTATTACCGGTAACCACATCAGACCATATGGTTCCTCTTCAATTCTTGATTGACCGATTCGGCTCACCTGACAGTTTCCGTCTTTTCCTCGGTGATTTTTCCGTGTCCGAGGAGCGCTGGGATGCCTTGAGAGTGGGCGTTCTGATGGCCTGTGTCATCTCAGTTTTGTATTTGCCTGCAGGATCCGATCATTTGGACATGCGGATTGTTGCGGCCGTTCGGGCCCTTCAGGAGGATCACACCATTCTCCCCATGATATTGGCGGATACCTATATGTCGGCCACATATTGCCAGTCCTTCCGAGGGAGATTCTTCAGAGGGAGTTCGACCTTATTGTATATGTGGTTCATGAGTCATCTTAGTCCCATCGGCCATTTCCGTCGCCAAGGGTTTTGCTTCAACCATGACATAACCACGCAGTTTTCGCTTCGTCCTGCGCGTTGCACTGATGTGGCCTCCTGGACATTATTTTTGTCTATCATTGAGGACCCCTTTCATCTATTGGTTTATTCGGGCTATTGCTCCTTCATGAGCTTCTTGACTCATGTGCCTGGCATGGATTTCATCCCCATTGCTGGTTTGAGGGGCGTGACGACCTATCATCCCCTGGCGGTTATGGGGCAGTTTGATCAGACACAGGATTTACACCCCTTCGCGGGTGCAGCCGCATACCGATTCCTTATATCATCCTGTACAGAGAGGGATCTATTGCAGGTATACGAGCTTTGGGATCGCAGGATCTTTGCCGAATATAGTGCGAGCTGTCACATCCAGACATTTGCCTACGTACAGTGGTTGCGTGGAGACCTGGATTCGGCTAGTTTGAGTCGGACTGGGGCCTTTGATGACTCTGGAGTGATTTTCACAGAAGATACCACAGACCATTCCATTTCAGCCGATTCTGCCCCGAGTCGGGTCGCTGAGGATTCCCGACTCCGCCTGGCCCTGATTACTACTGAAGCCGAGAGGGATGCCGCCCTTGCCGAGAGAGATGAGGCCATTCGGGCTAGAGATGCTGCCATTGCTGATAGAGAGGCCATTGTATTTCAGACCAGGGCAGTGGTAGATGCTCATTTTGGGACTGTCAGCCGAGCTACTGCTTTACTGGATCGTATTGATATGATGGGGCAGCAGATTGCAGGAGATGCTGATGCTTCAGATCTATCCACCACCCTGTCCATCCTGCTTCGGGCTAGTTTCAGATTTGTAGATTATTTTATTTCCTGCATAGACTATGTTGGTTTCATCAGTTATTGAAAGATAAATCTTGTAATAAAACGACTTATAATATATATAGACATGCATTTAAATTTAGTCATTTTCCCCTTTTGTCGTATCATTGCCCTCCATTGGATCATCATTTTATCCAACTGACCATGATTTTGACATTTCGCCTTCTTTCTTTCCTCAAGACTTGATGGAGATTTGACAGATATTGCCGCACACCTTTTGATTTCGTCGGATTGAATCTCAGATTTTGGATAACTGTTTGGGTTGGATCAGGGTATGTATTCTGGGATGAAACTGGTTAGGCAGTTGGTTTCGGGAAGGTTTTGAGGGTGTAGGAAGGTTTTATCTGGCTATCGAAAATTGGTTTTGGTTGGGGAAAGGATTATTTTTAAAGGATCGGACCGCGCCATGATGGCTGCCTACGTACCCCCACAAGTTGGGAGATCAGGTCCTACGTAGTTCGCTCTCAGGGGAAAAAGTAACTGATGATTTAAGCGTAGAACCGCTTCAATCAACCGAGTCAGAATTTAGGGGTTGTGGAAATACCTCACCATCCATTTCTTGCAATATGAGGGCCCCTCCGGATAGTACTTTCTTGATCACAAATGGCCCTTCCCAGTTCGGGGCAAACTTCCCCTTGGCCTCGTCTTGACAAGGCATGATTCTTTTCAACACCAAATCGTTTTCCTTGAACTTCCGAAGTCTTATCTTTTTATCGTACGATCGAGAGATCCTCTGTTGATATAGCTGACCATGCCAAATGGCAGCCACCCTCCTTTCATCAATCAGGGCCAATTGGTCATATCGACTTTGCATCCAATCCTCTTCGCTTATCTGAGCGTCGATCACTATTCTGAGGGACGCCATCTCAACCTCGACTGGTTTTAGAACAGCCTCCATTCCATACACCAAAGCGTAAGGGGTTGCCCCTGTAGAAGTACGCGTTGATGTTCGGTATGCCAGCAAGGTGAGGGGTAACAGATCTGGCCATCCCCGATGATTAGCAGACATTTTTGCCATGATCTTCTTGATGTTCTTATTGGCCGCCTCCACTGCCCCATTCATTTTGGGACGGTAAATGACGGAATTGAGATGCTTAATCTTGAACTGGTCACACAGTCCTTTCATGAGGGCGTTGTTTAAATTCTTGGCATTGTCGGAGACCACAACCTCAGGTTGCCCATATCGGCAAATGACATTATTCCTGATGAAGCTGACGATGACCTCCTGAGTTACTTTAGGGAAAGAAGCTGCCTCTACCCATTTGGTGAAATAATCGATCATGACGAAAATGAATCGGTGCCCGTTGCTTGCTTTGGGCTCTATTGGTCCGATTACATCCATTCCCCACATCGAAAATGGCCACGGGGAGGTCATACAGTGCAGTTCATTGGGAGGCGTATGGATCACATTACCGTGCGCCTGACATTGATAACACCGTTTGACATGATCATCGCAATCGGCCCTCAGCGTTAACCAATAATACCCTGTCCTCAAGATCTTTTTGGCAAGCATCGGTCCACTCATATGGGGCCCACACACTCCACCGTGTACTTCATTCATAATCTTTCGGGCCTGTGTTTCATCTACGCACTGCAACAGTCCCAACCCGGCATCCCTTTTGTAAAGTGAATCGCCACTCAGGTAAAACTTCATCGCCATCTTTTGAATTCTCATCCTTTCAGTCCGATTTGCCTGATCGGGAAGGGATCTGTCTCTCAGATATTCCCTTATGTCGTGATACCAGGGTTGCCTCGTCAACACCACCTCGTTTGATAACACTGCCACATTTTCCTCATATGCCGGGGCATTCTGTACGGTGATCTCAATCTGTGGACTGTCCCTACTCTTGATCACGTGGATTAAGGAAGCCAAAGTCGCCAATGCATCGGCAAAATCATTTCGTCCCCGAGGAATATGGCGGAAGGCGATATCTTCGAACTCTTGCATAAGGCTGGGTGACACAACGATGGTATGGAAGTAACCGAAGCTCCTTAGTGTTGTATACCCCGATTGCTTGTCTGATTACCAATTCTGAATCCCCGAACACCGCTAGTCTTTTTACTCCCATGTCACGGGCCAATCGGAGTCCCAAGATACACCCCTCGTATTCAGCGGTGTTGTTCGAATTGCTGAAACGAAGTTTAGTGGCCACGGGGTATTGTTCTCCGGTGATAGAGACTAGGACCGCTCCGGCTCCTGCCCCCTCGGCATTCATGGCACCATCAAAATACAGCTTCCAAAATTGTCCCTCGTCATCACATTTTTCGCGCGATACCCAAAATATATCCTCGCCCGGAAGAGGAGTTTCTAAAGGCTCCGTCCCTCCTGACGGGGCTTCTGCCAACTGATCTGCAATTCCCTGCCCTTTCATGGCCTTCTGGGTCACGTACACCATGTCAAACTGTTGTAAAATTAACTGCCATCTTGATAGTCGACAATTCAGCATGGGCCTTTCGAAAATATATTTCAGGGGATCCATTCTTGATATCAGGTACGTTGTATGCCCATGGAGGTAGTGCTGTAATCTCCCTGCAGCCCAGGCCAGAGCACAACAGGTCTTCTCAATGGGAGTGTAATTCTGCTCACATTGGCTAAATCTTTTGCTGAGGTAATAGATGGCCTGCTCTTTTCCCGCCTCATTTTTCTGTCCCAACATACATCCCATCGCGATGGCATTTACCGATATATACATAAACAGAGGGATCCCATCCTTCGGGGGGTACCAGCACTGGTGCCTCAGTCAATTGCTTTTTAATGGTCTGAAAAGCCTTTTGACACTGCTCATTCCATTCTTGGGAAGCACCCTTTCTTAACAATTTAAAAATCGGCTCACATGTAGTCGTCAAGTGAGATATAAAACGGCTGATGAAGTTTACTCTCCCCAGGAATCCCCTTATCTCCTTCTCTGTGCGAGGTGCTGGCATATCCACAATGGCCTTAATCTTTGCTGGATCCAACTCAATGCCCCGATCACTAACCAGGAAACCCAAGAGCTTGCCCGACTGCACTCCGAAAGCACACTTGGCTGGATTGAGTTTCAAATTATACTTTCTGAGCCGATCGAATAGCTTTTTGAGATGAGTTATATGATCGGACTCTACCTTTGATTTCACAATAATGTCATCCACGTAGACCTCTATCTCCTTGTGCATCATATCGTGGAACAAGGCCATCATGGCTCTCTGATAAGTAGCCCCTGCATTTGTGAGACCGAAAGCCAGTCGTCTATAGCAGAAAGTGCCCCAGGGGGTGATGAATGCGGTCTTTTCCCGATCCTCCTCCGCCACCATTATCTGATGATATCCTGCGAAGCAATCCACAAAAGAGTACATTTCGTACTGGGCTGTGTTATCCACCAGGATGTGTATGAAAGGCACCGGGAAGTTATCCTTGAGACTGGCCTTGTTTAGATCTCTGTAGTCTACGCATACCCTCACCTTTCCTCCAGGTTTAGCCACTGGGACCACATTGGATAGCCATTCCGGGTAAGTGGACACCATAATGATTCCCGCCCTGAACTGTTTGATAATCTCTTCCTTCACTTTTAAGCTCCACTCAGGTTTCAACTTTCTTAGTTTCTGCTTGACAGGCCTGAAACCCTCCTTGATGGGTAACCGGTGCACCACAATGTCGGTGGACAATCCGATCATATCCTCATGAGACCAGGCGAAGACATCCTCATATTGTTTAAGCAACTCAGTCATTTCGGCTTTTTGGCTGGGGGTAAGGTCCGTCCCTATCTTGAGTTCTTTTGGATTGTCAGGGGTTCCGATATCTATAGTGATGGTTTGGTCCAAATTGGGTTTGGGTTTATCCTCGACCCATCCCTTGATCTCGTCAGGTGCGTCGTCGTAATCTGTCTCATCTTGTTCAATGCCCATTAAATCGAAATCCAGCTCAATGTCAAAATCATAATCATCATTCAAATTTGAAAGACCGTTTGTTAGGCAAGGATTACTCAAATTGGTACACCTGACATGAAACAAAATACTTGTCATATATAAATCATTTTTTCACGATGATCGCATTTTCAAATAACAAGAAGAAACGACATAATGATGCAGAAATAAAACAACAACAAAAATAAACTTCTTCATTCCCCCATCATCTGGGGTCAATCACCCTGACGTCGAGCTTTACCCCTGTTTGGATATCACTGGTTTCTGGGTCCAATTGTCGATGGTCAGGTCAGCTGAAATGCGCCGGATAAAGGAGGGCCTCACATCGGACACCTCCCCGATGATTACGGATACGTCGCCTGAGTTCTCCTCCATACCCTCTCCAGGAATAATCAGTCCTGCCCAATCGATGACAGGCACAACTTGTTGGGCTCCCGGTGGTATGACAATATTCGTCCCCTCCTTACTGCTTGTTGATTGTCCGGGGATGTAGCATTTGGTTTCAAACTCTTTTGCGACCTCCTGCAGGAAACTTTCCCTCCGGGCCGACTCATTACGTGTGGGGGTTAACTCTTCATTCCCTGCCCCAATCATAGGTCCGCTGATCCCCTGCTTATCGTCGACTTTGGTCGCTGGACTGCCAACTAGTCGAATCGGAGTCGCACCCTGACGGTGTCCCCGTACTGCGCCCACATGGTATCCCAATCCTGCTTTGCCTATCTGCTGTGGTAGGTGGATGGGTTTGGTGATTCCCTGACTGCTTTTCCCTAGTCCCTGTCCAGGTTGGAAGTTCATTTTAATCATTTCCTTTGCCACAAAGGTGAGTTCCGGAGAGACCCTTGGTTTCACAGCTGGAGCTCCCAGGCATCTATAATGGGGAGTGCTAATCTCTAGTGCTTGAAAGCTGGCAGGCGCCGCTGACTCATCCACATTGATTACTGGTAGGCCACCCCTGGGAGGAGAAGGGTCATCACATTCGGCCGAGATTGTTACCAGATTCCCATCGATGATCAACTTGATTTGTTGGTGGAGCGTGGAAGGAACTGCCCCGGCCATGTGTATCCACGGCCTCCCTAACAGCAGGTTGTAGCTTGCCGTGATATCCAGGACTTGGAAGGAGATATCAAAAGTACAGGGTCCTATCTCCACTGGCAATTCTATCTCCCCGATGGTGTCCCTCCGGGATCCGTCAAAAGCCCGAACCACCACATGACTGGCCCGCAGGCGCTTGGGACTGATGTTCATTTTCTTCAGCGTACTGAGAGGACATATATTCAATGCCGATCCCCCGTCGATCAGCACCCCATTCATGACATATCCTGAGGAGATTACCGCGATGTGTAGCGGTTTTCGGTGCCCCCTTCCCTCTTTGGGAATGTCCTCATCCGTAAAGGATATTGCATCGGTTTCCAATAAGTGGCCTACCAACCGGCCGAAACCCTCCTCACTAATTTCTTTGGGCACAAATGCCTCCTCCAGGACCTTCATCAGGGTTTTGCAATGCTCACTGGATGACAACACCAAGTCCATGACGGATGTTAGGGTTGATTCCTCATTTAAAATCTGGATCCCCCTCGTTTCTGGGTGATCCATCCTTTTCAAAAACTCTATGGCCCTTTCCTCGGAAACCTCTTCATTTTTTCTCTTTTGGCTCTCAAGGACTCGCCCGGGAAGATATAAGGGGTTCCCCTTGGTCGTCACGGAAGCACAACTGGCCGCTTCCTCTGGTATTCCCCCATAATTCCAGGGTACACTCTTCAGACTACTGATAGGGAGTTGTGGCCTTGCAGCAAAAATGATGGGCCTCGGAGCTGTCAACTTGATAGGTCCCTCTATGTTATTCGTACTTACCCCTATCAACTTGATGGGCGTTACCCTCGCACTCCCATGGTCATGTATCACATTTATCATCTCCTCAACTTTCTGCACATAGTTCAACCTTGGCGGCCCCCCAGCCTCACTTGCCTCCGTCGCATTGACTCCCCCCCTCCATCATGTCTTGGCAGGGGATTTGCCTTAACATTCGGGGAGTCCGGCTGTTCCACCACAATCTCTCCACTGTCAATCAGGTTTTGGATTCGATGCTTTAACGTCCAGCAATCCTGTGTATCATGGCCAGGGGAACTGGAGTGGTATGCACACCGCTTGCTCGGGTCAAACCTTCTACCCTTTGGGTCACTCGGGGGTGCCAAACCAACAATCTTCTTTTG
The DNA here is from genome assembly GCA_034770075.1 of Aralia elata. Lineage (NCBI taxonomy): Eukaryota > Viridiplantae > Streptophyta > Magnoliopsida > Apiales > Araliaceae > Aralia > Aralia elata. The sequence goes on from JAVJAP010000057.1 coordinate 1,888,432, forward strand.
GGCTACTAATACCGCTAATACTCGTTCAAGCGGCTCCCCGAGCGGGGTGAATACTCGGTTTTGCGAGGCCTCATATCTTCTTCGCCCCTCTGCTCTTTGATCTGAGAAATTGGGCTGTCGGGGTGGCCCTCCCCTCTGTGCCTGTACCGGAAGATGGTTTTCTGCTTTAACTGGACGACCCTTGTAGGATGAGGGAGACATCCTCCTCCTTCCTCTTTTGGACTCTCCGGGAAGTGCTGCCATAGTTTCCATTCTGTATTTGCTCTCGGCAGCAGTTTCTAAAGCAGTAAGATCCCGGATTTTACCCGATTTCAACCCCATGTCAACCATCTCTCCATGTTTAATCATTTCCGCAAAAGGTCTTCCAATCCCCGAGATGACCCTCTCATAATACGGTGCCTCCTGAATGTCTACAAAGGTCATTACCATCTCTGATTCGCTCATCGGGGGAGTTACCTGGGCAGCCATGCCCCTCCATCTTTGCGCATATTCCCTAAAGGATTCCCTAGGCTGTTTTTTAACCTTTGTCATTTGGTACCTGTCAAGAGCCATCTGGGCCTGAAAGCTGTATTGGGTTAAGAAAGTATGGGGCCAATTCCTCCCAGTTGTGGATTCGGGCGTTGTCGAGGCGGGCATACCATATTCTTGCCTCCCCTGTTAAGCTTTTCTGAAATAGCTGCATTCTTAACCCCTCGTCTTCGGCATAAGCCCCGAGTTCTCCAATGTATATTTTCAAGTGTGTATAGGGGTCTCCCTTTCCATTGTACTTTTCAAACTCGGGAACTTTGAACTTTTCTGGATATCTGGCTCCGGGGAAAACACATAAATCCGAGTAATTAACCCTGCCCAGGGAGCCTATGCCCTTTAGAGATTGGATGGTTTCCTCCATGTATTTCATTTTTCTCCGAAGGTCGTCATGGTCCCCTTCCTCTGGGATAGTAATCACTGTCCTGCTAGGTATGGGAACGGCCTTTGGGATGACTGGCTCGTCCTTGAGTCGGGGTTGGTCCTCTTTAAGCAAGTTTGTACCATTTTTAGGAGGATTCTGATCATCCCCTGGTGGTGGAGTATTATGCGATCCCTGGTTTACCGGATCCTGTCTGATTAAGAACTGTTCCTTTAACATTGTGGCCATTTCCATCATCTGTCTTTTAAAATCATCAAACTCCTCCCGAGATATGGAATTATGGTTAGGAAGATCAGCCATTTCAGATGTAGAGACCTGGGCTTTCTTAGACTGCGAACGAGTTTGAGGAGCAATCCTACAGAGACAAATGGTTCGAAGTTTAGTCCTGGGGAACTGAAAACATGGATGCATGCTAAAGCTGTAAATTTTTTGTATGTTTTTGGGGTTCTTTAATCTTTCCCTGCAAAAGAGAAAGTTAGTAGTCCTTTAGTGCCATAACCAATGCTAAACATGCTTTATTATGCTCCCCCAACTATTCCCTGCAATTCACAGCGGTTAGTAATCTCTTTCGACATAGAAAAGGGATGTATGAATATTGAATGAGATCATGACATTTAGACATATAAACGTAAAAAGGCATGAAGAGACTTTTCCTGCGTTGGGTTATTCTGAGGATGACCTATCCTAGGGTTACTCTCACGGGCTTTTCGGCATGAAGGTTCCCAAATCTTCGCAATCTACTCGTTTGAGCCCTTTCGATTGGAGCGGATTTGAGTGGTGCGTTTCCTGAGCCATCTCCGGGGAGCAGCCCCATCGAGTCCAGTAATAAGCAACCGACAGGTTCGCCTCAGGAGGAGGTACTCTCTCAACATACATTCACATTCATCGTCCTCACCGTATGCAAATGATTTCTTTAAAGTAAAGCCATTCCATTCAATCATTCATTCATTGGACAAAACACGCATTCACACAACAAAAACACAAAAGATCAAAATATCGCATGCACACACATATTCATGAATTTTTTAAAGGATAGAATAGCATCAAGATTTTAATGCGGCTTAAGCCCTCCAATGTCCCCAGCAGAGTCGCCAGCTGTCGACGCCGGGTTTTCTCTTCTCCTTTGGTCTTTTCCAATTTTAACCTTTTGGTTTAGATGACGTTTGGAAAAGGTCGGCATTGATGTCGACGGGGTTTTGAAAGATCGTTTTTATGATGAGCCAATTAACCAGAGTCGCCAGTTGGTATATTTGAAATGGATGTACCAACTCATCCGAATTTTCGTGTTTTATAAATCGCTGGCTCATATGTGACTCCGAATTAATTGGTCTGCGAATCGAGATTCATAGAGTTCGGGGGCTTGTTTAAGTGAGGGGAAGGTGTTAGGCACCCCTCGACTTCCGTGAAACACGGTTACCGCAATCTTGATGCTTCTCCTATCCTTTAATTCATGAAATGTGTGTGTGTGTGCGTGCGTGTGGGTGTAGGTGTGCTTATGTGAATGTTGTGGTGAGGTTGTATGAAAGAATCATTTGGATTTTAGGGAAAATCGTGTTTTACTTTGAGAATGCTTCGGAATGTCTTTTCGGCATACACGAGAAAGCTTTATGAGAAAAGGTTTGATTTTAATTATCAAAACTATGAGATTTTCGTTAAGTGTCGTTTTAACAAAACAAGAGTTTTAAACCTTCGTCAAAATAGGAATCGAGATCTAGACGTTGCTTTCATAAAATGATGGGCAATTTCTAGGATCTCTTTCACCCTATGCACAAAGATTTAATAAAACGTCAATTATTTATAAAATCATTTCGTGTGTTGTTTTGGAAAACGATTTTTTCTTTATGCTTTCTCGTTAGATATGAATCGACATTTCATTAACGTTTCTCAAATTTTAACCTCGTGATTCTAATATCCTACTTTGATTGATTTTATGAAAATCTTATCATTTAGCTTTGAAATCAATTTCGTGTCATAATTTCAAATCGAGCATAAAACACGCGTCGGGCTATTCATGGGCATGTAAGCCATCAAAATATCCCCGAACGCCAACAATCACAAATTTCACTATTTCGGGGCCTTAAGCACGATTCTCGCCTTAGCGTCGTTTTAAGGCCCAACGATTACATATTTACAATGAGAACTACGTCATCTCTACTTCTTTACATCAAGATATGTCCATCATCGGATCGGGACCCCGGGGTCGCTTTCCTAGGCTCACAACCAAGTATCCACACACAAACAATCGGATATTACAAGAAAATAAACCAACCCGGATAAATCTAAACAATACCAAGACATCTTAAAATAACGATTTAAAGGAATTGATACCGAATATAACAACCTTAAAACAAACCAAGAAATTAATGAACGAATATCCATCGGGTTATTAGGAGGAGTTTATTCCGATGGAAACTTCACTCATAATTCCCTAATTCATTGTTCAAACAAGATACATGAAAATTTATATCTAATTTACCCAAATCAATAGGACATGAATTGCTAGAACAAATTAGAAATTTTCACCTTGCAATTGATCTCAAATGGATGTGAACTTGTGTTATATTGAATAGGATAAATGATGTATTTGATACAAACCAAACTCAAAAGAATTAATTCCACTCTTTTTTTCCTCTTCTTTCTCCCTATTTTGTTGCAAAATCTAGCTATTTTCTCTCTAGCGATTTCCTGATTTTTTGCTGCTGCAGAAATTCTTCTCTTCTTCAAAACTGCTGAACCCCCTGTATGCCTGCCGAAGCTGGCTTAAATAGGCTGGCCAGCTGGCACGCCTCCCATCGCACTCAGCCTGCTGAGTGCTGATTTCCAATATTCCCGGTTTTCCGTGCTGGCGCACCACCCACTTGGCCGCAGATCCATCCGCGGCTGGCGGGCTTGACTTTCTCGATTTTCGTGCCAACGCCTCGATTTTCGTGCCGCAACGTCGGTTTTCGTTGACAGGCTCGTGTTCGGCAGTCCGGGAATTTCCGGGAGACGTGCCACCTCATTCGGAAGTGCCTGCCTTGGACGGCTTTATTGTCACGTAAACTTGGGTTGCCCAAAGCATTTCGGCGGGGCCGGGCGCTCGCCCTTGTGCCCGCTCCTTTGCTCCTGCAAGCTGGTTCAATTGACGATTTCGCCCTCCTGTCAAGGTTAGTAGAAGGAAACGCAAAATTTGGGTGTCTACAATCATGATTCTAAAGCATTGCTCAAAACTATGGGTTTATCACATTTAATATAACAGCACTGTGTAGATAATATAAAATGCCTTTTAAGAAAATCAATTCTTTTATTAATAAATGAATAAGATTACAAAGTATATGCTACATCATATCAAATATGATTGGCTTGTGTGCATACTACTTTCAATCTTCCACTTGCACTAAAGTCAACCGCCTTGGTATCTAATACCCATCTTCTCTAAGTGACGATCAAACTGTTGTTGAGTTAAAACTTTAGTAAATGGATCTGCAATGTTGTCTTGAGAGTCCACACGCTCTAGGGTGACATCTCCTCTTTCAATGATCTGTCTAATCAAATGAAACCGCCGCAACACGTGTTTGGATTTCTGATGAGACCTGGGTTCCTTAGCCTGCGCAACAGCTCCGTTGTTATCACAGAATAAAGGTACAACTCCTCTAATGCTAGGAACCACTCCAAGTTCAGTTCTGAACTTCTTCATCCAAACAGCTTCCTTTGCAGCTTCACTTGCAGCTATGTACTCTGCCTCTGTCACTGAATCAACAACTGTTTGCTGCTTGGAACTCTTCCAACTTACCGCGCCACCATTTAAAGTAAACATATACCCTGAAACGGATTTACTATCATCTTGGTCCGTTTGAAAACTTGAGTCTGTATAGCCCTTTAGTTTCAATTCAGACTCACCGTAGACAAAAAATACATCCTTAGTTCTTCTCAAGTACTTTAGGATGTTTTTCACTGTCTTCTAGTGCTCTTCTCTTGGATTCGACTGATATCTGCTCGTTACACTAAGTGCATGTGCGACATCTGGTCTAGTACATATCATACCGTACATGATAGATCCTATTGCGGAAGCATAAGGAATCTTACTCATCCGGTCTCTCTCCTCAGGTGTCTTTGGGGCCTGTTTTTTGGAGAGATGTATTCCATGGCTCATCGGCATGAGACCTCTCTTGGAATCTTCCATGCTAAACTTCTTTAGCATCGAGTCAATGTACTTTCCTTGGGTCAAGCCCAACATCCTTTTCGATCTATCTCTATAGATCTTTATCCCCAAAATATAGGATGCCTCACCCAAGTCCTTCATGGAGAAGTGTTTAGATAACCAAAATTTGATCGACTGTAGCATAGGAACATCATTCCCTGTTAGTAATATGTCATCAACATATAATACAAGGAATGAAACAGCGCTCCCACTAACCTTCTTGTACACACAAGGTTCATCCTCATTTTTGATAAAATCAAACTTTTTGATTATCTCATCAAAACGGATGTTCCATCTTCGAGAAGCTTGCTTCAATCCATAAATGGATCGTTGTAGCTTACAGACTTGGTTTGTTCCAACCGTTGAAACAAAACCCTCTGGCTGTATCATATATACATTCTTCTCAAGCTCTCCATTGAGGAAGGCCGTTTTCACGTCCATTTGCCATATCTCGTAGTCATAATATGCTGCAATTGCAAGCAAAATCCGAATGGACTTGAGCATAGCTACTGGTGAGAAGGTTTCATCATAGTCAACTCTTTGTCTTTGTTTGAAACCTTTTGTAACCAGTCGGGCCTTATAGGTCTCTACCTTGCCATCTGCTCCAGTCTTTCTCTTAAAGACCCATTTACACCCAATAGGCTTAATGCCCTCAGGTGGTGAAACCAAAGTCCATACTTGGTTTTCATAAATGGAGTCCATCTCGAATTTCATGGCTTCTAGCCATTTCTCTAAGTCTTCACTACTCATAGCCTCTTCGTAAGTCAATGGATCATCATCATCTATGATGCGTACCTCATCATCATCCTCTATGATGAATCCATACCTTTCAGGTATCTTCGGTACTCTTCCAGATTTACGAATAGGTAGTGGTACAGTAGGTTCTTCTACTTGGTCAGGTACCTGACTTTGATCCGTAGTATTTTGTGGTTCTTGAACTTCTTCAAGATATATCTTACTCCCACTGACCCCTTCAAGGATAAACTCCTTTTCTAAGAAGGCAGCGTGTTTCGCTACAAACTCCTTTTGATCAGTAGGATAATAGAAATAATACCCTACAGTTTCTTTAGGGTAACCCATAAATCTACACTTATCGGATCTAGTCTTTAGCTTATCTTTCTCAAACCTTTTGACATAAGCTGGACAACCCCAAGTCTTAACATACTTAAGATTTGGTTTCCTCCCTGTCCATAACTCATATGGAGTCTTTGGGACGGATTTGGTAGGTACCTTGTTAAGTAGATATGCAGCCGTTTCTAGGGCATAACCCAGAAAGATACTGGAAGGTCGGTAAAACTCATCATGGAACGAACCATGTCCAACAATGTTCGATTTCTCCTTTCAGATACACCATTCAACTGTGGTATCCCTGGTGGAGTCCATTGTGAGATTATACCATTTTCTTTTAGACAATTGAGAAACTCATTGGTCAAGTATTCCCCTCCTCGATCCGATCGAAGAATCTTAATACTCTTACCAGTTTGCTTCTCTACTTCACTTTTGAATTCTTTGAACTCTTCAAACGATTCAGATTTGTATTTCATTAAATACACATATCCAAATCTAGAATGATCATCAGTGAAAGTAATAAAATAAGAATACCCTCCTCGTGCATTCGTTGTCATAGGTCCACATACGTCTGTGTGTACCAATGCTAATAACTCCGTAACTCTTTCTCCTTTTCCACTAAAAGGAGATTTAGTCATCTTACCCATGAGACAAGATTCACAAGTTGGATATGATTCGTAATCAGATAGCTCTAAAAGCCCATCTTTATGCAACTTGGTTAATCTTGTTTCATTGATATGACCGATTCTACAGTGCCACATAAAGATATAATTAACATCATCTCTTTTTCTTTTCTTAGTTTGTTCAATTTGAAGTATATTTTCATGCAAGTTAAGTATGTAAAGTCCATTCAGTAGGTTCCCAACACCATATAAAACATTTTTATTATAAATAGAACATCTGTTGTTCTTTATTATAATATCAAAACCATCCATATCTAATACAAAAATTGAAATAATGTTTCTAATGAGTGTCGGAACATAATAACAATTATTTAAACTAATGAACTTGCCCGAAGGCAGTGCTAAACAATAAGTCCCTACAGCTAATGCAGCAACCTTTGCTCCATTTTCCACTCGTAGGACGACTTCATCCTTGTTCAGCTTTCTACTTCTGCTTAGTCCCTGCACATTATTACATATGTGAGAACTACAACCGGTATCCAATACCCAAGTAGAATTTTGACTTTCAGAAAAATAATTTCAATCATGAACAAACCTAGATCGGAAGTCGAAGCTTCTCCAAGCTTCTTCTGGTCCGCAAGATACTCCTTGCAGTTCCTCTTCCAGTGTCCCGGCTTATTGTAATGGTAGAAAATTCCTTTGCTATCTGGATCAGGTTTCTTTTTATCCTTTCTCTTCACCTTGCCCTTAGCCTTCTTGTTTTTCTTCTTTTCAGAAGATATATTGGGCCTCTTCCTTTTCTTGGAAGAATCATCCACTAGTAAGACTTGGTTCTTGTTGGATGAGAAGTGACCTTTAGCAGTTTTCAGCATGTTAAGTAACTCAGGCAAGCTGACGTCCAACTTATTCATGTGAAAATTCACAACAAATTGTGAGAAGGTGTCCAGGAGTGACTGCAATATCAAATCTTGACTTAACTCCCCATCCATCACGAACCCTAACTGTCTAAGTTGTTCAATCAGATTGATCATCTTAAGGACATGAGTCTCAACAGCAGTGCCCTCGGTCATACGATATCGGAAGAGCTCCTTAGATATCTGATATCTAGCAGTCCTACTTTGCTCACCATACAACTCTTTGAGGTACAACAATATAGTAGGAGCATCCATAGTTTCATGCTGACGCTGAAGCTCGTTACTCATGGATGCGAGCATGATGCATTGAGCCAAGATTGCATCATCTTGCCACTTTCTGAAAGTAGCAATCTCTTCCTCAGAGGCTGTTTCTGCAACATTTGCAGGGACTGACGAATTTAGGACATAAGAAATCTTTTCAGCAGTGAGAACAATTCTCAGATTCCTTAACCAGTCCGTGTAATTCAGTCCGGTCAGTTTGTTAGCATCAAGTATGTTACGCAGTGATAGTGAGTTTAACATTTTTAAATTCTGCATGTGAAATAGACAACATTTTAGCATACATTCATTTAATTTATTACCAAAATAAATTAGGTCTTTATTTTAAATTGGTATCTCTCACTTTTTCATCAAACTATATTACCCTCAATATATAGTTCGGCAAATCTAATTAAAGATTTGCTAATGAGAATAAGGATCCCATTTTAAATGTATATAGCCTTGTGTGACACAACAAACTATATATAAATAAATAGGTAGACAACTATTGTCAATTACATCACTATGTAACTCCTTGTATTTTGCCTCTTAGATTATTTTGATCAAGTGTGACACATCCGAATCAAAATTATCCAAGTTAAGTTCAACCTAGCACTTCCATATATTCGAAAGAAAAACACTGTCCTTGTGTGACACAACAAAACAGCATCGTTCAGTCTATGTATAAGCATCAAATGTGATAAAGCAACATCATAAATATTTAATACTTGCCTTGTGTGACACAACAAACTCATATTAAATATTTAATACTCTATCGCTTTACCATGCTAGCAGGCGACGTTCGATATTCCAAATATCTTTGAACGCTTAAGACTTAATATAATTTCTTTGAGGGGTTTGTTATTATTTGTCTCATCTTGTTTAGCGCGCATGCATATATATATATAAAATACGCGTCATATTATTTAACATGCGAAGCATGTTGTATAATATATAATATATACATAGTAATCATGCACATATAGAATACTATATTGTACCCAGATTGATTATGGACTTTTATTCTAGTTTGGTTCACTAGAGCCACCAAGTGAACCAAAAGGTCAAACCTAGAGTGCAAAAATTAAATTTAAATATAACTATTATATTTAAACACGGGCTTCATTACAAACGGGTCTTCAAGCGCTCCTTTCTCCTTTGTCTCCAATTCTTCAAAATTAGTTCTAACTAGTCCTATTACAAAAAACTATTTACAATAAATAGAAACCTTGATCAGCAGTCAAGGGGAAGTACATAGGAGGGAGATATAATTTACATTAAGAAAAAATTAGAGAAGACGAGGTACGCAGACCCCATTTATAAAAAACCCATACATTCAAGCATCCATTAAAATAAATCCAATCACATGTTGGTCAATAGTCCATAATCAATCCCTATTTATTATCATACATATCTCTATATGTATCAATAAATAACATTTATCCCATGAATAATAAAACCATTCCATATATGCATTGATATCAATTAATGGGCAAAAGTTTTGCTAATATTTAGTTTTGAAACAAAATAAACTCTTTTATTTTAATCAAAAACCAAATCCAAATTAAACTCCTTTAATTTTTAGCAATCTGAAATCCTTTCCAGATAAAATAAACATATTTATTTTAAACTTTTATCAATTAAATAAACCATTTATGTTAATTGAGAAAAATAAAAAAATTTCAATGTCTGCACACTGGCGCGGCCGCGATCCAAATTGAACTAGGAGCGGCGCGGCCGCGCTGCACCCCCAGAAATGTTTTCTGGGTTAGGGCGCGGTCGCGCTCCAAAATGAACTGGAAGCGGCGCGGCCGAGTCGCGATGCAGATTCAAAAAAAAAATTTCAGCCCAAAAATCCGATCGTATCGCATATCAATTCATACATGGAATCATCAAAATCAATAATTAACATAAGGATTAGGCTCTGATACCACTGTAAGGTTTGTATATAACGCAAGCATGCAATCAAATTACACAAATAGAGCAGAAGCGTGATAAAACAGATTTTAAAATTTTTAATACAAACCATCACCATGATCTATCCTTGTGTTCAATTATTAATTAAACGAAAGAGAAAGAGAATAAAAATTATACCCTCGTAGATCAAAGCTTCCTCGGGCACAAGTTCAACTCATAGTCCTTCGTGTTCTCCTCGAATTCCACCGATGAGATTCCTTCCTTTGATCAACGTTAGCCACCCAAGTGTTTGGCCTCTAGAGGTGATCCACCAAGGAAGAATAGGTATTCAAGAAGTTGGGTATTGGCAAAACTCTAGTTTCTATCTCTGTAGAAATTGCAAGTACTCTCCACAATCTAATGCAAGAGTGTGTAACCCTAATCTATGATAAGACTCCTCTTATTTATAGATGTAGGAATAACCCTTCCCTAAACTATTTAGAATTAGAGTTTTAATTATAATTAAACTCCTTTAATTAATTATGCTCCTAATCCAATTAGGAATTCATGTGAGAGTACTTCTATTAATTAATTCCCAATCTCTATTAGGAATCAAATAATAGTAATAGTAATAATAATAATAAGACTCCTCTTATTAATTTATATTTAATATTTCCAAAATATTAAATAATAAATATTAAGTTATTTAATTTATTCTATCTCCATAGATTAAATTAAATACACTTAACTTATTATTACAATTATGTCATTTACTTCTTAAATAAATATTTTTCTTTTGCGGTGTGACCCTTTAGGTTCTCCATATTAAACCGGTTATGAATAAATCAATTAGAACAATTCTAATCTTATTTAAATAAATAAATTAAACTATTTAATTCATTTAAATAAATAATATTTATTCTACAATAAGGGTAAGCCCCCTTAGCGATCAACGACTTTCCAGATAATATAGATTTCAACATTAATCACAAAAGAACCTTTCAGTGAATAGTTACCGTACAATTCAATCCTTCTACCATACAATGTCCCAATTAAATATAAGACATGGATTTACTGTCAAGTCTTATTTTATTTAATTATATGTATTTCGATTTCCAAATGCACAACTCTAAATAATGTAAATTAGAAACTCCTTTCTAATTTCATTCTGCCTTGGCCAAGGACTACTGAGTTGTCATTTATCGAATCACATAGGACATTCACATCTTTTACTAGACGTGATAGATTCTTTGTTGATCATTCACCTATCTCCATGCACAACTTATTATACCCAATCATACCCTTTGATATACCCCAAAGGTCTTAAGGGACATGTCAAAGTATAACTCATCATACACAAGATACTATGATGATCTAAAGTCCAAGGATCACTTGTACTACTATCACTAGAGGAATTCCTATTGACAGGCGAGTAAAACTCCATTAGGTATTCCTTAGCGAGCCAACGATTAGGAACGATTTTAGTTTGTGAGCTATCTAGAATTTAGATCTCATTAGCATGATCACCATCATAATTCTAAAAGCATTGCTCAAAACTATGGGTTTATCACATTTAATATAACAGCACTGTGTAGATAATATAAAATGCCTTTTAAGAAAATCAATTCTTTTATTAATAAATGAATAAGATTACAAAGTATATGCTACATCATATCAAATATGATTGACTTGTGTGCATACTACTTTCAACTCACTCATAAACACATGTAGGGAGTGAGATGAAACATAAAATGCACTCACTAAAAAAAACTTAAATAATTGGGAAGGGGTTAGTAATAATCCAAGCGTGCTTAAATGTTTAAATAGCTTTTTTGATCCTTTAAATTTATGTTTTGCCTTCATTAGCGGAGTTTGATGTGAAAAGTAAAGTTTCGAGAGTTGATGTTGGAAATCTTTCATGAAGCATTTGATTATATGATCTTATTTGAGTTATGACTTGTTTGAGCATTTGGATGCACACACACACTTAAAGGATCATGAGTAGTTGTGGAATTGATGTTTAAGTTGAAATTTTAGGCTTTGCATGTTCTTGAAATTTTTCTTGAGTTATTGTTTAATGAAATTTTTGAGGCCATTGTTTTAACTCGTATTGATTCATTGCTCAAGGTCGTTGCTATTTAGAGCTAGTTGGTTTTTATAGTTCTTTATTTTTAGTGTTTTGCTTGAGGGCAAGCAAAGGTTCAAGTTTGGGGTTATTTGATGAGTGGATTTCATACATACGAATTGGGTGCATTTGGACTTGTAATCTTGTTTATTTTCAAGTGTTTATCGTTTTTTATGTGTTTTTGTAGGATCCATTGCATGGGAATTGGGACTGGACGTTTTGGAGTGAAAGCAGCATGATAATGAACATTAGGAAGGTTTCTGCCATCCTGGCGCGACAACACCGTTATCAAGCATAGTTATAGTGTGGTAGCGCCGGATCAGCAGGAGCAAGGCATGCATTTTGGACCTATGGCGCGACAGTGCCGTTTCCAAGCCTATTCCTAGCGCGGTCGTGCCATGTCGGGTCAAAGTCAGCAGATTTTGTTGTTTTAGTAAGAAGTTAATGTGGATTTGGGTTAGGATTTCTTGGAGAATTAGGTTTTCTTGGAGGGCTATAAATACATCTTTATGGACATATTGAAGGACACCTTTTGCTAACCCTAGAATTGAAGAAGGCTTGAATACTGGCCAAGTAATTAAAATTTAACGCACATGATATGATAGACAATCTAAATATAATCAATAATAATTAACGAAGAAATAAATCAATTTAATTCCACATCAAGTTTCGTTTCAATCTTAAAATAAAAATTAGTTCATAACTGAATATATAATTATCATCCACAAATAATCCATCATCCAATAATTACAAAATATAAAGGGAAAAAGAAAAGAGATAAAAACTGTTTTGAAGCAATTCTTGAATATAGATTTAGACCTGGATATGATAGCATATGATTGTGATTTCTGCATAAGATGGAATTCATGATTCGTGTATAGGATAGAGATATTCCTATATGTCATATGTAACCTGAAGAGAATCTAAGCTTAAAATCCTTGTTAATATAATTCACATAGAGATATAGTGATTTAGCTAGGATGTTCTTTCCCAATTCTATTTGTCATGGCTTTAGGAAGGATTTGTTTATAGGATCGTCGAAAGATGCTTATAAATACTGATGAATTCTTGGTTAACAATTCAATATAGTTAATATAATTTAACAGGAAGTGGAAAGGTTGAAACAGAACATTGGGGGAAGTTGTAATCTTAAGTATTTTTAATCTGATTTTAATCCTTGTCAGTAGATTAACGTAGTTGTTAATTTTAATTAGATTTTATTTTATAGTTTAAATCAATTGTTTAAATAAAATTAATTTGGTTAAGAGTCAATACTTGGTAATTATTATTAAATAATTTTTTGTGGGAATAATATTGTTCTTGTCATTATATTGCTAGTCGATCGTGTATACTTGCGTGTATTTGCTAATAATAAATTAGGCAAACATGTTTTTGGCGTCGTTGTTGGGGAATTAATTTAATAATTTTTGTCAATATTAATTTCAATCAAATTAATCTTATTTTAAACATTTTATTTATTTATTTATTTATTTTTTATTTCTTTTTCTATTTTACTTTCCTTTTCAGGTACCATGGCCGCATTTAATTATCCATGGTTGTCTAAGAGGATGACACAACCAAGGGCAGCAGGGATAACTGAAGTGGATGCAGTTATAACATTGCCTGCACAGATGACAACCCAGATAACAACACTTACAAAGAAAATTGACGCTCTTGGGAGTCAGTCCATTTAAAATGCCTGCTATTAGCAGCAGCAGCCCAGTACCAACCCAAATTACTATCATCCGGGTTAGCAGAATCATCAAGACTTTTCATGGAGCTATGATAATCAAGTTCAATTTTATGCTCCAAGACTATCATACCCACCAGAATCCTCGTATCCACTTCCACCACAACAAGAGGAAAACTCAAATTTTGAGGAACTTCTCACCAAGTGCATAGAGCAGTATGAGATGAGGATGAACAATCAAGAAGTGGCGCTTTGAAATCTCGAGAATCAAATAGGACAACTTGCCAATGCACTTTAAAACCGGCCTCTTAATACTTTGCCAAGCGATATTGAAGTTAATCCAAGAAGGAAATGCAATGCATAGACACTTCAAAATGGTAAGGAGTTACAGGAGGCTGTGGGAGGAAAACTAAAAAGGTCACACGATGATGCGAAAGATGTTAATGAAGCTGAAAAGAAAAGGATTAAGAATGGGCCACAACAAGAAGAGGTTACATTCAAGGTGTTTAAGGCAATCATGCTTCCAAATGATCGTGAGGAGTGCTTCCGGAGTGGTGTGGTCAAGGATGCAGAAAATATTGAATCTAATGATGAGAGTTATTTTCTGCCAATGGATGACGATAAGTTTGGGGGTTTTCAAACGTACAATGATGTTAAGGAATTCAAAGAAAAGACTAAGAGGAGGCACGAAATGACAATTTTTGCAATTGAACCATATTGAGAGAAGATGAAGTAATCAGGTTGAGACTATAAAACAAACGCTTATTGGGAGGCAACCTAAGTTTAATATTTAGTATTATATATTATTTTATTAGGTTTCATAGTAGTTAGTAATTTTGCATTTATTATGATTTAATAAACTTGCTTCTATTGTGTTTACAGGTTATTCGAGTCCAATTCGAGTGCAGTGCCTTATTCATTCCCATGTGCCTAGCCTATTCTTCACACTTAGCAGACAAGGAGGAAGATTGTTATATTTTCAGGGAAGTCCTCTATTTTAATTTTTTTTATCGTAGCCATTGAGGACAATGTCTAGTTTAAGTTTGGGGGTGTGTTCTTATTTTATTTGGTACTTGAGCGTATTATGTTATTAGATTTGCATTTTAGTTAGTATATTTTTAGGATAACTTGAACAACTGATTGATTTGATTTAATTATGGCCAAGGATAAGAATGTGCTTAAATTCTAACTCATGGAGAATAGAAGAGCATGTTTTGTTTATATTTTGACTTATTAGTTGGTTTTACACTGTCGTGATCCTTGTACACTTTAAAGCACATATCCATTTGTTTAGCTAGTTGAGACTTTAAAAAAAAATTGGGTGAATGCTTGTGATTGATTTTATTGAAACTCTAGAAAATTTAATTGAGCATCATTCAAAGCGAATTTAGGCACTAACATAAGTTTGGGGGAAAATTTTGGATTATTAAAAATTTTGAAGTTTTTGAACCTACCGAGTGAAACAATGAATCATGTGGTGAGTTGAGATGGAGCGTAAAATACCCTCACTCATAAACACATGCAGGGAGTGAGATGGAGCATAAAATGCACTCACTAAAAAAATTTAAATAATTGGGAAGGGGCTAGTAATAATCCAAGCGTGCTTAAATGTTTAAATATCCTTTTTGATCCTATAAATTTATATTTTGCCTTCATTAGCGGAGTTTGATGTGAAAAGTAAAGTTTCGAGAGTTGATATTGGAAATCTTTCATGAAGCGTTTGATTATAGGATCTTATCTAAGTTATGACTCGTTTGAGCATTTAGATGCACACACGCAATTAAAGGATCACGAGTAGTTGTGGAACTGATGTTTAAGTTGAAATTTTAGGCTTTGCATGTTCTTGAAATTTTGCTTGAGTTATTGTTTAAAGGAAATTTTTGAGAACATTATTTTAACTCATGTTGATTCATTGCTCAAGGTCGTTGCTATTTAGAGCTAGCTGGTTTTTATAGTTCTTTATTTTTAGTGTTTTGCTTGAGGGCAAGTAAAGGTTTAAGTTTGGGGGTATTTGATGAGTAGGTTTCTTACCTACGAATTGGGTGCATTTGGGCTTGTAATCTTGTTTTTTAAGAGTTTATCGTTACTTTTTATGTGTTTCGTATGTTGTTGTAGGATCCATTGCATGGGAATTGGGACTGGATGATTTAGAGTGAAAACAGCCGGACAGATGAACATCAGGAAGGTTTCTGCCATCCTGGCGCGACAACGCCGTTATCAAAACATAATTATGGCGCGACAGCGCTGGATCAGCAGGAGCAAGGCATGCATTTTGGACCTATGGCGCGACAACGCCGTTTCCAAGCATATTCCTGGCGCGGCCGCGCCAGGTCGGGTCAAAGTTAGCAGATTTTGTTGTTTTGGTAGGAAGTTGATGTGGATTTGGGTTAGGATTTCTTGAAGAATTAGGTTTTCTTGGAGGGCTATAAATACATCCTTATGGACATATTGAAGGACACTTTTTTCTAACCCTAGAATTAAAGAAGGTTTGAAGCAACTTTTCTAGCATGAAGGAAGAGCATCATAGAAGGCTAAGGAGGATATCAAGATTTGCTTCAAAACAGTTTTTATCGCTTTTCTTTCCCTTTATATTTTGTAATTCTTGGATGATGGATTATTTGTGGATGATAATTATTTATTCGGTTATGAACTAATTTTTATTTTAAGATTGCAACGGAACCTGGTGTGGAATTAAATTGATTTGTTTCTTCGTTAATTATTATTGACTATATTTGGATTGTCTATCATATCTTGTGCGTTAAATTTTAATTACTTGGCCAGTATTTAGCGTGGTAATCTATATGAAATTGAGAGATGGAATATAGATTTAGACCTGGATATGATAGCATATGATTATGATTTCTGCATAAGATGGAATTCATGATTCGTGTATAGGATAGAGATATTCATATATGTCATATGTAACCTGAAGAGAATCTAAGCTTAAAATCCTTGTTAATATAATTCACATAGAGATATAGTGATTTATTTAGCTAGGATGTTCTTTTCCAATTCTATTTGTCTTGGATTTAGGAAGGATTTGTTTATAGGATCATCGAGAGATGCTTATAAATACTGATAAATTCTTGGTTAACAATTCAAAATAGTTAATACAATTTAATAGGAAGTGTAAAGGTTGAAACGGAACATTGGGGGAAGCTGTAACCTTAAGTATTGTTAATCTGATTTTAATCCTTGTTAGTAGATTAACGTAGTTGTTAATTTTAATTAGATTTTATTTTATAATTTAAATCAATTGTTTAAATAAAATTAATTTGGTTAAGAGTCAGTACTTGGTAATTATTATTAAATAATTCTTTGTGGGAACGATACTCTTCTTGTCATTATATTGTTAGTCGATCGTGTATAGTTGCATGTATTTGCTAATAATAAATTAGGCAAACCACAATCATGGTCAGATTAATAGTGGATAGAATATGCAAAACTAGCAGAATCAGGGGACAAGAAAGCCTACTCAGGCTATTGTTGCTCGGGATAGTGATGATCATCTGTTAGTAGCTTGTGACAATCCGAAAGTTTTTTGAAAATTATTAATAAATAAAATATATTAAGTTATATATTTTATTTAATGTGTAAAGTGAAATATGTTGAGTTTGATTGCATAAATGTTTATGTGATGTGAAATATGTAATTCTTGTGTGAATGATTAATTATGTAAATAAATGTGAAAAATATGCATTTATTTAAAAAGTTATATTTAATAGTTAATTACTCTATTAGATAAGTTAGCTTGAATTAGCTACAAAACGGAATGAGGAAGTTAATTCACTAATTAAAATTTTGTGGATTAAAATATTTATTTTATTTAATTAAATAATGAAATTTATTTAATTAATAATGATAGTTATATTTATGTTATAATAATATAATTTGATTATGAAGCCTTGTATGACAATGGATTTATTATGAATTAAATTTCCTAAGCAAGTTAATTAATTCACTTAATTAAATTGGTGAATTAATGTATGTATTTTATTTTTATAAAAACAAGAGAGTTAATTAAACTCGTTATTTTAATATATTATATATAAATGTAATATATTCATGTAATGACTAATATATTATATTATGCCAAATGAATATAAATTAAACATGGAATGAGATAATTACTTCACTATTTAAAAATTGGTGAATTAAAATATTCATTTTGATTAATGGAATAAAGAAAGTTATTTTCTTTTTAATTAGTTAATGATGAGAATTATGTTACTATAATAAAATGTAAACATATAATGGTATAATATTTAATATTATACTAAATGGGTCTGAATTAAAATATGAAATGAGAAAACTAATATATATATATATATATATATATATATATATATATATATATATATCGGTGTCAAGATTAATAAATTAAATTAATACTTAATTTATGATTAAATGTAGGGATTACATAAATTATCTTGAGGCAATTTATGGAGGGAAGGAACAAATTTAATTGTATAAAATTAAATATGTTATTATTTAATATAATGGTCTGTTACACAAGAAGTGTTAAATTAATTATGGATTAATTCCATAATTAGTGAGATGATTTTTTTATACATGATTATAAATGTATATTATCCAATTTTGGGTTAATAAGAGTGCATGCTATTATAATATATAAACTAAAATTGTGAGACTAAGGTAGTGTTATATAAGTATGTATTATATACACATAAGTAATAAGGATATAAATAATATATCCATGATCATGCATGCTCGGAATTTAAAAGAGAATGTGCTGACTCATTATGTCTAAGTTAGAGGTGGCAATTGATTAAGTTATGTAGGACACTAAGCATTTAAACTCCCCTGCCTCTTCTTCTAATTCGTTCCAAAGAGAAAAAGAAAAGAAAGAGTTCCTAGCCCCTACTATCCGTTCCAAAGAAAGAGAGAAGGAAAAAGAAGATAAGAAGAAAGTGCAAAGAGAAGAAATCAAAGAAAAAAGTAAGAGACCTACCGTTTAATCTCATGTTTTTCAATATTAAGATGATTAAATTACATGTATGCATGAGTTTATGGACAGAAAATGATTAAGCCTATCATGTTAGAGGTGTTGGACATGGTCGGCAACTATAGTGATGAGAGATAGAGTTTGGTGGGTTTATTATTTTCTAGCTCATGTGGTGTAACATAAGTAGATATTTAGATAGGATTCTAAGAAGGCTAAAAAAAAACTAAATGAAAGCTAATATGATGGATAAAATAGGGACAACGAAGGAGAGAGAGAGAGTTCGCCGAAAAATAATTCGGAACCTTGTTTCAACGGGAAATCTCTAACGGATTTTGAAACTAATTATATTTATGGGCTCCTGAGAATGTGTATATGATTTCTGGGCAGAAAAGTAATGAAAAACTCGTTGGAAAACTTTTTGAGTCGCCGGAGAAGATGACCGGAAAGTCGCCACTAGCGAACTTTCCAGCAGAGCTCGTTTGGGCTATTTTCGGCCAAAATTTGGCGAAACTTTGAACTACAAAGTTGTAGAGAATTAAATTTCACATGAAATGAATATAAGATTCGTAATTTTCTGATAAGAGGGCTAATTATTATGAATTTCTAAAGTTTCAGCACATTGGAAATTATAATTAAATTATTAGAAAAATTATTTGGGCTGAAATATTTTTACAGAAATCTTATAATATTATTTTAGAATTCCTTTAAATTTTTGATGAATTATTGAAGAGCATAATTATTTATTGTATTTTGAAGCTATTTAAAGTTAGTTTAAAAATTAGTGTAAATTCATAGAAAATTCTATGAATGGTGGAAAATTATGAAATCTGGTAGAAAATCTTATAATAATATAAGATTAATATTTATGGTATTGTGAGGATATAAAAGTGTGTAGAGTTATTATTTCTATTTTGAAGCTATTAAATGATAATTTTTATAAATAGAAATAATTGTAGAAAATTGTTGGATAGTCTGAAAAATGTGAAAATTGTTTGAAAAGCTCAGAATAATATTCTAAAGACTTTAGAAATATGAGTAGACTCATGAGATGTCATGACATTATGGGATTGATAAGTGTATGATAACCTAATTGTATATATATCTAGGTTATACAACGATAGATAAAGCTTGGATTATAATAATTGACGAGAAGAATTATATCATGAACGTTGGGGGAACGTAAAAGCGATATACATACAAATCGAGGCAAGTCTTTCAGTTCCTATGCGATGTATGAAATTGGTATTGGTTATATGCAATCATTATTGCAATGTGAATAAAATTTACATGAGTATGTTGAATTACATGTTGTGCTCATTGAATTATGAAGGTCAACTATTGACTAAAATTGATTGAGTTTTGAAACTCAGTCTTGACGTGATATGTGATATATATGTGAATCATGTTGATTAGAATTTTATAGTAATATGAGTATGAATTGAGCATAAAATTATGTGTTATATGAAGTATGAAAACTGCTAGATTTGCTGGGCTGTCGAGCTCAGTCTTGCAAAAATATAATTTTTGGAGGTATGATATGCGACGCGATTTCTTGCTATTCGGATGATAAAGATTTGAAGCATATACGCAGGAAAATTATTTTCTTTAATAAAATACTGTACTACCTTGTATTGACAGATTGTGATGTGTGTAAGTGCAAGTTTGTAAATTGAATTATTCGATAAATAAAGGATGTGGTATTGAGACTTGTATTCTTATACAATAACTCTGATAAAATAAATCATAAAATGAATATGATTTGGAAATAGATAGATAATCGTAAAGGTTGCGATTCAGGGAAAAACGGAAAGAGATTGGAAAATTTTTAATTATCTGCATTTTTAGCTGCTATTACATCTAATTATGATGTAAAGCTGAATCAAGATAGTACTTAATGCACAAGATCGGGAACAGAAATAGTCCTGATTTTGGGGAAGTTACATAGCTGATGACAGAGAAAGACTTAGTAGTGACTGGATTTTGGATTCTGGGTGTTCTTATCATATGTGTCCTACTCGTGTTTGGTTCTCCACATATGAACTATTTATAATATTGGGATACTGTAATATTGTCATATATATATATATACACACACACACACACACAGTCCCCTTCTTAAGCGAACCGGTTCGTTGATGAACCGGTCTTTAGCGACGGTTCAGTCCGTCGCTATAGCTGTTTGTCGCTGAACCGGGCTATAGCGACAGACAGAATCGACGTCGGTCCATCGCCATAGCTCTGTTAAGTGACGCATATGCTATAGCAACGGACAGAACCGTCGCTAAAAGCCGGCTCATTTTTGGTTTGTTTTTTCCGGTTCGTTGGAGAAGTTTTTCGTATATATATAAGGACAACTAACTATTTGGGATCATTGTAACTAACTAAGTACTAACCCTAATAACTTTGTAGATATCTTATATATTTTACTAAACTTTTATGCAGGAAATTACTTTTCAGATTATAATCTCTTTTTTGTAGGTTCTGAAAAGTACTATATAATATTCTTTCCCCCCATTTTTTTAAGATAACAAGGGGGGAAGAAAAATATTGATGGGCAACAAAAATATTGCATATTCTGCTAATATTGCTGATATTCTGTTAATATTGGTGGGCAACGAAAATATTATATTCTGCCATGTTCTGCTATATATTCTGCCATATATGCTGAAGAAGTATTCTGCTATGCTATATGCTGCTATGTGATTTTTTTCAAAATTAAATTTTTTATAGGAGTACGCATAAACTTAGGGGGAGCTTTTAAAAGAAAATATTTTTAATTAATTGTCATCATCAAAAAGGGGGATATTGTTGGGTCTCCAACTTTTAGATTTATTTTGATGATAACAATAATTAGTAAATAGGTTAAGTAAATATTAGAATCCTCTCCATATGATTTATTTTAATTATCTTATTTGCTTTGACCAAAAATATTTTCAAATCTTATTGAATTAATGTTTTCTTGACCTTAATAATTTAATATCAAGTGTTAAAGAGATTAGTTCATAAAGTAACATTTTCTAAGGCAAGAAAACTCCTATTCTTCCTAAATGATTTTTATACTCTAAAGCTTTGAAAATATAATATTATATATTAAATCTATTTTAACAAAAGAGCAAAAAGAAGATGCAAAAAGCAAAAGGCTTCTTGCCTTCCTCTTCATCCGAAAATTGAGGGAGCATTGGAAACTTGAGAAATTAATTGTGTGCATGTGCTTGAAGCTTAGGAACTTGAGAAATTAATTACTACCATGTGCTGAGCTTGGAGGGTTTGAAAAATGAATTGAACATGTGCTAGTTAGAAGCAACTTTTTACTGATGGGCTAAAGTGTTTGAAATTCAAAAATTGTTAGTGTGTTTCATTGATGGGCAATCCGCGTGATCATCTTTTATTTCATCCGAACCCCTGATTTTGAATCCAAGAAATCCTAGCCTTTGTTTTTCAAAACAAATACCAAATGACCTTTTTGCCCTAAGCTTGAAAAATCTATAAATAGGAGACTTTTCATTTCATTTCAATTTGTCAATTCCTAAAGAAAAAAAAAGCTTATACTCCTTGCCTATATTCTCTCTTTAAATAAGCTTTCTCTCTCTTCTACTCAAAGTTTCTATCTTTTGACGAAGAAAAAATTGGTCAAAGTATTTGAGATAAGTTATTGAATTGATTTATTTGAATTATCTCATACTTATGTATATTTATAGATATTCAAATATAAATAGTTATACACATGTATATATATATATATATATATATATATACACACACACACACACACACACTTCATCTATTTATATCATATAAATTGTTAGTACTTAAACACCGATACTATAATAGAGATATTCCTCTTAAGTGAGGGAATCAACCGAACGAGAACTCAAAGTCTTAAGCGATCTTTTATTGATATAGTTTATTTATATAAATATCGTAAAGTAGATCAGTATTTAGACACCGAGACTATAACGGAGATATTCCTTTTAAGTGAGGGAATTAACCGAATATATTATTATATATATCTTTGAGTTAAACAAATTTATCTGTTGTATCAAGTATCATTTAATTGATTCATTTATTATACCTGATATCTGTCATCATAAGTATTTGAACAAAAATTTATTTATTCATAAATACTTGTTGCATAATATAAAGTTATTTAAACTTTTATATCACAAACTTCATTAAATATATTTGATTACAAAGAAACACATCATTCACTATAAAAGTTATTTAAACTTTTATATCTGAAATTAATTCTATATCAGTTTAACATAGAAACACATTCTTTATTTATAAAGAAAAAGTAAATCTTTATAAATCTGCACTAAATTATATATCTGCTTACACAAAAAACGTATTTGATCTAAGTTTAACATTATATATCTGCTTACACAGAAGCATTTTACATAAATATAGAAGTTACATAAACTTGTATAACTGGGCATAAATTAATATCTGCTTACATAGAAACATATTTAATCTAAGCTTAAATTTACATATCTGCTTAGAAGAGAAGTGTATTACACAAACATAAAAGTCTTTGAACTTTTATAAACATATCTGATCTTTAATTACTATCTGCTTATTTGAGAAGCCCCAAATATAAAAGTTATTTAAGCTTTTATATATTTGCATTGAATTTTATGTGCTTACCTTAGAAGCACAATTATGTCAATCTTTTGTAAAAAGGAAAAAAGGGAAGAGTTAGTTTTTTTTATGTACCTGTGAGAAAGACAAGTAATCCTTAGACCAAGACTAGAGTCTTAGAGAGGTTAACGGAAAGTTGGGTCTCTAGTGTGCTTGTGAGATGAGGGAGATGCTGTTGTTTCAAGACCAAATCATAAAATAGAACTGAACTCAAAGGAAAAAGCAACCAAGCTTGAGGAAGGAGCGGGGAGCTTGCTGTCCAAGATAGTTAGTTATGTATAGATGGAAGTTGATCTTTAAAACTTTGTAAAGACTTCTCTGCTTGTAGAATAAGTGTTTATTACTGATAGTAATAGGATCTCAAGTCCTAGAGAGGAGCTTGAGACTGGACGTAGCAACATATCTTGGATATATGTTGTGAACCAGACAAATCTCTGTTCATTGCGTGATTGAATTTTTATTATCTTGTATATTAATTTATGACACTGCAAATTAATTAATTAAAAATTCAGAAAGACCTAAGATATATTCTTAAACAATAATAATCTATTCAACTCCCTTCTAGATTATTATTGAACTTTCAGGTGTCCTTAAGCCGGAAGAGTAGAATTATTATTGCAATAGTTAGGTTTTATGTTAATATTTTGGATGTTGTGTAAAGTTATAAACTGAGATATTGTAATATATTCTATATTTTTGGGACAGTTTAGTCTGTAATTGTATAGGAGTTATGAATGTATGAAATTCGAGACTTGGGAATGTGATAATATATTATCGTGAGATGGTTTTAATTTATGAATTGAGTAGTTAAAGTGTATGTTTGAGAATAGTGACCACTGAATCAGTTGTAGCTAGTACATAGATCTGGGGGTGTCACATTTATACGTCAGCTTCATCATCTATTGCTCGGAGTCTAGACTCACACTAGGGGCAGTGGGAGCTCCGCCCCCATGGCTTTTTTTGAAATTATATATATATATATACTAGGTCAACCCGTAGTGCCAGAGGCACTACGAAGGGTGAGATCTATTCCAAATTTTGGACGGTCCTGATGCTTTATTAGGATGAGCGGGAATTTTTTTTTCAAAAACAGTTGTGTTTTGTTATATATATATATGGGTCTTCGGTGAAAATTTTAAAAAATATAATATTCATAGTGTAATTCTTTTTAAAAGTATGTGGACTTTGCTGTATATCGACACGGGTTAAACACTAAACAATTGGCTAAAAAATTAAAACGAAGAATAAAACCAGAAATTATTAAAAAGAAAGGGAAAAAACTGCAAATTTATTATGAAAAATACCTATTATTGGATTTTAAGTCTTCAATAACTGCCTAGTTGTCATGCGACGGAACTAAGTTTCAGAATCTCAAAATGAAAATACTGAAGAAGATGAAAAAAAATCAGATCAAAGAGATACAGTTCATTCCCACGGTACATTCAACTTCTTTCTCTCTCTATATAGTAGTATATATATAATCTTATTCAATTGGTGATTTTATTTTTGTGTAAATATATATATTTATTATTTATGGACTAAGCTTGGGACCTTGGGTATTGTTGTGACTTGTCGGTCATGATTAATAAAAATCAATTTAAGTGCACTTTTTGAGGCTTCTAGTTGTCAATTTGTGTTTTTGGAGACACACATTGGGGTTCACATTCTAGTACAATTGTGAGCTTGATCAGATTGTTTTCCTGTGTTGTTGATGTTAGATTTTGGATATCCGAATGGGGCGCCCATGGAGGGTTCGACCCATTTGGTTTATTAGTCAGTAATATTGACTTTGTTAATTACGTAACTGAGAGTTGGAGAGATTGTAGGGAAATGGTTCAACTACTTCGCCTTATAAGACTCATGTCTCCTCTCCTCAGTTGCTAAGGAATTAAGTTGGCCCAAAACCCTAGAAACTTTTATCAGTAACCTCTCCCAACACACACCAAACCCTAATTGTTACGAATCGTGGATTTGAGCTCCATTCTCGTATCGTAGTTCGGAGACACCATTGGGTTGCAGAGGACGATCAATTGTAAAAAGTTTTCCGCACCGAAGGCTCTATCATGCTTCAAATGTATGAATTTTAATTTCGTTTTTGTGTAAATATGACATGACATGGATCATATTATTCTTTCATTGGTATCAGAGCCCGTGTTTATTATCGATCTTATGGATGCCATGTATGAGGTTTACACACAACTCCATTGATGAATGTTTAAAAAGCTTGAAAACATTATCAACCCGAACACTTTGAATAGCCATAACTTTCTCCATATTTGTTCGTTTAGATTTAAATTGATATCAATGCGTAGTACGCATTGTAAGCTTTCCAACGACATATTATACGCATTAAAAGGATAAAATATTGAAAGAGATATGGCCTTTCTAAGTTTGGGTCGCGAAATGACATTTTTGTAAATTTCTGATGGCTAGAGGTTGAAGATGAAGTGGTATCTCACTCTCAGTGAGAATCACGTTCATCACACCCTCAGTATGGAAGCTCCGAAAATGTTGGTTGAGCATACCATAGAACTCAGCACATAGAGACGATCAGAACTGTCCAAGTCGCGTTGGGATCGGAGCTGGGGAAGGCGGCGCGTGGCCCACACGCGCGCCGGAGCACCGCAATAAGCCACGCGTGCGCGCCATGCGCGGCTGCCTTCAGCAGCTGGCGCGTGTGCTGCACGCGCAGGCGGCTGACCCGCACGCCTGATCCGACCCGAAGCCCGCCGACCCGGACCTGACCCACACTCGACCCGCTGTCACGACCGACCCGCCGTTCGACCCGCCCGGTCCCCGACTCGCTCGTCCGACCCGATTTTATTTTTTTTAAATTTTTTTTTTAAATCCAAAAAATGATTTCTTTAATTGTTTAATTAATGAAAATTCATTAATAAATAGTTTTATTGATTATTAAATTCTAAAAAATTAACAGATATTAATTATTGATAAGATTAATATTTCCACTGAAATTTTCGAATATTAATATATTTGGATAATTCTGATTAATTTTTGATTAATTATACAATGGTTATTTAATTGTGATAATTAGAATATTTATCAGAAAAATTCCAGAAAATTACAGTAACCTTTTTATGATGTTAAGATACTGTTATAAATTTTTTGGTAAGAAATTGATATATTTGGGCATCTTGGTTAATTTCTAATTAATTATGCAATGATTAATTAATTTGATAATTAGCATAATTGTCAGGAAAATTTCAAAAACTTACAGTAACATTTTGTGATGATAAGCTACTGATAGAAAATTTTTGGAAGTATTTTAATGTGTTTATAGCATACTTGGTATATTAATTGAGTAATATTGCCTGTTATTTAATTCCTTTTTGTTAATATTTTTGGAATATTAATTGTAGTTGCTTGGAATTAAATTACTATGCTATAATTACACATGTACCCTTGTTCCTAGTGGGAGTAATTTAGATGGTAGTAATTTAATTAAATTAATCCCTAAATTACACGTCTTTTGAGCTAGCAAAATTAAATTTAAATAATTAGGCATTTATACGGATTGTGATTCCAAAGCTTAGCGAAGACTCCCTTTTGTATTTATGTCCCATTATTTTTATGTTAATTTAGATCATGCGACAAAGATGATTTATATACTGTGGTGAACTGTAATGACCGAGAATTTTTTTTAACTCCATTATTAATTAAATATAAATTTCAATTTTTAATGAGTTAGTTTTGTATGCTTATTTAAAATCTTGTGTGGTTAATTAGTTATATGATTATGTGATTTCGCGTAACTGCTAGGATTTATTAAAGGGAGTTACTAATGGTTTAATTAAATTAGTGGATTAGTCTTAAGGTTTAATATCAAATGAATTAATAAAGTTGTCTATTAATTAAATATTCAATTTACTTGAATATAGTGGAGGAATTTAATTTGCATAAATTAATTAATATAATTATTAATTAATGTGTGCAATATTAATATTAATATTTAATAGTCTATTTAGTAATTTAATAATAATGGACTAGACCATTTATTTAATTGACTAATCCCATCTTTTATGTAATTACGAATTGGGGAATAAACGTATACTAGATTAATTGAGTTTTTAATGGTATGATTTATTTAACTAAGTAACATTAATTTTGGGACAAGAGTTATGGGACAAGGTCCCATTTAATCATCAGCCGTGGTCTGAAAAGAGGGAGAGAGAAATCAAATAGTAAATGAACAGTGGAAGTCCCATCTTTTCTTTTCCTCAGCCGTGTATAGGCATGAGGCCTAAGCCTATTGCTTGTATCAGATGGTGAGCATGATGAAGGAGGGAGTGGGCAGCTTACCAAATCTCCCTTGCCTAACAACTTCTTCTTCTTCACGTTGGTTCATCAATTTGGACAAAAACTTGGCTTGGGTATTGGATTTTCTATAAATTGGAACTCCTTCTTCAAGAACTCAGTTGCTAAAACTTCTGATAGGTTAGTATAGAGAGTGAGTATTGCTGGGAAGTGCTAGTAATCTGAAATTAAGCAATCTAGGAGTACCAATTTAGCTTCATCAGAGGTAAAATTTTGCCATTGTGTTCTTAATTTCTTAGTCCATTAAATTCTATGAAATCCATGTTCCTCGCTAATTAGCTTGTTAAATAGTGTAATGATGTTATATGGGTCGGTATGCATGTTTGGGACCAATGTGGTTGCACTGAGTTGCGTTTAGAAGGGTTAGGCCATATACATTTTCGAGTTCTGCAGAAGCAGAGCCGATCTTGAGCCTGAGCAGGAGCGGCGCGGCCACGCCACTCCCAAGGCTAAAACCAGCGCGGCCGCACTGGCTGTCAGATTTTGTTGCTGTGTTTTGATGTTTTGAGCATGCTAGTTTAGTCCATTTATGCATAAAAATAGGTTTGCCATGTTATCTAGTGTCCCTATGAATGCCACGACTTGCGCACGTTGTTCTAGCATGTATTTTTTAAAGAAAACTTAAGAACTTTGAAACAAACTTGACAAAACGTGTGTCTTTAGGTTCTGACCATTTGAGCACGTGTATGTGGCTTAAATATGTGTCCAAATGCATGTGAGTTATGATTTCAAGATACTTTGCATGTACTAAGTTGCTTTAGTTGACTTAGTGTAATTTTCAAAGAAAACCTAGAGTTTGAAAGCTAATATAACTAATCTCTGTGTGAGTTACGTTCTGATCATACGAGCATAAATAATAGGATTCATTATGGCTCTAGACGTGTTTAGCATGAGCACCATCCAACTAAACATGGATTCGACATATGCTCGCATGCTCAAGGAAATGAAATTCCTAGTGTAAACTATGTGATTAGTGTATACATGTGTTGCATATGTGCGAGCATGCATACTAAGTATTGATTAGTCTCACTATGTGGTATTATGACCATAATAGCGAATTCCTTGTGAAATGGACTTGCTTGGTTTAAAGTATAGAAATTTCCGACATAAAGCCTTATAACTTTGGATTGGATTTAGAATGAGCATGCTAGGTTTCGAGCTCAAGATAATAACTTTATGAGCATGTATATTTAATTAATATCAGTAGCCTGTATGCTAGGAAGTAAGTTTGGTTCAAATGGAATGAAATTTCATTCTTGGTCTGGTCAGTGAGTGGCGTGACCGCGCCACTCCTAAGGCAAAAACCAGCGCGGCCGTGTTGGTCGCCGGTTTTGCCCAGTTGTTTTAAATTGTGAATAGAGCCTTGTAGCATGTATGTATGTCTTAAGCTGTATTGCATGATTAAACAGATGTGTTATGTGTTCAAGCCTGTGTTGATGCATAGAAATTAGATATTCTAAAAGTTATTAATCTAAGACGGGGTTAGATGTTTATAAACTCAGTCATAACGAATCAATTTACGTGATTTACGTGTTAGGTTATTGGTGAAGTAAATTCTTGTAAGTGTAAGCTCATACCAGTGTACATAATATTAATTGAGAGACCGACTTGTTAATGTTAGGTCGTTTCAATGCAATTTAATTAAAGCTAGATTATTTGTAGTTGAGCAAACAGGCAAGTTTCTGAACTTCACTCTTTAGTTGTGCAAGTTTCCCTTGACTTCTACTAACTTGTGCTAGTATTATTGATAACAAGTTTCCTTGAACCCAAAATCTAATACTCGATATATGGTGCAAGTTATTTATTTAAGCTTGAGTTTTACTTCCAAGCATGTTCTAAGTGGTTTAATTACCTTACAGTTATTCCACCTCGATATTATTGTGACTCGTATCTTATTTAAAGTTCTACTGCTTAAAACCGTTCATAGTCGAGTTTAAGCCATTGTTCGGCTAGACTTGTGCATGTTAATGAGTAAAAGCTTTCCAAACCATTGAAGGTGCGGATTCTTGGACTAATATGAACACCCCAAAATACAGGGGAGTATCCCACGTATCTAAATATAAGATACAAGAACAGAAATTAAATGTTATGCATACACATAGTGTACTAGAGGCTGATCCCCTCGAGTACGTATTTCTGAGCCAGTAACCAAAGGGTCAATTAGCTATTGATTCCATTGGAAGTTTATTGTTCATGGTCTATGTTGACTATCGTTTATTCTAAAAGCAACTATTATTCTTGCTTTAGTCATTCTTATTGTGGAATTATTTTCAGATATTTCTTTCATTCATGATATATATCATTCCTTGTTATTTAAACTTGCTGAGCAAACTAGTCGCTCACCCTTGCTATATCATGAACCTTATTGCAGTTAAACTCGAGACCTCAGGCAAGGACAAAGGTAAAGAAAAGATGAAGCATTAGTTTCCTAGTGATTGTATTCTTGTTTCAGGCATAGTTAATTACTGTTCATGTTATTTGAACCCTAAGTACTGTACTAGGGTATAATTGTATTCCTGTATTAAGGTTTTCGTTTCTTGGGACTAGTAACACCTTTTGAATGAACGACATCCGTTTATTTTATTCCGCATTTAGTTATTGTATATTGTTTAGAGGTGAATGTTTGTATTAGATCGTGATGACCGAATCCGGGTGTTGAGACCCGAATTTGGGGGCGTCACAGGTTGGTATTAAAGTTGTAGGTTATAAACTTTAAGATTGCGAAACCTAGGTTATAACCTTAGTATTAAACTCGTATTGAGTGCATTAGGAGATAAATCAGGGAGATTTATCATATTTGGTATTTTGATGAATTGGGGAATTTATCGAGTCGAGTAGTACTCAATGAAATATAATTTCATTCCTTTAATGAATATATTTTATTGCTGTACTAATGTTAGTTTTGTGTGTTTGTAGGATGGCTGCCATAGGAGAGACTAGTGGAGTTCGGGAGGAGGAGGTATTTACTGACATACCAGTGGTTACGGAACAGCTGGTGGGCTATGCACCCGTTGCTCCTGTAGTATCATTGAGTGGGTCCGGGCCAGAGGAGGACTACTTGATGGATTTGGTAGAGCCTGTCATGGGCGGAGTATTGAGATTCGGCAGTCAGGACAGTGATGATGAGTCCGAGGAGGACCCAACTGAGGTAGAGATAGGTGGAGCAGCTGAAGAGGTACCTGAGGAGGGATCTCCGGTGTTCCACACATTTCAGGATGACTTGCTCGGAGAGTATGCCGATCGCATAATAGAGCAGGAACAGATTATCGAGCAGCAGAATGCTCATATTGCACACTTAGAGGAGGAAAATTCTGTCCATCAGGAGATGGAAGAACAGTATAAGGCAGAGGCGTACCTTCTACAGTTTGAGGCAGTTGAGCTGAAGGCTCAGATTCAGTAGTTAGAGGGTGCTACACCCCAGTTGAGCCCCACAGTGCAACAACTGATGTTGCAAAACAGTCAGCTGAGGTAGGCATTAGAGCAGTCGGATGCCAGAGAGGAGGAGCTGCAGTTAGTTCTACAGGCCGCCAGGGCCGAACGAGACTTAGAGCAGGCAAAGAGGATTTGGGCACAGGAGTTCTGGATTTGCGCAGCCACAAGGGTGGTTGTGTTAGAGGGAGAGGTTCGAGATGGATCCGCTGTTAGGTTTGAATGTAGCGCAAACATGCAATCAAATTACATAAATAGTGCGGACGCGCGATAAAACGGATATTAAAATTTTTCATACAAACCATCACCATGATCATCCATGTGCTCAATTATCAATTAAACGAAAGAGATAAAGTATGAGAATCATACCCTTGTAGAACCATGCTTCCAAGGGTACGAGTTCACCACCAAATCCTTCGCGTTCTTCTCGAATTTCACTGATTAAATTCTTCCTTTGATCAACGTTAGCCACCCAAGTGTTTGACCTCTAGAGGTGATCCACCAAGGAATAATAGTTGTTCAAGAAGATGGGTGTTGGCAAAACCCTAGTTTCTATCTCTATAGAAATTGCAAGTACTCTCTCTCTCTCCAATTCTTATGGAAGAGTGTGTAACTGTCTAACCCTAAATCATGATAAGACTCCTCTTATTTATAGATATAGGGAACCCTCCTAAACTATTTAGGATTAGGGTTTTTATTTTAATTAAACTCCTTTAATTAATTAAACTCCTAATCCAATTAGGAATTTATGAGAGAGTACTTCTATTAATTAATTCCCAATCCCTATTAGGAATTAAATAATAGTAATTGTAATAATAATAATAAGACTCCTCTTATTAATTTATATTTAATATTTCTAAAATATTAAATAATAAATATTAAGCTATTTAATTTATTCTATCTCCATAGATTAAATTAAATACACTTAACTTATTATT
This sequence comes from Aralia elata, assembly GCA_034770075.1. Lineage (NCBI taxonomy): Eukaryota > Viridiplantae > Streptophyta > Magnoliopsida > Apiales > Araliaceae > Aralia > Aralia elata. The sequence goes on from JAVJAP010000057.1 coordinate 1,920,396, forward strand.
ACGATTATGCCATTTACTTCTTAAATAAATATTTTTCTTTTGCGGTGTGACCCTTTAGGTTCTCCATATTAAACCGGTTGTGAATAAATCAATTAGAACAATTCTAATCTTATTTAAATAAATAAATTAAGCTATTTAATTCATTTAAATAAATAATATTTATTCTACAATAACGGTAAGCCCCCTTAGCGATCAACGACTTTCCAGATAATATAGATTTCAACATTAATCACAAAAGAACCTTTCAGTGCATAGTTACCGTACAATTCAATCCTTCTACCATACAATGTCCCAATTAAATATAAGACATGGAATTACTGTGAAGTCTTATTTTATTTAATTATATGTATTTCGATTCTCAAATGCACAACTCTGATAATGTAAATTAGAAACTCCTTTCTAATTTCATTCTGCTTTGGCCAAAGACTTCTGAGTCGTCATTTATCGAATCACATAGGACATTCTCTCCTTTTACTAGAAGTGGTAGATTCTTTGTTGATCATTCACCTATCTCCATGTATAACTTATTATACCCAATCATACCCTTTGATATACCCTAAGGGTCTTAAGGGACATATCAAAGTATAACTCATCATACATAAGATACTATGATGATATCAAGTCCAAGGATCACTTGTACTACTATCACTAGAGGAATTCCTATTGACAGGCGAGTAAAACTCCATTAGGTATTCCTTAGTGAGCCACGTTCAGTGAACTTATTCTCTAATAAGCACCTACATACTTGCTTTAGTGTCTCCACACAAATGATTATGAGATCAATCATCCTTTTCATAAGAGCAAGCAACGTATGTACTAATCTATCCGGATTCACTAATCCCCTTTTTTAGTAATCCAATGATTAGGAACGATTTTAGTTTGTGAGCTATCTAGAATTTAGATCTCATTGGCATGATCACCATCATGATTCTAAAAGTATTGCTCAAAACTATGGGTTTATCACATTTAATATAACAGCACCATGTAGATAAAGAAAAATGCCTTTAACTACCGAATAAGATTACAAAGTATATGCTACATCATATCAAATATGATTGGCTTGTGTGCATACTACTTTCAATCTCCCACTTGCACTAATGCCAATCGTCATGGTATCTAATACCCTTCTTCTCTAAGTGACGATCATCCTGCTGTTTGGATAAAGCTTCAGTAAATGGATATCCAAGATGAGACTTAGGAACTATTCCTAGTTCTGTAATCAAACTTGCAGCTTCATTTATAGTTATATACTTTGTCTTTGTCACTAAACCAGCAACTCTTTGCTGTTTGGAACTTTTCTAATTCACTGCACCACCTTTCAAGGTAACGATTTACTTTAAAGTGGATTTGTTATCGTCTTGGCCAGTCTGAAAAAACTTGAGTCTGTTAAGCCCTTTAATTTTTTTTTTATTCAGACCTACCATGAATCATGATCACATCTTTAGTACCGGTTAAGTACCTAAAGATGTTTATCACTGTCTTACAGTGATCATCTCCAGAATATGACTGATCAACATCAAGCCTAGTATATTCATTGCATACATGATAGTAACTCATGCGATCTCTCTTTCAATTGGGGACAATTTTAGAGAGATACACTCCATGGCTCATCATCATGAGACCTCTCTTGGAGTTTGCCATGCTAAACTCCTTTAGCATCGAATGGATATACTTTCATTGGGTCAAGCCGGACATCCTTTTAAATCTATCTATATAGATTTATATCCCCAATATATAGGATGCTCCTCCCAAATCATTCATGGAGGAATGTTTAGACAATTTTATCTTTACTGATTGTAGTATTGGTGTGTTATTCCTTATCAGTAGTATATCAACATATAATACTAGGAATGTCACAGTGCTCCCACTGACCCTTTTGTACACACAAGGTTCATTCTTATTTTTGATAAAATCAAACTCTTTTGATTGTCTCATCAAAACGAATGTTCCATCTTTGAGAAGCTTGCTTCAATCCATAAATGGATCATTGTAGCTTAAAACACGATTTGCTTCAACCTTTGAAACAAATTCCTCTGGTTGTATCATACATACATTCTCCTCAAATCTTCATTGAGGAAGGACGTCTCCACATCCATTTTGCCAGATTTCGTAATAAGCTGTAATCACAAGCAAAATCCAAATGGACTTGAGCATTACCCGGTAATAAGGTTTTATCACAGTCAACTCCTTGACTTTATTTGAAACCTTTTAAACAGGTCTGGTCTTATAGGACCTTGCCATTTGCCCTAGTCTTTCTCTTAAAGACCCATACACACCCTTTAGGCACTATACCTTTCAGTGGGGTAACCAGAGTCTATACTTGGTTCTCATACATGGAGTCCATTTCGGATTTCATGGCCATCTGCCATTTTTCTGAGTGTCTTCTACTCATAGCCTCATCGTATATAACTGGATCATCATCTTCTATGATGTGTACCTCATCATCATCCTCTATGATGAATCCATACCTCCCAGGTATCTTCGGTACTCTTCTAGATTTACGATTCGGTTGTGGTACAATAGGTCTATCTACAGGTTCCTCGGTTCGACTTAAAGTGCTTTGTGGTTCTTGAACTCCTTCAAGATCTATTACCCTCCCACTAGCTCCTTCTATGATAAACACCTTTATCTAAGAAGGCAATGTGTAGGATTATAGTAATAATACCCTAAACTTCTTTTAGGATATACCACAAATCTGCACTTGTCATATTTTGTCCCAAACTTATCTTTGAAACATTTTCACATAAGTTGTACAACCCCTTATCTTAACATACTTAAGAGTAGGAATCCTCCCTATCCATAACCTTTATGGAGTTTTGGGCTCAGATTTTTGAGGTTACCTTATTTTGTAGATATGCAGCCGTTTCTAGAGCATAACCCCAGATGGATACTAGAATGTAGGTAAAAATCATTATGGACTGCACCATGTCCAACAAGGTACAATTTCTCCTTTTATATACACCAATCAATTATTGCGTATCAGGAGGTGTCCATTATGAGAAAATACCATTTTGAGATGATCTAGAAACTTATTGCACAAGTATTCCTTCCTCGATCTGATCAAAGAATCTTAATACTTTGTCAATTTGTTTCACTTCTGAATTCTTTGAATATTTCAAATGATTCAGACTTGTATTTCATCAAATACACACATTCAACTCTTTGAATGACCATTTCCTTTTTCTTTTACTAGTTTGTTCAATTTACAAAATTATTTTTCATGTAAGTCAAGTTTACAAAGTCCATCAAGTGATCTTCCAGTTTCAAACAAAACATTATCATTATAAATAGAACAACAATTGTTCTTAAATATAATACCAGAACCTTCCTTGTCCAACAACGAAATTTCTAATGTTTCTAATGAGAACAGGAACATAATAACAACTTATTAACTTAATAGACTTGCCCGTAGGCTATGCTAAACTATAAGTTCCTATGGTTAATGCAGCAACCTTTGCTCCATTCCCACACATAAGATTACTTACTCTCAGTTTAGCTTTCTACTTCTGCTTAGTCTCTGCATTGGATTGCATATGTGAAAACTACAGCCGGTATCCAATACCCAAGTAGAACCTTGACTTACAGAAAAAATTTATTTCAATCATGAACAAATCTATATCTGTAATCGAAGCTTCACTAAGCTTCTTCTGGTTACCCTCTGTAAGATTCTCCTTACAGTTTTCCTTTCCAGTATCCAGGCTTATTGCAGTGGAAGCAAACTTCTTTGCTATCTGCATCAGTCTTGTTCTTATTGTCCTTTGTTTTTGCCTTTCTATTTACCTTCTTTGAATTGTTCTTCTTTTAAGAAGATCCTTTGGCCCTCTTCCGCTTCCTGGAAGAATCATCTACCAGTAAGACTTGGTCTTTCTTGGTTGGAAAGTGACTCTTTACAGTTTTCAACGTGTTTAAGCAACTCAGACAGGCTGATATATATAGCTTGTTCACGTGAATATTCACAACAAATTGTGATAAAGAGTCCGTAAGTGATTGCAAGATCAAATCTTGGATCAACTCTCCATCCATTAAAACCCAGTTGTCCCAATTGTTCAATCAGATTGATCATTTTGAGGACATTTGTCTATACTGTAGTGCCATTGGTTATTCTAGATCGGAAGAGCTCCTTAGATATCTGATATCTAATAGTCCTACTTTCCTCACCATTCAATTCCTTGAAGGTGCCGGAGTACAGTAGGAGCATTCATAGTTTCATGCTGACGCTGAAGCTCATTACTCATGGATGCGAGCATGATGCATTGAGCCAACTGTGCATTATCCTGCCACTTTCTAAAAGTAACAATCTCTTCCTCAGAGGCATTCTCTGCAACCATTGCAGGGATAGGCGTATTAAGGACATAAGATATCTTTTCAGCCTTGAGAACTATTCTCAAATTTCTTAATCAGTCTGTTTAATACGGTCCGATTAATTAGCATCACATATGCTCCGCAGTGATAGTAAATTAGACATTGTAAAATTCTGTAAATGAATTTGTAATTTAACAATAGCATACATTCATTTCTTAATTAATTACCAAAATAAATTAGGTCTTTATTTTAAATTGGTACCTCACTATTTTCATCAAACTATATTACCCTCAATATATATAGTTCGACAATTCTAATTAAAGATTTGCTAGTGAGAATAAGGATCCAATTTCAAATGTATATAGCCTTGTGGTGACACAACAAACGATATATAAATAAATAGGTAGACAATTATTGTCAATTACATCACTATGTAACTCCTTGTATTTTTGCCTCTTAGATTATTTTGATCAAGTGGTGACACATCCGAATCAAAATTATCCAAGTTAAATCCAACCTAGCACTTCCATATATTCGAAAGAAAAACACTGTCCTTGTAGTGACACAACAAAACAGCATCGTTTAGTCTATTTATAAGCATCAAATGTGATAAAGCAACATCTTAAATATTTTAATACTTGCCTTGTGGTGACACAACAAACTCATATTAAATATTTAATGCTCTATTGTTTTACCATGCTAGAAGGCGACGTTCGATATTCCAAATATCTTTGAACGCTTAGGACTTAATATGATTTCTTTGAGGGGTTTGTTATTATTTGCCTCATCTTGTTTAGCGCGCATGCACATATATATAAAATACGCGTCATATTATTAAACATGCGAAGCATGTTGTATAATATATAATATATACATAGCATGCATGCACATATAGAATACTATATTCTACCCGGATTGATTATGGACTTTTATTCTAGTTTGGTTCACTAGAGCCACCAAGTGAACCAAAAGATCAAACCTAGGGTGCAAGAACAAAATTTAAATATAACTATTACATTTAAACCCGGGCTCCATTACAAACGGGTCTTCAAGCGCTCCTTGCTCCTTTGTCTCTAATTCTTCAAGTAATTCTAACTAAACCTATTACATAAACTATTTACAATAAATAGAAACCTTGATCAGCAGTCAAGGGGAGGTACATAGGAGGGAGATAGAATTTACATTAAGAAAAATTAGAGAAGACGAGGTACGCATACCCCATTTATAAAAACCCATTCATTCAAGCATCCACTAAAATAAATCTAATCACACATTGGTCAGTAGTCCATAATCAATCCCTATTTATTATCATACATATCTCTATATGTATCAATAAATAACATTCATCTCATGAATAATAAAACCATTCCATATATGCATTGATATCATTTAATGGGCAATTAAAAGTTTACAGAAATCCAATTTTTGAAACAAAATAAGCTCCTTTATTTTAATCAAAATTTAAATCATAATAAACTTATTTATTTTATTTTATCCAATTTTGAATAAAAATAAACTCCTTTATTTTTAATCAAATTCCAAATCAAAATAAACTCTTTTATTTCAATTAACATGGAATCCAATTTCAAGTTCAAAACAAACTCTTTTATTTTAAATTAAAATTGTTGGAAAATAAAATATGTTGAATCATATTCCTTATCAAAATAAACATCTTTATTTTTAAGGAAACATGGAATCCTATTCCATATGTGAATAAACTCCTTTATTCTAGTTAACGTGGAATCTCATTCCAAGTTAAAATAAAAACTTTTAATTTTAATCATATTCCAATTCAAAATAAATCTTTTATCTTAATTGAAAAATAAATAAAATCAAAATAAAATTTTTTCAAAATCTGCAGACCGGCGCGGCCGCGCTCCAAAATGAACTAGGAGCTGCGCGGCCGCGCTGCACCCCTAGAAACGTTTTCTGGGTTCAGGCGCGGCCGCGCCGCGTAACAGAGTTCGAAATATTTTTTTTCTTTGCCCAGAAAATCGATCCAATCGCATACCCATACATACATGGAATCATAATAATCGATAATTAGCACAAGGTTAGGCTCTGATACCACTGTTAGGTTTGTATGTAGCGCAAACATGCAATCAAATTACATAAATAGTGCGGAAGCGCGATAAAACGGATTTTAAAATTTTTCATACAAACCATCACTATGATCGTCCATGTGCTCAATTATCAATTAAACAAAAGAGATAAAGTATGAGAATCATACCCATGTAGAACCATGCTTCCACAGGTACGAGTTCACCTCCAAATCCTTCGCGTTCTTCTCGAATTTCACTGATTAAATTCCTTCCTTTGATCAACGTTAGCCACCCAAGTGTTTGGCCTCTAGAGGTGATCCACCAAGGAATAATAGTTGTTCAAGAAGATGGGTGTTGGCAAAACCCTAGTTTCTATCTCTATAGAAATTGCAAGTACTCTCTCTCTCCAATTCTTATGGAAGAGTGTGTAACTGTCTAACCCTAAATCATGATAAGACTCCTCTTATTTATAGATATAGGAAACCCTCCTAAACTATTTAGGATTATGATTTTTATTTTAATTAAACTCTTTTAATTAATTAAACTCCTAATCCAATTAGGAATTTTTGAGAGAGTACTTCTATTAATTAATTCTCAATCCCTATTAGGAATTAAATAATAGTAATTGTAATAATAATAATAAGACTCCTCTTATTAATTTATATTTAATATTTCTAAAATATTAAATAATAAATATTAAACTATTTAATTTATTCTATCTCCATAGATTAAATTAAATACACTTAACTTATTATTACGATTATGCCATTTACTTCTTAAATAAATATTTTTCTTTTGCGGTGTGACCCTTTAGGTTCTCCATATTAAACCGGTTGTGAATAAATCAATTAGAACAATTCTAATCTTATTTAAATAAATAAATTAAGCTATTTAATTCATTTAAATAAATAATATTTATTCTACAATAACGGTAAGCCCCCTTAGCGATCAACGACTTTCCAGATAATATAGATTTCAACATTAATCACAAAAGAACCTTTCAGTGCATAGTTACCGTACAATTCAATCCTTCTACCATACAATGTCCCAATTAAATATAAGACATGGAATTACTGTGAAGTCTTATTTTATTTAATTATATGTATTTCGATTCTCAAATGCACAACTCTGATAATGTAAATTAGAAACTCCTTTCTAATTTCATTCTGCTTTGGCCAAAGACTTCTGAGTCGTCATTTATCGAATCACATAGGACATTCTCTCCTTTTACTAGAAGTGGTAGATTCTTTGTTGATCATTCACCTATCTCCATGTATAACTTATTATACCCAATCATACCCTTTGATATACCCTAAGGGTCTTAAGGGACATGTCAAAGTATAACTCATCATACATAAGATACTATGATGATATCAAGTCCAAGGATCACTTGTACTACTATCACTAGAGGAATTCCTATTGACAGGCGAGTAAAACTCCATTAGGTATTCCTTAGCGAGCCACGTTCAGTGAACTTATTCTCTAATAAGCACCTACATACTTGCTTTAGTGTCTCCACACAAATGATTATGAGATCAATCATCCTTTTCATAAGAGCAAGCAACGTATGTACTAATCTATCCGGATTCACTAATCCCCTTTTTTAGTAATCCAATGATTAGGAACGATTTTAGTTTGTGAGCTATCTAGAATTTAGATCTCATTAGCATGATCACCATCATGATTCTAAAAGCATTGCTCAAAACTATGGGTTTATCACATTTAATATAACAGCACCATGTAGACAAAGAAAAATTCCTTTAACAACCGAATAAGATTACAAAGTATATGCTACATCATATTAAATATGATTGGCTTGTGTGCATACTACTTTCATCCGCCATGATCGATTCACTTGAGTATGCCATGTACATGACATTGGCTAGACTGCAGGACCGGGTCAGGAGATACCCTCTGGAGGAGGGCAGGAGTCGGCACATGATCAGACGCCGAGTGGTTGATCAGTTAGCTCGACAGGCATTCCGTCGGGCACTTCGCCGTAGCAGATAGTGTTCAATTCGCTGTGATTGAACCTGATATGAAATTTCAGTAATGTCAATATAAATTTGTGGAGCAGATAGTGTTCAAACTTGTAGTCAAGGGTAACCATTTGTATGGTTAATGGTATTCAATTAATTAGCATTTAATTTTTTTTTCCATATGGTGAAGATGGTGTCCAAAATGTCATTTAAGTTTAACCTTTTGTGTAGATATTGATTACCGACAAAAAACCATTTTTATGAAGAAAAACAATCCATAGTCCAGTTGGTAGCCAAACCTTCATACAAAGGTAACAAATTCAGTTTTATTGGGTTACCAATTAATTATAAAAAATTTAAAAACAGTTTCCAAGTGAATACCTGGATTTGTTTTCTTCAACATGTGCAACCATTATGAGATCAGAGAGTAGCCGTGTGATTTCCTCTTACTTTTTCCAATGCTTTCTCCTTTGATCTCCATGCTTTTTGGTAAGAGATAGACACATTATACTATGTCATCATGTCTTCCACAATATCTGTAGGTGTATATTTTCTTCAGATTTGTTAATCTATGTATTATGCATTCACTAACCAACTCACTATTTGCTTGTCTGTGATCTCCCAACAGTATGTCGGATGAACATGTGTGTATATCATTGAATTCTCTCACCTTGAACATACTAGTTTTCCGAAACTTTGATGCTCTCAACTTCCATTTGTAACTTTCATTCTCTATGCATACTAGCACAAAGTCTCTACCACTTGTTCTTTCAACCTTGTGTTGTCGATTTTGCCTGATAGAATGTAGTCTTATTGCTTGTGTTAGGATTTTTTTGTCTTTGTAAGTTTGATGTATTTTAACTTCATATTCATTCGGATATGATATGACCTCATCAGATTCTTCTTCCGTGTATGCTTTATCTTGTTGTCTGTTTTGTTCTTGATCCATAGCTTTGATGGCAAGCTGATCAGCATATTGTGTTCCAATTTGGTAATCTTGTGTTGTCAGTGGTACAAGTTCTGAATTCCATTGTGTCGATCTGATTGGCGTTACAGCTTGAATCCTATTTTCTTCTACATTTCTCAAGTTCTGTAAGATTGTAGTGCCTCCATTGTTGTATATATTCTCTATAATTAGTGGAAACTTGCCCTGTTCATCTGATTTTTTACTAACTTCCATAAAGAATCTGAAGGTTGCTTCATCTGACATACTGATCGGTGAAATGTTGTTTCTAATCTGAAATTTGATTGACAATTTTATTGTGTTGGTGTCTAGCCTTATTGTACTGCATACCAAGTTGTGCATTTCTGTGAATGAACAAGTTTATGGGACTAGTAGGCCAGTAACTTCAAAATTGTGGTATTGGTTACTATCAAACCACGTTCCGTTGAAATAAAGTACAACTGGAATCATCTCCATTGTCTGACAACTGAAGCATTAAAAATAATACAATATTGTGAATGGTTACCAAATCAACATTATACAGTAACCAAAATTAATCTAATTAGTAACCATAAATATGAAACACATTGTTTGCGTTAAGTTTATAATCAAATCACTGAGTATCATGACGTGGTGACCAATTAAAGACTGAACAATTAAACTTAGGTAACCAAACACTTGTATGCAAGTAACCAATTTATGATTGTGTAGTAACTACGGGTAAGTACATGAATTGTGAGCTAACTTCAACTCCTTCAGGCCTTGCCTTCTGCGATAAAGTTGTGGGGTCTGGACCTGAGGCTTCCAAAGGGCAATTGATCAAGGTAATTTACCATATAAATATTTTCTTATATATGTTTTCATATGTATTTATGTATATTTTGGCCATGCGTTCGGCATAATGGGCACTATCATACCTTATTGTGATAGAGAACTTGCCTTATGTGATAGAGAAAGGGTTGTGTTGTCAAGTCTGTCTTACACTATTTGTGCAATGCTAGTATAGAATACCAGTCTCTAGTATTTGCTACTATGACAAATATCATGGTTGGTTTTTATGTTATAAAGTTTAGTTGAGACCATCACAAGAGCTAAATGTCAAAACTAGGATCTTTCAGATTGTGCCCCGGCTTCTATTACTGTTAGATGATGAAATTTTACATAAACTTGATTACTTCTAATGTGGAATTTTAAGGATGTACAACATTAGTTACTGAGTTCTACATTTGACACTTGGAAAATGAGATGTCCTTATTGTAATGGTCCCTGTTAAATGGTAAAACTAAAATATTAAACTGCGCAAATATATTGATTACTCCCACTATCCTTAAAAAACAGTACCACAGAGGAGGATATATTACTAAACTAATATATCTAGACCAGAAACATAGGATAAATTTAACTAATACACCTTATAGTTGCAACCTGCGTAGTACATATTACAATTTCAATTAGGAAAAAGCATCAGTAGAGTCCCAAAAAAGAAAGGGAAAGAGCAAAAGAGAAAAAGGATCCAATTCAGCAACAAAAAAATATATACTCCGTATAAATCGGTGGCCACAATAATTCCACATCAAAATCATAACTAAACTAAACAATTGATGGATCAAAAACAATTACCCCATGCATGCAACGATACTAAGAATCGAAGATCCAAAAAGTAGCAGTGATCACACAGAAACATCGATTTTAGGATGGATTAATCACATATTCCCGAGATTCATACCTAAAACAAAAAATAATTAAGTTCATATTGTAAAATTCGTAGTATAATATAAATAGAGAGAGAAACCTGAAAGAGAGAGAGAGAGAGAGCCAGTTGCCTTTCTCCCTCTATTATCCTTCCTGAAAACGATATTCTCCTTCTGAATCTAAACGATATTCTCCTTCTGAATCTGAACTGTATTCAAGCTGCCTATTCTCTGTTCTTGCTTTTGAATGCTGTTCGGTTTGGTAACTCCGGCTTCTTCTTTTTTTCGTTATTTTTGAATTATCGATTTGTTTTGGTTGCTAGATCGCAAAGAATTAGTAACTGCCGCATATGGCAGTAACTTCTCCTTGATTGCAGGGTTTTTTTATTTATTTGAAACTGAATGATCTGATATGTTTATTGTGATGCACTCTTTTTAAAATTATTTTGTGGATGCATTAATCTGGTAATTATTGTATAGTAGTGTAAAAAGCCCTTTATTTTTCTCAAGCTTACTGAATGCTAATATATCCGAATAGTTAGGCCAGTTTTTGTTATATCATGAAACATAGATTTTTGGGCCGAGAGTTTTTAAAGAGAATTGGATAAAACTGATTTTTGAAACATATTTATTTTGAACTGAATAATAGAAAAATAATGTATAAATTTGAAATTCATTTTTCAAGCCAAACTGATTTTTCTTTTGCCTTTAGAAATATTATTTTACGATTTTGACACTAGTTTGTCGAAGTTATATGAGAGCTAATTTCAATAAGTTGAAAATTATTTTAAAATAATATAGTAAAATATGAAAATATTCCTTAAAATATCATATGCATATGTATGTCTTATGGAGAAGGTTCTATCCTAATTTTTAAACTAAACTAACATCCTAATGTTTTGGGAATATGATCCCTAAACAGTATAATTAATATGAGATGCATTTTAAAATTTAATTATTATCATCAAAATAAAAGATTAAGTTGGAAATACCCCAACATTATTCACTAAAATAATTTATCAAAAAAAATTTTATAATTAAAACTCTCCTCAATAACATAAAATTTCTGAATTCTCGTCCTCGTGGTAGGCCACAAGATCTCAATTATAAAGCTGAAGGGGAGAATGTCAGTTAATTTTCGGCGCAACTATAAAGCGTTAATAAATTCAAACACTTTGTGTTACTTAGTGAATTATACTTTATCTTAGAGAATAAGAGTGGATTAGGGGCTATATTGCCCTGAACCATGTAAAATCCTTGATTTTATTTGTGTTCTTATTGTCTTATTTTGCACATTTTTATTATTTTATTGATTTAACTGTTGGCGCTAAGTAGTACGAGACCACATCCATTTGGATTTACTCCTTGAAAACTAAAAGGGAATTTTTATTTATATTTTCGCCGCAAATTAAACTCTTGAATTAATTAATAATTTCAACTTAGTAAAATATTCACCAATTTTTGAAAAACAATAGTCATCCCCCTTCTAATATATTTTAAGCCTTTTGAGATCAACAAACACCATACAACATTCATATATAAAATAACCTAAATAAAATATTCTACCAAGGAGTTCGTAAAGAATTACTATATACTAAAAAACAACGAACAACATTATAACCTGAAAAGTGATAGAACAATATTTTATTGATTTTGCTAGCAACATGTTGGGTTAAGTTTTTTATTTATTTATTTTTTGTTATCTTTTTCTAGTTTTCTATCCATGTGATGTGGCTCAATAGAGTTATCACGCATTCGCCCTTTTAAATTTCATGCAAATAACCCTTCAATTGTTCTTAAATTTTTGGGTTAGGGTTCCTCACTTTCTTACTCGTCTCCCTTTATTTTTGATATGAATGATTCTGATTCTTAATTTTGTCTATTACAGAGAATATGTGAGTCTCATTTTTTTTATTTTTGTTTTTTGGGTGGAGTGGAGGGAAAGATGTAAAGACTTATCTTCAAATTCACATTAGGTTGCCAGGTGGAACATTAGCTAATATATTAAGTTTAAATGGATGTGTTTAAAGTTTCATTAAAAGTCAGACGCAAAAAATGATAGTTTAACGAGTCGTTTGGTACCAAAATGAGTTCAATAATTCAAATGTAAAAACAACTTACTTCAATGGGCAAATGTAAATTTAAGATGTTGTTGCATATGACATGAATGCAAATCAGAATAGGTCAATAAAAATTTAATTTAAAAAATCCTGGGCATTATTAAGATTTTCATTTTATACATTTAGATTTTTTTTTTAAATGTTCTTTATATTAAACTTTCATCTTTAAAGTTTAATATTATCACATACCTATAGACACCCAAAATTTATGTTTTAAAATTAAAATTAATAAATTATCAAATTAAGAACCAAATTACAAAATCCCATAATTTCATGATTTAATTGAAAGATTTGAAGGACCTTAGGGGCATAGAGTGAAAAAGACTGAACCAAGTCCCAAGTGTTGGACCTTGCACTTGGCGCGTGCCCAAAGCCGCCAACATGATGGTGGCTTTTGCTCGAGTTGCCTGACGGCTCAACCTCTGACCTCCCACGAAAATCAACTATTTATTCCCTCATTCTATTAATAATTGATGAATGTTTCTTGGAGAAGTGACTACCCACTTTTTAGCTTTTAGAGAGAGACTACTCCCCGTCTTCGAGAGTATTTTAGTGAGAGAAAATCATAGAGTACACCAAAACTCTCCTAAATTAAAATTCAAAACCACAATTCATTGAAGATCAAAGGCTACAAAGAAGTAATCTTTTTGATTGTGAGTATAGGATGATATTTAAGGCCTTCAAATTCATATTTGAAGGATTTCTGATTATATTATAATGATGGACTTGAGTTTAAATTGTAATATTTCTTGTTGGGTCGAATTTACACAATTGTGAGCCTAGGTTGAAGCTTGAGACCTTTCAATTCATATTTGAAGGAATTATGGTTGTCTTCCCATGATGAACATTTGATTTGGACTTGTAAATGGTGATTGGTGGGTGTAAATTATTTACGAGTCTTAAAATCATTTGAGTGACTTTTTACCTCTTAAAGTGGAGTTTAAGACCAAAATAGTGGATTATTAATGTATTTTGGTGATGGGTCTAATGAGATGACTTTCATGCCCTAAGTTGGGCCCTAGCCTATTTACTTGCTTTGAGTAACTCAAAATAATTTTCAAAAACTAAAGACTTTCTAAAATGAAGCAATTCAAAGGATAAAAATTAAATTCTTTGAAGGAACTTTTGGATAGAACCTAAAACACATGTTTTAAAATAATTTTGGAAAACACACGTTTAAAATGACTTTTGACAATACACGTTTTAAAATAATTTTTGACAATACACACTTTAAAATGACTTTTGAAAACACACGTTTTAAAATGATTTTTGACCATTTACGTTTTAGATGATTTTGAAAATTTCTTTAAAATACACATTTCGAGTGATTTTGAAAACGCATTTAAAATAACTTTTGAAAAACAAAACTTTGAAAAAACAAATTTTTGAATAATCTCTTTTGGATAAACAAAACTTTAAATAACTTTTTCATAAAATCTGAAAGTACTTTCCTAGCCCAATTGAACCCTACTAGAATAAAAATGAACTTATAATGCATAACACTAAACACACACCCACAATGGAATGACATAAATCACCTAGGCACAGAACACTTAAAACACACACAAGACAACTTCTTCAGGACTTGAGAAAAGATTAGGAAAGTGGTAACCGTGATTCACAGAAGTTGGTGAGTTGCCTAACACCTTCCATTTATTTAAGCAAACTCCCGAATTCTAAGAATCTTGGTTGAGGACCAATTTAATGGAGTCGCATTTTTAATGGGCCTTTTATATCAAAACACAAAATTCAGATGAGTTGATATATCCATTTAAACTCATACTAACTGAAAACTCTGTTTCATTGGCCCATCTTAAAATCAACCTTTAAATAAAGTCGAAAAAGTCATTTACCAAAATTCTCACATAAATCATACTAATTTCATAAACACCTAAAAATTAAAAGAGATCTTTTGGCGAAAATTTCAGCGTCGATAATACCCATCTTGAATATTATGTTTAACAATGTTTAATGTAACCTTCATATTCAAAAGGAGGTCAAGATAAAAAAAAATTGGACTCTCATATATATTTTTTAATAATTATTTTAAAGAAAATGATTTAGCCGTCCTTGATAAAAGAATAAAAATAAAATTATCAGTAGTCTTATATTTTGTGCATAAATAACTTTTTAAAAAGTAAATAAGTATCACTATATATATATATATATTGGGAATGATCTGTATCCACAGTTAGATAGGATCATCCTTCCATCCAACTTAATCTTGGCCATCCATCACGAGATCTAAGGGCACTTATCAAACTCATTCGCATAACAGTGATTAGGAGGAATTTTTATTAGGAGGTCCAGGTCTTCCTAGGACCTTCCATTACATTTTCGACACGTATAATGGTCATACATAATTAATACAAATTGGCCTCCACATGTTATGGGCTATTGGTTAAAAAAGTAATTATTGTACACGTGTCAAAAATGTATAGGAATGTTCTTTTCCTAGTTGGAAGACCTGGACCTCTTAATAAAAACTCGATTAGGAGCCAAAATAATTTTTATGCAGAGTCGGCCCCACATGTACAATTACTTGAATGCCCCTGTAATATGAAATATACCTACCGCATAATTATTACGCGATAGGCACCACACAATTGTTATGCAGATAGGAGTTTTAGCCAACAGAAAGCTCGTACGAAGCAGAAATCCATAGTTGTGTGGTAGACACTTAAAAAATAAAACCTTAAGATCGGATCCTACTCAATCTGTCGCACTCTGTCTCCTGTCGTCAATCTGCCACACTCGACCACCCAAATCAAAACTTATCTCCAAGATCCACCCAAATCAAAGCTTAATTTGATATTTCAGCCCATTCGACTGTGTTAATTCTCTTCAACAACTCCAAGATCCATCCATTTTTTTGTATTAACAAGTAAGTACTTGATTTCTTCTCACATGTTGGATTGTGTGTGTGTGTGTCTATATATATATATGAGATAAATGCACTTTGCATCCCTAAGTATACCTCATTTTGTACATTGCATGCTATACTTCAAAACTTGACATTTTGCAGCTCACACTTTTAGCGAACCGGCACATAACACACTCTGGCCCAAAATTCGTCACTAAAAGTGATGGGGGAAGTGTTGAATTTTGCACTTTTAGCAACATATTTTGGGCTAAAGAGTGTTATGTATCGGTTCGCTAAAAGTGCGGGATACAAAGTGTCATGTTTTGAAATATAAGATGTAATATACAAAATGGGGTAAACTTGGGGGATGCAAAGTGCATTTAACTATATATATATATATATATATATATATATATATATATATATATATATATATATTAGTTGGTAGATTTGGATCCAACGTTGGATTTGAATGTGTCTCCAATGGTGAATCCAACCTTAGCTTTGGAGATAATTTGTGATGGATTTTATATATGAATTAGGTAATTTATTTCGTTTTGGATAAATATTAAATTGTATGTTCTTAAATTTTTGCCTTTATCTTTATTTGAAAATTTTATTGTTGTGAATGTTATTGGGAGAATGTGAAATTTTCATTGTTGATATATAATTGTCAATATTGATAAATTATATAGGGAACTGATATTTCCATAATACTTTTTGATATTTTCACAACAAAAGTATCGTTGTAGATGTACAGCGACGGTAAAAACCGTCGCTATAGGATCTATAGCGATACTTTTGTTGTGAAAATATCAAAAAGCGTTGTGGAAATATCCATAGCCATTATATATTATTGAGATGAATGTTGGTTGTTGTTGGTAAGTAATGGTTTTTTAATATTATTAGGTAATTTTGGTATGACTATTAATATTGGTTAAATAATTTATGCTTTTTTATTTGGTAATTATTTGTCAGAATTGTTATTGATATTTGATTGTATTTTATTGCTATATAATGTACATTTTTATTGGTAGTGTATAAAATTATTGTGGATAGTATAATGAAATTAGTTAATTTTGATTATGTAATTTATGAATATTCTTAGTTGGATAGTTTCTATGAAGTTTATTTTAATGTAGAATGGACTTCAATCCTAGACCATATGATAATCCCGTACTTTGGGATCAAAGACAACACCGCTTTGAGGAAGTATGGAACAACGAGGAAGAAAGTACTTTTGTGACAATCCGGAATTTTTCGGAAATTATTAATAAATAAAATATATTAAGTTATATATTTTATTCAATGTGTAAAGTGAGATATGTTGAGGTTGACTGCATAAATGTCTATGTGATGTGAAATATGTAATTCTTGTGTGAATGGTTAATTATGTAAATAAATATGGAAACTATGTATTTATTTGTAAAGTTATATTTAATAGTAAATGAAACTATTAAATAAGTTAGCTTGAATTAGCTACAAAATGGAATAAGGAAGTTAATTCACTAATTAAAAATTTGTGGATTAAAATGTTTATTTTAATTAAATAATGAAATTTATTTAATTAATAATGATAGTTATATTTATGTTATAATTAATTATAACATGAATAATAGAATAATAATTAATATTATGTTAAATGGATGTACATTAGAAATATAAGGTCCGATATATATTATATGTATGTTGGTATCAAGTGTACGTATGAATTTAAAGTTTATAATGTGAGTAAAAGATAAAATATATTGAATTATATATTGAATATATAATTAAATTGTTTGAAAATAATTTATGGAAGAAATGAAATGATTAAATTTAATTATACAAAATTAGTTGTATATATTAAATAAATGAATTAAAATAGTTAATTGAATATTTATTATTTTAATTGGTTCGTTACATTAAATGTGTTATTTTATTTAATGTATTAATTCCATTTTTATTAGAAGAAATATGTAATTATAATACATTAATTATTATGTGTATTAAAAGTATAATGTATGTAATGTATATAATGTATGTAATATAACTAAGGTAATATACCTATAAGGGTCATGTAAACATGCTGAGTAATAAGAAGAGTAATCATGTTATGCTGAGTCAATTAGTTTTTATGCATGAGCTGGGAGGCTCTTAAGCCTTTGCATGATACTAAACAGTAAGTATGAGGAATGAAGGAAGCTAATACCGGTTGTTTTTTTGTACTATTTGTGATGTTCATGCTACATATAATGGTGTTAATTCGTGTTACGAGCATATTTTACGTCAATCCCATCTAATATAGGATGAAGGGGAATATTTAAGTTTTTTCCCAGTAAGTAAAATTTCGTTTGACATCGAAGAATAATTCCATTATCACTAATTATGTACTAATAGTTATGCACTCTAATATCAAAAACAAATATTTGTAGTGAAAAAATACTGATCGAATCATTTAAATCTATTAATTGTTTAACCATGTAAATCTTGAATAAGTTAAGCATGTTAGAGTCAAATTTAACAAAACTCTTACTTAATTAAAGTGTAGTTTTTCAAACAACTCTTACATGGATTTACGTTTTTATGCTTGGATAGTTTAACTAAAAACCTCAGTGAAATCAGATTCTTCCCACACAACCTATAATTAGGATATCAAAGTCAACATGTTCTCATGAATAAATGTAGTGTTAAATGTCATCTTACATGTAATCCCTTTTGATCTCATTTGGATGGTTTTGTTTATACTCCTTTCACAAAAAATAATTTTATTTTATTTTTTATTTTAATTAATTTGTGAAATTTTAAAATTCAAATTGTAATGTGAATTTATATTAGTTACAACTTAACAATTTTCTACTAGGTAATACTTTTTATTACTTCATAATATTAACAGTTATAATATCAAAAGCAAATATTTACAGTGAAAACTAATGCTCAGGGAAGCCTCCATAGTTCACTATCATATGAAATGAGTATACATGATCTGTGAGTTCAAATATTAAGACTTTGAAGGAACCACACTCTGTTTGAATCAGTCTCGAGCATAATTCTGTGCGACAATAATTGTAGACCAATGTGTAATAGCACAACTTATTTTAACATTCACTAATATGTGGGTCTTATCATTTGACTAATAATGAGATTATTAAATTGAACTCACATATTTTTTTCTCTCTATAAATGCACAGCAGTTTGTGAAAATACACCTACTCGATTAATGCAAGCTACAACACTAAGGGGAATGGAAATAGTACAAAATTAAGAAAACTCGCTCTATATTTTAAAATTAAAAGGCTTAACTTGCAACTTCTAAATTTTCTCATTTTAAAACTTTAACTTCAATTTTTAAATTTTAAGACATTGAACCTTAATGTTCTTAAAAATCTATAGTAATAAAAAAAATTAAAAAAAAATACTTTTTGTTGTAAAACTTGCTAAGCATACAATAATAAAAACTATACAAGTATAATCATACCATATACTTAATAAAGAGAGTAATAAGAACAATAATTAGTAAAGAAAAATAAGAGAGCATTCAATATCTATGTATTTCATTCTCTTCATCATGCTTCTATATATAGGCACATTTGAATAACAAATGTGGAAGATGAAAGCATTCCACCATCATATTGGAGGGTGCATTAATAGTATTAAGTATTATAGTTGGAGGTGCATTAATGTATCATCATAGATATCCACTATATATCATATTTTATAACACTCCCGCTTGGATGTCTATGGTATAGCCATACGCGTTAAGAACTGTCTCATTAAAAACCTTACTAGGAAAAATCCAATGGGAAAAAAAACTTGGTTAAGGAAAAAAGAGTGCAGTGCGTATTAGCTCCCCCTCATGAATGTATCACCTTGAGACATTAAGTTGCCGCATTCCAATATTGCGTCACAATCTTTCAAATGTTGTAGCTGGCAATGCTTTAGTGAACAAATCTGCTAGATTATCTTTTGAGCGAATTTGTTGAACATCAATGTCACCACACTTATCAAGGTCATGTGTGAAAAAGAATTTCGGTGAGATGTGCTTCGTTCTATCTCCTTTGATGTATCCTCCCTTTAATTGAGCTATGCATGCAACATTGTCTTCGTATAGAATGGTTGGAGTTCCTTTGCTGGAGGATAAACCACATGTTTCACGAATATGTTGAGTCATTGATCTCAACCACACACATTCTCGGCTTGTTTTATGGATTGCAATTATTTCAGCATGATTAGATGAAGTGGCGACTAATGTTTGCTTTGTAGATATCCATGATATAGCAATATTACCACACATAAAGAGATAACCTGTTTGAGATCGACCTTTATGTGGATCAGATAAATATCCTGCATCAGCATATCCGACTAATTCATGATTATCATTATTTGAATAAAATAAGCCCATATCCATAGTTCCTCGTAGGTAACGAAAAATATGTTTAACTCCATTCCTATGTCTCTCGGTAGGAGAAGAACTATATCTTGCTAGCAAATTCACAGAGAATGCTATATCAGGTCGTGTATTATTAGCAAGATACATTAGCGCACCAATTGCACTGAGGTATGGTATTTCAGGACCAACTAATTCTTCGTTATCCTCACGAGGTCTAAAAGGGTCCTTGTTCACATCAAGTGATCGAACAACCATTGGGGTATGAAGCTTTATATGCCGTAAAGAACAAGAAAGGCAAAAGGGTAGATTAGACTTCTTTCTATTATACATTTTCTCTAATTCTATCAGATACACCAATTATTTAATTTTTATAATTTTGTTAGTAATGATCAAAATACGTTAATAGATAGTTGATATTAAGATTAATCTTACAAAAAATTAGAATCAGAAAAAAATATTTTCACCGTTAAAAGTTTAAAAAATTTACATCTATTGAAATTTTGATGAAAAATTCACATGTTCATTAAATGGTGAAAAAGTATCGGATTATTTTCATTTTTAAAATAATTATGCTATTCAATATAATAAATTAGTTAACCGGTATCGATTTCAATTATACTATTCACAACTACAAAAATATGGTGTATTGGATAAAATCGGAAGAAAAGTGTAATGGAGGGGATCCAAATCCCAAAGGGTCATTCTTTATGGCCAATCTTGATTTATCCAAGGCTTATGATAAACTTTTATGGAGTTTTATTAAAAAAACTCTGTTAAAATCTGGGATTTCCTCACCTTACATTTCTTTGTTTTCTCTTATATTTCTACTGTGTCTTTTTCCCTTCAATGGCAAGGTCAAATGAGTGAGCTTTTTAGACCTCAGTGTGGCCTTAGATAAGGTGATCCTATTTCTGTAACGACCCCAAAATCAGGACAACTTTCACTCCCGATTTTGTGCGTTAAAACATACAACCATGTTTCCATTTTTCATCATTATCAATATTATAATCGATAAAATACGTATATTTTTAAAACTTTTTCAATCATTCGATACTAGTATAGATATTACAATTAAGTTACTTAAAACTTTACAATTCATCGGTTCCAAAATCGCAACCTTTACAATTCGTTATGATTCGTTTCAACATCTCATTTGAATATAAAGATTCAACCTTTAATATCATATTCATTCTTTTATACGTTTTCTTTTAAATCCAGCAAGCTAAATGAATCACATAGTTAACTGGATTTCCAAAACGACAACTAAATTCTCAGTACAACAACCCATATACTTATCGTATACTATTTCTCATATAAGATTATAATTAATTCAAAAGGAATAAATTTTATTCGATATTACACAAGTTTGATACAATTTGGCTGAATACTCTATACTAGTCCTCTTGACTTGATACAAATTCAACTATCTAAACAATAATTATTGTCTTTAAAAATATATTTCAAATCTCTATCGCCAATATCATCTGGTTGTTCAACTTCTATCTGCAAATGAAATATTTGCAATAATGAGCGCGATGGCTCAACAAGATTAACAGTTAACACATTTCATGCCTCACATAACATACATGTTTTACAGTATATTCATGCTATATATATTTCATGCTGCGTATTATATCCATGCATCAAATAGTTCATGCTTGACATTTTCCAAATATACATTCCATTTCTCACATATCACATACCACAAATAGGTTGAGTTTCCATAACTCAACTAACTTCAGTCATAACTTGACTTTGATAATTCATATAACATTGTAGTGTCAAACACATATTTCAACATGCTCCCAAAGGCTTTATTACGATATAAAACAATTTACACGCAAACAATATCAAGTTCTCATATAACAATCAAAACTGAAAAACTTGTCTCGGTTTGCGTTTATCGATATACATTCATCGAATATCTTTCGCATAACCTCAGTTGTAGGTTTACCCCATCCGAACTCCAATCATTCTTGTATAATCAATCTTTAATCAACTTCCAAACTTGTTCCACCCTTCTATGTATATAGGTTAATTTAACCTTCATATGATTTAAATTATATTTCATGAAAAGGTTACATACATGTGCATCAAAGTTACTCTGCTTAATCAAACGATTCTTGAAATTTTGAAAAGGTTCTCCAATATGATATACTTGGATACTAAAAACATAGAACTGCAGCTAATATGCCACTCACCTGCACAACAAGAGTGAATACAAGAAACAATTAAGAGCTTAATATAAAAGAACATTTTGAATCTTGGGTTCATCATATATTCCAAAATAAAAAATAAATAATTAGGACTTATAAATTACATTTTAATTGTAATATTTTTCGGTACCAGGACACATTTTAAAATTATAATATGTGTTCCCCGAAATGTATAATAAATTTCATATGTAATGACCTAGACATTACACATTTTATTCATACATTACATATTGACCGTACATAATGCCTAGTGTTGGAACAAAGGATATGCATTTGAGCTGTCCAGGCCATAAGGTTAGCTTAATATATTAACCTAATCTTGAAAAATAACAACCAAATTAATAATGAAAGTTAAGACTTGCAAAGTCAACAAATACCCATATCAGAACAAGTTGTTTTCTGAATTGGGTCACTCATTAAAATTTGTTCAATAACAACATCAATAATGATTTGAGGATTAGCATCTGCTTTCGTATTTATTTTATTTTTAAGAGAGAAAATCAAAGGCAGAGCTAGCTAATAAACGAGTCTACCAAAAATATCTAATACTTACCAAATTCTTTAAATTATAATTAGCAGTTGATTTAATACATCTAAATGACTGGAGTTATCTCCTATTACATGTATGCTATCTTGCTCATAACTCTAGCAAATTCTCAGTTTTTAGCAACTAAGCCTCTTTGAGGTATTATATCAAACACCCTACATGCATAGGTTCAAATTCAGATTTTCATATGTATTTAAGCATAGTCTAGCCAAAGATTTTCCATGAAAATCCTTCTTTATTACTTCAGAGCTCATACAATCCCATTACCCAACCAATTTCACAACCAAACATGGTATTTTCATCAGTATATAGTAATAATAAATTATTATCTATCTCCATTCATAACTCAGTTGAGAAACACAAGACATACCTTCAATTCATGTTTAATTTAATGCAATCCTTTGAATCCTTGCTCCAAATTCGTTTTAACTTTTTCTTTTGGACATCACTTAGCTCCAATTCTTCCTTAATCTTAGTTACTAGCTTCAATTTCTGAGGAATTTGGTGGAGTTTTATCACCAATTTGATGAATATTTGTATTCTTAGTAGTATTAGAGTGTAGAGAATTGGGCATGGGATTTGATATGGAACGAATTTGAAGAGAAGAATGGAGAGAATTGAGATTACTGAGAATGGGATTGGGTTTAGCAAACTTCTCAGCCTTATGCTTGCTTATTGGCTCTGCACTAACTTAATTATCCAACAGCTCATGCTTTGTCCAAGTGACTCAGCTATATGCACTTACTTTAAAATTCTCAGCATCATGTAGCTTGCATTCTCAGCACTTTCATATTGTATATATAATGCTACATATTGCACCAGATTCTTATTATATACATACATAATGTATATTTTGTATATTCATACTATATTCCCACCTAAAACATATTTACTTATATCATGTATTATAATCACATGAAATCCCAAAATTAGGTAATTATACATTTACAACATGTATAAAAATTATCCCACCAATTATGGAATTATTCCATAATTAAATAAACACCTTTTGTGTAACGAACGTTACATTTAATAATAACTTTTATAATTTATACAATTTATATTGTACAATTAAATTCAATTTCATTGTTCCTTTCAAAAATTGTCTTCCAAACAATTTATTCATATATTAGGTATATTTATTTAATATACTTAACAATTATTCAATATTAATTTAATTCATTGGCTTGGTACCAATATACATATTAAATATATTTATTCTCTCCATCACATTATAAGAATTTTATTTACAAAATTCTTATTTAATTTTCATTAAAATAATTTCTATAAATTCGGGTTATCACAATTTCTCCTTATATTTTTATTTTGTGCCTTAATGTTTATCTATTAAACTCCATGAAGGGGAGTTAAAGAAAAGTTTTTACCCTATTCAATTGGCCAGGGGCTCTAGTGGTATCTCCCATTTATTTATTTTTGATGATATTCTCCTATTCTGTAGAGCTAATCCTTGTAAGATTACTCACTTAATTTCTTTGTTAAATGATTTCTTCATTAAATCAGGCATAGAACCTATGTTGCACAAATCTAAATTATTTCTCACCAGGAATGCTAATAGAGAGTTTCGAAGGGAGATTTTTCAATCCATTAATTACTTGTATGGAAATAACTTCTGATGTAGGGGTGTATTTCGATCTTCCTTTGTTTCATAATAGAATCTCTCAGGTTCATTTTAATTCTATCATTGACAAAATGCATGCTAACCTAGCTTCCTGGAAAACTAGTTTTCTGCCTATGGCTGGCAGAACTGTCCTAACAAAATCAGTTATCTCAACCATCCCTGTGTATGCCCTTCAGGCCATTCCAATTCCCTATCAGGTTTGTTATGAGATGGATAAGATTGTTAGAATTTTTTTTTATGGGGCCATTCTTCTTCTTCTAAAAAATGGCATGCTGTTAAGTGGGAAACTGTCTTCAAATCTTAAAAAGAAGGAGGTCTTGGTATTAGAAAATCTCATGAAGCAAACTTAGCTATTTTCATGAACCTGATATGGAGAATATGGAATTCTTCTTCTTCCAGTTTGGCCTTAGCCCTGAAACATAAATATTTTAAATCTTGTTCTCTTTGGGAAGCTGAGGCCAAACCTTACCACTGTAGAACTTGAAAGTTTTTAATTCTGGCAAAAAATAAAATCCTTTCCTTTGTTCACTGGTTGGTTGGTAAGGGAGATGCTATATCCTTTTGGTTGAACAGAAGGTGTGGGAATCATCCTCTTAGGGAGTTATTTGTTGGTCCTCTAGAATACACTACGTACTGAGCAAGCTAAAGTTCTAGATTTCATTGATCCTGGGTCTCATACTTGGGATTTGGGGAAGCTTAATTAAAATGGTTCTTCGAGATCATTTGTAAACATTAGTCCAGTCCATTCCCTTACCATCAAATTAATGGTAGTTAGAGCTATAACATATGATGAAAAGGAGCATCCTAACGAAAAATGAGCTTGGATATGGAAACTGAAGGTTCCACCTAAAATTCAGATTTTTCTATGGAAACTTCTGCATGAGTGAATCACTACCAAATCAAACTTGCATTGGATTGTTAATAGTTATTTTGTGGTAGGAATTCATAATCACCCATTCACTTATTTAAAGATTGTACATCTACTAAATTATTTGGTTTAAGCTTAATCATATTTCTGCTTCTGCACGTTTTTTGGAAGGAACTTTAATAGACTGGGTTAAATTAATTGCCTTATCAACTCTCAATAGTTCTTCCTATGAAATTCCTCGGGGAGTGTTATTCTGTTGTGCTTTATGGAGTATATGGATCAGTGGAAATAAATTTTATCTCTCCCCTATGCTTACTCTGGAGGCTCTTGTGAAATTCAGTGTTAAATGCGGTAAACCAGATTCACTTTGGCAAGCACAATGCAGCCTTTGGGTTTCATTAAGGTCAATACAGATGGAGATGGGTGTGTTAAAGAGAATGGTATGGCAGGCGCAGCTGCTGTCATCCGAAATTCCAACAAAGTTTGGAGTGCAGGAGTAACCAGAAAAGTCTTTGGCATAAGCCCCATTCTGGAAGAAGCTTGGGCTATTTTTAATGGCCCCTCTCTCTGCTTTTGTTAAACCTATTATGTCTTTTGATCTAAATGGGAGAACCACCCCATGATGTGTGGTCTTAAACTCGTGAACCCTTATGTGTTTTATATTAACTTTTTATTAATATAGTATGCTTTTGGTTCGAAAATAAATATATTTTGAGCGGCCATATAGTTTATGATATTATAGCCACGTATACATTATCGATGATATTTTTTTACTATTAGCGACACATACAGAAGTAGTGACGCTTTCTAGTACTAAAGACGCGACATAATATTACTATGCAACAGTAAAATAATACTCCCTCGGTTCTATATTAAGTGTCGTTTTAGCTTCATTCACATGAATTAAGAAAGTCATTTAATACTATCATTTAATAATTAAAATTTGTATGAAATTCCATCATTACCCCTTTATGGGAAGTTGAAAACTATTAATACAAGGGAGAAAATTTCTTGTGACAATGAGAGAAGTTAGAGATGATATTGAAAAGTAAATAATTTATTCTCCTATAAAGTTGTAAACGACAAATAAATTGAAACAAATTTTTTCTTCTAAAAAGTCACTTATTATGAAATGGAGGCAGTAATCTCATATTTTCCTTTTATATCGAGGTATTCTTAACTAACTTGTCCCCATTGGAAAAAAGCTGATAGACGTTCTCTACTTAGCTATACTGTACATGTCCCACGCCTATGAATGCTGAGCAGCAGACGATAGGATGGGGTTGGTATTTGGGCCTCGAATCTAGATTTGAAATTGTTCTTCAATTTCAAGCAAATTTCAAGCAGTAATGATCATCATAATCGATGCATTTGGCATAGACATTAGGGTAAACTTCTTCAGGCAATTACATGGACCAGTCCATGTATTTTCTTTATGTAATAACAAAAACCTTTTACATCCACATGCTGACACTGTTAATTGCAATTTATGTAAGTTACTTTTAACTTGATCTGATTAACCTATAAACTTTGAGTAAAGTATTAAGCTATTAGCTCTTCGACTTTGACCAGCTAGAATGTTAGATTTATTTTTTGTCCAGGCTTTTTATTGCTCTGAGGTTGAATCTAAAAAGTTTGATTTTCTTTCTCCTTTCATATGCTCATTCTTCTTTCTCCAACAATTCACTAACATATATAATAATTAACTAAAGTAGGGTTTCTTTCAAACTGCTTAGTAAGTGCAACGGTAAGGTAAAGCTTAAATGTACAGCTCGTATAGTTAAGTCTCAAAATGTTAATCATCTGATCAATTACAATATTATATATTGGAGATGAAAAAAAAAATTAAAAAAATTGTCATGTTTCGAAAACTTATTTTTTTCCGGAAAGATTAAGTTTTGATTGAACCGAAAATATATACATGTTTACAACAGGCATACCAAAGGAAACTACAAGCACTCTCCCCCAACTCTCACCTCTATAATCAAAACGGAATAGAGTCATCGGACAGGCCAAAACTTATTATAAGATAAGGCACAACGAGTTTTCCATAAACAGCTGAATTTCAAGTTTCAAAAGAAGCCCTACTCCTCAGCTTCCACTTTGTGTACAAATCAAAAGAAAGATTTGAATTTGCAAGAGTTCTCATTCCATCTTTTTAAACAACTTCAAATTACTAGGAACACAAGAACATGTTAAAGTTGGTATATATGGTCAATCAGAATAGGCGTCACAATTTATATTCTTGTGCTTGTTAAAAGTAACCCTTGAATACATAAACACTGCAAAATGTCATGCACATTCACCTGGAAAAAAAATTATTGGAAAGAATAATTAGGAAGCTTAAAAAGATACAAAACCTTTATTGCACGCCATGAATTGTACGTTAACAACAAACTAAAGTTAGTTGTTATCCTGGAAAAACTCGAAGTACATGGGACCAATCAATGGATGTGTGAGAATGAATGGCAGGGTAATTCTCCTTTGGTAAAGTTGGGAATGCATGGGCATGGTCTCCTTGCCAAAGGAGGATTGCACTGTTATCCTTAATCCCACATTTTCTTTCTTCAGTTAAGCATATATCCATTTTCGAGTTGTCTTAGAGACTGGAGATCAATAAGCCTTTTATATATACTAGTTTGGTTCGCACTTTTATTTTGGATATGCCAAAGCAAGGACTGGCATATGCTAGAATGATTCCTGTAGGGATTTACCTTTATCATTGATGGGATCATGGCCCCCGGTCTATTCTCTCTTTCTATCAATCATCTTTTGAGGATGGAGCACATTGCCACTTCTTTTTCTTTCTTTTTCGATTACACTTGGTAAAACATGCATGATAAAGTATTGAATGCATGTTTATTTTTCAATTTTGCATGGATCCCATTAGTGTTGTACTGATGTTGAGAAAAGTCAGATCTCTTTATTACTATAAAAAATAAGGTAAATTATAAAACTGTCCTCTCATATATATACTAAATTGTAACATAGACGTCAATGTTTTAATTTTTGCAATGTCATAACTAATGTCTCAATTTTTTGCAAAATCGTCCCTTCTAACTAATTTTGGTCAAAATTAATAAGATATGTGAAAGTAGTATGCATACAAGTCAATCATATTTGATATGATGTAGCATATACTTTGTAATCTTATTCGTTTGCTAAAGGCATTTTACTTTATTTACATGGTGCTGTTATATTAAATGTGATAAACCCATAGTTTTGAGCAATGCTTTTAGAATCATGATGGTGATCATGCTAATGAGATCTAAATTCTAGATAGCTCACAAACTAAAATCGTTCCTAATCGATGGATTACTAAAAAGGGGATTAGTGAATCCGGATAGATTAGTACATACGTTGTTTGCTCTTATGAAGAGGATGATTGATCTCATAATCATTTGCGTGGAGACACTAAAGCAAGTATGTAGGTGCTTATTAGAGAATAAGTTTACTGAACGTGGCTCGCTAAGTAATACCTAATGGAGTTTTACTCGCCTCTCAATAGAAATTTCTCTAATGATAGTAGTACAAGTGATCCTTGGACTTGAGATCATCATAGTATCTTGTGTATAGTAAGTTATACTTTGACATGTCCCTTAAGACCCTTAGGGTATATCATAGGGTATGATAAGTTGTACATGGAGATAGGTGAATGGTCAATAAAGAATCTACCACTTCTAGTAAAAAGAGTGAATGTCCTATGTGATTTGATAAATGACAACTCAGAAGTCTTTGGCCAAATCAGAATGAAATTAGAAATGAGTTTCTAATTTGCATTAATCGGAGTTGTACATTTGAGAATCGAAATACATATAATTAAATAAAATAAGACTTGACAGTAATTCCATATCTTATATTTAATTGGAACATTGTATGGTAGAAGGATTGAATTATACGGTAACTAATAACTGAAAGGTTCTTTTGTGATTAATGTTGAAATCTATATTATCTAGAAAGTTGTTGATCGCTAAGGGGGTTTACCCTTATTGTAGAATAAATATTATTTATTTAAATAAATTAAATAGTTTAATTTATTTATTTAAATAAGATTAGAATTGTTCTAATTGATTTATTCACAACCGGTTTAATATGGAGAACCTAAAGGGTCACACCGCAAAAGAAAAATATTTGTTTAAGAAGTAAATGGCATAATTGTAATAATAAGTTAAGTGTATTTAATTTAATCTATAGAGATAGAATAAATTAAATAGCTTAATATTTATTATTTAATATTTTGGAAATATTAAATATAAATTAATAAGAGGAGTCTTATTATTATTATTACCATTACTATTATTTAATTCCTAATAGGGATTGAGAATTAATTAATAGAAGTACTCTCTCATAAATTCCTAATTGGATTAGGAGTTTAATTAATTAAAGGAGTTTAATTAAAATAAAAACCCTAATCCTAAATAGTTTAGGAGTGTTCCCTATATCTATAAATAAGAGGTGTCTTATCATGATTTAGGGTTAGACAGTCACTACTAAAAAAATGGTCATTTGTGATGGCCAAAATCAATCACGAAAACTAGAAAAACCATCGCGAAAGGTTTACGTGATGGCTTTAAGCATCACGATGGTCGTCTTGTATACGCCCATCATGAAAGGTTTTACGTGATGGTTTTGACAATCACCGAAACATTCAATCCTTTTGTGATGGCTAAAGCTGTCACATTAGCACCAAGGTTTTTTGCATTATTTGTGATGACCGAAGCAATCACATCCTTTTGTGATGGTCACGACCATCACAAAATTGGTAAGGTTTTTATGATGGCCAAAATAATTACCAATTTTTTGTGATGGCCGAAACAATCTCAACCTTTTGTGATGGTCAAGACCATCACAAAATTGGTAAGGTTTTTATGATGGCAAAAATAATCACCAAATGTTAAGGCATTTGTGATGACTAAAACAACCATACACATAAGTCTCTTGTGATGGCTAAAGTAATCACAATTGTCCCCATTTTTGTAACCTATTTATACTTTTTGGTGATAGTAAAGTCAGTAGCGTTTCGCAAATGAAGGCAAGTTTTTCAGATTTACTTGTTATATGTAAACTTGTTAATGTTTATGTGCCTTTGTGCTATATTGCGATATATTCTTGCTAAGGTCAAAATATGACCAAAATTAATTGAGTTACGGAAACTCATGAATCAATGTGTGATATGTGTTATATGAGAAAAGTATTTCGTATATTGGCAATGAAATGCAAGTATAATTAAATGTGGACTATGTTTAACATGACGACATGTGATATGTAGTATCGTGCATGAATCATGACTCGTGATCTAAATGTGATACGTGAAGATTAGAAAGCATGTTTTAGAATGCAAGATATAACAATTGTAAACCATGTATGAAATGTGAATTACGTGTTATGTGTTATGTGTAAAACTTGTGGGCTGTTGTGCTCAAACTTGCAATAATTTGCAAATGAAAGTCACAATGTGATTCCCTTGCTATCATTATGATAAAGATTAAAGGCGCGTGAAAAGGAATGCTTTTAACTGTTTTCTTTAGTTGAAGTTATAATAAGTCGTGATGACGGTTTATGATATATATAAGCTAGATTATGTAAACCTTGAATTATGAATAAAGGTTTATTCATTTTGGAATTAAGATGTAATTATATAGTTTACTTTGTAAAGTAGATTAATATAATGGCAATGGTGTATAGTGATTATATAGTGGTCGGATTACGTTGCGAATATTGAGGGAATAATTAGAGTTAGAGATTGAACTTGATGTTCACTTATAACATTTTGAAATTGATCTTTGTATTCATATGATCCTGAACATAGGAGGCGTAAAGGTTGCGAATTTTGGAGCCGAGAAAAGATTTAAATATCTGAGTTTTATTATTTATATTGGTATTGATTGTAAGAATTAAGTTGTAATTGATGAAAATAAATTCAGAATATGAAAGAAAGTTATAAAAAAATTAAATTAAATTTATACGCATTTTATCAGTGATAGTATTGTTTAATAATGTAAAGTTAAAATGAGAATGTATTTTAACGTACAAAGTCGGGAGCGGAAATTGTCTTGATTTTGGGGTCGTTACAATTTGTCTCCAAAGCACTTCCAAAGTCATGAACTCCTTTAATTGAACCTTAAATAAAAATATAAGAATAATGAGTGTATTTAGGCACAAAATAAATATAAAAGATTAAGCATTAAGGGATAAAAATATAACATATTTTATTCTCATCACTTAACAATTTGATTCTATCTTTCGTTGGGATTGTGACAATCAGAAGTTTTCAGAAATTATTAATAAATAAAATATATTGAATTATATATTTTATTTAATTTATTTATTATGATATGCTGAGTTTGACTGTATAAATGTATGTATGCTGTGAATTATGTGAAATTTTGTGTGTGAATATTTAAATGTTTAAATAAATGTAGAGAATATGCATGTATTTGAAAAGTTATATAAGTTATATTTAATGGTAAATAAAACTATTAAATATATTCGTTTGAATTAGCCGCGTTATTAAATGAGTAACATTAATTCACTAATTGAAAGTTAGTGAGTTAAATGTTTGTTTTAATTAATTAAATAATAAAATTTATTTAATTAATAATGATAGTTATATTTATGTTATAATAATGGAATAATGGAATAATATTTAATATTATTTCAAATGAATGTATATTAATAATATGAGGTGCAATATATATATTATATGTATATTGGCATCAAGTTTGTGAATAACATTTATGATGTGAATAAAGTATAAAATATATTAAATTATATATTTTATAAATTGTTAAAAATAATTTATGGAACGAAAGATATTTAATTTTAATTAGCTGAATATATTAAATTATATATTTGTAATGTAAATAAACTGCTAGAAAAATAATTTAATGAGATGATTAATTTTAATTATACAAAATTAGTTGTATATATTAAATAAGTGAATTAAAATAATTAATTTAATATTAATTATTTTAATATAGTTGGTTCATTGCATTAAATGTGTTATTTCATTTAATATATTAATTCCATTTTTATTGGAAGAAGTATGTAATTATAATATATTAATTATTATGTGTATTAAAAGTATAATGTATGTAATATATGTAATATATGTATATATAATATCAATGCATTATGTATAGTATGTAAAATAATATGTATACATATGTAACGTAAATAGGCATGCTGTGAATATTATATGCAAGTATAGTAATATAATGTATTAGTATATTTATATGTATGTAATAAGGGCACGTGCTAAGAGTGAACTTAAGCTAGGGACAAGGAATTAAAGAGGGAACTGCTATTAAAGAGACAACAGGAGGTGGCTTGCATTAGAAAATAGTTGGAGTGACTAAGCTAGCATAGAAGCAGGAGCTGTTAAGATTTTGAAACAATAGACAGCCACTAAGCAAACTTTGCTTGATATTAAGCGAATAAGAACTAC
The DNA here is from genome assembly GCA_034770075.1 of Aralia elata. Lineage (NCBI taxonomy): Eukaryota > Viridiplantae > Streptophyta > Magnoliopsida > Apiales > Araliaceae > Aralia > Aralia elata. The sequence continues at coordinate 1,953,422 of JAVJAP010000057.1, forward strand.
ATTCAGCTCTCCCAAGCATTTCCACCCATCCCAAAATCTTTTTTCTTTCTTTTCTCTCTCAATTGCCGAAATCATTTATTCCCAAACCTCTGTCCAATTTCCTTGTTTTCGGTTGCAAGCATCAAGTGTAATTTGGGTTGGTGTTTGATTCGGATAGCAGGGCAGCAACAAGGGAGAATTTTAGCCAACCCATAAGCTTAAGAATTCAGCAATCATAAGGTAATTCATTTTATGAGTAACTTATATGAAAATTAGTTAGTATATGATATGAGTTAAATAGATTATATGTAAACTGTTAGCAAATTAAAGAGGTTAATTGGTTTTGACTAAGAATTTCTAACGGAAACACTAGTAATTGAGTATGTTCATATGGATTAGCATTGGGAATTAAGATGTTGTATATTGAAAGTGTGGAATCAAAGTGAAACTTTGAAAGTTAACATGCTAGTAAACAATTACTATGTTATTAGTTGTAATATATGGTTTATATTGTGTAAATGATTGGTATGGACTGAAATTAGAGCCACGGAGCTTAGTTGTTGTTGTGCGGAGTAATAAGGGTGGCAAATTTGGGCTAGAACAAAATACAAAACCTATAGAAAACAGTCCCTAATAAATACGCACGCGTATTGTTCGATAAAATGCCAAAATAAGCTAAAATTGGTTAAAAACGCATAATCTGACGGATCTGAAACCTATGATAACTTCGTACGACCTAAACTAAGTTACTCTAAGAGCCTCGTGGCATTTAACTAGGCCGGAACGTGTTTTAACAAGAAATGAAAAAGTGAAAAATTAATGCGTACGCCCATTTTTGGCACTCTATTTGGACTGCCTATCTAACCCGAATTGGGTGACTCGTATTTTTGAAAAATAGTCTTATATACCACGTATAACATATTCGAAAATGAAAGCGATCCGATATACGAGCTAAAAGATAAAATTGCGCAAAGTAGCCGCGCCGCGAAAGAGCTGGCTGCCAACAGCAGCAGCAGCCACATGGCTGTGCTGTGCGGCAGTCCAGCTACCCACTTTTGACACACTCTCGATTCGTGTGGGTTGGCCGAAACTCGTAGCTTATATTTTCTAAAAATAGGTGGCTATACCACCTATAACATATCCAAAACGCAACGTAATTAAACTAGTAATTTGGGAGTTATAAATTTGGAAAATGGGTATCATGATCATGAGGAAGAACTGTGCAGCCGTGTGGATGGGTTGGCCAGGCCAGACCTGGCAGCCAGCGCACAGCAGCACACAACAGCAACAAAAAATTAGCCAGTGGGCTGAGTTAAATTTGTAACGTGTTCTTACGAATTTTGACAATTTAACTCACAATAATAAATCAATACGCATGTATAATATAATATAGTAACTATATAACGTATAAATTCGTTTGAAACGAAACAGAAACTATGAATGCGTTATGAAACCTCAAGTTTATGTATGGAATAAGAAGCGTCCGTATAGTAAACCACGGATAGCCACATATAGTGTATAAGCTAAAAATATAATAGTTTTATATTTCAAAAGCCGTTTTGAAACATTTTGAATCTAAAACTAATATAACAAATAAAAGTTTCGAAAAAAAAAGATTCTAAACGAAAGATAAACTACAAATACGTAAAAGAAAGCACGATTAAGCTATATAACCTCGAGTTTACATATAAAGGTATAGGATGACCGTGTAATAAGTTATAAATGGTTTATAAATTAAAAACATAACATATTGATTTTCTAAGGCCATGTCAAAAGCCTTTTTGAGCGAAAAATGTTTATAACAAGCAAAAGTCTCAGATATTCTAAATGAACGCAAAAGGTTTTTAAGACGAAAACAAAGGTTATTAGTTAATGTAAAATAAAGAATGGGGCCTATGTGTACATGTTATATAATATGAATATGTACATTGAATGCATAGCTAATATGTGTATATGTGTGAACGTAATCATGTAGGACTTGTGAAGAAAGGTTAAGCAGGTTAAGCTAAAAACTATAATTGTAATCGTCAAGCAAGGCAAGTATCCTAACCTATGCATTTACATTATGCAACAGGTCTATATCTTGAACTCATTTATCTTTAAATAAGTTTCTTAAACCTTGTGCAATGTTTTCATATTGTGCAAGTTTTCAATTACATTAGATTTATATATATTGAATATAAGTATCCTATTTTACTGCAAAGTTTCTAACTTCGTTCGAGTTATATAGTATCTAAATCTTGTATAGTTTTTGTTGTGTGCGATGGTTATATGCTGCGTAGAAAATCTCAAGATTTATAAATCTTTGATATTAGTTTGCTACATTACATATCTTTAAAATTCTAAAATATCTGAACTATCTAAGAAGAAGTCTAAGCTTCTTGTTTCGGCTAGACTCACATTAAATATTTCATCGCTTTCAATTTAAGTCTTGAAATATTATTGATGATAGGTAGAGCTATCCAACTGAATTGTTTTAGTTTGGACTCAAGTCTGAGTATGAACTACCCTTATTTGGGAAATTTTTATGCGCCAAAGGCGGATGATGAACGAAAATGTCGTTCCAGTAGCTAGTGTTGATCAACGCAGGGCATAAAGGGCTGATCACCCACCGTGCCCGTAAGTTCAGTCGGTTCACAGATGAATTTCTGATAGAACCTTTTCAGCAAATGAAAACACAAGTTCTTGGTCTTTTGACCACTCAACATCAATAGTCTATATGTTGTTTCAAAACTATGAACGTTTTGCTATGTTTTTCAGAATTGGTTTCAGTTACTTCACAACTATCGATTCGTTGTAGAAGTATATCTTAAAGAAAACATTTAATCCTTTTACACAATGTTTATTAACTACTATTACTTGCTGAGCAATCGAATGCTCATTCTTGCTTTGAAATTAAATGTTTTCAGTTAAACCTGAACGAGTAGAAGGGTCCGGCAAGGACAAGGACAAACGGAAGCGCTGAACGAGTAGTCGGACATCGTTGTTTGTAATATTATAGTTTTGTAATCTAATAATACTTTATCTATCATGTAATCAGATATTTAAGGGTTTTTTGTACCTCGGATAGCAAACTCTGATGTAAACTTTTATTATTTAATATAATAAGCAGATTGAATGAATGGATCGTGTAGCACCAAGTACGGGTTTCAAGAACCCGGATTTGGGGGCGCCACAGGGATTGCTGAAATTGAGTAATTTGTTTCTCTTTGTTGTTGGAATTTATCTCTTTATATATATATCATTCTCGACTAAAGTTTAAAGACAACGAATTAAGAAAAACACATTGCTTTCACATAAAAGTTTCTAGCAAATTATTTTTGTCTTGTTCTAATTTCGTATTGCTGGAAATTCATAGATATATCTTGTAATCAAATTTGTTCTTGATAAAACTTGTATACAAGCCTAGTTTGGTTTGTGTTTGATCCAGTGGTAGATATGTATGTACAAAGAAAGCTCTAAGGTTACAATGGTGTAAGCAGTTGCAGAGGTGCAAGAAGTTGCAGTTGTGCAAAGGGGGCAGTTGTGTCCAACAAAGTTCTAAGCTTATATGTACAAGGAGTTTTTGTAACTGATTGAATAATTTATTAATAAAGGAGTCTTCAATACCAGTTGGTATTGGACGCAGATTAGGCCACTAGATTATAGGGTAAGGTCTGATTCACGTAAAAATCTTGATGTTTATGGTTTGCTGATTATCTTGTTTGTTTAATTCTGTATTAGAACACTTTACATTCATTTGCATACATTGTACTGTTTAAACCAAAGTAGTATAAAGAAGTTTCTGTTTAACAGGTTCATATAAACATCTAAGCAGACAGATCGTACCTGTCTGGATAGCTTCCACAAAACACCTACCCCCTAGGTGTGCACACACTGATTTAATCAAAGTCAACTTGTCCTCATGTATAAATGTAGAGTTAAATGTCATCTTACAGTTGTAGTGTAATCCCTTTTGATCTCATTTGGATGGTTTTGTTTATACTCCTTTCACACAAAAAAAATTCATTTTATTTTTGATTTTAATTAATTTATGAAATCTTAAAATTCAAAGTTACAACTTAACAATTTTCTACTAGGTAATACTTTTTATTACTTCATAATATAACAGTTATAATATCAAAAGCAAATATTTGCAGTGAAAACTTATGCTCAGGGAAGCCTCCATTAGTTCACTATCATATGAAATGAGTATACATGATCTGTGAGTTCAAAAAATGAGTTTTAAATTTAAAAGGAACTTACGATAATACTGATTTGTGAGTTCAAATATTAAGACTTTGAAGGAACAACAATCCGTTTGAATCAGTCTGGAGCATAATTCTGTGCGACAATAATTGTAGACCAATGTGTTATAACACACCTTATTTTTAACATTCACTAATATGTGGGTCTTATCATAATTTGACTAATAACCAGATTTGTGAATTGAACTCACATATTGTTTTTTTCTCTAAAATTGCACAATAGTTAGTGGAAATACATGTACTTAATTAATGCAAACTACAACATTATAAGGGGCGTGGAAATAGTACAAAATTAAAAAAACTCACTCTATTTCAAAATTAAAAGGATTAAAAATACACTTTAAACTTCTAAATTTTCTCATTTTAAAACTTAAACTTCAACATTAAAATTTGAAGACATAGGACCTTAATGTTCTTAAAAATCTATAAATAAAACCTTCAAGTCACCTGATTAAACATTTCTTGCCGAAACAAGTCACATGTTATACATACAGTCTCAAAATGAAAGAGTAATTTAGTTTTTTAAGGGTATACTGTTTTTGTTTGACTCCATTTTGTTTTTATTTTTCCTTCACCACACACTATATCATGTGCCTATAATTTTTTTTTTGTTTTTCTAAAGATATATTTGGAGTGAAATTATCCAAATTACCCTCACTCTAATCAATTATTACATGCCAATGGTCAGAAGATTTTATCTATAGAAATTGAGAGATATTAAAGTTCAAAGTCTTAATTGAAAAGTTAGGGTTTGATCTGTGAGTTTAAAAAATGTTTTAAAAGGAAGTTACAACAATACATTGTTGAAGGTTTCCAACTTTTGATAACCACACTCCTTTAGAATCAGTCTTGAGCATAATTCTGTACGACAATAATTGTAGACCAATGTGTTATATAGCACAACTAATTATTTTAACATGCACTAATAGGTGGGCTTTATCATTTGACTAATAATGAGATTATTAAATTGAACTCACGTATTACTTTTTTTTCTCTATAAATGCAGAATAGTTAATGGAAATACATGTACTCCACCCCATAATGCAAGCTACAAGACTATAAGGATCATGGAAATAGTACAGAATTAAGAAAACTAATTAAATACTGCCTCCATTTCAAAATTAAAAGGCTTAAATACACTTGCAACTTTTAAATTTTCTCATTTTAAAACTTAAATTTCAACTTTTAAATTTTAAGATATTGAACCTTAATGTTCTTAAAAATCTATAATAATAAAAATTTTTAAAAAAAATACTTTGACATTTTTAAAGTGTTTCTCATGCCAAATTTGAAATAAGTTTCTAAAATGACAAACCAATAAAAGAATTAATTGGGTAGGTTCTTCTTAGTCCTTTGTGCTGGAGTAGTCATGCACAATCACAAGGAGAAATACATGGTAATCACAATATACAAACAAGAACCTACTGAACTTAAAGCACAAAGCCCACTACGGTGAATTTGAACCTAAGCAGAGAGTTTTGGAAATTCCAAATAAGAGTGGAAGACCCGTCAAGGCAAACACATCTATTGGAAGCCCCACGCATCCCCCTTAGTCAATACATAATCTGACAATAAGCAACTAACATTTAAATTTCTTTTGTTTTTGAAATTGTTGTTAAAGTGTTTACATGTTTATACTTGAGATTATGAAAAAAAAAAATGTGAAATAGTCAAATTAAAAACTTATATATTAGACATTATCTTGTACGCGGATCTTTTTGTAGGGTCTTTTATCCTTTATTTTAGAATTTTTTACATAATTATATAAATTTATAATTACAACTTTTTGTCACACAGAACGCTTGTGTCCCAGCTACTAATATATATAAAAGATTTGCTTAGACATAAAATTTTGAATATTTACTAAATTAATTTGTAAGATCAGCATTTACTATTAAAAGAACTAAAATTGCGAAAAAAATCCACCAAAAGAGGAGAACTCCAATTCCGAATAGCTTAGTTTGAATTTGGCTTTCCTCCATATATTATACCTTCCCTCCAATTATTTAATTTTAAAAATTTTGTTAGTAATGATCAAATAATTTAATAGATAATCGATGATATTAAGATCAATTCTCCTAAAAATTAGAATAGTAAAAAAATAGTTTCACCGTTAAAATTTTTAAAATTTTTTTAATCATTTAAATTTTGATGAAAAATCCACGTGTTCATCAAATGGTTAAAAAATGTTTGATTACTTTTATTTTTGGAATAATTAAGTTATTCAATATAATAAATTAATTGATCTATAACTGTAAAAGTATGATGTATTAGACTGATTGAAAAAAAAAATGTAACGGAGGAGATTCAAATCTGCTTAATTTAAATTATTCCACAAACCAACCCAAATCACGCAAGACGGCAAAAGTCTACATTAGGCCTTTATGACCTAGACCTTCAAGTCTTTTTCGGCCAGCTTATAATTTATGTGGACTATATTTGAAGTAGTGGTATTGATTTTCCTTTCCACAGTCTTCCCGTGGAAATTTTTGAGATAAATTTCTCCGAAAATTATGGACAAATTCGTTGAAGAAAATTGATTGAAGCGACTAGTGGTGGATCCAATTAATAAGACCATTTCTTCACTGGGAGATTGTATTCACTAAAAATTAACTACTCCCTACATTCTAAACTATAAAGAATTAAAAATATATATTTTTAATTTTCAAACGAAGGGAGTAAATTTTTCCTATAATACTATAGAAAAGTAATTAATATATATTACATCGTAAGCGACTACTATCAATTGTTGTATATAATATTATATTTAAATAAATATTAATCTCAAAAGAAGATGTGAGTTAAGCTTAGAATAAAAAGAAAATAAAATCAATGATGAAATTATCTAGAAGAATAGAAGGAAAAAAAATTAAAATGGTATAAAATGAATACTTTGTCTTCTATAGGAATTTTACATCTTTACTTTTCCATTTACAAGTATGAATTGGTTCATAATCTGATTATATTCTGATTCATGATTTTTGTGACATTTATCTTCAATATAAAAAACAAAGAAACGAGACGACTCTTAATCAATATAGAAGACTTTTATTTTTTTTTATTACTTTTTTCACAAATTTGGTCAATATTAATTTGGTTCAATCCTTAATTGATAATCACAAATTTTAAAAATGGAGCTTTTTTGTGGAACGGATGAATTATTTCATATATTCATTATGTATCAAAATGTAAATAAATAATTGTTTGGGAAAAATCATTCTCCTAAATTCTAATCTCTCTCTCTCTCTCTCTCTCTCTATATATATATATATATATATATATATATATATATATATATATATATATATATATATATATATATATATATATATATATACAGTCCATTTCTTAAGCTCACCCTTATCCGGCTCACCCCAAGCTCACCCCTCTTTAGCGACGGACCCGACGACGGTTTGGTTATACAATCGTCGTCTATACTTTTAGCGACGGACAATATATAACGTCGCTAAAAGTATAGACGACGGTTGTATGACCAAACCGTCGTCGGGTCCGTCGCTAAAGAGGGGTGAGCCGGATAAGGGTGAGCTTAAGATCCAGACCGTATATATATATATATATATATATATATATATATAGACACACACTCTGCTTAAGGAAAGTATTATATTTAATAATGATTTTATATCTAGGAAAGGAGTAAGTATTATATATTGCTTAAGGAATTTTTAAACAATAGCTATGCATTTGACTGTTTTTGAAAAGTCATTCTTTACACATTTTTGGTTTCAAACATAAATAAGATAATTTAATTATTTAAAAAGACTTGATAACTGAAAAAATTATTGAATTCTTGTCAAGTTTTTAAAATAACATACACACAATTTTTGTTGCACTAAAATCATTGAACTTTTAAGAAATGTAAAAAATGACTAAAATTTGAGTAGATCATATATACAAGTCAGCAGACACGTTAGCTCATATGATATTTTTTTTGACTCATTAGCAATCAACTCGAAAATTTTTTATGTGCAGAGTACTTCAATTACTATTTGGTTCCAAAAACCAACTCAAAATTAGAATCATAATAATTAAATAGAAATCAAGTTCCTATATTTACATGTAAATATAACTATAAATTTATCATAATTTTTATTCTTCTAATTGTTTTTCTTTTCTTTATATTCTGATCATCAATGCACATATATGCGGGAAAGAAGAGAGAGAATTCCTAAACCATTATATATACTTCATTTTGCAACATGCCTTGTTTGCTAATAACATAAATAATTCCAGCTAGTGTTTCGAAGTGTGTGAACTGTTGAAAAAAATTACCTCCCAAATATTGTTGTCTTTGATAAATTAAATGGCCAAAAATATCAATACATGCCAAACAGATTAAATTTACAGTTCCACCAAAAGAATAACCACTGCAGGAAATAATGAGAAGAAATAACTAAGCACGAGACACCAAGATTTTAATGTGAAAAACCCTCTATAACTAAGAGGTAAAAACCACGGGACAAACTCCGAACAATTCACTAGAATAATATGAGAGAATACAAAGATATATTAATTTGAGTACAAACTCAAATTACCTCACCACAATAACTATGTGATGGAACCCAAATAAAATACCCTTTTATTTGAACTATCTATCTCTCTGTATTTTTCTTAAGCTTGTAGAAACTTTTCTCTCTCTCTCTCTCTCTCCTTTTCTCCTTTCCTCTCTCGTGTGAAAGTATATGAATTTGGTGTAGCTTTCCTTGGTAGTATTGGTGGCCTTTTATAGCAAAAGGCAAAAACCTTTTGATTTTCCAAGAGCAGGCAATGAGAGGACTTTGGAATGAAAGGACTCATTGTGGCCCCCACACGTAACTTTTTGGTTATCCAACCTTCCGTATTCCTAACGCATACTGATCACTTTGTTTCTTTTTTTTTTGTGTTGCATACCAGCATTGGTGAGGACCCACCAACAATCTCCCCCTCCGAACCTATGAGAGGATATTTTCTATGACTCCGTCACTTGAAGTCCATTCTGGTCAACTCTTTGCAAAGCTCTAGCTTATCACGAGTCATGACCTTTGTCATCATATCCGAGGGGTTGTCGTCGGTATGAACTTTCTTTACTTTGATCAACTCCTTTTTCATCACTTCACGAAGCCAGTGATAACGAATATCAATGTGCTTGGTACGATTATGATACATGGCATTTTTGGTCAAGTCAATTACACTTTGACTATCACAATAAACCACATACTCATCCTGTGTCAAACCCAGCTCTTGGAGAAACCGTTTCAACCATAACATCTCCTTGCTTGCTTCCGTAGCGGCAATGTATTCTGACTCAGTTGTAGACAAAGCAACACACTTCTGCAACTTGGACTGCCACGATACAGCTCCCCCTGCAAAAGTAAACAAATACCCTGAAGTAGATTTCTTCTCTTCAGAACCTGCCATGTCTACATCTGTAAAACCCTCCAAGACTGGAATCGAACCACCAAAACTCAAACACAAACTGGAAGTAGCTTTCAAGTATCTAAGAATCCACTTAACTGCTTCCCAATATTCTCTACCAGGATTTGACAAATACCTGCTCATAATGCCAACTTCATGAGCAATATTTGCCCGCATACAAACCATCGCATACATAAGACTTCCTACAACAGAGGAGTAAGGAACTGCTGCCATAACATCTCTCCCTTCCTTAGTAGAAGGACACATACTCTTTGTCAACTTAATATGATTGGCCAGTGGTGTGCTAACTGGTTTAGCATCACCCATGTTGAACCTTGCAAGCACTCGTTCAACATACTTCTCTTGTGACAACCACAACCTCTTGGCTTTCGTTTCACGAATAATCTTCATGCCCAAAATTTACTTAGTCGGGCCTAAGTCCTTCATATCAAAGGACTTGAACAACTCACCCTTGAGCCTGTGAATCATGCTAGCATCTTGCTCAATTATCAACATATCATCTACATATAACAATAGAATAACGAAGTTACCATCTGAGAACTTTTTTACATACACACAATGATCTTCCACAGTTCTGCTATAACCTTGATCCACCATAAATGAATCAAATTTCATGTACCACTGCCTCGGGGCTTGTTTCAGGCCGTACAAACTTTTCTTCAACCTGCAAACCAAGTGCTCTTTCCCTTTAACTTCAAATCCCTCTGGTTGCTCCATGTTGATTTTCTCCTTCAAATCACCATGAAGGAATGCAGTTTTCACATCTAGTTGCTCAAACTCAAGATCCATACTAGCTACTAACCCCAACACCACTCGAATAGAAGTCATCTTTACAACCGGAGAAAAAATCTCGTCGAAGTCAATACCTTGCTTTTGAGCAAAACCCTGACGACTAACCGAGCCTTGTACTTCACTAGTTTTTCACCATCATTCTTAAGCTTGAACACCTATTTGTTCTTCAATGCTTTCCTGCCCTTTGGAAGTGTAGTCAACTTATAAGTGTGATTTTTGTGCAAAGAATCGATCTCATCTTGTGTATCTCTCAACCAATTTCTTTTCTCCTTATGATTCTTGACTTCCTGAAAATTCTCTGGCTCCCCCTCCTCGGCAACTAACAAATATTCAGATGAAGGATACCTGACTGATGGCACATGTTCTCTCGTAGATCTTCTTAGCCGAGGTTCTTCAATATCAGGTTGCTCCCCTTGATTAACACTCTCTGCATCTGACCCATTACCATCGTGTAAATCTGTATCAGTCATATCTTCATTCTGACCTCCTTCTCCAAATGTAGCATTCTGTAATGGAGAAGGAACTTCGCCGAGGTAAGGAACTCTATTATCTCTAGCAGTGTAACATTATCAAAATCTTCAAAATTCTGGTGCTCATGAAACACCACATCTCTACTTCTGAATAATTTCTTCTGCACTGGATCCCATAACCGGTATCCAAACTCTGCATCTCCATAGCCAACAAAAACATATAGAGTAGACTTGTCATCAAGCTTCGATCTTTGTTCCTTGGGGATATGTGCAAAAGCTTTGCACTCAAATACTCTCAAGTAAGAATATGACACATCCTTACCCCTCCAAATCTCCTCTGGAATCTGGAAATTGAAAGGCGTTGATGGAGATCTATTAATCAGATAGCAAGCAGTACGAACAGCTTCACTCCAAAATGACTTAGGCAGCTTAGCCATTCTCAACATGCATCGCACTCTCTCAACAATAGTGCGGTTCATTCTTTCAGCCACACCATTATGTTATGGGGTACCAGGAACAGTCTGTTTATGCCGAATGCCATTTTTACTGCAATAGTCAGCAAACTCCTTTGATGTGTATTCCCCTCCATTGTCGCTGCGAAGGCACTTCAATAATTTTTCAGTCTCACTTTCAACCATAGCATGAAAACTCTGAAAATGCTGGAACACCTGGTCTTTTGTTCTCAACAAACATACCCACACCTTCCGTGAAGCATCATCAATAAAGGTAACAAAATACCTATTTTCACCCAAAGACTCAACCTCAATGGGTCCACATACATCATAATATACTCTCTCTAGTAACTCTGATTTTCTTTTAGCGGAACTACTAAACGAAACTCTATGTTGTTTCCCAAACAAACAATAATCACAAGGGCTTAAAACAGTACCTTTAGCAAAAGGAATGAGTGGTTTTTTTGCTAATAACTGCAACCCTTTCTCACTTATGTGCCCAAGCCTCTTATGCCACAAGTTTGGCGAAGAGTCATCCTCAGCTATATTCAACTCATTGGAACACACCTTCACGTGAGTCTTGTACAACGAGCAACAAGAAACACCTCTTGCAATCACCATAGAGCCCTTGGTAAGCTTCCACTTTCCACTACCGAAGTGATTCTCATAGCCTTCTTTGTCCAAGGCCATGCCAGAAATCAAGTTGAGACGTAAATCAGGAACGTGTCTAACATCCCTCAAGGTAATAGTGCAACCAACACCTGTTTGAATGCAAACATCTCCAATTCCAATAATCTTGGACTGATCAGTATTCCCCATTCTCACATACCCAAAGTCTCCAGCTTTGTAAGTTGTGAAGAATTCCCTCTTGGCTGTAGCATGATACGAAGCACCAGTATCAATCACCCAATAAACATTCTGATCATCAACATGCAAGCATTCTTCTTCCCCAAATGAAAGAATAACAACATCTTCGGTGACTATAGCTGCAGTGTTCTTCTCCTCAACCATTCTTTGCTCACCATTTTTCTGTTTGTCTAACCAGATCTTGCAATTTCTTTTGTAATGACCTTCCTTATTACAATGGAAGCATCTATACGTTTCACCTTATCTGGTCTTTAACTTGCTCTTGTGATTTTTGCTTTTGTTGTGACTTTTATCTCCTTGGTGAGATCCCCTAAAATTGCTTCTGCCCCTGTTCTCTGCAACAAAAGCTTGTGCCTCAAAATTTACGCCTTTCGCCTTGTCTCCTCATTATGAAGACTGTCCTTGACCATCTGCATAGTCATTTTTCCTTCTGGAGCTGAATTGCTTAGATACACCATCAAAGTCTCCTAGCTATTTGGCAACGAACTGAGAAGCAAAAGAGCCTGAATCTCATCATCAAGATTCAACTTCATGGTGGACAATTGGTTGACCAATCCTTAGAACTCACTCATATGCTCCGACACATTGCTCCCGTCTTTATACTTCAAGTTCACAATTTTTCGAATCACAAAAGTTTTATTTTGTGCATTCTTCTTCTCGTACATAGACTCTAGTGTTGTCCACAGAGTATGAGCATCTCTCTCCTATGAAATATGGTGAAACACACTTTGATCAATCCATTGTCAAATATGACCAATAGTCTTCTTGTTCATCTTTTTTCAATCAGCATCAAATTTATCAAAAATAACTGAGCAAAATAACCTTAGCTCTGATACCAATTGTTGGGAAAAATTACCTCCCAAATACTGTTGTCTTTGATAAATTAAATGGCCAAAAATATCAATGCATGCCAAACAGATTAAATTTGCAGTTCCACCAAAAGAATAACCACTGCAGGAAATAATGAGAAGAAATAACCAAGCACAAGACACCAAGATTTTAACGTGGAAAACCCTCTATAACTAAGAGGTAAAAACCACGGGACAAACTCTGAACAATTCACTAGAATAATGTGAGAGAATATAAAGATATATTAATTTGAGTACAAACTCAAATTACCTTACCACAATAACTATGTGATGGAACCCAAATAAAATACCCTTTTATTTGAACTATCTATCTCTCTGTATTTTTTTAAGCTTGTAAAAGCTTTTCTCTCTCTCTCTCCTTTTCTCATTTCCTCTCTCGTGTGAAAGTATATGAATTTGGTGTAGCTTTCCTTGGCAGTATTGGTGGCCTTTTATAGCAAAAGGCAAAAACCTTTTGATTTTCAAGAGCATGAAATGAGAGGACTTTGGAATGAAAGGACTCATTGTGGCCCCCACACACAACTTTTTGGTTATCCAATCTTCCGTATTCCTAATGCATACTGATCACTTTGTTTCTTTTTTTTTTGTGTTACACACCATCATTGGTGAGGACCCACTAACATGAACCATTAAAGAGTCATGAGGATAGCTTGCATCATGATCTTTTCTATTGTAGTAGTACTCTTGTTGCTTCATACTATTCTTAGGAGTTGCTCAGCCATAAGTATCAGTCTTCCTCATCATCATGTAACTCTAATTAACATCACCACAGATGAATCCACTCTTTTGGCCTTAAAATCTAGTATCATTTCTGATCGCAACCATACCCTGACAAAGAATTGGTCCGTTGCTAAAGGCTCTTGTTGTAACTAGGTTGGTATCACTTGTGGCACTCGCCATAAACGAGTCGTCGCCTTAAATCTTTCAACCATGGGCCTAATAGGCACCATCCCTCTGCAAATTGGAAACCTCTCATTCCTTGTTTCGCTTAATCTTAGCAATAATAGCTTTAACGGTTCCCTTCCCAAAGAATTGTCTGGTTTGCATTGACTTAAAAAAATAAGTCTAAGATTCAACAACTTTGGAGGGGAGCTTCCCTCATGGTTGGGTGAATTAACCAATCTTGAATATTTGTTGCTTTCATATAACAGTTTTACAAGCATTATTCCACATTCTTTTTCCAACATAACAATGCTTGTGCGGTTGAATTTAAGGTTCAACTCTCTTCGAGGAAGTATTCCCCCCGAGATTGGTAGTCTTGCTAACTTAGAATTCATTTCGATGCAAAGTAACCAGCTTACGGGCTTCATCCCACTCATCATCTACAACATCTCAACACTGAAAGTTATTGGGTTTACAAATAATAGTTTGTCTGGTAATCTGCCAACGGATATTTGTAAACGTAACCCGAAAATCTAAGGGCTTCTTCTGCCTGGGAACAAACTGTCTGGCCCAATTTCTTCATCTCTACACGAATGCTCAAAACGTGAAGTTTTCAGTTTGTCAGCCAACGAATTCAGTGGAATCATACAAAGAGAGATTGGAAACTTAACTCTGTCACACATGTTGTCCCTCAGGTCCAACTACTTGAAAGGTATGGATATGATGCTAGCTGCTGTTTTTACCTTTAAGATCACTTTCTTTTCTTTTCAACAATAATAATTTAATAAATTATAAAAAATATTTGTTAAAATTCTTACTCCCAATTTGAAAATACACGCATATTAAGAATTTTTTTAATCTCCAAATTACTCATCTTAACCACTCTATTATCATTTTGTTTGTTTTAATTAATCTTCTAAGTCTTTCTTGGAATAATAAAATAGAGGAGTGAAAGAGGAGAAAAAAAGAGTATGATTGTGTTTTTAATGTCAAAGTTAATAATATTAATTTTTTTAATATATGTCATGTTGTTTTTAATGAACTTTTTTAATAAATTGTTAAATGAAGATAATATCCAAAAATTTGTTATTAAATATGTTTATATTTTAATAATAGTCTCATATTAATACTAGGTAACATGTTCTTTATAAGAAAATTATTTATTTTAAAGTTATATTATATAAGTAATGTAAACTCCAATATCTATTTTAGTAATAATGGTAGAATACTATACAAATTAGGTAAGATGATCTATATTAGTGTATTGTTTCATTCTGAAACTAGATAACCTATTGAACAAAATTGTGTATTCAAAAATCGAGTTGACTTTTAAACTAGATTAAAATATAATAAGTTTAAATATTTTGTTTCATACAGTCTAATCGTCACTTGCAAAATAACTTACATCATTAGGGACGAAGCTACATGTAGACCAGAGGGGGCCATGGACCCCCCAAGGTTTAAATATTTTTTATAGAGCATTTCACAAAGCATGAAAAATGTTTAAAATATTGGTTAAAATTAAATAAAGCATAAAATGGGATAAGAGGTATTTCAGTGTAAGATAATTTTGTGTGGAAAAATTCTCTTGGAAGAATTATTTTTCTTGTGGATGTGAGAAAATTTCTGAGAGTATGAGTGATTGTAATATTATTCACATAGTAAATTTTTTCTGGTTATTTTTGACAACAAAAATGGTTTTTCCCCGGTTTTAGAGTTTTCACTATAATTCTTGTGTTGTGTGATTATGTTCTAAATTCTCAATTTCTCTATATCGTGAGACGTTCTATTCCCAACAAGAAAGAGGACTTAAGGATACCCCAAAGCCAGGTGTAAGCTTGTGGATGAATTTTACCCCAGACTTCACAGAGCATGAGAAAGAGGAGTTAAGGATACAATTGCAACATTACGAGTTTGATGTACACGAACATCAAGAATTTCAAAAGTTGTCCACTATTTCTGACGAAGCTTTGATATGTTCTAAAAGGCTTTTTTTTGCCATGTTTTGTTATCTTTTGTCAAAGCAAATTCTATTACTACATTATCTTTATTACTCATTCACATAACTTACATGTATCATATTACTCATTCACATACAAAATAAATTAAATCATATTTTACTCATTCACATAACATACATGCATTCTATTACTCATTTACATACATAATATTTCGTTTCATAGAGTCTAATCATCATTAGTTTGAGGATAAAATGCAAATTGCCAAATGGCTTTTCTGTCCGCTACATATTTCGTATCTTGCTTTACAAATCTTTTCAACTGCGTATGCTCTTAATTATGCTTTTGTCATAATTCTTTTTTTTCTAGTTTGAATTTTCGACAGGTACAATTCCCCGAGAGATTGACAATCTTTATAATCCACAGAAACTAGTGTTAAGTTACAATAGCTTTACAGGTACTCCATACTCAATTTTCAATCTCTCCAAACTTAATTAATAATTAATAATTAATTCTTATAGTTAGTGATTGTATTACATGAATTATATATTCCTATATCTTAGTAATATTAATAGATTAATATTTGTTAAGATGGTTTTCATAGGAATATTAGTTCCTTCTAGAATTATATCATATATAATTAATATCAAATATAAAAAGATTACCAGATTCAACAATAATAAGTTAATAAACTATATAAAAAAATGTTTTATAGATTCTTATTACGTCATAATATATATCAAAAAAACTGTTATTAAATATGTTTATATTTTAATAATACTAACATTAATATTAGGTAACATGTTCTTCAAAAAAAAAACTATTTATTTAAAACTATATTATGTAATATTTACATAAGTGTATTGCTTTCTATTAAAACTGTATAACCTCTTGAGCAAAATTTGTGTGACCAAAATCGAGTTAACTTATTAACTCGATTGAAATATAATAAATATAGACATATTTTTCACGTGTTAAAAGACTAAAATTGTCGAGTTGTAAGTTCAAATATAAATTAGGGTTCACATAAGACCTAAAAAAGAAATAATAAATTCAGAAAAGTCGGAAAAACATGACATGAGAGGTGCCTCCACGAGTCCCGAGGCAGAAGACTCATGGAGGTAACTCATTTTGGGAATTGGTTGAGGGATTGGATTGGTGGCTAGAAGGACAGAACGATTTAGGCATTACTCAAGTAATTAAGGGTATTTTTGGAATTTCTCCTAAGGTCACATGCTTGGCACACTACCTAGACATGTGCTTGACACATGATCACTCTACAAGAAATTCTATAAATACTCCCCCCCATTCCAATAGAAGGGGGTTGATTTCCTTTGGATTCTCTCTGTACCCGAGACACCCGAGAAGACTCTTCCACCCTAAGAGTTATGCCACATTTTACTGGAGTAATCGCCTACCTGTTCTTCTCCCCTCTCCAGCTCATCAATCAATTCTGTACTCTTTGTGAATTTTTCTCCTCCTCAGTCAACATAAAACCCCACCACATTGCAAAGTACGATTTCTTTGCCTATATTTTCTAGCTACTCTGTTGGGGAGGTGTAGAATTCGTGAAGGGTATGCTCATAACTAGAAGTGGGAGAACTACGGGTAGAGCTTCATCGACCAAAAATATTGCCTCACCGAATCCAGCTCCAAGGCAAACGAATCAAGCTTCCCAAGGCGCAAATTTGGATTTTAACAGACCAATCCTAGAAGACACCTCAGAAGGGAGTTAAACTTCACCACATATGGCTGATCAACAACCAACCAACACCAGGCAGACGAGCACGGGCATGCAAGGCGAGGAAACAGCAGGGGAGCAGACAACCATGAACGTTGTGCAGCTGGAAATGCTTAAGGCATTGAAGGAAGCACAAGAAGGACAAGGGATGATGATGGCCACGATGTCAGAAATGGAGAGGCAACATGAGGAGATGGAGAATTTTTGCAAGTAGATGATGCACATCCTAACCTTCAAGGCCATGTTTCCAGGAAATTCGCAGGTAGAACAAGCAAGAGTGGATGACAACAGCAAGGAAAATCAGAATGCAACTCCAACAACGGAGAGTCAACCAATTCCGATCATCCACCTAGAGCCTAGAACAGTGGTGACGTACCACAACCCAGACAGGAAACAAGCCAACCTCAACCCACCATCATTCCAGTTATACTCCCAGTATTATCACAAGTGCAGATGCCTACCATTCCGAGCCACATCTAACGAACTAGTCACCAAGCACAACCAATGCAAGTTTTGCATGATGCAAGCGCGCATCAACCAATCTCTTTGTCTCGTACACTGCCGATGCACCAGTACATTGCAACCCCTCAGAGAATTCATACAACAAGCCAGTATGCGACAAAGGATGATATGATCGATACAATCAATCAACTTCACAGACAGACAACTCGACCTTCAGAATTGGACTTCACTCCACCTTACCCGGCTTATATCCGGAGACAGCCTTACCCAATAAGATATTTTGAGCACCCTCCGCAGTTCTCAAAGTACAACGGAGAGAAAGGGAATGCTAGAGAACATATAGCCAAGTTTATAGAGTCGATGTCACCATGGTTGGGTTACGACCAAGTAAACAACAACAAACTTTTGATGCGAGAATTCAACAAGACATTGACGGATAGTGCCTTCAATTGGTACTATAATTTGGAGAAAGGATCAGTCCACGATTGGGATAATCTAAAATTATAATTTTTTAAGAAGTTTTTCTATGTACAGAAATAGGTGACCATCGTGGAATTAATGAGATTCGAACAAAATTCAAATGAGGAGCTGTCTGATTACGTAGATAGGTTCAGGGCTCAGGCACAGAAGTGCGTAGAGCCAATCGAAGAGAAGAATCTAGTGAGCATATGCAATAATAGTGCTCTAGATGCCTTCAAACCCCATCTCATAACTAAAGCATATGATTCCTTTGTAGCACTCTCATCGTTTGCACAGGACTTAGGAGGAATTATGACATTGCCCGAGAGTCATACGACTGTTACATGGAAAGGCAAGAGGACGGCTACTATGGCTTTAGCATATTCTCAGCAAAAGCTACAAGGGGGCAAGATGAAGAAGAATGAAGAGGAGACCTGACTTCTATGTATACCATCAGCACGCAGGACATTCCACCACGGACTGTTACAATCTGCAAAGGATCTACAATAAGAAATCAGCAGCAAATGAAATTGAATTGGAAATTGGGGAAGCATTGTGCTAGACAAGCCACTGCCTAATCACCTTATAAGGCAATGGAACTCCCTTCATCAATAAGGCTGACTTCCTTTGCCAAGTTCCAACGTGCTAAGATTGCTGATAGAACCATTCTTGTTTGGGGATGTTTAGGATGTTTAGGATGCTTTGGCTAGTTTGATTTCTTATTTAGTTAACATCTCTTATGTTATGCATATGAGGTCCCATCAATTATGATTTGGGGTATTCCCCTCTACTTGTATATATATATATATATATATATATATATATCTTTCGTCTCTATTTAACCTAAAAAAAGGAAAAGGAATAAGGACGCTAAGAATTTGATGGATAGATACATGGTGAAACACGACAAATTGTCACCTTATTATCCGAAAGGTAATTGACAACTAAAAGCCTTAACCGACTTCCGAAAAAAAGAGGAAAAGCTGGAATGATGCCACGACAAATTCTGGTGGGGGACTTGGTGCTCAAGACATGATAGTCATGAGAGGAACATCAACCACTAAAATTTTCCCCAAATGGGAAGGCCCGTATAGGGTACGAGAGATCTCTAAAAACGGGTATTGCAAAATATCTCGTGTGGGATCAGATACTATCTTAGGGCCACTGAACCTGAAAATGGGTAAAGAAATATTACACATGAGATGGTCATCACAACAGTTACACTTTCAACTTCAAAAGTGATCGAGGCGCCTGACTTTAAGTCCTCAAACCGATAAGTTACGCTTTCAACTTTAAAAGTGATTGAGGCACCTGACTTTAAGTCCTCGAACCCGACAAGTTACGCTTTAACCTTTAAAAGTGATTAAGGCACATGACTTTAAGTCCTCAAACCCGACATGTTACACTTTCAACTTTAAAAATGACCGAGGCACCTGACCTTAAGTCCTCGAACCCGACAAGTTACGCATTCAACTTTAAAAGTGATCGAGGCACCTGACTTTAAGTCCTCGAAACTGACAATGTCCCTCTTATTAGGTGAAATCTCGGCAGAATCCTTTTGGGGAGGATGACAATCAACAACAGACTCTAAATGATTCTCCCTCGAGGATGGAGGATTCACGGCCATAGGATCATTAACATTAGCATGAGTATCACTCGTACCCTCAATGCTGTCAATTGTCATGTAAAGATGTTATAGGATGCTCACATCAGATAATGAATCGTCAACATCAAGACTGACGCAATCATTGTGTGGTGAAGAGGACTCAACAACAATAGTGATAGGTCGGGAGACTCACAAATAGTGGCCGCCTCACTTGCCGTACCCATAAGAAATTCAATGTAATCTGATAAACAGCGCAGTGATGACACGAGAAAGAATGAAGGCACTCATGACAATATTGGAAGAGACCTCTGAGCGTAGTTCACCAA
Source organism: Aralia elata (assembly GCA_034770075.1). Classification (NCBI taxonomy): domain Eukaryota; kingdom Viridiplantae; phylum Streptophyta; class Magnoliopsida; order Apiales; family Araliaceae; genus Aralia; species Aralia elata. Next base: position 1,973,968 of record JAVJAP010000057.1, read on the forward strand.
CATGCAAACTGGAACTAAGGAGATCCATCCTACCATGGAAAGGAGGCAGAACTTACAAAATAATTCATATAACAAAGGAAACTATGCGAGCAAAACAAATGCTTGCAACAATGTTACATGAGATAAGATCTCCACTAGCAGAGGTTGTAAGCATGTCAGAGATTCTTTCAATCACAAAACTTGATAAGGAGCAAAGACAACGATTGAGTGTCATGTTATCTTCGGAAGATTTGGTTCCTCATCTGATTAATGATTAATGAGTCAACAGTTCTAGTAAATACACCTAAAGAAGATAAATGTTTATCAACTTCTCATAACAAAGGTGACCAAAAGGTCTTCAATGGACAGAAACGTGGGAAGGTCCATACCATAATCATGCACTTACCAATGAACCCAAGACCTTGGTTGCCCCACCCGAAGATCAAGCAATTTCACACTCCCTATCAGGCGACATCTCGGCAAAATCCTTTTAGGAAGGATTAAAAATCAACAACAGGCTCTGAAGGATTCTCGCTCGGGGGAAGAGGGCCATCGTATCATCAGTATCAACGGGGACATCACCAGTACCCTCGAGGTTGTCATTAGGAGATGAGGTATGTGGGTGAGGGACTCATACTATTCACAGCAGGACCCGAGACCACATCACACAAGAAATCATCTCCATCAAGACTGACACGATCATCATGAGGGTTCTAAAGGTGATGTTCTGTTAACGGATGCGGACCGAGCTGAATGGGCATTCCTGTTTCTGATACGCATGTAGGGAATACTACTAGAACGGGAAATTTATCCCGACTTTTGTAAGCCGGAACGTACAGAAATAGGTCATCTTTGTCAGGCAGAGGAAAGGCTGAATGATCATAATCCTTCACGTGACTCCAAAAGACATCAAAGGGACCATAAAATGGAGCTTTTCTCCATTCACTTTAGAGGAGGACTTCTTTGGCGGTTTTTGTGTATGCAGAATGCTCGTCGGAATTGGCCAACTGTAAAAAAAAAACCACTTTTCACGCCAGCGTCCGGCTACTGTTCACGCCTGCAACTGTTCATGCCGGCAACTGTTCAAGGTTGCTACTGTTCATACCGAAAATCGGGGACTGTTCATGTCGGTGGTCGGATACTGTTCATGACGGGAACTGTTCACGGTGACACTGTTCATGTCGTTTTACTATTCACGCTGTCAACTGTTCACGCCGGACACTGTTCATGTCGGCCACTAGTCACGACGGTCACTGTTCCTGTCTGGCACTGTTCACGCCGGTAACTGTTCACGCTGGCTACTGTTCACGCCGGTAATTGTTCATGCCGGAAAATTCAAAAAATTCTGGGTTTTTGTGGATGAAGTGTTGAAGGAAAGAAATGAAATTCAGAATTGGGTTCATCTTATAGTACTTGCAATTCATTTACCTAAAGAAGAAAAAGGAGAAAAAGGAAGAAAAGGAGAAAAATGAAGAAAAGGAGAAAAAAGGAATAAAGAGAAAAAACAACAAAAATGAAAAAAAGGAGAAAGGAAAGAATCACATGCTCCCACTAAAAACATGAATATATATATATATATATATATATATATATATATATATATTAAGATAAACACAGTTACAAATCTTTCTCTTTATACTATCTCTCTCCCTAAAATTATCTTTTTTCGAAATCGATGATGGGGGTGCGATTAGTCCTGATAATATTATATGCTATTTTTACTTCCTTTCCATCTTATGCAGTTACATTTGATAAAACTTTAACTCTGCTTAAAATTTAGATATAGACCGAGTTGATTTCAATTTCAAACTCAAATGTAGCTGACCTATTTAACTTCTCGAGTGGTACTCACTTTCACATATTCCTATTTACTCATATATATATATATATATATATATATATATATATATATATTAATTATTGAGATTAAAAACTGAGGTGATTGTATATTATTTTTTTATATATACGAGGCTCTATTTAAATTATTTAATTAACCACTTTCTCATCATCCAATAACACTTCACATGGACACACATCTTTACACAAGTAGTTGGCCTATGGACACAACTGATTGAATGGTAGGGGGCCTTGATCCATAAAGGAAGATTATTTATCATAACCGATTAGTATACGAATTGGGGATAGTGGAGTGGCTTTGTTTTGAAGTTTGTTTAAACCAAAGTTAAAAAAAAAACTCATATATTTCGGGTCGTGCACATGCATTGTTTCTTGCGGGAACCAATACAGTATACATGATGCATTGGAGTACATATTATATATATATAGGTCATGTACACATGATGCATTACGAATATCATTTATGAATATTTACATTTTAAATTTTGATACGTTATTTGCAAGAATTTGGAGGCATAATTGGTCATCCAAACTAGAGATCCCATCTATCGACACTTCGGAAGAAGGACTTCAAGACTTCAATATTTTTGCACGATCCTCACTTTGAAGGCGTGACTCACGCGCATGGGGCAAATGTAAGCCCAAGTATAAATTAGGGTCCACATGGGACCTAAAAAAGGAATAATAAATTCAAAAAAGTCGGAAAAAACATGACATGAGAGGAGCCTCCACAAGTCCCGAGGCAGAAGATGTTGGGAATTAGCGTGCGATTGTCAAGCTCATTATCATAGGGGAAGAATGTTATAAAATCTGCATGTGATTACTTTTATTCATTATATGTGATTTGATTGATGACAAAATGATAAGAAAAACATTCACATTGTTGAAGCCTTATAAAGTTCTTAAATGAAATACATATACAAGGACTTAGAAGATTAAATATGTAAGGTTAATCTAAGCTGAATGAATATCTATCTGATCAAAGCATGTTTGTAAGATTAGGTTTTGTAAAGTCTTTAAATGAATCTGATGTACAAGGATACTTGTTAGGTTGATCTTATATACTGTAATGATATATGTATAAACAAGGGCCAGACTGATCGTAGAGCACTGCACTAACTAAATGAAGGATCGTAAAGCAGTCAGTCAACATCGCAGAGTCAAGTATGCCATCATAGGGTTTGTCAGGAAAACGTAGAGCACTCTCGCCAGGACGTAGAGTTCTCTCGGCAGAATGGAGAACACTCTCGGCAGGACGTAGAGTTCTTTCGACAGAACGTAGAGCACTCTCGGCAGAACGTAGAGTTCTCTCGGCAGAATGAGTAGCACTCTCAACAGAACGTAGAGTTGCCTCGGCATTGCAGTACTAAATCCCAAGATCGTAGAGTCTACCAGGAAAGCACAATAACAGGCTCGACAGATTGTAGAGCTCACTCAGTAGCACTCTCTGGGCATCATAGAGTTGCGCATGTCAACACAGAGCTTGCAAGGCAATCATAAAGTGTGGCTCGACAGAACAAGGAGCTTACTCAGGATCGTAGAGTGCGCACTATGAAGAGAAGATCGTTGTGCTAACATGGGTTCGTAAAGTCAGTCCAAGTCAGCCACTCTACGACTCCCATGAATAGTCTGTAATCAAGCAACAACGTAGAACAGTCGCTGCTGAAGCACCTGAAGTTAAAGTGGAAATCTTCAAGACTACCAAGCAAGCTGAGCATGAGCTATCAGACATAGCAAGATCTCTGAGCACAACCAAAACATCAAGCCATAACAGAGATCACAGGACAAGGTCAAGTAATCACTCTACGATCCATCAAGACTCTAGACCTACATCAAAGACAAAGGTCGTAGAGTAGGAAAGTAACAACAAGATCAAGTGATCGTAGAGCTGAGCTTAAGACAACAGAGGCACCCTAGCAGTCTCAGCAAAGCAATAAGAAGATCATAGAGCAACACTCTATGACAAGAGATAAGAGAGATTGTCTGAAGATAAAAGTAGAGCAGCCCTCTACATCAAAGGTGCCACAGTAAACAGAACATCATAGAGCAGTCCTCTGTGACACAGCAGCAGAGCCAACACCTAAAGAACATAGAGCAGTCCACTATGATAAGCACACTGCAGCAATGGCTGAACGAAGATCATAATGCTATGCTCTGGGAACGAAAAGCCAAATGGAGATCACAGAGCATAAGGGAACACAAACTGCAGTATAGTGAGAAGCAACTGCAGTACAGTAAGAAGCACATCAAAGCGCAATGCAAGTACAATCAGCCACTCTACGAACTGTAAGGCAACACAAGGCCACAACTGAAGTTAACAGTTAACTCTACGATCCAAGATAACAGTCTTCAGTCTGAATCAAACAAGTTAACTCTACTATCAAAAGCAACAGGCTGCTTCCTAGACGATCGTAGAGTAAGTAAGTGCCAGCTGGATTGAAAGTATTAGAGCACTTAGGGCTTCTATCCCAAGATAAGCGACTGAGTAATTAATTGAGTAAAATAAAGAACCAATCTGAGTGGGGCTCAAACAGCCATACTTACAGCAGTCAACAAGCAGCGCATGTGACTCTACTATCTTGGAACCAGCTAATGGATGTTGACTCAGCCATCACTATCAGACTTAAGGAAGTAAAATACTCAGTGGTACAATAAACAAGTTTGCAGAAAGTTAGTCTCCAATGGAAAGAAGTGCAACGGGAAGATATCAACGACAAGCTTCTAACAGGAAGAAAATGGAGAACTACAAAAGAGAAAACCGCATTTGAATATGAGCGTGTGTTAGTAATACAGTAAGCAAGAGAGCAAGAACACTAAGTATATAATCAGATAGAAGCTTCACTGCAATATGAGAGGTATGCCAAAGGGCTGGCATATGAGCTAAGAGTCAAATGACCAAGAAGCCAAGATCTAGAGTAACCAGATCCAGAACGGACAACTCTATGATCAAGCAAGGAACACTATGTGCTGAATAGATAAAGAACTGACTTGGACAAGTCCACCAGTGTTTAACAGAAGTGATCATCTGCATCTGCTATGTACCAGAGGAAGGAAGGGCTTCAACGACCATCATCAACAGCATCCAAAAGAAGATCTCAACAGTTGCCAAGTACCTGAAGATGAAGGAGATCAAAGTTCATCTTGGCAGTACAACCCAACAAACAATCAACACACTAAAGAGGGCGGGGCGTCCTTGTCTTAAGTGACTAAACAAAGTCAAGTCTGTTGGACTTGCTAAGTACCAAAAGGTACAAGAGATTCTAAGGCTGCTGGCTTTAGTCTACAGGATTCCAAGGCTGCTGGCCTTGAAAAGTTCTTTGTGAACTGGTTTCCCAAGTCTGCTGAACTTGAAGAGGGTCATTGGATCCTTGTCCGAGAGACTAAAAATAACTCACGCCTGCGGGACACAAGAGGGTTCAGATGATCCTTGTCTGCGGGACTTGAGGAGGGTTATATGATCCTTGCCTTAGTGGCTAAAAATAACTCTTGTCTGCTGGACTTGAGGAGGGCGGAGAGTCCTTGTCTTTGTGACTAAAACAATTAGTGGATTCCTACTTGTTGAAGTAGAAGAGTGGAGTAAGAGTTATTCAGTCTCCGAACCACTTAAAATCTCTTGTGTTATTTACCTCATGTCATTTACATTATGTATAATAACTGCTATATCTGCTATCAACCATACCATAGATTTATTATTTGATCACTTGAAAAAATAATTGGTGAAATTGGGTCGGGTCAAAATGGGTCGGATTGGGTCAAAATTTGGTGAAAATGGGTCGGATTTGGGTAAAATAGGATAAAAGGAACGGAAACGCCTAAAAATGTCACTTTAACGGCCCAATTGACAAAAAATGTACTTTAGGGACAACATTGAAAGTGGGTGGCAACTTGGAGGGTGATAAGTGACATTCAGCCTATTGATCATGATAGTTATTCTAGGAGTCGATGCCTTTTGTGTTTGGCTTGACTCATTTATTAAATTTAATCTTTGTGAAGCTATTTAATTGCGAATATTGAAATGTTATTCCGAATTGGAAATTTATTGCGCGAAAATATTGTTGCTCCAAACCAAGTTGTCTTAGGGTGTATTCCTTGAGTTTTGAACGGAGAATGAACAACCCTAGGATGTAGGGGAATTGGTTATGAATGTTGGTGTGTCGACAATACACTGTTGAATTACAGTGTTAAAACTGTTAGAAATACACTATTGAATTACGGTGTTAAAACTGATAGAAATACACTGTGTATTACAATGTAAAAATAATGTCCACAATGTTAAACTATGGTGTGAGAATAATGTTACGTGTAACGAAAGAGTACCAATGGACTAATCACCCATAGTACATTAAAGAAGATTCTTGGTCTTTATGACTGTGGAATACTCTAGAAAGAGTTCTTAGTCTCTATGACTATTCAGTCACCTCATGAATATTGAGGTTGTCAGAAGTATTGAAATTCAAAATCTTGAAATTCCTTTGAAGCGAACTTTTATTCTCTTATGATGAGATAAATATGTGGAAAGCCTTTCATTCATATTCTTTACATTTGTAAATATGAGCCTTTATAGGTTTTTGCTGATGTACGATGATGAAGATATCGTATGTTATATCCTTACATATTCTTGAATCAGAAGTTATAAAATCTTCAGTAATATTGCTCGTTATACAGTAACTTGATAAAAAGTTTTTGTTCAGATTTTAGAAATAGCTGAGCTATTTGAGCTTACTCTTGCATTGGCGAAGATGGCGAAAGGTCAAACAGTAAGAACAAGGGAAAAAGACATCTTAAAATATGTGGATGTGTGAGGAATGTAATAAAATAAGATATGTTATATTTATGTAACCTCAGTTGAAGTGAGGAAGGATATTTTATTATGTACATGAGTTATGTAATTAAGTTATGTATTAAAACTTCTGTAAAGGGACAACGAATTGGGATATGTAATCCCTTGATGTATATTATGTTGTAAGTTAAACCTAGTTGTTGTACACCAGGTTGGAATAAAATGTTAAGTTTAAGATTTGGGGAATGTATGAGTCATAGTTATTGTTTGGTGATGAGACAGTTTATAATTGTGATTATGGACATGTGTGAATTATTAAGTGAGTTAATGCTTGTATAAAAGCAAGTATTGTACAAGTGTATGAATAGTGACTACCAAATAAGTAGTTGCAACAAGTATAGGATTTAGGGGCATCACAATTAAAATACTTCTAAATACAATTTACATTAACAATAATAACTTAACTAATATATTTCATGATCATTAACGTTAAACAATAATTAATATATTTCTGCCAAATTTTTGCATCTAATCATAACCTTAACTTAAATCACGACCGTTCTAAGTTAAAATCCATGACCAATCACCAAATTTATGATTCATACACATATTCAAAGATATTCACAAAAATTGCATAAGCATTCCACTAACCAGTAAAATAATGAAATTCCCAAAATTACCCATAAACACAATTGATCAAATTAAAAAACCCTAGCTACAAATATATAAAGAGAGGAGTGAAAATTACTTTGGCTTTGGGGATGGCTTCGGTCTCTTCGCGCAAGCAATCTTTGATTTGTTGAACTTGAAGCTCTATAGTCTTTAATAAGGCGTCAATGGCCGATAGATCAAAAATGATGTTGGCTGATAAACTACACAATCGTCGCAACAAGATTCTGTCTGCTCCAATTCCTCTGCCTCTCGCCCCTGTCCCCTACTCCTCTCCTTTCTCTCTCTCCATTGAGAAGTCCCTCATGTATATTTTTTGTATTTTCTAGAATGAGATTGTTGATTTTGTACTCAGTCTTATCTATATATTAAAGGTGAAAATCACTACAAAAAAAAATTGGTCATAGGTGACAAGATTATTCCTGTAACGATCACGGATCGTGGTTAGCTTTATAATTCGAGATTATGAATTTTATTGCATAAAATAAATTTTTATTAATATTATTCTATGTTATGTGATTAAAGGTCATGTGACAATCTAGATTATGTGTATGTGATGATTTTTAAGTGTTGTTATTTCATAGAATTTAATAAATGATTTCGAAGAATAACGCTTAAACACTATTCACGCCAAAAACGTCTTTTTTATTTTTTCGACTTTTCTTAATTTCATCAAAAGCATTAATAAGAGGGATTAATTATCCAACTGTGGGATTTTATGAAAGCCCAATTGGAATTAAATTAGAAGTCTAAGAGATTTATTTTTATTAATGGAAGCCCAAAACCCATGGACCAAGTCCATGACCCAAACCCATAACCCGACCCAACCCATGACCCGTGTAGGAAATTGGTTACAAAATCTGCAGCTGAACATTTGAAAGAAGGAGAAGAGTACGGGAGAAGGAGAGAATGAGAGGGGGAAGGGATTCAAAGAAGGTGGGAGCTTATGGGGAGAAGCATTTCTGCATTTGGTAGAGGAAAAGGGAGGAAGAACAACTCGGGAGAAGGGAGGGGGAGAACCCAAATCGACGACCAAGCCTTGGAGGAGCCAAAGTTCTCCCACCCGAGCATGGGGAGTTGCCATGTCTGGCATGCTCAGCTCCTCTCTCACCTATATATACTCCTCTATTGCCTAGCCTTCCATTCCTTTCATTTGTGCTAAGTTAGAAACTAAAAATTTGAGAGAGAAGTGAGAAGTGAGTATACGAGAGAACTTAGGAAGAAGGAGCAGAGGACCTTAGCAACTGTAACCAAGTTGTCTAACATCCTAGAAGAAGCTTCAAGAGGTATGCAATAAAGAACCTAACTCATTTCCATGATAGCTTCAAGTTTCTAGTTTTGCCTTGATTACTTGTTGGAGTAGTGTTGCTATTTTGCTTAGTTAGTTCATGAACGTGTATGAATGTTGTTAGCTCTTTAAAACCTTGCTAATAATCAGTAAAAGTGGAACAATGAATGAGAAACTAGAACCTTTGCATAAGGAGGAAGAAATAGACTGTTATGGGCAATTCATGTGTATTAATGAAGATGTAAACTATGTTTGGTTGTATGTATTGGTTGTGTGCTAGTTAGTATATGTCCAGAAGATTTGAGAATTGATTTCATATGTGAAATCAAGGGCAACCATTGTTGCTCGATTTCACAATCAACAATTACGTGCAAGTATACACGGTCAACAAGTAATAAAGTGATAAGATAGAGTGTCGAACCCACATGAATTACTATGTTTTATATCTCCAACTGTCAATTTAGATTATGGCAATTCTATTAAACATTCGCAATTTGAATATTGATTGAAACTGATTAAATTAACACTAACACTGGCAACTATCACAAAGGTTGAAATTCAGATTTAAAGAGATTAAGACTACAATATTCCTAATTTATATCATAAACCAATCTATCTACGCATTCCAATTATTCACTTTAATAGAGTTGTTAACAGAAATTCAATTGTATTTATAAGCCCTTTTCCAAGTGATCAAATAAATCTATCTAATCCAATTAACTCTACGATATTCCTATGCAAAACTAAAGGATTAAATTCATTAAGCTTCAATTTTCAATTGTTACATGCAACAAAAAGATATCCCTATTCACTTCACAATGCTAATTATTCAACACATGCAAATAATTAAGAATACATGCTATCTCATCCAGTTCTAACCCTAGATTGCATCTCCCGAATTCATCTAGAATATTACGCTAATTGTCGGCCAAACAATTAATCAATAAGCATAGAATAAGATAGCCAACTCAAATTGATTGAATAACTGAAATCAAATAGATAGTTAATTCATAAATATAACTGGTTCAATTGTAGCCTTAATTAAAAAGTTTAGTTCATACTGACAATAAAAACTAGAATCCCAAAATAAGTCATCATAATTAATTACAAATTAGAGATAAAAGATTAAAAGAAAACTCAATGTAATCTCTAGTCCTCCAATCTGAATTCCTCACGATGCATGCTTGACTTGATCTTCAATCTCCTTGCTCAGCTCTGAAAATTCAATCTCCGTGTGTCGTCTCTTTATCCAATGTGTTATCTCTTATTTATATCCTCATAAGCCTCTTCATCAAAGTGGTAGGTAGAATCCTTGTTAGCTTCATCCTTTCCAAGATAACTGATTGCTGAAAAGTCTTTTAATTTCCATCAGCCGCATTCTCGCCCCGGCGAGAAGTTCTTCACAAAAGTCCTCGCCCCGGCGAGAAAAATAAACCATGGATTCTCGCCTCGACGAGGTTGCCATGAACCCAGCTATTTGTTTCTTCTTCTAACCTGCAGCCAGCCTTGACCTACAAAAGCAATACAAAAATAAATAAAAAGATACTAAAAACACTTAAAGACTGTAAAGAATTAAGCCAAAGACGTATCAAACTCGTAGGTTAAAACCTACTCATCAACCATGTATTGGTAGGCTATGAGTTCTGAACTCTAAAGCCATGCCCACAAGCCATTTGATAAAATGTCCAAGAGAGAAATTTTTCTAAGAACATGAGAACTAGGAGATATTAATTGGAAGTTAAGTTCTAGGGTGTTATAATGAACCCTTTTGAGTGATGAGTATCACCCAATTGGAACGAGGGTTAAAGCTTTTAAAACGAATATGTAGCGAAGGCTTTAGTAAACTATGCCTTAATAAGAAAACCTATATGAACAGTGGACTTTGAATCAATTCTGGTATTGTTGTTGTGTTATGTACACTGAGATAGGAAGCCGTAGGCTTTGGAATGAATGCATTTCGACCTCGGGTGAGGGAGTTATGGCGTTTGGGAGAAAAGGTGTCAAATATGTCCCAAACAGTGAAAACTTAGCCTTGGAGGGACTTTTAGGCCAATTTTATAGCTAGTAAATGAATCTATAAGGTTATGAATTCATAGGAGTCTTATATTCATGTTGTAAGCTTTCTATAGCCTCTGAAATGGCATAATTCTGACTTATAACGAAGAAGTTATGAAGGTTTGAAGTTTGTGTGTCAAAACAGAGCTTGGTGGAAGAATTAAATCGAGTCATACAGGGGACTCTTCGTCGGGGCGAACTCGTTTGGCCTAGGAAGTTTTCCGGGGGGAGCTCGGCAGAGGGGAGCCCGCCGGGGCGAGCTCTCCGTGTTCCAGTTTTACAATTCTGACCTCCTTTAGTAAAATGGACCTAACTTTCTCATACGAACTCCAATTTGGACGATTCAAGGTGATCCGGAAAGCTAAGAAGTAGACCTACAATTTAGATTGTTTAGAATTGAAAGTTACGGCCTAGATCAATTTCTAAATTGGCCATTTTTAGGATTGTTGTGCATTCAGGGGCAAACCGAGGGCGTCGGACATGCGCGTATGCAACGTGTAATGCTTCCAACGCTAAAAGATGTTGTTCTAAGTTCTAAAACTTGTATATTATGATTTATAATGATGCTTACCATTAACCAATGAGTATTAGATAAATCAAATGGGCGTGCTAAGCGTACGCAAATGCGTGTTGCTTGGGCGTTCGAGTAGGCAAGTTTGGTGTACGAACGTACAAGCGTCGTAACGTCGTATCAAGTGTGTGTAACCTTGTTTGATATTATGTTTGTAATTATAATAAAATATTATAGAGTAATGTAAATCAATGTTTGACATCAATTGTGTGGCTAATTGGTATGTGTATATTTACCGAAATATGTAGGACTTTTGAAGGACGATTAACGTCAAGTAGTAGCAAGCGCTTAAGGCAAGTTTCCTAACCCTTGTCTAACCCTTGTGTTGGGTAAGTTTTCTTATGAATGTGATTGTTGTTTTGAAGTTCCAATTTACACAATGCATATACGATTGTGTGAATTTCCTTACTTATGTAAATCTTTAGTATTTGCACAAGTGTTCAAGCTATGATATGACATAAATTGCTGAAGCTTTCAAGTTCAATTATGCATGAACTGTTATAAAGAGCGTCGATGTCATTTGTTTCGGCTAGACAGATATTGAAATATTTTATCGATTTGACAATAAATCCTTGAAATGTTATTGATGTTAAGTAGAGCTATCCAACTGAATTATTTTGGTTGGGATTCCGAGACATGTATGAGATGAACTACCCTAAAACCAGGGTGAATTTTTAGTCAGTTATTCTGACAAAGTATCGAGCGCCTAAACAAATGCATATAGTCGTTTCCAGCTAGAGTGTTGATCAACATAGGGTACACTGGGCGGATCACCTAACGTGCCCGTAAGTTCAGACGGTTTGCGGTTGAATTACTACTTAAACCTTTTATAAGAAGAAAAGAAAGTTCAAGGTACTCTGACCGCTCAGTATGTCGTTTCGAAATTATATTTTTAAACGAAAGCAAAGTATTATTCTTGTTTATTCGGAATGTTTCACAACTATTGTTCAGTTGTCGAAGAGAAATGAGATTATTCCTGATATTATTGTTATTCAAATTTTATACTTGCTGGGCAATTGAATGCTCACTCTTGCTTAAAATTAAATGTTTTCAGCGAAGCTAGAACGGACTGAAGGTCCCGGTAAGGGTAAAGAGAAGAGACAGGTGAACGAGTAGAAGACGTTGTACTTGATTGTAATAATTTAGTACAGATGTAGTATTATATTATAATATAAGATTACGAAGATGTTTTTAATGGTCTTAGAACCTGGGATTGTAAGGATATGTCTGTAGTAGCTAGTAATTACATTCATGTCATTAAGTCTACATAGATGGATGTGTATGGAATGGGTAGTACCGTAGAGCACTGAACTCGAGTTTTAAGTCACCCGGATTTGGGGGCGTCACAGGTTGGTATCAGAGATGATAGGTTATAAACCTTGGGTTGAGGAAAACCTTAGGAATATGACCATAGAGCAAATGAAAAAGTTAGCAGATGAACTCAAATAGAGTTATTAAGGGGTGAATTGAGAAAAATTCATCAAAAGAACTTAAATAAACTATACTTGTTATGTGATAATAATAATTATACTTTATTGATATGTACTAATCGAGTTAGTAAATTGGATTGTAGATGTTAGGAGGAGAACTCGAATATAGAGATATTCACGTAATAAGTGAGGGGCTGATCGCTCAACCCGAGCCAGTAACCGAGCAAATTACAGAGGTCGAGGCTCACATTGATAGTGACCCAGAGGGGGTATTAAGAGATCAACCTATGGTGGATCTAGGGAACGATCTTAAAGATTATTCCAAGATGGCAGCGAATGAAGAAATGGGGGAGGATCCCAAGGAGGCTCGTATAGAGCTAGAGGTAGAGGCAGAAGAAGAAGAGAAAAAAAAAGAGTGGCTACCAAAGCCGATAAAACATCAGCTGAGGTACAAGCTCTAAATGATAAAGTGTTTTTCCTAATGGAAATATAGAAGGTGGAGAGAGCATTAAACAGTCAGTTAGAAGTGGCATTAAGTGAAATGGTAGAGGAACGTAATGAGGTAAAGATTTAAGTTGGTAAAATGAGAGCGGAATGCAACATATCGCATGAAGCTCGGGATAAGAAGGAGAAGAAGGAATAGATGTTATAATTGTGGGTAGGAGGGACATATTTCTCCTAACTGCCCTAATCCGAGGAAAAGAGCGGGCTTCAATTGTGGATCATTTAATCATCTAGTGAAGGATTGCCTGATGAAGAAGATATATGGAGAAAGTGGAAAGAAGTAAGATAAAGTCCAATAGATAGGACCTTTGGAAGTGGTAAGATAGTACGTGATGAATGAAGCCGTAGATGATGTATAAGTATATGTATATATATGTGTAAGAAATGTGAATCCCAATTTTTGTATAACTAACGGGATATCGTTTCTAAGTCCCAACTTTTGTATAAGTTGTGGAGTAGTTCTGAGAATCCCATCTATAGCAGGAATGTTATGTGATGTATGTAGTACGAGGTACTAAGAGAAGTATATTAATATAAGAGTATTTATTAAATTTGCTTTGTGATGAGTATGTGCATGCGTTACCATTAAATGAGAATGCATTAGAAGATAAAGAATGAGTTAATAGTATGAACTTTCTTATTAACCGAAAATGCCACCAAGAGGAAGGCCTAGGGGCAAAGAAATGAAGAATCAAAAAATGAAAAACGAGAATAGGGAATTTAGAAACCCTATGAAGCAGTTCATAGATATAATAGTAAGGGCTTTCAATTGAAACCCTACCAGAGCAAGCGTAAATCCTCCAGCTGTGCAAGTAGCCAGTTCTAAGAATTTTAAGAGTGTGTGGAACCTGTTTCAGGGGACCATCGAGCCAATAGAGGTTCAATCATGGATTAGGGAAGTAGAGAAGGCATTTATTATTGCCAGAGGAGGTGAGGAGCAAAAGATTGCTATTGCTACTCACATGTGGAAAGGGGGAAGCCAACTGTTGGTGGTAAGCAACCAAAGTAGGGATGGAGAAGGAGTAATAGCGTGGGATTGGTTCAAGGAGTTATAATTCAAGAACCTACTCCCATAGAAGTATGTAAAGTGGTATGGAGATACGATGTTTAGAATTGAAGTAGGGGGAATGTGTTATTTCCCGTAATACGTTGCCAAATTCAATGAACTGGCTAAATTCGCTCCACATTAAGTGGATACGAAAGAGAAAAAGATGAGGAGGTTTGAGCAGGGGTTAAAACCCTGACTCTATAACAAAATTTTAATGTTACAAATTGATTCATTCGAATCCATTTTGGGAAGAGGCTATAGTAGCCAAAGGGAAGTGAGACGTTGACTAAGTTTAACAAGAAGAAGAAGAATAAGAAGGAATTAGACAGCGGAAGTAATTTTCGCTGAAGATATTCGTAGAAATTATTACTTTATGACAGAAGTCATAAGTTATCGGTAGATTTAAATCCGGTTAAATGGGGAGAATTTGACGTAATTTTAGGAATGGATTGATTAGTTAACCATGAGGCAAGGATAAATTGCAAAAAAAGAGAGGGTAAAGCTTCAGACCTCGAATTGGTCTAAGGTAATGTTTTACGATAGTAAATCACCAAAATATTTTCGTTGTTTGACGATGATGAAAGCTAGGAAGCTGTTGAGAAAGGGATGTGTGGGATATTTAACCTACGTTGTAGAAACCCATAGAGTGGGAGAAGAAATGGGCCAGAAAGCAATAGTGAGAGAATTCACAGATGTATTTCTGGACAGTTGTTAAGTCTTCCACTAGATAGGGAAACGGAGTTTGTAATAGACGTAGTGCCCGAGACGACACCAGTTTCAAGGGCACCATATAGAATAGCGCCAGTAGAGATGAAAGAGTTGATGATTCAACTGCAAGAATTGTTAGATAGAAAGTAAATCCAACTGAGTGTCTCCAAAGGAACACCAATGTTATTCATTAAGAAGCGAGATGGATCGTTAAGGCTTTGTATTAATTTCCAGGAGTTAAATGAAGTAACGAGTAAGAGAAAGTGTATGTCGCGCAGGATCAATGATTTATTTGATCAATTGAAAGGGGCAAAATATTGTTCTAAGATAGAATTGAGAGCGGAGTGTTACTAGTTGAAGGTGAGAGGAGATGACTTACCTAAGACACCATTCAGGAATCGCTAAGGCTATTACGAGTTCCTAGTGATGTCGTTCAGATTGATGAATGCACAGACCACATTTATGGATCTGCTGAACAAGGCATTCAAGCAGTATCTAGTTGAGTTTGTAGTCGTGTTCATAGATGATATTCTGGTCTGTTCGAATACACAGGAGGATCATGTTAAACATAAGGCTAGTATTGGAAACACTAAGGAGGGAAAAGTCGTATGCAAAATTCTCAAAGTGTGAATTTTGGCTAGAGAGGGCCTAACTTTTGGGACACGTGAGCTCTAAATACGGTATATCAAAGAGCCAAGTCGAACTTGTTTTCTGCGTTCTTGACCGCTTTGACACATTTTCTCAAAATCGCTATAACTCCTTCATCCGGAGTCAGAATGAGATGATTCCAAAGCCCATGGCTTCATAACTTAATGTACTACAACTATCCAAAAGTTCAGAATTTTATAAGCAACACATTAATACCAGAATTTGATTCAATGGTAATTATCCATACTAAGTAATCGTGTTCTTGACATGGTTTACTAAAATTTTCACCATAGATTCGTTTTAAAATCTTTTTACTCCATTCCAACTTGGTTATAAAGATAACTCATGGAACTACAATACCACAACAACAAACAAAGTAAACGGACACAGAAACAAAGCTATAAGTCCTCTAAAATAGTCCGAATGTCCATGTTTGTCCAAAAATGTCCATGTTCTTCATCCTTTACGCATGGGATTCGGATTTTTTTCTATTTTGTTCCACTTTAATGTTATTAATGGCTTACATAACCTCTTAACAACATTATTACTCATTCATAAATAATAAATAATAACCACAACAATAATATCATAACCAAACATGAGGCTTAAGAGAAAATGTGAAAGTTAAAGGTTTCAAGACTTACTTCTTGGTTTTCTCCTTCTTGAATGCTAAGACTTCTTCTAGATCTTTGATAGAACCTCTTTTCTTCTTTCTTGAGTACTCCTGAACTTTTCCTTGAAGTTGTAGCTCTCACTCACTTCTTTCTCTCTCTAGAATATTGAAGCTTTTTAATGGTAGGAATGAAGAAGATGAAGATGATGAAGATGGTGTTGTATGAATCTCTCCTCCTTCGTCAAGCTATCACCGAGCTTTCCTTTTCCTCTTCTCTGTAAATTACTCTCTTCTCATTTGCAAGTAAACTAAGCTTTGGAATAAGGAAGCAACGGATGGAGTTTCTTGGGAGGAGATGGGTTTCTATTACTAAGCTTCTTGAAATTGTTTTTGAGATGAATGTTGGCATTATGGGACTCTCAAGACATGGAGCTCATCAAATGGTCACTTGCCGAACATTCCCTTTCTTGCTCAATTCTTATTGGTTCATCGCATTACCTTGTCTCCTTATTCTCTCTCATTGCCCAGACAAAATATTCTTTTAATCAAATAAAATACAATTACTCCCACCCATTTGGTCTCTCTCTCTCTCTCTACCCACTAACCGTATACTTCTTCCTTAATAACCAAATTGGTTCCTTACTCTACCAAATAACCACATGGGTCATGCAAATGGTTGGGTCATGGGTAAAAGTAATGGATCTTGGGTTGGGCCATTTATTAGGGTCACCCATAATAAACATTTGGGCTACCAATTAAATCATCATTGAGCTTAAATAAATAAATCCAACACTTGAAAAAAAATTATCACTTCGCATACACGCTTTAACGAAATTAATAGAAGTCGGAAAAAACGTGAAAATATTCTGGCGTGAATAGTGCTCGGGAATAGTAACTCGTAAAATAGTGATTTTGCGACATAACGAAAAAAATCAAATTATTCGCTTACGCGAAACTTGCTACACATAAAATTCATGCATTCACATAATCTAGGTTATAATATAATCTTTAAACTCATCACACAAAAATAAAAATTTATTATATTCCATAATATTAATAAATCCAAATTACAAAGGTATACACGATTCGCGATCATTACAATTATAAACAAAACCAAGTGAGCTTGAGTGGAACATGTTGGGGATTAAACAACGTAGCTAAATAAGCATGAATGCTGAGTATATAATTAACTAAACCAACTAAAAGCCAAGCATGCTAAAGTTTAATAGTGGAGAAAATGAGTTATATGGCCAAGCATGAGGTGGCAAGAGTTTAAGAAAATAACCTTCCACTAAGTAAGGCAAAACATGAGCTGTAAATATTTTAGACTGTTAAAAGAGCCACTAAGCATTATATGTCTGAGAATTAAATTGTTAACATGGGAAGCGTAATATATACTCTCACCCATTCCATGCTTACTTTCTGCTCTCCAAAATCCCGTTCCATTCCATCTCTTCTAAAAGAATTACCCAAATTAGATCCAAGTTCTCTTAAGTTTCGATTGGAACAAAAGAAGAAAGTCAAGAATTGAGTTTATAAAGTGGGTTGGGAAGGAATTTCGAGCAGCAGTAGTAGGGAGATTACATGAATTGATTATCAAAACTAAAAGTTTCACTCAAGTTGCTACAAGGTAAGTTTTATATTGATAGTCATTTTATTAGAAAGTTTGGTAAACAAGCATTATAAATGTTAATTACGGCTATGCTTGGACTGCAGTTGGACTGTGAATTGTTAAGGAGTCTTTGTGCAAGTCATATATTGTAATAAGGAAGGAAATTTTTGGCTTGAATCATGTATAAACACATGTATAAACTATGTTTTTAAAAGTGATGCACATAAGATGTTTGAAAATTTGCCTCAATGAGAATTAATGCTTAAAAATCAAAAATTTAGGGAAGCTTGAGGCTAGGACATTTTATATATGTATTATGATGTTAATTAAGTTAATTGAGTGAATCAAATCAAGCTTAAATCAAGTGTTAAAGAATTTCTAAAAACTTAAGTTGAATGAAAAATATGGCCAACATGGCATTTTCAAGCCTCTGTAATTTCATCATAAAGAATCTGAATTGGACATGATATATTTTTATACAATACTATGTAGTACCATGTATAACATATCAAAATTTGGGAGCAATAAGATAAAAGGATTGCAAGATACAAAATCGCAAAGTAGCTAAGAAATCATCAAAAGTGCTGGAATTCTGGGCAGACCTGCTCCAGATTCTGATTTTCGCTTAAATTATAATTTTGCCCCTAAGTGTTTAATTAGTTAAAAATCAATACTAAAATGTGTTTTAATACATAAGTTAATCTATAAGTTGTGCTAATAACCTAACATGATTACTAAGTTGAGATTATGAAGTTAATCTTTGAAATATAGAAATTTAATCCTTATTTGTAGAATATATTACCGTTAAGTTATGAAATGACTTTGATTGCATTATGTAAGTATACGTAAGATACTAGCAACATAAATAATCTATAATTAAACTAATAAATCCAACAAAATTAGTAAATTTAAGATTAAGTTATTAAACTTTGAAATTACAAGTTTAATCAAGAGTTGTAGAACTCGTATACATTGAACTATGTAATAATTCTATTTACATTATATAACTTGAGATTGAATTGTTATTCTTGAAATATATATAAGTTTGGTCAAACCCAAGAGTGTGTTACATGTTAAGTTATGTAATAAGCATTACGCGGGATATTAACGATACGAACTAGCCAACGGATATAGTGATACGAGTTTAATCGTAGTTCATGGAAAAAGTATACATTAAGCTATGAATAACCTCATTTATGTTATATAGGTACTATACGAGGTCATAACACTTTGAGTTCACGAGAACGATTAGAACTAGTAGCGTTTCGCAAACGAAGGCAAGTTTTTCAGATTTACTTGTTATATGTAAACTTGTTAATGTTTATGTGCCTTTGTGCTATATTGCGATATATTCTTGCTAAGGTCAAAATATGACCAAAATTAATTGAGTTACGGAAACTCATGAATCAATGTGTGATATGTGTTATATGAGAAAAGTATTTCGTATATTGGCAATGAAATGCAAGTATAATTAAACGTGGACTATGTTTAACATGACGACATGTGATATGTAGTATCGTGCATGAATCATGACTCGTGATCTAAATGTGATACGTGAAGATTAGAAAGCATGTTTTAGAATGCAAGATATAACAATTGTAAACCATGTATGAAATGTGAATTATGTGTTATGTGTTATGTGTAAAACTTGTGGGTTGTTGTGCTCAAACTTGCAATAATTTGCAAATTAAAGTCACAGTGTGATTCCCTTGCTATCATTATGATAAAGATTAAAGGCGCGTGAAAAGGAATGCTTTTAACTGTTTTCTTTAGTTGAAGTTATAATAAGTCATGATGACGGTTTATGATATATATATAAGCTAGATTATGTAAGCCTTGAATTATGAATAAAGGTTTATTCATTTTGGAATTAAGATGTAATTATATAGTTTACTTTGTAAAGTAGATTAATATAATGGCAATGGTGTATAGTGATTATATAGTGGTCGGATTACGTTGCGAATATTGAGGGAATAATTAGAGTTAGAGATTGAACTTTATGTTCACTTATAACATTTTGAAATGGATCTTTGTATTCATATGATCCTGAACATAGGAGGCGTAAAGGTTGCGAATTTTGGAGTCGAGAAAAGATTTAAATATCTGAGTTTTATTATTTATATTGGTATTGATTGTAAGAATTAAGTTGTAATTGATGAAAATAAATTCAGAATATGAAAGAAAGTTATAAAAAAATTAAATTAAATTTATACGCATTTTATCAGTGATAGTATTGTTTAATAATGTAAAGTTAAAATGAGAATGTATTTTAACGTACAAAGTCGGGAGAGGAAATTGTCCTGATTTTGGGGTCGTTACAATTTGTCTCCAAAGCACTTCCAAAGTCACGAACTCCTTTAATTGCACCTTAAATAAAAATATAAGAATAATTAGTGTATTTAGGCACAAAATAAATATAAAAGATTAAGCATTAAGGGATAAAAATATAACATATTTTATTCTCATCACTTAACAATTTGATTCTATCTTTCGTTGGGATTGCTGAAATTGAGTAATTTGTTTCTCTTTGTTGTTGGAATTTATCTCTTTATATATATATCCTTCTCGGCTAAAGTTTAAAGACAACGAATTAAGAAAAACACATTGCTTTCACATAAAAGTTTCTAGCAAATTATTTTTGTCTTGTTCTAATTTCGTATTGCTGGAAATTCATAGATATATCTTGTAATCAAATTTGTTCTTGATAAAACTTGTATACAAGCCTAGTTTGGTTTGTGTTTGATCCAGTGGTAGATATGTATGTACAAAGAAAACTCTAAGGTTACAGTGGTGTAAGCAGTTGCAGAGGTGCAAGAAGTTGCAGTTGTGCAAAGGGGGCAGTTGTGTCCAACAAAGTTCTAAGCTTATATGTACAAGGAGTTTTTGTAACTGATTGAATAATTTATTAATAAAGGAGTCTTCAATACCAGTTGGTATTGGACGCAGATTAGGCCATTAGATTAGAGGGTAGGGGCTGATTCACGTAAAAATCTTGATGTTTATGGTTTGCTGATTATCTTGTTTGTTTAATTCTGTATTAGAACACTTTACATTCATTTGCATACACTGTACTGTTTAAACCAAAGTAGTATAAAGAAGTTTCTGTTTAACAGGTTCATATAAACATCTAAGCAGACAGATCGTACCTGTCTGGATAGCTTCCACAAAACACCTACCCCCTAGGTGTGCACACACTGATTTAATCAAAGTCAACATGTCCTCATGTATAAATGTAGAGTTAAATGTCATCTTACAGTTGTAGTGTAATCCCTTTTGATCTCATTTGGATGGTTTTGTTTATACTCCTTTCACACAAAAAAAATTCATTTTATTTTTGATTTTAATTAATTTATGAAATCTTAAAATTCAAAGTTACAACTTAACAATTTTCTACTAGGTAATACTTTTTATTACTTCATAATATAACAGTTATAATATCAAAAGCAAATATTTGCAGTGAAAAACTTATGCTCAGGGAAGCCTCCATTAGTTCACTATCATATGAAATGAGTATACATGATCTGTGAGTTCAAAAAAATGAGTTTTTAAATTTAAAAGGAACTTACGATAATACTGATTTGTGAGTTCAAATATTAAGACTTTGAAGGAACCACAATCCGTTTGAATCAGTCTGGAGCATAATTCTGTGCGACAATAATTGTAGACCAATGTGTTATAACACACCTTATTTTTTAACATTCACTAATATGTGGGTCTTATCATAATTTGACTAATAACCAGATTTGTGAATTGAACTCACATATTGTTTTTTTCTCTAAAATTGCACAATAGTTAGTGGAAATACATGTACTCAATTAATGCAAACTACAACATTATAAGGGGCGTGGAAATAGTACAAAATTAAAAAAACTCACTCTATTTCAAAATTAAAAGGATTAAAAATACACTTTAAACTTCTAAATTTTCTCATTTTAAAACTTAAACTTCAACATTAAAATTTGAAGACATAGGACCTTAATGTTCTTAAAAATCTATAAATAAAACCTTCAAGTCACCTGATTAAACATTTCTTGCCGAAACAAGTCACATGTTATACATACAGTCTCAAAATGAAAGAGTAATTTAGTTTTTTAAGGGTATACTGTTTTTGTTTGACTCCATTTTGTTTTTATTTTTCCTTCACCACACACTATATCATGTGCCTATCATTTTTTTTTGTTTTTCTAAAGATATATTTGGAGTGAAATTATCCAAATTACCCTCACTCTAATCAATTATTACATGCCAATGGTCAGAAGATTTTATCTATAGAAATTGAGAGATATTAAAGTTCAAAGTCTTAATTGAAAAGTTAGGGTTTGATCTGTGAGTTTAAAAAATGTTTTAAAAGGAAGTTACAACAATACATTGTTGAAGGTTTCCAACTTTTGATAACCACACTCCTTTAGAATCAGTCTTGAGCATAATTCTGTACGACAATAATTGTAGACCAAGGTGTTATATAGCACAACTAATTATTTTAACATGCACTAATAGGTGGGCTTTATCATTTGACTAATAATGAGATTATTAAATTGAACTCACGTATTACTTTTTTTTCTCTATAAATGCAGAATAGTTAATGGAAATACATGTACTCCACCCCGTAATGCAAGCTACAAGACTATAAGGATCATGGAAATAGTACAGAATTAAGAAAACTAATTAAATACTGCCTCCATTTCAAAATTAAAAGGCTTAAATACACTTGCAACTTTTAATTTTCTCATTTTAAAACTTAAATTTCAACTTTTAAATTTTAAGATATTGAACCTTAATGTTCTTAAAAATCTATAATAATAAAAATTTTAAAAAAATACTTTGACATTTTTAAAGTGTTTCTCATGCCAAATTTGAAATAAGTTTCTAAAATGACAAACCAATAAAAGAATTAATTGGGTAGGTTCTTCTTAGTCCTTTGTACTGGAGTAGTCACACTACACCAAAAAGGGCATCTAGTGAACGACAAATCCTTCACAAGAGATATTATATCACTCACAAGAGATTTATTGCGAAAAAATATTTCCGTCACACGATTGCTCGCATAAGACCTCGTCGCAATTGGGTATCCACTACAAAAAAAAGGATCATTGCCGACGGCTGTTACCGTCGCCAATGACTCAAATGCCGTCGCTAATGACTCATTAGCGACGGCAACTACCGTCGCCCTCGCCGTCGCCCTACAGGTCGTCGCCCATGGCTCCCGTCGATGGCCGTCGATAAAGTACTCATTGGCGACGGGAACATTGGCGACGGCACGCCGTCGGCAATGAGTAATTAGCGACGGGAAAATTCGTCGGTAAAGCCGTCGCTAAAGAGTATATTAAATAATATATAAAATAGTCATGGCCGACGGCAGATGCCGTCGCCAATGATAGCCGTCGGTAATGAGTAAGCACTAACAAATCTGATTTTTTTTAAAAAAAATTAAAAAAATGCAAATACCTGTTATAATTATAACTATTATCAACTAAAATAAATAAATAAAATCCTCAAAAAACGCAAATCAATAACCATCAAATCTTTTACTATCAACCATCAAATATCTACGTATGATAAGGTATAAAATATTAGTAGATACAAAAACCATCAACCGAATTACATACAAAACCTAAGTTTATACAACGCAAAAACTGTATCTGTACATACATGAAAATAAAAATATAAACACTAACTATATCCCCAGATCAGGAGTATCGGTATATCATCATCACCATCTCCCGTACCACCGCCGGTCCCACCATCCGTAGCATCATCAGTATCAGCCCGACGGTCATCGCCTTCGCCGCTACCTCCACCCCTATGAGGCTCATCAACAAGTCCCTACAAAATTAAAATATTAATTACAAAGTCCAAAAGAGAGCATATTTAAATAATTATTCTAAGTGTTCTTTCATTTATACAAGTTCGGCAAACAAACTGATAACTCGGCCTCTTTTTGGTCTCTTTTTCGACTATTGTTCTAAGTTTTTCTTTATTTTATACAATTTCGGCAAACAAGCTGATAACTTGGCCTCTTTTTCGACTATTGTTCTAAGTTTTTCTTTATTTTATACAAGTTCGGCAAACAAACTGATAACTCGGCCTCCGGATCTCGGAATCGAGTTCCGTAAGTTGTGACGTGTCCCAAATATCTATGAGGTGCTACGTCTACGGTTTCGTGTTGGTTTGACGCCTGAGGCGGGTTTTGGCCTCTTTTTCGACTATTCTTCAAAGTGTTCTTTATTTTCTACAAAGTTCGGCAAACGAGCTGATAACTCGGCCTCCGGATCTCGGAATCGAGTTCTGTAAGTTCTGACGTGTACCAAATATCTGGGAGGTGCTACGTCTACGGTTTCGTGTTGGTTTTGACGCCTGAGGCGGGTTTTGGCCTCTTTTTCGACTATTCTTCAAAGTGTTTCTTTATTTTCTACAAGTTCGGCAAACGAGCTGATAACTCGGCCTCCGGATCTCGGAATCGAGTTCTGTAAGTTCTGACGTGTACCAAATATCTGTGAGGTGCTACGTCTACGGTTTCGTGTTGGTTTGACGCTCGAGGCGGGTTTTGGCCTATTTTTCAACTATTCTTCTAAGTGTTCTTTATTTTATACAAGTTCGGCAAACGAGCTGATGATAACTCGGCCTCCGGATCTCGAAATCGAGTTCCGTAAGTTCTAATGTGTCCCAAATATCTGTGAGGTGCTACGTCTACGGTTTCATGTTGGTTTGACGCCTGAGGCGGGTTTTGGCCTCTTTTTCGACTATTCTTCAAAGTGTTCTTTATTTTCTACAATATCGGCAAACGAGCTGATAACTCGGCCTTCGGATCTCGGAATCGAGTTCCGTAAGTTCTGACGTGTCCCAAATATCTGTGAGGTGCTACGTCTACGGTTTCGTGTTGGTTTGACGCCCGAGGCGGGTTTTGGCCTCTTTTTCGACTATTCTTCAAAATGTTCTTTATTTTATACAAGTTCGGCAAATGAGCTGATAACTCGGCCTCCGGATCTCGGAATCGAGTTCCGTAAGTTCTGACGTGTCCCAAATATCTGCGAGGTGCTACGTCTACGGTTTCGTGTTGGTTTGACGCCTGAGGCGGGTTTTGGCCTCTTTTTCGACTATTCTTCTAAGTGTTCTTTATTTTATACAAGTTCGGCAAACGAGCTGATAACTCGGCCTCCGGATCTCGAAATCGAGTTCCGTAAGTTCTAAGGTGTCCCAAATATCTGTGAGGTGCTACGTCTACGGTTTCGTGTTGGTTTTACGCCCGAGGCGGGTTTTGGCCTATTTTTCGACTATTCTTATAAGTGTTCTTTATTTTATACAAGTTCGGCAAACGTAATGATTTTAATTTCTACAAATTGCTGGTTTATTTTTTATCTCTTACTCTTCAACTCTATATGAAAAAAACAACGTGCATAATTAATGAAACTTATCTCTATATAAATTTACTCTTCAATGTTTGAATAGTTTATATAAGCAATATAATATGAAAACCCGTGAATTAAATAAAGACAGACATCAATAATTATATTTACCTCTCGAATATGTCGAGGAAAGAGGTTGGCCAGGACAACCGCACATACACGAATGGCTTCCTCTCGGACCAGACC
Organism: Aralia elata; assembly: GCA_034770075.1. NCBI lineage: Eukaryota > Viridiplantae > Streptophyta > Magnoliopsida > Apiales > Araliaceae > Aralia > Aralia elata. The sequence goes on from JAVJAP010000057.1 coordinate 1,999,319, forward strand.
CATCATCTCGTCGGCAGATGCATCCGGATCGATGGAGCCGTGGACGACCTCCTGAGCAAGCTGGTAGATACGCTGGCGGGATGGTGCGCCTGATTGTATAGCATTGCTCTCCATGCACCCCTCTACGATCCGCCGGAAGAAGTCGTCGGATAATGAAGGGCCGGCACCCGATCCACTCGCACCACCTGCTCCGGTGGGTGGGCGACGCCTAGCTCGCGCAGCAGGCACTAATGTGTAGGCCGGGACCCGTGGAATGCCCACAACTCTACCCTTCTTCGGTCCCCCTGTAGCTTGCAGCCAGTCCTCCAGCTCCTCAGCCTCGCGGGGTCTCGGCATCTATGACGCCATCCGTCCTCTGGCTGCTCCGCTCCGCTGCGAGTGTCTCGAACCGTCGCTGAAAAAGAATATATAACAATATGAAAAGCATAATTGTTTAAAGAATTTTAATACGAATTTCATGAATAAAAATATCACTTAAATTAAAAGGATAACATTACTTACAGCAATGCCCTCTGCCTCAGGTGAGATATAACCACCATCCTCTTTCTTTTGATGGGCGTGCCACCAAAACTCTAAGCGGGAAGGTGGGCGCTGCAGAGTATCCTTGAGCCTCTCCCGAAAAAGGTCGTACGACTGAGAGCCTGTGCAATGGGGCAGGCGACTCTGCTGTCGGGCTGCTGTACGCTGTGCCGACTTCTTCTGAAAATCAGCTCCCTCCCAGATACTGCACATCTGCTCCCAAACCGCGGCACCAAGAAAATCTGGGCGGACATCTCTAAGCGTCTGTCCATCTATCATCCTGCTCTGGGCTTTCTTCTTCCACTCGTGGACCCACTTGTGCCAGTTCATCTCTAGATATTTCTGAAGCACAGTCATGCCATGAGCTTCTTGACCGTCCTCAAATCGGTAATATCTCTGCACATTATACATTATTAAGCTTAGTATACAACATAAATCGAGAAGTATATAAAAAAACATGCAAATGTAATATAATGACATTTTACCCGAAACTCATCGATAATCAACTGACGTGTGCGGTCATCCACATCTGCCCACCTCATCCACGCACTTGAGAATCGATTGCGCACGATCCCAAGCAACGTGTTCCTTGGCGTCGCGTCAAGGATACTACAATTGGAATTAATACATTTGTAAATTCTAAAGTATATATACATGCAGGATTTTATGTAAAACAAATGTAAAATTATATAAACAGATAATGAAATTACCTGTTAGTCCCGACACGGCATATATGAGGCGCCTGGGGGGGATTCCCTAGCAAGCCACGTGCTAGTCCCCGCGGAGGCCTAGGACGCGCACCTATATGTAGTGTAATATGTGTTCATTTTTATATAAATGAATATTATGACAATACTATATAAGAAAAAAGTAAGACGTAAAAGAACTTAACATGTAATTGTACCTGAAGATCCGGGCTGATCATCACTCCCTCTACCTCCACGACCCCCACGACCTGTTACTACCAGCTCGCCCACCACGATCGCCGTGTGGTGTACGAGCCATATGTATGTAACTGTAAATAGGAAAACAAAATATTATAGGACATTTGTAATCATAATAATTTTGCAACTTAAATAATAGAATCGAATATGTTACACCATCATGCTTGCAATACTACAAACTATTACATATAGGTACAAGTAAATAGACATAAGTAGTACATACTCCTAATCATTTATATCATCAAATCCATCAATATCAGAATCGTCATTTTCGCGCAATAGCTCTTCATTCTCGCTGTCATCACCATCTTCGTCATCCTCAACAATCTCTTCATGTATATCTTCATCATCAACAACATCGTCTCCACTTTCCACAGCGACGACATCATCTTCATCTTCACTAGACTCACTAATAACAGTCACATCAGTAAGTGTGACACTAGTAGACTCAACTTGTAAAGGTTCATCGTCTGGACGAGGAGATGTGCCTTGAAAACCACGAGCTTTGGTGGTTATAACAGTATACCATGAGCTTGCAGGATTCTTAACACCCCGTGCGTAGTATACCTGCGTTGCTTGACTTGCTAAAATAAATGGCTCGTTTGAGTTTAGTTTTGACTTAACATTTACTGTCACCAGTCCTGAATTTTTATCAACTCGAACTCCATTTTCAACATCAAACCAATGACAATTGAAGCAAACTAACTCTTTTTGACCCCAATATTTGAGAACGACTACTTCTAGCAGTCGTCCATACCAGTCATCCCAAAGATTATCGTAGCAGCTACCTTTAAACCACAACTCCAGAATCAGATGAAGTGAATTCCCCAATATCGCAACACTTAAATCTGTAACCGTTGACAATGCAGCATGTATAAGTATCTACAGATCTTTCAGGGCCATCCGCTATAAGCTTAAGTCGGATGTCAGCTTTATCATCTGTGAGGACCTAAAGTACCGGACCACAACATATTATAAAATTAATTAGGCCATAAGATTCATTCATGAGGGTAAATGTATTTAGAAAATCAATTTATGATACTTACTACATCTTTAAACCAACATGCAAATTCTCTATTCCTCAAATTTTCTAATTCCCCGTCCGATATAGTCGGATTCGCTTCACGTATCTCAGCATCATATTGACTGCAGTACAGTTATATACGACATTATTATGCGAAGAACTTTTAACAGGTACAAACGACATAGTAGTAGCTACTTACTTAATGTATGGCGCAACTTCATTCATGTTTACAAGTGCATACAATGTGGCAGCTGCATACTCACTATCAGTCAAGAATCGCCTTTTTTTTCCCACCGAATGGTTGTACCGGATGACTAAAGGCCGTTAATTCTTCTGTGTTCAGCTCAGGTGCAACAGCCTCGTTCCGACGTAAGCGATTGTGTCTCGTCTGAACATTCGGCTCAAAGTACAACGAGCAGAAATTAACAAGCTCCTCCATAAACATAACTTTCAGCAATTGAACCCTCTACACGGGCTCTATTTTTCACCTTTTGCTTTAGACGACGCATATACCTATATGTTATCAATGCACGTATACAATAAAGTTAAAGGTTTGCAATGTTTTAACAATATGTAAAACAACAGTAATGTTTACTAACCTCTCAAATGGATACATCCATCTATATTGCACGGGACCACCAAACTTGGCTTCGTATGGAAGGTGAATAGGCAAATGCTCCATTGAATCAAAAAATGATGGAGGGAAGATCATTTCTAACTTGCATAGTATTTTCCACTATCTGCCTCTCCATTTTATCTATGTCTTTGAATTGGAGCTCCGTCAAACATAGATCTCTAAAGAAGTTAGAAAACTCTGTCAGTGCTTCTACCACACAACGTTTCGGGCAACAAGTCGATAAAATGCCACGGGGATCAACTTCTGCATGAATACATGACAATCATGACTTTTTAGACCCCGAAACTTCAGCTCTTCGACTTTACAACACCTTGATATATTTGAAGAATATCCATCTGGAAGCTTCAGACCACTAATCCAATTACATATCAATATCAATTGTTCCCTGGTCAAAGTATAATCAGCTTTAGGCATAATTGTCTTACCACCCTCCTCATACAACCACAAAATGTTCCCTCATGTTCATTTCTGCCAAATCAAGCCTCGACTTGTTGTTGTCCTTTGTTCTACCACTGGCATTTAGCACTGTATAAAAAATATTATCAAATACATTCTTTTCGGTATGCATCGGATCTAGACAATGACGAATGCAGAGTGTAGCCCAATACGACAACTCAAAGAACATACAACCGATGTGTCCAGTTGTGAAGCTTACCATACCCATGAGCTCGCTCTAATCTATGATTCTTCCCTGGAGGTGGAAAATTCAAGCTATTAATCCAGCTCAACACTGATGTACCAGAAAGACGGTCAGGTACTTGACGTTTTCTCTGATTTCCGATTGAATTGTCTAGTCATTCTTCGATAACGATGCTCAATCGGCAAAAACTGTCTGGAAGTTGCAAAGAAACTAAATTTCCCCCCATGTTTGAGCCGCATAGCTTTAACTGACCCCATGCACACGGGACATGACAAGCTCCCATGGGTCGACCATCCACTGATCATTCCCAACGCCGGAAAGTCATTTATGGTCCACAGTAAAGCTGCCCTCATGTCAAAGTTCTCTTTAAGAGATACGTCATAAGTTTGAACCCCTGTATCCCACAACATCTTCAACTCATCTACTAATGGCCGGAGGTAGGACATTGTTGTCTTTACTTGGACTCTTATCACCCGGAATCAGTAAAGGCATGAACATATAAGGATCTTTCATACACATCGAAGGTGGGAGGTTATACACAACAATAATCACTGGCCAGGTTGAGTAAGGCTTGGTGTAAGACCCGTTAAATGGATTAAAGCCATCCGTAGCAAGTCCAAGCCTAACATTTCGAACCTCTTTAGCAAATGAGAGGTGCTTTTTGTCAAAATTTTTCCACTCAAGCCCATCTGCCGGGTGCGTCAGTTGACCCTCGACTATTTCCCGTGTTGAGTGCCCACCTCATATACTCGGCGGTATGTGTTGACATGAAACAACCGCTGAAGCCTCGGTGCAATAGGAAAGTAACGTAAGATCTTTCTGGGTACGTCTTTTCCCTTTTTCTTGCGTTGTTCATAGTATCTACTTGTACCGCAGATATCACATATCCTCTTATATTTATTGTCATCACCGTAATATAACATACAATCATTCTCACAAGCATCAATCTTTCTCATACCCTAGATTTGAGTCTTTTGACCAGTTTCCTTCACTTCGTAGTACGATTCCGGTAACTTATTGCCAGCCGGTAAGAACTCCTGCACAATGTTGAGCAGTTCGTTTAAAACCCCTCTCACTGCAGTCATGCTCGTTCTTGAAATGTAAAAGCTTAGTCACTGCAGATAAGACGGTGTGCTTTTCGTGTCCGTCATACAGTGGCGTCGCTGATTCGTGCAATAACTGATAGAAAACCCTTAGCCCCGTCATTCGGCTCTTGCTCAATGCTTCTGTCATCCCTGTGAGTATTCCCACTGGAAGAATGAACCAGCAGCTATCGACTATCATGTTACTACAGTCAAAGGTTTCGTCACCTCTGGATTCTGGCACAGATTCATGTTCATTTAACCAGGTTTCCCCATGATAGATCCACGTACTATAACCCTGCTTGAACCCATACGCAAATAGGTCGCACATGACATCACTCCTTTCCTTCCACACTTCATTCACACACCTCTTACAAGGACATCTAATCTCATCGCCGCTAACTTGCTCAAATGCAAAATTGAGAAACTCTTCAACCCCAGTACGGTACTCAGAGCTAAGCCCACTCTTATCAGTGGCGACCCTACGTTCCATCCATCTTCGATCAACAGACATCTTGGTCTATACACTAGAAGGTGCTATATATGAGGAAAAACAAAACACAAACAGGATGGTTAATGTCTATACATACATATGAAGTACACAAACAGGATGGTTATTTGGGACTGTACATTTTATACATCATTTTTCACCCTTAGGGTTAATTTTATCTGCCAATGCACTCATTCCAGATACATTCTTAATTATTTTTCATTCTACCCGCTCATTACAAGCTAATAGGGATAGCTAAAAGAAGCGAATTTGCACTTTCCAGTAATAATGAGCTGCAACGAATGTAGTTTAGAAAGCATGAGTCATAGTCCAAATACCAAAGAAATTATAAACTATTGACGCCCGCAAACAACACACTTCAAATCATTCACAATGATCGGGAAAAGGCAGAGCCAAACACAATAACAAACCATATAAAGCAGAAAAAGAGGCTCTTCATTTTCCCTATTTCAAGTTATTACTATCAATGGATATCTGAATCATACTATGGTCCTAATTAAACCACTACCTACAAAAACTAGACATATTTTGTGGTTTGGATGTACCATGTTAGTCAATGCCAAAAAGGGAAAAGGAAAAAGGAAAAAAAAAAGAAGAAGCAAGAAATCCGATGGGGGCCATTCTAGGATAGAAATTCTTAGAGCAAATTGCCAAGCACCGCCCTAAATAGCAAAGCAAACAACCTAGCGTCACAGATATGATAAACACGGACATTGTGTTGCACAGTTTTAAATGGGTCATTTTTGAGTTTTTTTTTAAATGAATGCGAAAGATAAGAAAATGACGAAAAAATTGAACACTTTTCTTGCCCATCTCCAACCAAAATCAACGAATTAATAAAATCCTTATTATATCCTTTACATACAAACACAACGAAGTTAATATAAGAATAAAATTGTAATCATAATGTAAAATTAAGTTCTCTATCTTCTCAATAACACCAAAGAAAACCTATAAATTTTATAGGATAATTTTCTATTCTAATTTAAGTTTTCCTTTATTTTATTTTCTATCCAAAACTCAGAAACACAGAGTTAGGGTGAAAAATATAATAACAGAGGCCTTGAGGAATAACCCTAGGGACCTGGTTTTAATCCCCAGTTGCTGACCCAAAATTTTGCCGGTTAAAAAAGAATTGAAATATATATATATATATATGACAATAAAATAAAAGGTCAACGAATTTTCCAATGTAGAATAAATTTCTAAACATTATTCCAAAGTGCAAATGGTGATGAAATCATATATTATCGAAATCAGTAACTACGGCCACAATGGACACTACTAAACTGCCGAAAGAGTACATACTTTGGTTCCAGTTTATGATTACTAATGCAAAATAAATGAATTCCAGCATAAATTCTAAAGTCCTACTCCCCCTTCTCAAGTCCAACCAAGTTGACAGATAGTTCAATCTAGAAAGGTAACCACCCACAAAAAATTAATAGATCATCAAGCTATTAAGTAAGGTTCTACAACATGTCAGCAAAACCCATACTCTTAGAAATTATGTCCTTGTTCTTAACTACTAATTCAACCTAGCACATAGTTCTTCACAAATGATTCAAACTCAACCTTCCCTTTTCGTTTCTCTGTCATGCAAATACTAGAGATTATGCTACAAAGGATTATCCTCATAAATGAAATTGAAAATGGAAATACAAATTAAAGATCAAAGTATAACATAGTCATACACAACATGATCAAGAAGGCATTTTAAAGTGTACAGCATTACTGCAACTAGAGCTTTAACATGTTCAAAGTAGGACATTAAAATTGAAACACTACTAAAGATCAACAAAACTATCATTATACCAAAGGATGAATTTCCTTGGAAGTAGAAATAAAATCTATATAGCAGTAAATCAAAATGAGGCTATGAATCGCAATAGACATTAAATTCTGAGGAAATAGTGAAAAATACCTGAAATTTGCTCAGTTTGTTGAGGAAATAGTGAAAAATACCTGAAATAATCAAAAGGAGGTTATTGTTTGATTTACTAACAAGTAACAAATCCTGTATAAAATTCAGGTACAAAATGTACAGTCCCAAAGAAAGCATTATAGATTAGCAAAAAATGCTAGTGAAGAAAAGCAGGAAATTTCAGCTAATTTCAGCATTCAAATCAGAAAATCCATAAAACTTCATTCACAGTAGAAGACAAATAATTTACTAAACCACAAAAATGTCAATCTCAACTATATCTTACACAACTGGCGAAAATTAAGGTTTTTTATAGCTTTATTGTGTTATAGAGAGTACAAATTATCAATTAGTAACTTCAACCAATTCAAATGACCAACAAAATGATAGACCAAAATAACTATATGTATATATATACACACACACACAGCGATATATAGATATAGAGAGAGAAACTTACGGGTGCTTTGGTAGGTGTGGCCGGAGGTAGGCGTGGCCGGAGGGGCGTGGCCGGAGGGGCGTGGCCGGAGGGGCGTGGCCGGAGGCGACGATTATGGCCGGAGGCGACTATTATGGTAGCAGAGAGTGAGAGGAAAAAACGAGGGAATGGGAAATTGAGCTGTTGTCGTCGACATTAGGGATTTAAACATGGCTCATTCTCGACGGCATAGTCGTCGATATTGACCCCGTCGCCAATGACTCATTATCGACGGCACTACCGTCGACATTACCAATTATCGCCGTCGCTAATGACTTTCCCACCCCCGCGAAAAATTCGCACCATTTTTTCCCCGGCAAAAAAGACTACTATCGACGGAACATAGTAGCGACGGCTACGCCGTCGAGAATGAATCAATATCGACGGTAATATCGCCGTCGATAATGATGCCGTCGCCAATGACCTATTTTTTTGTAGTGATCCTTCGCTAAGTAGTAACTAAATGTTTTTTGTGAAGGATATATTGTGAATAACGTTTTATTCACAAATTATATTTGGTAATGGAATATTGTTATTTAGTGAAAGAGTGGTTTCCTTCACTAATAATATTTTAAGAAGGACTATTTGAAATTAGTGAATAACTTTATTTCCTCACAAAAAATATATTGTGAAGAACAAATTTATTTAACGAGAAAAGATTTTCCTTCACTAATTATAAATTGAGAATCTTTCTTCAAATTAGTGAGAGAAAAATTCCTCATTGATGACTAACTAATTAACTAGAAAAGATTTTAGTGAGGGAAATAATCCTTCATTAATATCCATTTTTCAAGTAAAATCCTTCACAAATTATAAATTTGTAAATAAACATTTAATTGGTAAATAATCAAAATTCATTACAAATTATAATTAATTTTCAAATCAATGATTTCATATTTATTATTATTATTATTAATTGCCATAATAAATATTAAATTTAATATTTCAAGTTAATATAAATTCCATACTAGTTTCAAACTAATTAATAAACTAATGCATAAAGAGCAAATAATTAAAACTAATACTCCACATATAAATAGATAATGTTCATGTCATGATAACTACAAAATTTGTTATTATATCTTCGTCTCCCAAGGACCATAGTACCTACAATATTTATTAACTAACATAATAAAACTGAAAGCCAAGGCCCCTGGTTGCAGCTTGCTGATCGAGCTTATCATCTGTCAATGGTTCGTACATGAACATATATATAACAATCCTTATAATTCCATCCTGTTTAGACTGCACAAACATATTCCTAATTAAAATTCAAACTGAACTCAAGTTCAAATATCATACTATATACTCCAAGGCCAGTTGATTGCCTAAAATTCTTCCAGCATAGATTGGCAGCCTTGACATGAGCCAATAGCATTGTGCATCACGATAAGAGGCTCCACAGCTGAATTGCCAATGGAACAGTTTCCAAAAGGGACTGACCAATGAGCTGGTGGATACACCCCCCTCATATACTTCACTCGACCACCAAAAGTCTTAAAACAAATTTCTGCAAAGTGGACAAAATCTTCGCTACAAAAAAAATAAAAAATTATTACTAATTTAAACATAACTTACAAAACCATAGACTCGTGTTATTTTCTCGTTAAATTTTTCAAGAACATATTTAGAAAATATTATAAAACCAATGGCAATTGTAAACACAACACATAACTGCAAATTTAACTACTTCTGAGAACTTTTCTGTTTTTCAACACAAAAAAGTTTAAGGAGTATAATAACAATAGGACCTCAGCATAAAAGAGTTGTTCATAAAACTTGATAAATGTCTAATAGCGATGGATGATGATCCTACTTGAAGACAATATATTTTGGAGTTTCAAATGCTACCATCACTAAAAGAACTTAAGTAACTTGTTATATAGTCTAAAATAGATAAATGGTCCTACTCAATGACAATAGGAGTATTGGGATTTTCACCCTTTTACCTTACCCATTAATTCATCCGGGAAGTCCCCTCTGAGAATTTAAACCTTAAACTTGAGGTTGGTAGGGCTGTACTAAGTGAGTTTGAAAAATTGCTAAAACAAATTCATCAAAATTAAGTAAAGAAACAAAATGCATAATCTTGTAAGGAGACAAATTCTTTCATAACACATGTTTAATAGTGCTTTCAACATTGAAGTACATGTCTGACGATATATAAGAGAAAAAAATTCATACTCTTACAAATAATTTAAGGAATATGATTCATGAACTTTGAGCACCATAACAAAGCATAGTATTGTTATTGGAAACAAAGGCAAACACATGACATATATTTATTTTTTATAGAAATTGTTTACTTGTAGTCACGACTATAATTAGTTCTGTTGCATACCTGTCCATGAATATCTTCTCAGACTCATTTTATCAAACACTTAAAATGCACTATGTACCCAACCATGCATAAACCAAAAAAACATCTCAAGCAATTACATTATTTAACAAAACAGAAGGTCAGTAAAATCATTTCAATTGCATACTTGCAAATATTACCCCCCCTCCAAAAAAAATATATCAAGTCAGCAGAAATTAATATTATCTACAGATTCAGAGTCCTCCAATTTTGGAATACCAATACCTCAGCTCTTGGCCCATGTGTACACTTACACATATTTACACCTCAACAAAGCTAACAAATTTAAAGGTATATATAAAATTGATAATAATCTAATCAAATGAAGCACCGAGTAAACTATCTCATATGTCGAGTCATAAATCACTTAAATGATGATCATGCGATTAGTAATGAGTTGATATATTCAACACTCAACAGTGAACAACGACTATGAATCATTTCTCAACCATGATGCAAGTTGAAACCCCTTGCAATAAGTTTTGCACTAAAACCCAACTAATGTAAAAACCCATTGGATTCACTTACAGTCTAACACTTCACAAAATATCAATGAACACTTGGAGAGGCATGTAAATTTATTCCACTGTTCAACTAATAGTAGTTATACTAAAGTTAATCTGCTGTTCAACTAATAGTAACTATACTAAAGTTGTCTCTAACAGAATTAAATTATGGCAAGAAGTATAAAAATTAGGTCAGAAGCAAATATATACTCCCAATTAAAATGTTGCATCTAAATACCTACCGTCCAGGCACTGATGTTTCTCCTAATATCCCTTCTCCCTCAAAACAATCATCTATAACCTACATTTGTTAATATTTGAAAAAAAAAGAAACAATGATGATAAATAAAAAAGTTTGTTGATACACATACCTCAAAATGCACCGGCATTCTCAAGATCAACCTCCTGAACCGAACTGAATTAGAGAGAAATTTGCTCCACTTAAAAAAGGAGAAATAATAGCCTCCATGTATGTCTAGTTCAGCTACATATACAGGTGAAGTGTGTGAAAAATATGAGAGAAGCATTCCAAAATATTTAAAAGTTCGTAAATTTGGAGCGTCAATCTCCACATAAGTCAGACAACGACATGCATCTATGTTAAGTGCTTTAAGCTAATGACTTGATATCCTTGACCTTTTTAACTTATCACAACTTTCTAGGTTTAGTGTCTCAATTCTAGGATGAATAGCAATAAGGTCATGTCAAATTTGGTCTGTGTTATCACACTAAACAACAACAAAAATTCTTAATTTTAGATCAAGTAAAGCAAAAGAAAATTACCAAAAGTTTTATATATTACTATTGAACTTGATCAATCAAAATAAAAACAATCACCCAAAGAAAACCCCCAGAGATATTAAAAGAAAAAATAATGATTAAGGAGTGAATTGCTTACTGGAAATCAAATTCCTCTGATCTTGATCATCATAAACAAAGAATTGCAACCATTTGGTATTACTACTTCTATTTTTTCATTTTCTTTTTTAGTGGAAGGCAAATTTACCATTCCGTATTGCTATTGATTTCAGGTTTTAGGACTCTGTTTGGTTAACAGAAAATGGCCTCTAGAAAACTTTTTGCAAAGAATAACTTGCCGAGTTGAACGTGGTAAGTGCAGCAATAAGGCCACATCTAAGAGTTTAAACTTCAACCCTTTAAGTTAATACAGAATTTAACTTGTCCATATTATCTCAAAGGCTTTCAATACTTCTTGTGTGTCATTTTTTCTAACTAATAAATTAAAGTGTAGGTATTAGTTATTATTACTATATATGAATAAATAACCTTACTTGAAGAGTTCTTAATTAGAGTTGAAGCTTCGCAGTGATGTTAAAGATTAAAATTTCAAAAGATATTATACACACACACACACACACATATATATATATATATACAAATTATGACTGATAGTTATTAATGATAATTGTGAAATCGCTATTTCCTACCCACCCAAAAAAAATAAAATTAAAGCAATTGTACCAGAGATCAAAAAGGTGTGTTTAGAGTTCAAACTGACAAACTCTTATGTGGATCCAAATATTCCACATATAGCCAAATTATAAAAGTAATTGTGGCCTTAAGCCCCGGGTATTTTTTCCATTGAGCCTCGGAAAAAAAAAACATTTCCCATTGACCCCCTTTCCCTTCACCCTTCATTATCATACCAAATATTCAAATAGCAAAACTCATATAATTTCTTTGAAATTTAGAAAATACAACAGTGACTCATAATTATCCGGTTGCGAACCAAAGTGGAATCATGGGTAAGTGGTTTTCTTCAACTGTTAGCATACTTTAAAAACTCACATCCCAAATCCATAACCACTTCAATCAATTGATGGCGCTCTGGATGCTCACTAATTTTACGCCGCATCTCTTCCGGTAACAACGATAACATACGTCCCAATTCGACATCGAAATCTAAAAAAAAAGACACCAAAAAGGACCGAACAAATTTCTTGGAGACCCATATAGTTTGATGCTCGAATTAGGGTGAGTTGAAGGGTATCGTGAAAAATTGATGGGTTGAATTGGGGTTTTAAGTATGTAATTGTATTGGGGTTTTGAGTATGTAATTGAATTGGGGTTTTGGCTAAGGGAGAGAGGTGAAATCCAAATTTTTCAGACCACGCACGCAACTTAGTGACTCTGTTCCAAAAAAAATGAGTTTGATAACATTTAAAAAAACTCTTTTAGAAGTAATATTATATGTAAAATTATTATTTCAAAAACTTAAAGATAAATCTAAATTTAAATTTTAGGATATCATAAATTAATTATAACAAATTAAAATATAACTCATTTGTAGAATAAAAAAAATAATATTTTAACATTTATAATTTGTTCCACAAAAAGAGTCATAATTATTATAATTTTGTTTATTGTCAATTTATAATATTTTAAAATTTAAATTATTGTAACTTAATATTTTAATTAATACAATTATTATTGTAAATTATTTAAAAATTATTATTAAGAATAAAATTTTTATTAAAATATTAATTACATTACAATTTGAATTGTAGTATATTATAAATGAAAGAACAAACTCAAACTTAACTCTTTCTGTAGAACATATGAGTTATTTTTTTTATTTTTTATTTTTAATTTGTGCTATAGTCTATAAAAGAGCGCCACTATCTACTTCTTTTTTTCTCTTTTTTTTGTCATGATCAATGTATGAAATTTTAAAATTTTAACGTTGTGTAAAGTTATTTACTTTATAGTTTATTAAAAGAAATAGTCGATATTATAAGTTACTTAAAAAGTGTTATTAAAAGTAAATTTACTACTGTAAAAAATTTAATGTATTTATATTACAATTTATATTCACCACAATTAATTCTAAAAAATTTATTTAGAACAAAACAGTGACCAATTTTATCTCTCGCAAAAATCCTTTGAACAATAATATATAGTGAGTAATAAATCCTTTATTAATAATATTTTTTCTCGCAAATTTTCTTTATAAATTGGCGCCAAATATCATTCTACCACCTCAATTTTGCGAAAGAAAAAATATAAATTGTGAAGGATGTTTCTTTCGCTAATAACTATATTGTCACTACATTTTTTTCCTTCACTGTTCCTGTAAGACCCCGAATTTATGAAATAAAAATTTATTATTTTCTTTATGATTATTTTTCTAAATAGTGAAGTGTTTAATTGTTATAAATGATAGTTAAGGGTGTTATATGCAAATTATCTGATAAATAGTATGTCGGGAAATATTCCTTTTGTCGGGGAATATTCTTTCTGTCGGGGAATATTATATTCGGTACCGTACGACGGCGCCGAAATGGCAATATTGTCAACGATAGTGGGCCCCACAACGGGTTAACTGTCGGATATAGAAAGTGATAGAAATTGGCGGCAAAACTTTAACCAATAACTGTTGAAATACCCGGTGATTAAAAGAACAGTAAAACGCGTTATTCCACAGTAGTACACGGTATTCCACAGTAGCTCACGATGTTGCACAGTGTTTTATATTATTGATTCAATAATTGATAAAGTAGCAATTGTATAGTATCTTGATTCAATAATTGTTAATTAGCATCTGCATAATATATTTTACTATTTGTCACGACACTGTAACTTATATCATTTGATAGGATATTTTAGCATTATCGACAATGTCTAGAAATTCTGTCAAGGAAAGGGGTTATTTAATTGCGCGCCATTTTTTATGGAAGGCCCCCTTATTTCCTGGGAATAATCTGGTTGTCAGTATTGCGAGTATATGCTATCTGTGATATTAATACATTTAACATAATAATACAGAAAAATAGATTTATTGTGATAATGGAGTTATTTTTTTATGGTTTTATCTTTTGATAATGGATTAATTTTTGAATAAATGGATGGATGCTATTAATGGAAGAAAAAATGGATGGATGATATTAATGGAAGAAAAAATGGATGGATGATATTAATGGAAGAAAAAATGGATGGATGATATTAATGGAAGAAAAAATGGATGGATGATATTAATGGAAGAAAAAATGGATGGATGATATTAAAAGAATATGGGGAAAAGACCAAAATGCCCTCACCTTGATTTTCCTATAAATAGGGAGAGTTTGCTTAAGAAATTTTCACACCTTCATTGCTTATACTTACTCTCTCTCTAAATTTCTGAAGTTCTCTTAGTGTGCTAGGCTATTGTGAGTATTTGTGAGAATACTAGTATTATCCGAAGTTAGTAAACTTCATAGAAAGTAACATCCAGTCACTTGTTAACTAAGGTAGGGAATATCATTTCTTTCATACTCACGTATAATATCATTTGTTTTCATGTTCGTAAGTGATATTATACTCATAAAGGTTGTTATCCATTCTGTATTAATTTGTGGGGATAACCTGGCCGTGCGGTATGACGCATGCCTGGTGAATATCCTTTTGTATTCAACCTTTATTATTCTATGGGAATAACCTGTAAGTACGAGTGTCGTACCTGGTGAATACCCTTCTGTATTCATTCCTTATTAATCTGTGGGTATAACCTGTTCGTGCGGATTGACGCATACCTGGTGAATAACCTGTCGTATTCATTACTTATTAATCTGTTGTGGAAATAATCTGTCTACGCGAATTATCGCATGACAGGTGAAAATCCATTTGCAGTTTCATATATTCTGTTATACTCATATAATATATCATTTCTTTTGTACTCTTTAAGGGATATCTTTTTCTTTCACATTTCTCCATTTATGATAAGAAATCCTTGTTTGTTTCCAAAACCTTATTTTTAAATGGAGAAAATCCCTGAAAATTAGTACAATATCCTTAATAGTTTGTGCTTCATCTAATATCTTTTCACTTGAATCTTTCTATACGTTATAGTTGAAGCATGAAATAATTTCTTGAATATCATTCTTGAATTTGACTCCACAATTTGGTTATCATGTTGGCAATTTGGTCAATCTTTGATACTGATTAAATTATAAGTTTTTCTTATCCTTAATCTCACTGTATCATTGTCATCATCCTCATACTTAAATTGTGGTGATAGTTCTCTTTGGCCCGTAGTGCAAAGATGAAACTGGCGTGACATGATTTTGACCAAACTGTGTATTGGTATTATCATGACTTTTGGTGTTACAAACAAAGGCGTATGGTGAAAGTTCTCTTTGGCCGTAGTGCAAAGATGAACTGGCGTTTGGCATGATCATGACCGGTGATGTTACAAATAAATATCTTTGGCACGTAGTGCAAAGAGAGGCTGTTGAATATAAACTGTTGATTTGGATGTTCATAAACAGGAATTGTTGATTGGTGTTACAGGGATAAAATATTGGTGGTGATCCTTTAATTTATAGAAGATGGTAGATATTATAATCTACTTGACTCTTCTAATGGATTGTTTGTTCCGCTGCAATTGTTATTGTTGAACAATTATAATATCTTTAAATCTCTGATTTATTATTGTTGAAGACTAAAGATAATTTTTATTCTTCATTATCTTAGTCATGATATTTCTTACTGGGCTATTTGAGCTCACCCTTTTCAGTTTTGTGCCATTGTTCTTCTCAAGAAAGGAAAATGTAGCTGGGACTAGCCGGGGAGTGGAGTGATGGACCGAGTTAGTGGTTGTCCTCATCAAGTTATGACATAGTTTAATAATGATTGTACTGGAGACTTAAAACATATGTTGCCGTCTTTTTACGGCATTGTAATAATTTGGGTTTGGATACTGTGGTACCATACGGTACGATATTTGTATGGAAGTCACAGTATGTGTGTGGTCGTATTTTGCACGACAAATATTAGTTGTAAATGGGAAAATTCGTATTTGTATTTGTATTTTGTAGAATGTTATTGGCGACTCAAAATGGGTTGTGTGGACCTATTTTGGGGGCGTCACAGTTGGTATCAGAGCTTAGGGATATGATCTCTGGTAGAGATCTGGGATTAGAACTAGGAGGGGAGAGACGAGTAAAATCCTTCGCTAGTGTGTCCTACCTAAGCTATTTTTGTTATTTAAGTAATTGGTTTGGTTATAGGGATAAGATGTTGCATGTCTATTTCTTTAACTAATCTTTGTTTTGTGATAACATTTCAGAATGGCATCTGAAAACCAAGAGATTCACTATGAGACTATTGTGGCTGAAAACCAGGAAGCCACAAATAATACGGGTGCAAACTCAGAACACCATGATGCTAATCATGATGCTAACAACCGGATGAATGATGATTTTTTTAGGAACTTCATGCAATACATGCAGAACCAGGCGAGAAGAGCTCCTGTCTACAATACTGGCAGAAACGCTGATAATGTACGGATGGTCACTGCCAAGCAGTTCAAAGAATTGGGACCACCTGAATTTTTCGGCAAGCCAGATCCACTAAAGGCAGAGGCATGGCTTAAACAACTAACAAAGATATTTGATGTACTGCGTTGCACGGACGACCAAAAGGTTCCTTTTGCCACCTTTATGTTACGAGGAGAAGCGGATCATTGGTGGGAATCTGTGAAACGTACTCATCATTCGGCACTCGAGATGTCTTGGGTCCAGTTCCAGGAATTATTTAACGAGAAGTATTTCCCGGAAAGTATTCGTCATATGAAGGAGGTAGAATTCATTAAATTGGAACAGAACAACATGACGGTGTCACAGTACGAAGCCAAGTTCGCCGAGCTGTCGCGTTTTGCATCCCATTTGGTGGACACTGAGAAACGGATGACACAAATGTTCCTACGAGGTTTGAAACCAGAGATTCGCCAATATCTCGTTTCTCATAAAATTTGTATATACGCAGATGCTGTGGATAGGGCTCAAGTAGTGGAGCAGGAAAGAGGACTACTACATCCAGGAAGCAACACCCAACCACGAGAGCAAAATCATGGTAATAATCGTAATGGTGGCAGCAATTATCGAAATAATGATAATCAGCGAGGAGGGAATCACAACACCGGAAATGGTAACCACTTCGGTGGTAATCCTGGCCCGAATAACAGAAGGAGTGAGTCAAGTGGCAACAATTCCAAGAAGAGGAGATTCAACAACAACCATGGAAAGGCACCAACGTCAGTACCAGCACCAGTACCAGTTTCGAAGGAAGGAGAACGACCACCTGTTAGATGTTTCAGGTGTGGGAAGGAAGGACACATCAGTCCAAATTGTACCACAAGCGCCATCCCAAGTATGTTACAATTGTGGAAAGGAAGGCCATATAGCTCGCTTTTGTCATGCAGCGAAGTCAAGTCCAGCTGCGATGATGACACCGAAGGCGGTCACGGACAAGTCAAAGTCTGTGGTCCAGGGGAGAGCTTTTGTTGTGACGTCACAAAAAGCGCAGAATTCGAACGAGGTTATAACGGGTAAACTACTTATTAACTCTTATGAAGTCTATGCCTTATTAGATACTGGTTCTACCCACTCTTTTATTTCACCAACATGTGCTCAACGCTTGAATTTGACTCCTGAAAAATTAGATTTTGACTTATCTGTCGAAACACCATTAGCGCAAACATTCGTTACATCTACGGTCTATAAATCTTGCTTTGTTCAAATCGGCACCCTCACATTACCTGTTGATCTTATCTCCTTGAACATGCATGAATTTGATGTGAGTTTAGGAATTGATTGGTTAACTGCTCATCATGCTAAAATTGATTGCTTTCGTAAGGTTATTAGTTTTCATATTCCTAATCAGCCTATTATGCGAATTCAAGCAACCAAACCATTGAAATCAATAACCATCATTTCTAGTCACAAAGCCATTCGTTTATTGAAAAACGGATGTCAAGCCTTCTTAGCCCATGTAACGGATTTAAATAAAAGTACGTCAGATTTGAAAAATATTTCTGTTGTTAATGAGTTCCCTGACGTATTTCCCGAAGAACTTCCTGGCCTACCCCCAGACCGTGAAATTGAATTTTGTATCGACCTTGAACCCGGTACGAAACCTATTTCCAAAACCCCATATCGAATGGCCCCTATTGAACTTCAAGAGTTAAAGGTCCAACTACAGGAGTTGTTAGACAGCGGTTTCATACGTCCGAGTACATCGCCTTGGGGTGCTCCTGTTTTATTCGTAAAGAAGAAAGACGGGAGTATGAGACTTTGCATTGACTATCGGGAGTTAAACCATGTCACCATCAAAAATAGGTACCCGTTACCTCGTATTGATGACTTGTTTGACCAGTTACAAGGTGCTCAATTCTTTTCAAAGATCGATCTTCGTTCTGGATATCATCA
This sequence comes from Aralia elata, assembly GCA_034770075.1. Lineage (NCBI taxonomy): Eukaryota > Viridiplantae > Streptophyta > Magnoliopsida > Apiales > Araliaceae > Aralia > Aralia elata. The sequence goes on from JAVJAP010000057.1 coordinate 2,018,150, forward strand.
GTTGAAAGTTAAAGCTGATGACATTCCAAAGACTGCCTTTAGAACTCGGTACGGGCATTATGAATTTCTGGTCATGTCTTTTGGATTGACTAATGCTCCTGCTGCTTTCATGGATATGATGAACCAGATATTCAAGGAATATTTGGATCATTTCGTGGTTGTTTTCATTGATGACATTCTCATATATTCTAAAAATCGTGAAGATCATGAGCAACACTTGAGGCTGATACTCCAAAAGCTTTCTGAAAACAAGCTATATGCTAAGTTGAAGAAATGCGAATTCTGGCTTGAGGAAGTTGCATTCCTTGGTCACTTGGTTTCTAAGGAAGGAATCTCGGTTGACCCGGCGAAGATTGAAGCAGTATCAAATTGGGAACAACCCAAGTCAGTAACCGAAGTACGAAGCTTTCTGGGTCTAGCTGGTTATTATCGGAGATTCGTAGAAGGATTTTCTCGAATAGCCGTTCCATTAACTCAACTGACTCGGAAAAGCACAACATTCAAATGGAGCGAAGAATGCGAGAAGAGTTTTCAAGAACTCAAAAGAAGACTCATTTCAGCACCTGTATTGGCAATATCTTCAGGATCGGAAGGATTTGTCATCTACAGCGACGCTTCAAACAAAGGACTAGGTTGTGTTCTCATGCAACATGGGAAGGTTATAGCCTATGCGTCTCGGCAACTCAAGGAATATGAGAGGAATTATCCTACTCATGATCTAGAGTTGGCAGCAGTTGTTTTCGCGTTGAAGATTTGGAGACATTACTTGTATGGGGAGAAAGTGGAGATCTATACAGACCACAAAAGTCTCAAATATTTCTTCACCCAGAAGGAACTCAACATGCGACAACGGCGTTGGCTCGAGCTGTTGAAAGATTACGATCATACCATCCAGTACCATCCTGGAAAGGCTAACGTAGTAGCTGATGCATTGAGTAGAAGATCATATGCAAGTACAAGTGCGTTATTGACATCTCAAAGGCCCATTTTGGATGATTTACAAAAGATGGAGATAGAATTAAAGACTCCAAGAACCACCCACGTGAAGGTCGCAAATATTAGAACCGGCTTTAATCGACAAAATTAAAGCTGCTCAAGTTACAGACCCAGAGTTGATGAATATGAAAAAGAAGGTACAAGAAGGTGCTATTCCAGAAGCAAGAGTCGACGAAGAAGGAATATTGCGAATCAACTCTAGACTGTGTGTTCCTAACGACCCTGACTTGAAATACAAAATCATGATGGAGGCGCACAACACACCGTTTGCAATCCACCCTGGAAGTACCAAAATGTATCGTGATCTTCGACATACATTTTGGTGGAACAATATGAAGAGAGAAATTGCAGAGTTTATCGCAAGATGTTTAACTTGTCAACGTGTCAAGGCGGAGCATCAAGTACCAAGGGGTCCATTGCAACCACTTGAGATTCCAGAATGGAAGTGGGAACACATCAACATGGATTTTGTGACAGGTCTTCCCAAAGTTTCTCAAGGCTTAGACGCAATTTGGGTCATTATAGATAGATTGACCAAGTCTGCTCATTTCTTGCCTATACGAGAAAACTATTCACTCGAGCGTCTTGCTAATTTGTATATTAGCGAGATTATGAGATTGCATGGCATGCCAGTATCCATAGTTTCTGATCGAGATCCTAGATTCACTTCACGATTTTGGGTCAGCTTGCAAAAAGCTATGGGCACTGAATTACGATTCAGTTCTGCATACCATCCCCAGACAGACGGACAATCGGAAAGGACTATTCAAACCCTCGAAGATCTATTAAGACTCTGTGTACTAGACTTCAAAGGAAGTTGGGACAAATACTTGCCATTGGTGGAATTCTCTTACAACAACAGTTATCAAGCAAGTATAGGCATGGCTCCCTTCGAGGCGTTGTATGGACGAAGGTGTCGATCTCCAGCATGTTGGGATGAAGTAGGTGAGGCAAAATTGTTGGGACCCGAGTTGATACGTATGACTACGGAAAAGATCCAAATGATCCGACAACGTATACAAACAGCTCAAGATCGACAAAAGAGTTGTACTGATCTTCATCGAAGAGACGAGGAATTCAATGTCGGAGATCATGTATTTTTACGTGTTGCTCCGTGGAAAGGTGTTACGCGATTCGGAAAGAGAGGAAAGCTTAACCCTCGATTTATCGGTCCATTTGAAATCCTCGATCGAGTAGGAACTGTGGCCTACAGACTCGCCTTACCGCCAAGCATGTCTCGTGTTCATAACGTTTTTCACATATCCATGCTACGTAAATATGTGAAAGATCCAAACCACATTATTGAGTTAGAACCAGACGAGATAGCAGAGGATTTGACGTATGAAGAGATACCTGTCAAAGTCTTGGATAAGAAGGAGCAGATTCTACGCTCAAAGGTTATACCTCAAGTTAAAGTTTTATGGAGAAACCATGATGTTGAGGAAATGACCTGGGAGTTAGAATCCGAGATGAGAGCAAAGTATCCTCACCTTTTCGAAATGCCAGGTACGTACGTCAATTTCGAGGACGAAATTTCATAAGGAGGGGAGATTGTAAGACCCCGAATTTATGAAATAAAAAATTTATTATTTTCTTTATGATTATTTTTCTAAATAGTGAAGTGTTTAATTGTTATAAATGATAGTTAAGGGTGTTATATGCAAATTATCTGATAAATAGTATGTCGGGAAATATTCCTTTTGTCGGGGAATATTCTTTCTGTCGGGGAATATTATATTCGGTACCGTACGACGGCGCCGAAATGGCAATATTGTCAACGATAGTGGGCCCCACAACGGGTTAACTGTCGGATATAGAAAGTGATAGAAATTAGCGGCAAAACTTTAACCAATAACTGTTGAAATACCCGGTGATTAAAAGAACAGTAAAACGCGTTATTCCACAGTAGTACACGGTATTCCACAGTAGCTCACGATGTTGCACAGTGTTTTATATTATTGATTCAATAATTGATAAAGTAGCAATTGCATAGTATCTTGATTCAATAATTGTTAATTAGCATCTGCATAATATATTTTACTATTTGTCACGACACTGTAACTTATATCATTTGATAGGATATTTTAGCATTATCGACAATGTCTAGAAATTCTGTCAAGGAAAGGGGTTATTTAATTGCGCGCCATTTTTTATGGAAGGCCCCCTCTTTCCTGGGAATAATCTGGTTGTCAGTATTGCGAGTATATGCTATCTGTGATATTAATACATTTAACACAATAATACAGAAAAATGGATTTATTGTGATAATGGAGTTATTTTTTTATGGTTTTATCTTTTGATAATGGATTAATGGAAGAAAAAATGGATGGATGATATTAATGGAAGAAAAAATGGATGGATGATATTAATGGAAGAAAAAATGGATGGATGATATTAATGGAAGAAAAAATGGATGGATGATATTAATGGAAGAAAAAATGGATGGATGATATTAAAAGAATATGGGGAAAAGACCAAAATGCCCTCACCTTGATTTTCCTATAAATAGGGAGAGTTTGCTTAAGAAATTTTCACACCTTCATTGCTTATACTTACTCTCTCTCTAAATTTCTGAAGTTCTCTTACTGTGCTAGGCTATTGTGAGTATTTGTGAGAATACTAGTATTATCCGAAGTTAGTAAACTTCATAGAAAGTAACATCCAGTCACTTGTTAACTAAGGTAGGGAATATCATTTCTTTCATACTCACATATAATATCATTTGTTTTCATGTTCGTAAGTGATATTATACTCATAAAGGTTGTTATCCATTCTGTATTAATTTGTGGGGATAACCTGGCCGTGCGGTATGACGCATGCCTGGTGAATATCCTTTTGTATTCAACCTTTATTATTCTATGGGAATAACCTGTAAGTACGAGTGTCGTACCTGGTGAATACCCTTCTGTATTCATTCCTTATTAATCTGTGGGTATAACCTGTTCGTACGGCGGATTGACGCATACCTGGTGAATAACCTGTCGTATTCATTACTTATTAATCTGTTGTGGAAATAATCTGTCTACGCGAATTATCGCATGACAGGTGAAAATCCATTTGCAGTTTCATATATTCTGTTATACTCATATAATTTATCATTTCTTTTGTACTCTTTAAGGGATATCTTTTTCTTTCACATTTCTCCATTTATGATAAGAAATCCTTGTTTGTTTCCAAAACCTTATTTTTAAATGGAGAAAATCCCTGGAAATTAGTACAATATCCTTAATAGTTTGTGCTTCATCTAATATCTTTTCACTTGAATCTTTCTATACGTTATAGTTGAAGCATGAAATAATTTCTTGAATATCATTCTTGAATTTGACTCTACAATTTGGTTATCATGTTGGCAATTTGGTCAATCTTTGATACTGATTAAATTATAAGTTTTTCTTATCCTTAATCTCACTGTATCATTGTCATCATCCTCATACTTAAATTGTGGTGATAGTTCTCTTTGGCCCGTAGTGCAAAGATGAACTGGCGTGACATGATTTTGACCAAACTGTGTATTGGTATTATCATGACTTTTGGTGTTACAAACAAAGGCGTATGGTGAAAGTTCTCTTTGGCCGTAGTGCAAAGATGAACTGGCGTTTGGCATGATCATGACCGGTGATGTTACAAATAAATATCTTTGGCACGTAGTGCAAAGAGAGGCTGTTGAATATAAACTGTTGATTTGGATGTTCATAAACAGGAATTGTTGATTGGTGTTACCGGGATAAAATATTGGTGGTGATCCTTTAATTTATAGAAGATGGTAGATATTATAATCTACTTGACTCTTCGATTGTTTGTTCCGCTGCAATTGTTATTGTTGAACAATTATAATATCTTTAAATCTCTGATTTATTATTGTTGAAGACTAAAGATAATTTTTATTCTTCATTATCTTAGTCATGATATTTCTTACTGGGCTATTTGAGCTCATCCTTTTCAGTTTTGTCCCATTGTTCTTCTCAGGAAAGAAAAATGTAGCTGGGACTAGCCGGGGAGTTGAGTGATGGACCGAGTTAGTGGTTGTCCTCATCAAGTTATGACATAGTTTAATAATGATTGTACTGGAGACTTAAAACATGTGTTGCCGTCTTTTTACGGCATTGTAATAATTTGGGTTTGGATACTGTGGTACCATACGGTACGATATTTGTATGGAAGTCACAGTATGTGTGTGGTCGTATTTTGCACGACAAATATTAGTTGTAAATGGGAAAATTCGTATTTGTATTTGTATTTTGTAGAATGTTATTGGCGACTCAAAATGGGTTGTGTGGACCTATTTTGGGGGCGTCACAGTTCCTTCGCTAGAAAACTCCTCGTGTGAAGAAATGAATTCATTCACAAAATTTCTTTCACTACATCCTTAATTTCTTGTAGTGTCACAATCACAAGGAGAAATACATGGTAATCACAATATACAAACAAGAACCTACTGAACTTAAAGCACAAAGCCCACTACGGTGAATTTGAACCTAAGCAGAGAGTTTTGGAAATTCCAAATAAGAGTGGAAGACCCGTCAAGGCAAACACATCTATTGGAAGCCCCACGCATCCCCCTTAGTCAATACATAATCTGACAATAAGCAACTAACATTTAAATTTCTTTTGTTTTTGAAATTGTTGTTAAAGTGTTTACATGTTTATACTTGAGATTATGAAAAAAAAAATGTGAAATAGTCAAATTAAAAACTTATATATTAGGCATTATCTTGTACGCGGATCTTTTTGTAGGGTCTTTTATCCTTTATTTTAGAATTTTTTACATAATTATATAAATTTATAATTATAACTTTTTGTCACACAGAACGCTTGTGTCCCAGCTACTAATATATATAAAAGATTTGCTTAGACATAAAATTTTGAATATTTACTAAATTAATTTGTAAGACCAGCATTTACTATTAAAAGAACTAAAATTGCGAAAAAAATCCACCAAAAGAGGAGAACTCCAATTCCGAATAGCTTAGTTTGAATTTGGCTTTCCTCCATATATTATACCTTCCCTCCAATTATTTAATTTTAAAAATTTTGTTAGTAATGATCAAATAATTTAATAGATAATCGATGATATTAAGATCAATTCTCCTAAAAATTAGAATAGTAAAAAAATAGTTTCACCGTTAAAATTTTTAAAAAAAATTTAATCATTTAAATTTTGATGAAAAATCCACGTGTTCATCAAATGGTTAAAAAATGTTTGATTACTTTTATTTTTGGAACAATTAAGTTATTCAATATAATAAATTAATTGATTTATAACTGTAAAAGTATGATGTATTAGACTGATTGAAAAAAAAAATGTAACGGAGGAGATTCAAATCTGCTTAATTTAAATTATTCCACAAACCAACCCAAATCACGCAAGACGGCAAAAGTCTACATTAGGCCTTTATGACCTAGACCTTCAAGTCTTTTTCGGCCAGCGTATAGTTTATGTGGACTATATTTGAAGTAGTGGTATTGATTTTCCTTTCCACAGTCTTCCTGTGGAAATTTTTGAGATAAATTTCTCCGAAAATTATGGACAAATTCGTTGAAGAATATGATTGAAGCGACTAGTGGTGGATCCAATTAATAAGACCATTTCTTCACTGGGAGATTGTATTCACTAAAAATTAACTACTCCCTACATTCCAAACTATAAAGAATTAAAAATATATATTTTTAATTTTCAAACGAAGGGAGTAAATTTTTCCTATAATACTATAGAAAAGTAATTAATATATATTACATCGTAAGTGACTACTATCAATTGTTGTATATAATATTATATTTAAATAAATATTAATCTCAAAAGAAGATGTGAGTTAAGCTTAGAATAAAAAGAAAATAAAATCAATGATGAAATTATCTAGAAGAATAGAAGGAAAAAAAAATTAAAATGGTATAAAATGAATACTTTGTCTTCTATAGGAATTTTACATCTTTACTTTTCCATTTACAAATATGAATTGGTTCATGATCTGATTATATTCTGATTCATGATTTTTGTGACATTTATCTTCAATATAAAAAACAAAGAAACGAGACGACTCTTAATCAATATAGAAGACTTTTATTTTTTTTATTACTTTTTTCACAAATTTGGTCAATATTAATTTGGTTCAATCCTTAATTGATAATCACAAACTTTAAAAATGGAGCTTTTTTGTGGAACGGATGAATTATTTCATATATTCATTATGTATCAAAATGTAAATAAATAATTGTTTGGGAAAAATCATTCTCCTAAATTCTAATCTCTCTCTCTCTCTCTCTCTCTCTCTATATATATGTATATATATGTATATATACATATACATATATATACATATATACATATATATATACATTTCTTAAGCTCGCCCTTATCCGGCTCACCCCAAGCTCACCCCCTTTTAGCGACGGACCCGGCGACGGTTTGGTCATACAACCGTCGTCTATACTTTTAGCGACGGACAATATATAGCGTCGCTAAAAGTATAGACGACGGTTGTATGACCAAACCGTCGCCGAGTCCATCGCTAAAGGGGGGTGAGCCGGATAAGGGTGAGCTTAAGATCCGGACCGTATATATATATAGACACACATTCTGCTTAAGGAAAGTATTATATTTAATAATGATTTTATATCTAGGAAAGGAGTAAGTATTATATATTGCTTAAGGAATTTTTAAACAATAGTTATGCATTTGACTGTTTTTGAAAAGTCATTCTTTACACATTTTTGGTTTCAAACATACATAAGATAATTTAATTATTTAAAAAGACTTAATAACTGAAAAAATTATTGAATTCTTGTCAAGTTATTAAAATAACATACACACAATTTTTGTTGCACTAAAATCATTGAACTTTTAAAAAATGTAAAAAATGATTAAAATTTGAGTAGATCATATATACAAGTCAGCAGACACGTTAGCTCATATGATATTTTTTTTGACTCATTAGCAATCAACTCGAAAAGTTTTTATGTGCAGAGTACTTCAATTACTATTTGGTTCCAAAAACCAACTCAAAATTAGAATCATAATAATTAAATAGAAATCAAGTTCCTATATTTACATGTAAATATAACTATAAATTTATCTTAATTTTTATTCTTCTCATTGTTTTTCTTTTTCTTTTCTTTATATTCTGATCATCAATGCATATATATGCGGGAAAGAAGAGAGAGAATTTCTAAACCATTATATATACTTCATTTTGCAACATGCCTTGTTTGCTAATAACATAAATAATTCCAGCCAGTGTTTCGAAGTGTGTGAACTGTTAAAAAAAATCACCTCCCAAATATTGTTGTCTTTGATAAATTAAATGGCCAAAAATATCAATACATGTCAAACAGATTAAATTTACAGTTCCACCAAAAGAATAACCACTGCAGGAAATAATGAGAAGAAATAACTAAGCACGAGACACCAATATTTTAACGTGAAAAACCCTCTATAACTAAGAGGTAAAAACCACGGGACAAACTCCGAACAATTCACTAGAATAATATGAGAGAATACAATGATATATTAATTTGAGTACAAACTCAAATTACCTCACTACAATAACTATGTGATGGAACCCAAATAAAATACCCTTTTGTTTGAACTATCTATCTCTCTGTATTTTTCTTAAGCTTGTAGAAACTTTTCTCTCTCTCTCTCTCTCCTTTTCTCCTTTCCTCTCTCGTGTGAAAGTATATGAATTTGGTGTAGCGTTCCTTGGTAGTATTGGTGGCCTTTTATAGCAAAAGGCAAAAACCTTTTGATTTTCCAAGAGCAGGCAATGAGAGGACTTTGGAATGAAAGGACTCATTGTGGCCCCCACACGTAACTTTTTGGATATCCAACCTTCCGTATTCCTAACGCATACTGATCACTTTGTTTCTTTTTTTTGTGTTGCATACCAGCATTGGTGAGGACCCACCAATAATCTCCCCCTCCGAACCTATGAGAGGATATTTTCTATGACTCCGTCACTTGAAGTCCATTCTGGTCAACTCTTTGCAAAGCTCTAGCTTATCACGAGTCATGACCTTTGTCATCATATCCGAGGGGTTCTCGTCGGTATGAACTTTCTTTACTTTGATCAACTCCTTTTCCATCATTTCACGAAGCCAGTGATAACGAATATCAATGTGCTTGGTACGATTATGATACATGGCATTTTTGGTCAAGTCAATTACACTTTGACTATCACAATAAACCACATACTCATCCTGTGTCAAACCCAGCTCTTGGAGAAACCGTTTCAACCATAACATCTCCTTGCTTGCTTCCGTAGCGGCGATGTATTCTGACTCAGTTGTAGACAAAGCAACACACTTCTGCAACTTGGACTGTCACGATACAGCTCCCCCTGCAAAAGTAAACAAATACCCTGAAGTAGATTTCTTCTCTTCAGAACCTGCCATGTCTACATCTGTAAACCCTCCAAGACTGGAATCGAACCACCAAAACTCAAACAGAAACTGGAAGTAGCTTTCAAGTATCTAAGAATCCACTTAACTGCTTCCCAATATTCTCTACCAGGATTTGACAAATACCTGCTCATAATGCCAACTGCATGGGCAATATTTGCCCGCGTACAAACCATCGCATACATAAGAGTTCCTACAACAGAGGAGTAAGGAACTGCTGCCATAGGATCTCTCCCTTCCTTAGTAGAAGGACACATACTCTTTGTCAACTTAATATGATTGGCCAGTGGTGTGCTAACTGGTTTAGCATCACCCATGTTGAACCTTGCAAGCACTCGTTCAACATACTTCTCTTGTGACAACCACAACCTCTTGGCTTTCGTGTCACGAATAATCTTCATGCCCAAAATTTGCTTAGTCGGGCCTAAGTCCTTCATATCAAAGGACTTGAACAACTCACCCTTGAGCCTGTGAATCATGCTAGCATCTTGCCCAATTATCAACATATCATCTACATATAACAATAGAATAACGAAGTTACCATCTGAGAACTTTTTTACATACACACAACGATCTTCCACAGTTCTGCTATAACCTTGATCCACTATAAATGAATCAAATTTCATGTACCACTTCCTCGGGGCTTGTTTCAGGCTGTACAAACTTTTCTTCAACCTGCAAACCAAGTGCTCTTTCCCTTTAACTTCAAATCCCTCTGGTTGCTCCATGTTGATTTCCTCCTTCAAATCACCATGAAGGAATGCAGTTTTCACATCTAGTTGCTCAAACTCAAGATCCATACTAGCTACTAACCCCAACACCACTCGAATAGAAGTCATCTTTACAACCGGAGAAAAAATCTCGTCGAAGTCAATACCTTGCTTTTGAGCAAAACCCTGACGACTAACTGAGCCTTATACTTCACTAGTTTTTCACCATCATTCTTAAGCTTGAACACCCATTTGTTCTTCAATGCTTTCCTGCCCTTTGGAAGTGTAGTCAACTTATAAGTGTGATTTTTGTGCAAAGAATCGATCTCATCTTGTGTAGCTCTCAACCAATTTCTTTTCTCTTTATGATTCTTGACTTCCTGAAAATTCTCTGGCTCCCCCTCCTCGGCAACTAACAAATATTCAGATGAAGGATACCTGACTGATGGCACATGTTCTCTTGTGGATCTTCTTAGCCGAGGTTCTTCAATATCAGGTTGCTCCCCTTGATTAACACTCTCTGCATCTGATCCATTACCATCGTGCAAATCTGTATCAGTCATATCTTCATTCTGACCTCCTTCTCCAAATGTAGCATTCTGTAATGGAGAAGGAACTTCGCTGAGGTAAGGAACTCTATTGTCTCTGGCAGTGTAACATTATCAAAATCCTCAAAATTCTGGTGCTCATGAAACACCACATCTCTGCTTCTGAATAATTTCTTCTGCACTGGATCCCATAACCGGTATCCAAACTCTGCATCTCCATAGCCAACAAAAACATATGGAGTAGACTTGTCATCAAGCTTCGATCTTTGTTCCTTGGGGATATGTGCAAAAGCTTTGCACTCAAATACTCTCAAGTAAGAATATGACACATCCTTACCCCTCCAAATCTCCTCTGGAATCTGGAAATTGAAAGGCGTTGATGGAGATCTATTAATCAGATAGCAAGCAGTACGAACAGCTTCACTCCAAAATGACTTAGGCAGCTTAGCCATTCTCAACATGCATCGCACTCTCTCAACAATAGTGCGGTTCATTCTTTCAGCCACACCATTATGTTATGGGGTACTAGGAACAGTCTGTTCATGCCGAATGCCATTTTTACTGCAATAGTCAGCAAACTCCTTTGATGTGTATTCCCCTCCATTGTCGCTGCGAAGGCACTTCAATAATTTTCCAGTCTCACTTTCAACCATTGCATGAAAACTCTGAAAATGCTGGAACACCTGGTCTTTTGTTCTCAACAAACATACCCACAGCTTCCGTGAAGCATCATCAATAAAGGTAACAAAATACCTATTTTCACCCAAAGACTCAACCTCAATGAGTCCACATACATCAGAATATACTCTCTCTAGTAACTCTGATTTTCTTTTAGCAGAACTACTAAACGAAACTCTATGTTGTTTCCCAAATAAACAATAATCACAAGGGCTTAAAACAGTACCTTTAGCAAAAGGAATGAGTGGTTTTTTTGCTAATAACTGCAACCCTTTTTCACTTATGTGGCCAAGCCTCTTATGCCACAAGTTTGGCGAAGAGTCATCCTCAGCTATATTCAACTCATTGGAACACACCTTCACGTGAGTCTTGTACAACGAGCAACAAGCAACACCTCTTGTAATCACCATAGAGTCCTTGGTAAGCTTCCACTTTCCACTACCGAAGTGATTCTCATAGCCTTCTTTGTCCAAGGCCATGCCAGAAATCAAGTTGAGACGTAAATCAGGAACGTGTCTAACATCGCTCAAGGTAATAGTGCAACCAACACCTGTTTGAATGCAAACATCTCCAATTCCAATAATCTTGGACTGATCAGTATTCCCCATTCTCACATACCCAAAGTCTCCAGCTTTGTAAGTTGTGAAGAATTCCCTCTTGGTTGTAGCATGATACGAAGCACCAGTATCAATCACCCAATAAACATTCTGATCATCAACATGCAAGCATTCTTCTTCCCCAAATGAAAGAATAACAACATCTTCGGTGACTATAGCTGCAGTGTTCTTCTCCTCAACCATTCTTTGCTCACCATTTTTCTGTTTGTCTAACCAGATCTTGTAATTTCTTTTGTAATGACCTTCCTTATTACAATGGAAGCATCTATACATTTCACCTTATCTGGTCTTTAACTTGCTCTTGTGATTTTTGCTTTTGTTGTGACTTTTATCTCCTTGGTGAGATCCCCTAAAATTGCTTCTGCCCCTGTTCTCTGCAACAAAAGCTTGTGCCTCAAAATTTACGCCTTTCTCTTTTCGCCTTGTCTCCTCATTATGAAGACTGTCCTTGACCATCTGCATAGTCATTTTTCCTTCTGGAGCTGAATTGCTTAGATACACCATCAAAGTCTCCCAGCTATTTGGCAATGAACTGAGAAGCAAAAGAGCCTGAATCTCATCATCAAGATTCAACTTCATGGTGGACAATTGGTTGACCAATCCTTAGAACTCACTCATATGCTCCGACACATTGCTCTCGTCTTTGTACTTCAAGTTCACAATTTTTCGAATCACAAAAGTTTTATTTTGTGCATTCTTCTTCTCGTACATAGACTCAAGTGTTGTCCATAGAGTATGAGCATCCCTCTCCTATGAAACATGGTGAAACACACTTTGATCAATCCATTGTCAAATATGACCAATAGTCTTCTTGTTCATCTTTTTTCAATCAGCATCAAATTTATCAAAAATAACTGAGCAAAATAACCTTAGCTCTGATACCAATTGTTGGGAAAAATTACCTCCCAAATATTATTGTCTTTGATAAATTAAATGGCCAAAAATATCAATGCATGCCAAACAGATTAAATTTGCAGTTCCACCAAAAGAATAACCACTGCAGGAAATAATGAGAAGAAATAACCAAGCACAAGACACCAAGATTTTAACGTGGAAAACCCTCTATAACTAAGAGGTAAAAACCACGGGACAAAGTCTGAACAATTCACTAGAATAATGTGAGAGAATATAAAGATATATTAATTTGAGTACAAACTCAAATTACCTTACCACAATAACTATGTGATGGAACCCAAATAAAATACCCTTTTATTTGAACTATATCTCTTTGTATTTTTTTAAGCTTGTAGAAGCTTTTCTCTCTCTCTCTCTCTCTCTCCTTTTCTCATTTCCTCTCTCGTGTGAAAGTATATGAATTTGGTGTAGCTTTCCTTGGCAGTATTGGTGGCCTTTTATAGCAAAAGGCAAAAACCTTTTGATTTTCAAGAGCATGAAATGAGAGGACTTTGGAATGAAAGGACTCATTGTGGCCCCCACACACAACTTTTTGGTTATCCAATCTTCCGTATTCCTAATGCATACTGATCACTTTGTTTCTTTTTTTTGTGTTACATACCATCATTGGTGAGGACCCACTAACATGAACCATTAAAGAGTCATGAGGATAGCTTGCATCATGATCTTTTCTATTGTAGTAGTACTCTTGTTGCTTCATACTATTCTTAGGAGTTGCTCAGCCATAAGTATCAGTCTTCCTCATCATCATGTAACTCTAATTAACATCACCACAGATGAATCCACTCTTTTGGCCTTAAAATCTAGTATCATTTTTGATCGTAACCATACCCTGACAAAGAATTGGTCCGTTGCTAAAGGCTCTTGTTGTAACTAGGTTGGTATCACTTGTGGCACTCGCCATAAACGAGTCGTCGCCTTAAATCTTTCAACCATGGGCCTAATAGGCACCATCCCTCTGCAAATTGGAAACCTCTCATTCCTTGTTTCGCTTAATCTTAGCAATAATAGCTTTAACGGTTCCCTTCCCAAAGAATTGTCTGGTTTGCATTAACTTAAAAAAATAAGTCTAAGATTCAACAACTTTGGAGGGGAGCTTCCCTCATGGTTGGGTGAATTAACCAATCTTGAATATTTGTTGCTTTCATATAACAGTTTTACAAGCATTATTCCACATTCTTTTTCCAACATAACAATGCTTGTGCGGTTGAATTTAAGGTTCAACTCGCTTCGAGGAAGTATTCCCCCCGAGATTGGTAGTCTTGCTAACTTAGAATTCATTTCGATGCAAAGTAACCAGCTTACGGGCTTCATCCCACTCATCATCTACAACATCTCAACACTGAAAGTTATTGCGTTTACAAATAATAGTTTGTCTGGTAATCTGTCAATGGATATTTGTAAACGTAACCCGAAAATCTAAGGGCTTCTTCTGCCTGGGAACAAACTGTCTGGCCCAATTTCTTCATGTCTACACGAATGCTCAAAACGTGAAGTTTTCAGTTTGTCAGCCAACGAATTCAGTGGAATCATACAAAGAGAGATTGGAAACTTAACTCTGTCGCACATGTTGTCCCTCAGGTCCAACTACTTGAAAGGTATGGATATGATGTTAGCTGCTGTTTTTACCTTTAAGATCACTTTCTTTTCTTTTCAACAATAATAATTTAATAAATTATAAAAAATATTTGTTAAAATTCTTACTCCCAATTTGAAAATACACGCATATTAAGAATTTTTTTAATCTCCAAATTACTCATCTTAACCACTCTATTATCATTTTGTTTGTTTTAATTAATCTTCTAAGTCTTTCTTGGAATAATAAAATAGAGGAGTGAAAGAGGAGGAAAAAAGAGTATGATTGTTGTTTTAATGTCAAAGTTAATAATATTAATTTTTTCAATATATGTCATGTTGTTTTTAATGAACTTTTTTAATAAAGTTAAATGAAGATAATATCCAAAAAATTGTTATTAAATATGTTTATATTTTAATAATAGTCTCATATTAATACTAGGTAACATGTTCTTCATAAGAAAATTATTTATTTTAAAGTTATATTATATAAGTAATGTAAACTCGAATATCTATTTTAGTAATAATGGTAGAATACTATACAAATTAGGTAAGATGATCTATATTAGTGTATTGTTTCATTCTGAAACTAGATAACCTATTGAACAAAATTGTGTATTCAAAAATCGAGTTGACTTTTAAACTAGATTAAAATATAATAAGTTTAAATATTTTGTTTCATACAGTCTAATCGTCACTTGCAAAATAACTTACATCATTAGGGACGAAGCTACATGTAGACCAGAGGGGGCCATGGACCCCCCAAGGTTTAAATATTTTTTATAGAGCATTTCACAAAGCATGAAAAATGTTTAAAATATTGGTTAAAATTAAATAAAGCATAAATGGGATAAGAGGTATTTCAGTGTAAGATAATTTTGTGTGGAGTACCCAACAAGAAAGAGGACTTAAGGATACCCCAAAGCCAGGTGTAAGCTTGTGGATGAATTTTACCCTAGACTTCACAGAGCATGAAAAAGAGGAGTTAAGGATACAATTACAACATTACGAGTTTGATGTACACGAACATCAAGAATTTCAAAAGTTGTCCACTATTTCTGACGAAGCTTTGATATGTTCTAAAAGGCTTTTTTTTGCCATGTTTTGTTATCTTTTGTCAAAACAAATTCTATTACTACATTATCTTTATTACTCATTCACATAACTTACATGTATCATATTACTCATTCACATACAAAATAAATTAAATCATATTTTACTCATTCACATAACATACATGCATCCTATTACTCATTTACATACATAATATTTCGTTTCATAGAGTCTAATCATCATTAGTTTGAGGATAAAATGCAAATTGCCAAATGGCTTTTCTGTCCGCTACATATTTCGTATCTTGCTTTACAAATCTTTTCAACTGCGTATGCTCTTAATTATGCTTTTGTCATAATTCTTTTTTTTCTATTTTGAATTTTCGACAGGTACAATTCCCCGAGAGATTGACAATCTTTATAATCTACAGAAACTAGTGTTAAGTTACAATAGCTTTACAGGTACTCCATACTCAATTTTCAATCTCTCCAAACTTAATTAATAATTAATAATTAATTCTTATAGTTAGTGATTGTATTACATGAATTATATATTCCTATATCTTAGTAATATTAATAGATTAATATTTGTTAAGATGGTTTTCATAGGAATATTAGTTCCTTCTAGAATTATATCATATATAATTAATATCAAATATAAAAAGATTACCAGATTCAACAATAATAAGTTAATAAACTATATAAAAAAATGTTTTATAGATTCTTATTACGTCATAATATATATATAAAAAACTGTTATTAAATATGTTTATATTTTAATAATACTAACATTAATATTAGGTAACATGTTCTTCAAAAAAAAACTATTTATTTAAAACTATATTATGTAATATTTACATAAGTGTATTGCTTTCTATTAAAACTGTATAACCTCTTGAGCAAAATTTGTGTGACCAAAATCGAGTTAACTTATTAACTCGATTGAAATATAATAAATATAGACATATTTTTCACGTGTTAAAAGACTAAAATTGTCGAGTTGTAAGTTCAAATATAAATTAGGGTCCACATAAGACCTAAAAAAGGAATAATAAATTCAGAAAAGTCGGAAAAACATGACATGAGAGGTGCCTCCAGGAGTCCCGAGGCAGAAGACTCATGGAGGTAACTCATTTTGGGAATTGGTTGAGGGATTGGATTGGTGGCTAGAAGGACATAACGATTTAGGCATTACTCAAGTAATTAAGGGTATTTTTGGAATTTCTCCTGAGGTCACATGCTTGGCACACTACCTAGACATGTGCTTGACACATGATCACTCTACAAAAAATTCTATAAATACTCCTCCCCTCCAATTCCAACAGAAGGGGGTTGATTTCCTTTGGATTCTCTCTGTACCTGAGACACCCGAGAAGACTCTTCCACCCTAAGAGTTATGCCATATTTTACTGGAGTAATCGTCTACCTGTTCTTCTGCCCTCTCCAGCTCATCAATCAATTCTGTACTCTTCGTGAATTTTTCTTCTCCTCAGTCAACATAAAACCCCACCACATTGCAAAGTACGATTTCTTTGCCTATATTTTCTAGCTACTCTGTTGGGGAGGTGTAGAATTCGTGAAGGGTATGCCCATAACTAGAAGTGGGAGAACTACGGGTAGAGCTTCATCGACCAAAAATATTGCCTCACCGAATCCAGCTCCAAGGCAAACGAATCAAGCTTCCCAAGGCGCAAATTTGGATTTTAACAGACCAATCCTAGAAGACACCTCAGAAGGGAGTTAAACTTCACCACATATGGCTGATCAACAACCAACCAACACCAGGAAGACGAGCACGGGCATGCAAGGCGAGGAAACAGCAGGGGAGCAGACAACCATGAACGTTGTGCAGCTGAAAATGCTTAAGGCATTGAAGGAAGCACAAGAAAGACAAGGGATGATGATGGCCACGATGTCAGAAATGGAGAGGCACCATGAGGAGATGGAGAATTTTTGCAAGTAGATGATGCACATCCTAACCTTCAAGGCCATGTTTCCAGGAAATTCGCAGGTAGAACAAGCAAGAGTGGATGACAACACCAAGGAAAATCAGAATGCAACTCCAACAACGGAGAGTCAACCAATTCCGATCATCCACCTAGAGCCTAGAACAGTGGTGACGTACCACAATCCAGACAGGAAACAAGCCAGCCTCAACCCACCATCATTCCAGTTATACTCCCAGTATTATCACAAGTGCAAATGCCTACCATTCCGAGCCACATCCAACGAACTAGTCACCAAGCACAACCAGTGCAAATTTTGCATGATGCAAGCGCGCATCAACCAATCTCTTTGTCTTGTACACTGCCGATGCACCAGTACATTGCAACCCCTCAGAGAATTCATACAACAAGCCAGTATGCGACAAAGGATGATATGATCGATACAATCAATCAACTTCACAGACAGACAACTCGACCTTCAGAATTGGACTTCACTCCACCTTACCCGGCTCATATCCGGAGACAGCCTTACCCAATAAGATATTTTGAGCACCCTCCGCAGTTCTCAAAGTACAACGGAGAGAAAGGGAATGCTAGAGAACATATAGCCAAGTTTATAGAGTCGATGTCACCATGGTTGGGTTACGACGAAGTAAACAACAACAAACGTTTGATGCGAGAATTCAACAAGACATTGACGGATAGTGCCTTCAATTGGTACTATAATTTGGAGAAAGGATCAGTCCACGATTGGGATAATCTAAAATTATAATTTTTTAAGAAGTTTTTCTATGTACAGAAATAGGTGACCATCGTGGAATTAATGAGATTCGAACAAAATTCAAATGAGGAGCTGTCTGATTACGTAGATAGGTTCAGGGCTCAGGCACAGAAGTGCGTAGAGCCAATCGAAGAGAAGAATCTAGTGAGCATATGCAATAATAGTGCTCTAGATGCCTTCAAACCCCATCTCATAACTAAAGCATATGATTCCTTTGTAGCACTCTCATCGTTTGCACAGGACTTAGGAGGAATTATGACATTGCCCGAGAGTCATACGACTGTTACATGGAAAGGCAAGAGGACGGCTACTATGGCTTTAGCATATTCTCAGCAAAAGCTACAAGGGGGCAAGATGAAGAAGAATGAAGAGGAGACCTGACTTCTATGTGTACCATCAGCACGCAGGACATTCCACCACGGACTGTTACAATCTGCAAAGGATCTACAATAAGAAATCAGCAGCAAATGAAATTGAATTGGAAATTGGGGAAGCATTGTGCTAGACAAGCCACTGTCTAATCACCTTATAAGGCAATGGAACTCCCTTCATCAATAAGGCTGACTTCCTTTGCTAAGTTCCAACGTGCTAAGATTACTGATAGAACCCTTCTTGTTTGGGGATGTTTAGGATGTTTAGGATGCTTTGGCTAGTTTGATTTCTTATTTAGTTAACATCTCTTATGTTATGCATATGAGGTCCCATCAATTATGATTTGGGGTATTCCCCTCTACTTGTATATATATATATATATATATATATATATATATTTCGTTTCTATTTAACCTAAAAAAAGGAAAAGGAATAAGGACGCTAAGAATTTGATGGATAGATACATGGTGAAACACGACAAATTGTCACCTTATTATCCGATAATTGACAACTAAAAGCCTTAACCGACTTCCGAAAAAAAAGAGGAAAAGCTGGAATGATGCCACGACAAATTCTGGTGGGGGACTTGGTGCTCAAGACATGATAGTCATGAGAGGAACATCAACCACTAAAATTTTCCCCAAATGGGAAGGCCCGTATAAGGTACGAGAGATCTCCAAAAACGGGTATTGCAAAATATCTCGTGTGGGATCAGATGCTATCTTAGGGCCACTGAACCTGAAAATGGGTAAAGAAATATTACACATGAGATGGTCATCACAACAGTTACACTTTCAACTTCAAAAGTGATCGAGGCGCCTGACTTTAAGTCCTCAAACCGATAAGTTACGCTTTCAACTTTAAAAGTGATCGAGGCACCTGACTTTAAGTCCTCGAACCCGACAAATTACGCTTTAACCTTTAAAAGTGATTAAGGCACATGACTTTAAGTCCTCAAACCCGACATGTTACGCTTTCAACTTTAAAAATGACCGTGGCACCTGACCTTAAGTCCTCGAACCCGACAAGTTACACATTCAACTTTAAAAGTGATCGAGGCACCTGACTTTAAGTCCTCGAAACTAACAATGTCCCTCTTATTAGGAGAAATCTCGGCAGAATCCTTTTGGGGAGGATGACAATCAACAACAGACTCTAAATGATTGTCCCTCGAGGATGGAGGATTCGCGGCCATAGGATCATTAACATTAGCATGAGTATCACTCGTACCCTCAATGCTGTCAATTGTCATGTAAAGATGTTATAGGATGCTCACATCAGATAATGAATCGTCAACATCAAGACTGACGCAATCATCGTGTGGTGAAGAGAACTCAACAACAATAGTGATAGGTCGGGAGACTCACAAATAGTGCTGATAGGTCGGGAGACTCACAAATAGTGGCTGCCTCACTTGCCGTACCCATAAGAAATTCAATGTAATCTGATAAACAGCGCAGTGATGACACGAGAAAGAATGAAGGCACTCATGACAATATTGGAAGAGACCTCTGAGCGTAGTTCACCAACATGCAAACTGGAACTAAGGAGATCCATCCTACCATGGAAAGGAGGCAGAACTTACAAAACAATTCATATAACAAAGGAAACTATGCGAGCAAAACAAATGCTTGCAACAATGTTACATGAGATAAGATCTCCACTAGCAGAGGTTGTAAGCATGTCAGAGATTCTTTCAATCACAAAACTTGATAAGGAGCAAAGACAACGATTGAGTGTCATGTTATCTTCGGAAGATTTGGTTCCTCATCTGATTAATGATTAATGAGTCAACAGTTCTAGTAAATACACCTAAAGAAGACAAATGTTTATCAACTTCTCATAACAAAGGTGACCAAAAGGTCTTCAATGGACAGAAACGTGGGAAGGTCCATACCATAATCATGCACTTACCAATGAACCCAAGACCTTGGTTGCCCCACCCGAAGATCAAGCAATTTCACACTCCCTATCAGGCGACATCTCGGCAGAATCCTTTTAGGAAGGATTGAAAATCAACAACAGGCTCTGAAGGATTCTCGTTCGGGGGAAGAGGGCCATCGTATCATCAGTATCAACGGGGACATCACCAGTACCCTCGAGGCTGTCATTAGGAGATGAGGTATGTGGGCGAGGGACTCATACTATTCACAGCAGGACCCGAGACCACATCACACAAGAAATCATCTCCATCAAGACTGACACGATCATCATGAGGGTTCTAAAGGAGATGTTTTGTTAATGGATGCAGACCGAGCTGAATGGGCATTCCTGTTTCTGATACGCATGCAGGGAATACTACCAGAACGGGAAATTTATCCCGACTTTTGTAAATCGGAACATACAGAAATAGGCCATCATTGTCAGGCGGAGGAAAGGCTGAACGATCATAATCCTTCACGTGACTCCAAAAGACATCAAAGGGACCATAAAAAGGAGCTTTTCTCCATTCACTTTAGAGGAGGACTTCTTTGGCGGTTTTTGTGTATGCAGAATGCTCGTCGGAATTGGGCAACTGTAAAAAAAAACCACTTTTCACGCCAGCGTCCGGCTACTGTTCACGCCTGCAACTGTTCATGCGGGCAACTGTTCAAGGTTGCTACTGTTCATACCGAAAATCGGGGACTGTTCATGTCGGTGGTCGGATACTGTTCATGACGGGAACTGTTCACGGTGACACTGTTCATGTCGTTTTACTATTCACGCTAGTAACTGTTCACGCTGTCAACTGTTCACGCCGGACACTGTTCATGTCGGCCACTGTTCACGACGGTCACTGTTCCTGTCGGGCACTATTCACATTGGCTACTGTTCACGCCGGTAATTGTTCATGCCGAAAAATTCAAAAAATTCTGGGTTTTTGTGGATTAAGTGTTGAAGGAAAGAAATGAAATTCAGAATTGGGTTCATCTTATAGTACTTGCAATTCATTTACCTAAAGAAGAAAAAGGAGAAAAAGGAAGAAAAGGAGAAAAATGAAGAAAAGGAGAAAAAGGAAGAAAATGAAAAAAAAGGAATAAAGAGAAAAAACAACAAAAATGAAAAAAAGGAGAAAGGAAAGAATCACATGCTCCCACTAAAAAAATGAATATATATATATATATATATATATATATATATATATATATTAAGATAAACACAGTTACAAATCTTTCTCTTTATACTATCTCTCTCCCTAAAATTATCTTTTTTCGAAATCGATGATTGGGGTGCGATTAGTCTTGATAATATTATATGCTATTTTTACTTCCTTTCCATCTTATGCAGTTACATTTGATAAAACTTTAACTCTGCTTAAAATTTAGATATAGACCGAGTTGATTTCAATTTCAAACTCAAATGTAGCTGACCTATTTAACTTCTCGAGTGGTACTCACTTTCACATATTCCTATTTACTCATTTATATATATATTTATATATATATATATATATATATTCCTTCTTGAGATTCCAAACGGAGGTGATTGTATATTATTTTTTTATATATACGAGGCTCTATTTAAATTATTTAATTAACCACTTTCTCATCATCCAATAACACTTCACATGGACACACGTCTTTACACAAGTAGTTGGCCTATGGACACAACTGATTGAATGGTAGGGGGCCTTGATCCATAAAGGAAGATTATTTATCATAACCGATTAGTATACGAATTGGGGATAGTGGAGTCGCTTGTTTTTGAAGTTTGTTTAAACCAAAGTTAAAAAAAAAACTCATATATTTCGGGTCGTGCACATGCATTGTTTCTTGCGGGAACCAATACAGTATACATGATGCATTGGAGTACATATTATATATATATATATATATATATTTATATATATATATATATATATAGGTCATGTACACATGATGCATTACGAATATCATTTATGAATATTTACATTTTAAATTTTGATACGTTATTTGCAAGAATTTGGAGGCATAATTGGTCATCCAAACTAGAGATCCCATCCATCGACACTTCGGAAGAAGGACTTCAAGACTTCAATATTTTTGCACGATCCTCACTTTGAAGGCGTGACTCACGCGCATGGGGCAAATGTAAGCCCAAGTATAAATTAGGGTCCACATGGGACCTAAAAAAGGAATAATAAATTCAAAAAAGTCGGAAAAAACATGACATGAGAGGAGCCTCCACAAGTCCCGAGGCAGAAGATGTTGGGAATTAGCGTGCGATTGTTAAGCTCATTATCATAGGGGAAGAATGTTATAAAATCTGCATGTGATTACTTTTATTCATTATATGTGATTTGATTGATGACAAAATGATAAGAAAAACATTCACACTGTTGAAGCCTTGTAAAGTTCTTAAATGAAATACATATACAAGGACTTAGAAGATTAAATATGTAAGGTTAATCTAAGCTGAATGAATATCTATCTGATCAAAGCATGTTTGTAAGATTAGGTTTTGTAAAGTCTTTAAATGAATCTGATGTACAAGGACTTAGAATAGAAAAAGATCAAACTTGTTAGGTTGATCTTATATACTGTAATGATATATGTACAAACAAGGGCCAGACTGATCGTAGAGCACTGCACTGACTAAATGAAGGATCGTAAAGCAGTCAGTCAACATCGCAGAGTCAAGTATGCTATCACAGGGTTTGTCAGGAAAACGTAGAGCACTCTCGCCAGGACGTAGAGTTCTCTCGGCAGAATGGAAAACACTCTCGGCAGGACGTAGAGTTCTTTCGGCAGAACGTAGAGCACTCTTGGCAGAACGTAGAGTTCTCTCGGCAGAATGAGTAGCACTCTCGACAGAACGTAGAGTTGCCTCGGCATTGCAATACTAAATCCCAAGATCGTAGAGTCTGCCAGGAAAGCATAATAACTGGCTCGGCAGATTGTAGAGCTCACTCAGCAGCACTCTCTGGGCATCGTAGAGTTGCGCATGTCAACACAGAGCTTGCAAGGCAATCATAAAGTGTGGCTCGACAGAACAAAGAGCTTACTCAAGATTGTAAAGTGCGCACTATGAAGAGAAGATCGTTGTGCTAACATGGGTTCGTAAAGTCAGTCCAAGTCAGCCACTCTACGACTCCCATGAACAGTCTGTAATCAAGCAACAACGTAGAACAGTCGCTGCTGAAGCACCCGAAGTTAAAGTGGAATCTTCAAGACTACCAAGCAAGCTGAGCATGAGCTATTAGACATAGCAAGATCTCTGAGCACAACCAAAACATCAAGCCATAACAGAGATCACAGGACAAGGTCCAGTAATCACTCTACGATCCATCAAGACTCTAGACCTATATCAAAGACAAAGGTCGTAGAGTAGGAAAGTAACAGCAAGATCAAGTGATCGTAGAGCTGAGCTTAAGACAACAGAGGCACCCTAGCAGTCTCAGCAAAGCAATAAGAAGATCATAGAGCAACACTCTATGACAAGAGATAAGAGAGATTGTCTGAAGATAAAAGTAGAGCAGCCCTCTACATCAAAGGTGCCACAGTAAACAGAACATCATAGAGCAGTCCTCTGTGACACAGCAGCAGAGCCAACACCTGAAGAACATAGAGCAGTCCACTATGATAAGCACACTGCAGCAATGGCTGAACGAAGATCATAATGCTATGCTCTGGGAACGAAAAGCCAAATGGAGATCACAGAGCATAAGGGAACACAAACTGCAGTATAGTGAGAAACAACTGCAGTACAGTAAGAAGCACATCAAAGTGTAATGCAAGTACAATCAGCCACTCTACGAACTGAAGGCAACACAAGGCCACAACTGAAGTTAACATTTAACTCTACGATCTAAGATAACAGTCTTCAGTCTGAATCAAACAAGTTAACTCTACTATCAAAAGCAACAGGCTGCTTCCTAGACGATCGTAGAGTAAGTAAGTGCCAGCTGGATTGAAAGTATTAGAGTACTTAGGGCTTCTATCTCAAGATAAGCGACTGAGTAATTAATTGAGTAAAATAAAGAACCAATCTGAGTGGGGCTCAAACAGCCATACTTACAGCAGTCAACAAGCAGCGCATGTGACTCTACTATCTTGGAACCAGCTAATGGATGTTGACTCAGCCATCACTATCAGACTTAAGGAAGTAAAATACTTAGTGGTACAATAAACAAGTTTGCAGAAAGTTAGTCTCCAACGGAAAGAAGTGCAACGGGAAGATATCAACGACAAGCTTCCAACAGGAAGAAAATGGAGAACTACAAAAGAGAAAACCGCATTTGAATATGAGCGTGTGTTAGTAATACAGTAAGCAAGAGAGCAAAAACACTAAGTATATAATCAGATAGAAGCTTCACTGCAACATGAGAGGTATGCCAAAGGGCTGACATATGAGCTAAGAGTCGAATGACCAAGAAGCCAAGATCTAGAGTAACCAGATCCAGAACGGACAACTCTATGATCAAGCAAGGAACACTATGTGCTGAATAGATAAAGAACTGACTTGGACAAGTCCACCAGTGTTCAACAGAAGTGATCATCTGCATCTGCTATGTACCAGAGGAAGGAAGGGCTTCAACGACCATCATTAACAGCATCCAAAAGAAGATCTCAACAGTTGCCAAGTACCTGAAGATGAAGGAGATCAAAGTTCATCTTGGCAGTACAACCCAACAAACAATCAACACACCAAAGAGGGCGGGGCGTCCTTGTCTTAAGTGACTAAATAAAGTCAAGTCTGCTGGACTTGCTAAGTACCAAAAGGTACAAGAGATTCTAAGGCTGCTGGCTTTAGTCTACAGGATTCCAAGGCTGCTGGCCTTGAAAAGTTCTTTGTGAACTGGTTTCCCAAGTCTGCTGAACTTAAAGAGGGTCATTGGATCCTTGTCCGAGAGACTAAAAATAACTCACACCTGCGGGACACAAGAGGGGTCAGATGATCCTTGTCTGCGAGACTTGAGGAGGGTTATATGATCCTTGCCTTAGTGGCTAAAAATAACTCTTGTCTACTGGACTTGAGGAGGGCGGAGAGTCCTTATCTTTATGACTAAAACAATTAGTGGATTCCTACTTGTTGAAGTAGAAGAGTGGAGTAAGAGTTATTCAGTCTCCGAACCACTTAAAATCTCTTGTGTTATTTACCTCATGTCATTTACATTATGTATAATAACTGCTATATCTGCTATCAACCATACCATAGATTTATTAATTGAACAAAGATTATGTTTACATCTATGAAGGGGCTATTAAAGTATATCCCGTTGCACATGAATTGATTCTCTATTCATAACTGTTATACTTTTATAAATAAAAATAGAAAACGTTTTTAAAGGATCTATTCAATCGCCCTTCTAGATCCCCATTGTGTCCCCGGGAACCAACAATTGGTATCAGAGTAGGTTCTCATGAATATGTTAAAGCTCACGCTTTGAGTAGATCCATGACACAAATTTAGATCAGTTCTAAGTCTAGGTATGGGTTGACAAGACAATGAGCTAGTTAATAAGTTGAAAATTGTATGTGCAGGAAAAACTGTCATAAGCTATCCATGCTATTCCATGGGTTTAAATGGAAAAATCATCATCACCAGGCATGCTAATGTCATTGAGCATATCGATCATCTCATGAGGAAGAAATAGTTCAGATGCAGCAAGAACGAAGATATTCTCAATTAAAAAGGGAATCTGCATCTCCACCCAAAATGTTGTGAAGACCTATAAATGATGATCAAGAAGATATCTAAATGATAATGCGCCATCATCAATGCACTTACAATGACAACTCCATGAGCTTCTCAGCATTTATGACATATTCCCACTTTACAAGATATGAACCCAAAGGATCATTCAATCGTATCAATGATTATGGGATTTCATAATTAACTAAGTGCAGAATTCAATGATGTGCTCAATATATCCGTCAATGTAGCACAATGAAGGAACAAATGATGAAACCAGAAATGGCCTGAGGAATTTCAACTAATAAGGAAGTGCATCATTGTTTGCAGCACCACTGATTGTCAAGAAATTGACATCAATGAGGTATCTATCTCTGTCTCCCTAAAATGCAAATGTCTTTAACTGTTAATATGTATTGCATAGCTGCATGTCTTCATACTTCAGTAGCATATCAAGAAATCATTTTCCACCCCAAAAGGGTAAAAGAAAGAAAGTGAGAGTAATGGTTTAACAATCACTTTGCTGACTATCCATATTTGAGGCTGAAAATAAAACTCTTGAGATGAATATCTGAAATCTTTGCAAGTAAAGTCCTCTACTACCTTGTTGCTAAATAAGTAACAATGTGCCTAAACTGTTTTGCAATTGCTGATTGTGTGTACTGATAAAGACTCATAATTATTTATCTTGCTATTGAGAGTTTGTTCTTAGTTGTGGAAAACCAAGTGTTCAGGGATTGTAATCTGTAATATCACCTCGAGCTATTTAAACTCTGTTGTTTAATAGGTTATTTGATGAGTAACGCATTACTTCATGTTCTAAGACTTTGATAAAGTCGTAGAGTGCAGTCATGTCTGCAGTTGTACACTGAAGGGTTGTAGAGACTGATCAACTCTACGAACCATCTAGGTACAACTCACGGAACTAACCACCACTTTACTAAAGTTCAGACACTTAGAATAAGATACAAGCAATGACTCATCTAAGGAGAAAACTTGAGGACCCACATCCGTTTTTATCATGTTTTCTCTCACACACACACTGTCATGTAACATGTTTAATTATCATCTCATATAAGCTGCATAATGCAAAATTGTGAAACCATGGTCTGGAAAAGACTTGAGCTTTCAAAAGATCTAACCCCGCAGGACTCAAAGAATATTGGGTACCAAGTTTGAAATTTATTTACTCTGCAGGTATCATGATTGCTCTATCATCACTCAAGCACATTCAAGGAAGAAGTTAGAAAAGGATGATCCTCATCAACAAACTTTTGGCAAACTGCAAAGGCATGATTCTCCAGTAAATCTCTCTCAGAAGTTGGAGCTCCATACAACATAATAAAGCTCCTCAAAAAACAGTAAAAAAACCAGGTCTTCATCAACTCTACGATCACAGTGTAAATGGAAGGATCGTAGAGTAATCAAGGATCCAAGACTTCATCATCTCTACAGTAGTAGTACAAAGAAAAGGATCGTAGAGTAACTAGTGCTAAAGAAAGTGCTCTACGATCAGATGAAGAAAGATGGACATTCATTTAAGATAGAAGTATCAATTATGGGGGAGCAACCATCTGATAAGTTCAACAATGCTCAGTTCAAGGAGAAAATGAAAAGGGCCACAAAGCTACAGCCTTTGGTGCAGAAGATAACATTTGAGCCTAACAGATGGTATGTGAGCATGCAGGGTCAAAAGTTCTCCAGCATGGTAAGAGACAAATCAAGTCCTTGCCTGTAGATGTCAAGTGTTTCATGACTCAAGAAAAATGACGCTCCTATAGTCCTTAAGGTAGCACTCCATCATACATAACCTTGTCCCAGACTCAGAGTCCCAAAACTCTGTGACTAATGAACCAAATGAATTCTCATCTCAAGTCATAGAATCCCTAAACTCTACGACTGTCAAACCAGGTCAACCATACTATTCAAAGTCGTAAAGTCATTATGATTGACATCATGATCGTAGAGTATGTTGACTCTACGACCACAGCCTATTAGACACTACTCCGATACTACATATCTAACCAAACTCAAAGAGTACAGTGATGACACTCTTTACACCATATCAAATCAGTCCTTCCTCAGACAAGCGCCTCAGAGACAAACCAAACCCTAAGTTTCAAACCTAGAGGCCTGCCCTTTCTGAGCTTTCTCAGTCCTGTTGAAAGACTAAATGAGAATGCATCACTAACAACAATCTCCAGAGCTTAAGATGTAAATGAAACAGAGGAGAAGAGCTGATCCCTTAAGAGAGAGTTGATCATGGGACTCTCCCTTAAGAGAGAGTTGATCATGGGACTCTCTAGAAGAGAAAGAAACTGGTCCTAAAGGAAAGTCTTCACCAAGCAAGTAATTCAGCTCTACTACAGGATCGGATACAAAGCGAAAAGATAATCACTTCAGACATCAAGAGAAAACAAGGTTCTTTCAAAGATTACTTATTCTAGAAGGAGGCCACTACAAGCCTAAATGAAGACTCTCTCATCAAAGTCTGCACTCACTGAGATAAGTGCAAATTAGCATCTGAGCAGCAGTAGGAGTAACTAAGCTCCATTCTCAAGGACATGATCGTAGAGTGAAAATCAAAGACTTCAAGTCACTCTACAAACGGGCAAAGTCAATAGTCAAAAGGACATGGGCCACGTTCTTAGGCCAGAGTAACTGATGTGTAGCAGTTATGGAAGTTTCAACAAAGTTGGTCACGTTCAATAAATGGGTCTCTCACGTGTACTTGACAAAACGAGAGAACCGATATAAGTCAAAATTCAAATACTGACGGTTGCTTTTTCCTATCAGTTATCAATATTGTTCCTCTCATAAAGCTGTGTTGATCTCTCAAAACCCTAAAATCATCAAATCTTCAACAAACCAACACCAGCAACCACTAGAAGCCTCAAAACCCTTATCGCTTCAAATCTCTATCAACAGTCAAGTATTCTTCAATCCTTATTATGGAAAACTGTCAAGTCGTATCAGGTATCCAACTTGGTTTTGACAAATTTGAAGAATCAGATGAGAAATTCAAGGACATCCTTAAAAGTGTGAAGCAAGCAGGATTCTCAGAATGCTTAGGGTCAAACACCAAGATCTTCTCTGATCTTATCAAGGAATTTAATTAACCAGAATGCAGTAATCGATAGTGATATTCTGACTACTAAAGTTCGTGGAATGAAACTGAAGATAAATGCTGCAGAAATCAATCAATGTCTGGGATTTAAAAACTAAGGTATGTCATCCCTAGAAGAAATCGATTCTAAAGAAGGCAAGAAACTGATGGGCTATGTGAAGAATCCCCATGTGAAAGGAATGAAGAAAAAGGAATTTCCTAAGAAGTTTGAATTCCTAGCTGAGATTGTGGGCAAATGTATGCTATGTAAAGTATCGCCCATGACACTGTGAATGACCTGTAACTGAAGATTATGACTGCCATTGTTATGAAGAGAAAAATGAATTTTGGAGCTATATTGACTGATTGGTTAGTCAAAGAAGCCAGGAAAGTAAAGACCTCAGATAAACCTGTTTTGAAGGTTTATTTTGGAAGATTTTTGAGTATCATATTAAGGAAAAAGCTGAAAACCAAGATTGGGGATGATGAAGGAGAAACCCTAAATGTCCACAAAATCATGTCACCCAAATTGTTTGACAATTAGAAGAAGAACCCCATGGAGAACAAAAAGTTGAGAATATCTAGTAGCAACAGCAAAGGCACCTCAAAATCAGGCAAAGGGAAAAGAAAAGCAAGTACACTGAAGGAGGAATCATCTCAATCTGAAGACTCTTCATCCCTTGAGCCCATTCCCTCAAAATCACTCAAGAAGAAGGTGAAAGTTGAGGCAGCCCCAGTGAAGAGTTCCTCCTACTCGAAAGATGAATCTAAGGAAGAGAAAGAAGCATCTAAGGCACCAATGGTCAAGCCCTCATCAAGGAGACAAAGTGCAAGACTAAAACAAATGATGAAACTTCCAAACCAAAGAAGTAAAAAAGAGATTCCACCAGTGACAGTTGACCTTGGAGATGATGATGAGGATGATAAAACTGAAGCTGCAGAGACAAGTAAAAATGTGGCATCTAGTGATGAATTTGTTAGAAAGGATGTGACCACAAATATGTCTAAATCAGAAAGTGAGGATATAGCTATTGAAAAGAGTCTCAATAAATCAACAGAAGATGATGATGACATGAAAGCAAGCTATGAAGATCAGTCAACTGGCGAGTTAGTTGAAAAATCAAAAGAAGTAATGGAAGATGATGAAGGATAACAGGATTCTGACTTGGAGAATAGCGCATCAGAAAGAAACTTTAGACCAGCCACCACAAGAATTCGAAGAAGAATAGTGTTGGAGGCCTGTGATAAACCAGGAGCTGTGTTGCTAACCAGATAGATAGATTATGGCATCGGTCAAATGAAAGTAGTACTAATGACCATTGAGGGTCTACTTAACAATTTTCAAGACATTGAGCTTGATTGTACTACAGTTCTATATGATCCTGACAGTGAACAACTGGCATAGTTCTACCCATGGATGCCTTGGATGAAGACAATTGAATTTGGAGATACAAGCTTCATCAGCTGGTGTTACTCACAGTTTCCAAATCTGAAGATGATCTCTCAGAACTTCCCAAGATTTCAATCTTTCCCAAAGATGCTGATCAAGGATACTCAACATTTCAAAGTCTATCGCCATGCTGAAGGTATATACATTCCATACTATATGTTGGAAAACAGTGATAAAGGTAAATCAACAAACCAGTTCGTAGACTCAATAGTTGTGAAACCCTCTAACTCTACGACTGAAGCTCTCCAGTCCCAGCCAAATGTCAATATCCCTGATATCTCCACTGAAATACCTTCTGAAATCCCTTTCTCATCCAACAAGAAGTTATTTGATATTGTCACTGCTCTTGAGAACATCTACAAGAGTGAGAAATCCAAGTCAACTACACCAATCCTTGAAGATGTCTTGATTGACCAAAAGTTATTGAAAAATTCCGAAGAATTGCTTGGAAACATTTCCTCAGTAACAAAAGCAGCAAAGAAGATGGCTGAAGGAGAAGACAATGCATTCTACAAGAAGTTGCAAGCCTCATTCACAGACATGTCCTTAAAGCTACATCAACAAGATCAGATATATCTCAAGTCTATTGAGCAGCAGAAGACTGAAGCTCTGGAACTCCAACAACATAATAAACGCTCTATTTAGACTCTGTCAGCAAAAGTGGAAAACCTTAGCCAGTCCCTGACTCAGCAAATGGAACTTGGCCAGCAGGAGGTGAAAATGGAAGTTGGTAATACCTCTTACTTAGTTGAATAGGTCATTACGCATGTTCAGTATCTCTCCCAAATGATTGATGACAAAAACGGGGAGAAAAAGATGAAACATAAGAAGATGAAGAACAAAAAGAGGATAAGAACTGCCATGAAAAGAAAGGAGCTG
Source organism: Aralia elata (assembly GCA_034770075.1). Classification (NCBI taxonomy): domain Eukaryota; kingdom Viridiplantae; phylum Streptophyta; class Magnoliopsida; order Apiales; family Araliaceae; genus Aralia; species Aralia elata. Next base: position 2,049,762 of record JAVJAP010000057.1, read on the forward strand.
AAGAAGAACAAACATGAAGCACCAACAACTGAGGGGGAGCCAGGAGAAGAAGAAGATGAAGAAACAGTTGCAAGAAGTAAGGGGGAGCAGAAGCCAGAGGAGGATGTAGAAGATGCAGAAGAATAAGAGGACAACAGCAGGAGAAAGTAGTCACAAGATACCATCAAAAAGAAGGTATATCTCTAACAAGCAAGGAGGAATTAACTGTCTTATGCTAGTAGCTAGGATCTCCTTGTTAGATTACTATAGCTTGTGAACTGCATATGTTTAAATTTCTTGGTATTATATAAATGACTATCTTAAATGCACATCATTTCATTTCATATCTCTTGATCTAGCAATAGAGTGACTTACTGTATCTTAAGTCACATCGGTACTCAAATATCTACATGTATTACTTAAATTAAATGTTATGCTATTAGTATTTCTGTCATCATCAAATAGGGAGAGATTGTTGGGAATCAGCATGCGACTGTTAAGCTCATTATCATAGGGGGAGAATGTTATAAGATCTGCATGTGATTACCTTTATTCATTATATGTGATTTGATTGATGATAAAATGATAAGAAAAACATTCAAACTGTTCAAGCCTTGTAAAGTCCTTAAATGAAATACATGTACAAGGACTTAGAAGATCAAATATGTTAGGTTAATCTAAGCTGAATGAATATCTATCTGATCAAAGCATGTTTATAAGATTAGGTTTTATAAAGTCCTTTAATGAATCTGATGTACAAGGACTTAGAATAGAAAAAGATCAAACTTGTTAGGTTAATCTTATATACTGTAATGATATATGTACAAACAAGGGCCAGACTGATCGTAGAGCACTGCACTGACTAAATGAAGGATCGTAAAGCAGTCAGTCAACATCGCAGAGTCAAGTATGCCATCACAGGGTTTGCCAGGAAAACGTAGAGCACTCTCGGTAGGACGTAGAGTTCTCTCAGCAGAATGGAGAACACTCTCGGCAGGACATAAAGTTCTCTCGGCAGAATGAAGAGCACTCTCGGCAGAACATAGAGTTGTCTCGGCATTGCAGTGCTAAATCCCAAGATCGTAGAGTCTGCCAGGAAAGCACAGTAACAGGCTCGGTAGATCGTAGAGCTCACTCGGCACCACTCTTTGGGCATCGTAGAGTTGCGCATGTCAACACAGAGCTTGCAAGGCAATCATAAAGTGTGGCTCGGCAGAATAAGGAGCTTACTCAGGATCGTAGAGTGCGTACTATGAAGAGAAGATCGTTGTGCTAACATGGGTTCGTAAAGTCAGTCCAAGTCAGCCACTCTACGACTCTCATGAACAGTCTGTAATCAAGCAACAACGTAGAACAGTCGCTGCTGAAGCACCCGAAGTTAAAATGGCAATCTTCAAGATTACCAAGCAAGCTGAGCATGAGCTACCAGACATAACAAGATCTCTGAGCACAACCAAAGCATCAAGCCATAACAGAGATCACATGACAAGGTCAAGTAATCACTCTACGATCCATCAAGACTCTAGACCTACATCAAAGACAAAGGTCGTAAAGTGGGAAAGTAACAGCAATATCAAGTGATCGTAGAGCTGAGCCTAAGACAACAGAGGCACCCTAGTAGTCTCAGCAAAGCAACAAGAAGATCATAGAGCAGCACTCTATGACAAGACATGAGAGAGAATGTCTGAAGATAAAAGTAGAGCAGTCATCTACATCAAAGGTGCCACAACAAACAGAACATCATAGAGCAGTCCTCTATGACACAGCAGCAGAGCCAACACCTGAAGAACATAGAGCAGTCCTCTATGATAAGCACACTGTAGCAATGGCTCAACGAAGATCATAATGCTATGCTCTGGGAACGAAAAGCCAAATGGAGATCACAGAGCATAAGGGAACACAAACTGCAATATAGTGAGAAGCAACTGCAGTATAGTAAGAAGCACATCGATGCACAATGCAAGTACAGTCAGCCACTCTACGAACTACAAGGCAACACAAGGCCACAATTGAAGTTAACAGTTAACTCTACGATCCAAGATAACAGTGTTCAGTCTGAAGCAAACAAGTTAACTCTACGATCAGAAGCAACAGGCTGCTTCCCAGACGATCGTAGAGTAAGTAAGTGCCAACTGGATTAAAAGTATTAGAACACTTAGGGCTTCTATCCCAAGATAAGCGGTTGAGCAGTTAATTGAGTAAAATAAAGAACCAATCTGAGTGGGGCTCAAACAGCCATACTTATAGCAGTCAACAAGCAGTGCATGTGACTCCACTATCTTAGAACCAGCTAATGGATGCTGACTCAACCATCACTAATAGACTTAAGGAAGTAAAATACTCAATGGTACAATAAACAAGTCTGCAAAAAGTTAGTTTCCAACGAAAAGAAGTGCAACAGGAAGATATCAACGACAAGCTTCCAACGGAAAGAAAATGGAGAACTACAAAAGAGAAAATCGCCTTTGAATATGAGTGTTTGTTGGCAATACAGTAAGCAAGAGAGCAAGAACACTAACTGTACAATCAGCTAGAAGCTTCACTACAACATGAGAGGTATGCCAAAGGGCTGGCATATGAGCTAAGAGTCGAATGACCAAGAAGCCATGTAACGATCGCGGATCGTGGGTAGCTTTGTAACATGAGCCTATGAATTTTATTGAATAAATTGAACTTTTATTAATATTATTCCGTGTTATGTGTTTGAATATTTTATTACTACATATGATGTGTATGTGATAATTTTTGAGTGTTGTTATTTCATGGTATTGATTAAATCATTTAGAGAAATAGCGTTAAAGCGCTATTTATGCAAATACGCCTTTTTCGATTTTATGATTTTTCATAATTTTGCTAAAGCGTTAATGAGAGGGATTGATAATCCAAGTGTGGGATTTTATTTGAGCCCAATTGAATTTTATTAGAAGCCCAATAGATTATTAAAATTGGAGTCCAAGAGTGGCCCAAGTTGAAGCCCAAAACCCATGGGTCAAGTTCATGAACCAAACCCACCATCCATGACCCACAACCCATGACCCATGAGGGAAATGGGTTATGTAATCAGCTGGTCACATTTGTAGGAGGAGAAGAGTACGGGAGAAGGAGAGGAGATGAGAGGAAGAAGAGCCAAGAACGTGGGAGAGCATGGGGACCTTCAATTTCCTTGCATTTGGTGAAGGAAGAACAACTTGGGAGAAGAGTGGGGAGTACCCGAGCTATGGGGAGGGCCAAAGGCTCAGTCGCCCATACATGGGGAGCTGCCATGCCCGAGCATGCTCAGCTCCTCCACCTCCAAGAAACTCAGCTCTTCCTCTATAAATACTTCCCCATTGCTTAGCCTCCATTCCTTTGATTTTACCAAGTGTTGGAACTGAAAATTAAGAGAGTGTAAGAGTTGAGTGAGTTCGGGTGAACTGAGGAAGAAGAAGGAGGTTGTAGCAGCTGGTATTTGAGTCCATTTAGCATCCTTAGAAGTAGCTCAAGAGGTATGCAATATAGAGCTTAGCTCATTTCCTCAATATTTCCAAGTTCTTAGTTTTGTGTTGGTTGCTTTGTTGAAGTTATGTGACTGTTTTTGCTAATTAGTTCATGAACATGTATGGATGTTAATTAGCTATATTAAAACCTTGTTAATAATGTATGAAAGTGGAACAATGAATGAGAATTAGAACCTATGCATAAGGAATCAAGAAATGGACTGAAATGAACATTAGTGGACTGTTATACATGTTTTGTTAATAATGAAGTTATAATCTTGGTTTGGTTATGTGCATTGGTTGTGTATTGTTGGTATATGTCCAGAAGTTATGAGAAATGATTTCAATGTGAAATCTGGGGCACCCATATATGGGCAAAGCTATGAGTTCTGAATTCTAAGGCTATGCCCACAAACTGTTTGATAAAATGTCTAAGAGAGGAATTTCTCCAAGAACATGAGGACTAAGTGTTATTAATTGATGAAAAGAATGTTTTGATGCATATCTCAGTAATAAAAACATGTCTTAAGCCATATTGACTTGTTGTATAATAGCTAAGACATAAAGAGGAAGGATGAATTGGCCTAACTTTTAGTTTCGCTAAATACTAGTTGGACTAGGCTCTTTGGAGCCAATATTTCGATTTAGTAAAGAGTCTATAAAATTATGAATCCATGAGGGTTTTGTAGTTCATGTTGCAAGCTTTCTATAGCCTCCGGAACGGCCTAATTCCGACTTATAACGAAGGAGTTATGAAGGTTTGAAGTTTGTATGTCAAAAATGCCAAAACGTGTAGGAAACCAAGCCTTGGGGCCAGGCCATGGGCGCGGGCGCGGTGGGGCGCCGCGCGGGCGCGCTAGGCATGTTGGGCGCAAGCGGGCGCGCGCGCTGGGCGCATGGGCTTGACAGCTCTGACCTCCTTTACTAAAATGGCCATAACTTTCTCATACGAACTCCAAATTGGATGATTCAAGATGATTCGGAAAGCTAAGAAGTAGTACTACAACTTCCAATAATTAGAACTGTAATTTAATACCCTTGACCAATTTTTTAATTGGCCATTTTTAGGACTATTGTGCATTAGGGAGCAAAAAGAGGGCGTCGTACATGCACGTATGTAACGTGTAATGTTTGCAACGCTAAAAGTTATTGTTTTAAGTTCAATAACTTGTAGATTATGGTTTATAATGACTCTTAGCATTAATCAATGATGGATTAGACAAGTGTATGAGCATGCTAAACTTATGCATATGAGGCGAATCGGGCGTGCGTTGTGCGAATGTCGAAACATCGTGTCAAGCGTGTGTAACCTTGTTTGATATTATGTTTCTAATTAGAATGAAACGTTATAGTGTAATGTAAACCAATATTTGGCATCAATTATGTGGCTAATTGGTATGTGGATACGTACTTAAATGTGTAGGATTTTTGAAGGACGATTAACGTCAAGTAGTAGCAAGCGCTTAAGGCAAGTTTTCTAACGCTTGTCTAACCCTTGTGTTGGGCAAGTTTATTTGATTCATTTGATTATATTCTCATGACCCTCATGCGATGTTTGAAGTTTCAATTTACGCAATACATATATGGTTGTGTGAATTCCTTACTTATGTAAATTTTTCAGTATTTGCACAAGTATTCGAGCTATGTTATGACATAAATTGTTGAAGCTTTCAAGTTCACATATATATGAACTGTTATAGAGAACGTCGATGCCATTTGTTTTGGCTAGACATATATTGAAATATTTTATTGATTTGATAATAAATCCTTGAAATGTTATTGATGATTAAGTAGAGCTATCCAACCGAATTGCTTTGGTTAGGATTCTGAGACATGAATGAGATGAACAACCCTAATATTAGGGGCAGTTTTTAGTCAGTTATTCTGACAAGGCATCGAGCGCCTAAACAAACGCATATAGTCGTTTTCCAGCTAGAGTGTTGATCAACATAGAGTACAATAGGCTGATCACCTAGAAGTGCTCGTAAGTAAGACGGTTTGCAGTTATAATGCTGTGTACCTTTTCAAGAAAGCAAAAGAAAGTTCAAGGTCTTATGACCGCTCAATGTCGTTTCGAAAATATATTTCTAAAACGAAAGCGAAGTATTATTCTTGTTTATTCAGAATATTTCACAACTATTGTTCAGTTGTCGAAGAGAAATGATATGCTTGATGATATTGCAGTTATTCAACTGTTATACTTGCTTGGCAATTGAATGCTCATTCTTGCTTTATATTAAACATTGCAGCTAAGTCCGAGCGGGTCGAAGGTTCCGGTAAGGACAAGGGAAAGGGCAAGATGAACGTCTAGATAACGTCGTAGTTTATTTGAATTAGTAATGTTGTAATATTAAGACTTATTATGTATTTGGAATGATGTTATGGTAATAGAACCTGGGATTGAGAGTAAGACTTGTTGTAATAATATAGTAATTACATTCATGTCTATTATGTTATATGGAATGGGATGTACCGTGTAGCACCGGATTCGGGTTTGAGGTACTCGGATTTGGGGGCGCCACAGGTTGGTATCAGAGCTGATAGGTTATAAACCTTAGGTTTGAGGAAATCCTTAGGAATATGACCGTAGAGAGAACGAGAAAGTTAGTAAATAACTCAAATAGAGTTGTTAAGGGGTGAATTGAGGAAATTCATCAAAAGAACTAAAAGTATACTTAAAATAAACTATATTTGTTAAGTGTTATAATATTATTTGTTATTGTTATGTACTAATCGAGTTAGTATATTGGTTTGTAGATGTCAGGAGCAGGACCCGAGTATAGAGATATCTATGTAGTAAGCGAGGAGCTGATCGCTCCACCCGAGCCAACACCCGAGCCAGTAGCAGAGGTTGAGGCTCAAGTAGATAGTGACCCGGAAGAAGATCCGGAGGAGGAACCAAAGATGGACCTTTCACTTGATGAGGATCCGTCCGAGCATGGGGAGGAAGCAGATGATATATTATCGGATGTTGTGCCTTCTGAAGAGGAGGAAGTGGCACCATCAGACATGAATAATCTGTTTGAAGTGGTACTTGACAAGAATGTAGCACTAAGAGGTAGAGTTCAAGCCTTAGAGGCGAGGGTTCAAGAACTCTTGCAAGAGAGACATGAGTTAGAGGCCTACTGGGAGGCAGAGATCGATGATAGGATCAGGGCCGAAGATCGGGCCAATGACCTAGAAGAAGAGGCAAGGATCAAGAGGGTGAGGACCGATAGGTCTAACTATGCGTTCAGGTCGTCACATGGGCGATTTCAGCGTAGGGTGACCCATTACCCAGCTGAGGAGGGCCAGACCAGGCACACCATTAGTAGGGATCTGGTGATGGCCCTAGCTGATGACGAGTATGCAGACACCATTAGGCGTGGTCTAGTTCAGTGATTAGACGAGGTCTAGATGTGTACCTTGTAAGGATGTAAATCCTAAATTTTGTATATGTAATGGATTATCTGGTGTAAATCCCATCTTTTTAGTAATAGAGGGATATATTGTATGCGAATAGCAGAAGCTATGTGTTACAAGATGTATGAAATATGAAGCATATTAATATAAGTATGTTTATTTTGATGTGCTTTGTTATGAGTATGTTTATTTTAATGTGCCTTGCGATTAGTATGTGTTCGTGTTAGTATTTACTATAGTGCGCAAGGATAAATAGTAGATTAATAGTGGCATAATTTGTTTATCAGAAATATGCCGCCGAGATGGAGAGGAAGAGGAAGACAGGGAACGCAGAGGAATGAGAATAGAGAATCCGATAATGAGAGTGAGACTAGGGAAACAGCAAACCCTATGCAGCAATTCATAGACTTACTAGTAGGGGCTTTGAATAGAGTTCCAACTGTACCACCTGTCGTTCCTCCAGTTGCGCGTGTTGCCAACTTTAAGGACTTTAAGAGCGTGGGACCGCCCGAATTTAAGGGGACCACCGAGCCTATAGAGGCTCAATCATGGGTTAAGGAGGTGGAGAAAGCATTCATCATTGCTGGAGTTGGGGAGGAGCAGAAGACCACTTTTGCTACCTACCTACTGAAGGGTGAGGCTAACTTCTGGTGGGAAGCAAACCAGAATAGGGCTGGAGAAAGAGTCATTGCTTGGGAACGATTCAAGGAGTTGTACTTCGAGAACTACTTTCCCAAAAGCATGCAGAGTCGCATGGAGATGCGATTCTTAGAACTGAAGCAAGATAACCTGACAGTACCCCAATATGCTGCCAAGTTCAACGAGCTGGCTCGGTTTGCTCCACACCAAGTGGACACCGAGGAAAGGAAGACGAGGAGGTTTGAGCAGGGCCTGAAACCCTGGCTCTACAGCAAGGTGAGCGTGTTACAGATCGATACCTTTGGATCAATCTTGGAAAAGGCTATCATAGCCGAAGGAGGGAGTGAGGCACTGAGCCTCTACAATAGGGAGAAGAAGAATAAGGGTAGGAACGAAGGAGGAAATAAGACTGATGTAGCCAGTGGAAGTAACCAGAAGAGGAAATGGAACAATTCCGGGAATACCGGGAACAAACAAGGAGACCCAAAGAAGAGGGTAGAGCCATGTAAGACCTGCGGGAAGAATCACCTAGGGGTCTGCTTGAAGGGAAGGACGACATGCTATAACTGTGGGCAGGAGGGACACATCTCTCCTAGCTGCCCTAACCCGAAGAAGATCGGTGGGTGCTTCGTTTGCGGAGCACCAGGCCACATGGCGAGGAATTGCCCTAAGAAGGGGACAGACGGGGGAGGCAATGGGAATAGCAGTGGCAAGCTGACTATGACTAGTCCAGCTCCACCGAGTAGACCATCAGCCCGGACCTTCAATATGACGGTCCAAGATGCAGGGACATCAGGAGACGTAGTCTCAGGTATCATTCCGATCAATAATATTAATGCATATGTGTTGTTTGATTCGGGTGCGACCTGTTCTTTTGTATCATGTGAATTTGCTCAACGTTTAAACTTACCTCTAGAGAAACTAGAGTCTCCCTTGAACATAGAAGTTGCGAATAAGGAAGTAATCCCTGTTGAACATGTTCATAGGAATTGTTGCGTTGAAATTAGAGGGAGTAAGTTATCGGTAGATTTAATTCCGATTAGACTTGGAGAATTTGACGTAATACTGGGAATGGATTGGTTGTTTAACCATGGGGCAGTAATCGATTGCCAGAAGAAAAGCGTAAACCTTCAGACTTCGAAGCAGTCTAAGGTAGTGTTCTACGGTAGTAAATCTCCTAGACGTTCGAGTTTGCTATCGACGATGCAAGCCAGGAAGCTGTTAAGAAAAGGGTGTGTAGGTTATCTGTGCCATATTGTTGATACCCAACGAGAGGGAGCCGAAATGGGGCAGATACCTATCGTGAATGAATTCGCTGATGTGTTTCCAGACGAATTGCCAGGACTTCCACCAGATAGGGAGATCGAATTCGTGATAGACGTAGTGCCTGGAACGACACCCGTTTCAAGGGCACCATATAGAATGGCGCCAGTAGAGATGAAAGAATTGATGGTTCAACTCCAAGAATTGTTAGATAAAAAGTATATCCAACCGAGTTTGTCTCCATGGGGAGCACCAGTGTTATTTGTCAAGAAGAAGGATGGATCGCTGAGGCTTTGTATCGACTATCGGGAGTTGAACAAAGTAACGATCAAGAATAAGTATCCATTGCCCAGGATCGACGATTTGTTTGATCAGTTGAAAGGGGCAAAATACTTTTCTAAAATAGATTTGAGAACGGGATATCACCAGTTGAAGGTGAGGGGAGAGGACGTACCTAAGACAGCGTTCAGGACTCGTTACGGCCATTATGAGTTTTTAGTAATGTCTTTTGGGTTAACGAATGCACCAGCCGCATTTATGGATTTAATGAATAGAGTGTTCAAGCAGCATTTGGACAAATTTGTAGTTGTGTTCATAGATGATATTCTAGTCTACTCCTTGACACAAGAAGATCATGCTGAACATCTAAGAATAGTGATGGAAACCTTGAGGAGGGAGAAGTTGTACGCGAAATTCTCGAAATGTGAATTTTGGCTAGAAAGAGTCCACTTTTTGGGACACGTGATCGACAAAGACGGTATATCCGTAGATCCAGCGAAGGTGGAGGCAGTTATTAACTGGGAACAACCGAAGACGCCGACAGAAGTGCGTAGTTTCTTAGGGTTAGCGGGCTACTATCGAAGATTTATTCAGGATTTTTCGAAGATAGCAACCCCATTAACCCAATTGACGAGGAAGGCGGTAAAGTATGTTTGGACGGAGAAGTGCGAGGAGAGCTTCCGAGAGCTCAAGAAAAGGTTGAGTGAGGCGCCAGTATTATCCCTACCGGATGATACAGGTGATTTTGTAGTTTATAGTGACGCGTCACACAAGGGACTTGGATGCGTGCTTATGCAGCACGGTAAAGTCATTGCCTATGCGTCACGACAGTTGAAAGATTACGAGAGGGGATACCCTACTCATGACCTCGAATTAGCAGCAGTTGTGTTTGCCCTGAAGATTTGGAGGCATTACTTATACGGCGAGAAATGTGAGATATACACGGACCACAAAAGTCTAAAGTATATTTTCACACAGAAGGAGTTGAATATGAGGCAGAGGAGGTGGTTAGAATTGATCAAAGATTATGATTGTGAGATTCTATATCACCCAGGGAAGGCGAATGTAGTGGCCGACGCCTTAAGTAGGAAGGGTCGGGGGAGGTTGTCAATGTTAACGGCTCAAGATGAGCTAATAACAGAGATGGCTAAACTGGAGATAGAAGTGAGGTTCCCGACAGAATCGGGAGAGAAGTTGTTCACAATAGAGACTCGTCCAATCTTATTGGACCGAGTAAAAGAAGCACAACTTAGCGATGAGGAGTGCGAGGGAATAAGGCAGAGAATTTCCCAAGGAGAGGAAATTAAGTATAAACTCGATAATGATGGAGTGATGAGATTTGAAGGAAGAATTTGGGTACCGCCAGTACCCGAGTTACGAGAAGAGATTTTGCAAGAGGCCCATAGTTCGAGGTACTCGATCCATCCGGGAAGTACAAAGATGTATCAAGACCTCCGACTACATTTTTGGTGGCCGAACATGAAGAGAGAAGTCGCAGAGTGCGTTAGTAGGTGCTTGACTTGTCAGAGAGTCAAGGCCGAGCATCAGAGACCAAGTGGGTTGCTTCAACCCTTAGAGATTCCAGAGTGGAAGTGGGAGCATATCACGATGGATTTCGTGGTAGGACTCCCAACAACGCAGAAGGGATACGACGCTATATGGGTCATAGTGGATCGTTTGACGAAATCGGCGCATTTCTTGCCGATCAGAATTAGGTTCAAATTAGACCAACTAGCTAAACTCTATGTGAAGGAAATTATTTCTAGACATGGAGTACCAATTTCGATTGTGTCGGATCGGGATCCACGTTTCACGTCGAATTTTTGGAAGAGTCTGCAAGAGCAATTAGGAACACAGCTGAGGTTGAGCACGGCGTATCATCCTCAAACGGATGGGCAGAGCGAGCGGACGATACAGACTTTAGAAGATATGCTACGGGCATGTGTTATGGACTTTAAAGGGAATTGGGACGACCACCTACCTTTAGTTGAGTTCGCCTATAATAATAGTTATCACGCTAGTATAGGCATGCCGCCTTACGAAGCGTTATATGGAAGGAAATGCAGAACGCCATTGTGTTGGGATGAGGTAGGGGAACGCAAATTGTTGGGACCGGAATTGGTACAGCAAACTGCGGAGATCGTCAAGGTAATAAGAGCGAGACTAGTCGCGGCCCAAGACAGGCAAAAGAAGTATGCAGACAAGCATCGCCAGAAGAGAGACTTCGACGTCGGTAGCTATGTATTTTTGAAGGTGTCTCCCTGGAAGGGGAAGATACGGTTCGGGAAGAAAGGGAAGCTGAGTCCAAGGCTTATAGGACCGTTTGAAGTATTGAGAAGGGTAGGAGAAGTGGTTTATGAGGTAGCCTTACCTCCTGAGTTGGAACATATCCATAACGTGTTTCACGTGTCGGTACTACGACCCTATAAGCAAGACTATAAGCATGTGATAGAGTATGAACCTATTCAGGTTGAGAAAGACTTAACATATGAAGAAATTCCTATTCAGATAATTGATAGGAAAGAGCAAGTCTTACGAAGTAAGACCATATATTCTGTGAAGGTAGTATGGAGGAACCACAACGCCGAAGAAGCGACGTGGGAACTCGAAGATAAGATGAAGAAAAATTATCCCCATCTTTTTGTTTAACCGTATGTCGTAATTCTGGGGACAGAATTCTTATAAGGGGGGGAGGATGTAACGATCGCGGATCGTGGGTAGCTTTGTAACATGAGCCTATGAATTTTATTGAATAAATTGAACTTTTATTAATATTATTCCGTGTTATGTGTTTGAATATTTTATTACTACATATGATGTGTATGTGATAATTTTTGAGTGTTGTTATTTCATGGTATTGATTAAATCATTTAGAGAAATAGCGTTAAAGCGCTATTTATGCAAATACGCCTTTTTCGATTTTATGATTTTTCATAATTTTGCTAAAGCGTTAATGAGAGGGATTGATAATCCAAGTGTGGGATTTTATTTGAGCCCAATTGAATTTTATTAGAAGCCCAATAGATTATTAAAATTGGAGTCCAAGAGTGGCCCAAGTTGAAGCCCAAAACCCATGGGTCAAGTTCATGAACCAAACCCACCATCCATGACCCACAACCCATGACCCATGAGGGAAATGGGTTATGTAATCAGCTGGTCACATTTGTAGGAGGAGAAGAGTACGGGAGAAGGAGAGGAGATGAGAGGAAGAAGAGCCAAGAACGTGGGAGAGCATGGGGACCTTCAATTTCCTTGCATTTGGTGAAGGAAGAACAACTTGGGAGAAGAGTGGGGAGTACCCGAGCTATGGGGAGGGCCAAAGGCTCAGTCGCCCATACATGGGGAGCTGCCATGCCCGAGCATGCTCAGCTCCTCCACCTCCAAGAAACTCAGCTCTTCCTCTATAAATACTTCCCCATTGCTTAGCCTCCATTCCTTTGATTTTACCAAGTGTTGGAACTGAAAATTAAGAGAGTGTAAGAGTTGAGTGAGTTCGGGTGAACTGAGGAAGAAGAAGGAGGTTGTAGCAGCTGGTATTTGAGTCCATTTAGCATCCTTAGAAGTAGCTCAAGAGGTATGCAATATAGAGCTTAGCTCATTTCCTCAATATTTCCAAGTTCTTAGTTTTGTGTTGGTTGCTTTGTTGAAGTTATGTGACTGTTTTTGCTAATTAGTTCATGAACATGTATGGATGTTAATTAGCTATATTAAAACCTTGTTAATAATGTATGAAAGTGGAACAATGAATGAGAATTAGAACCTATGCATAAGGAATCAAGAAATGGACTGAAAATGAACATTAGTGGACTGTTATACATGTTTTGTTAATAATGAAGTTATAATCTTGGTTTGGTTATGTGCATTGGTTGTGTATTGTTGGTATATGTCCAGAAGTTATGAGAAAATGATTTCAATGTGAAATCTGGGGCACCCATATATGGGCAAAGCTATGAGTTCTGAATTCTAAGGCTATGCCCACAAACTGTTTGATAAAATGTCTAAGAGAGGAATTTCTCCAAGAACATGAGGACTAAGTGTTATTAATTGATGAAAAGAATGTTTTGATGCATATCTCAGTAATAAAAACATGTCTTAAGCCATATTGACTTGTTGTATAATAGCTAAGACATAAAGAGGAAGGATGAATTGGCCTAACTTTTAGTTTCGCTAAATACTAGTTGGACTAGGCTCTTTGGAGCCAATATTTCGATTTAGTAAAGAGTCTATAAAATTATGAATCCATGAGGGTTTTGTAGTTCATGTTGCAAGCTTTCTATAGCCTCCGGAACGGCCTAATTCCGACTTATAACGAAGGAGTTATGAAGGTTTGAAGTTTGTATGTCAAAATGCCAAAACGTGTAGGAAACCAAGCCTTGGGGCCAGGCCATGGGCGCGGGCGCGGTGGGGCGCCGCGCGGGCGCGCTAGGCATGTTGGGCGCAAGCGGGCGCGCGCGCTGGGCGCATGGGCTTGACAGCTCTGACCTCCTTTACTAAAATGGCCATAACTTTCTCATACGAACTCCAAATTGGATGATTCAAGATGATTCGGAAAGCTAAGAAGTAGTACTACAACTTCCAATAATTAGAACTGTAATTTAATACCTTGACCAATTTTTTAATTGGCCATTTTTAGGACTATTGTGCATTAGGGAGCAAAAAGAGGGCGTCGTACATGCACGTATGTAACGTGTAATGTTTGCAACGCTAAAAGTTATTGTTTTAAGTTCAATAACTTGTAGATTATGGTTTATAATGACTCTTAGCATTAATCAATGATGGATTAGACAAGTGTATGAGCATGCTAAACTTATGCATATGAGGCGAATCGGGCGTGCGTTGTGCGAATGTCGAAACATCGTGTCAAGCGTGTGTAACCTTGTTTGATATTATGTTTCTAATTAGAATGAAACGTTATAGTGTAATGTAAACCAATATTTGGCATCAATTATGTGGCTAATTGGTATGTGGATACGTACTTAAATGTGTAGGATTTTTGAAGGACGATTAACGTCAAGTAGTAGCAAGCGCTTAAGGCAAGTTTTCTAACGCTTGTCTAACCCTTGTGTTGGGCAAGTTTATTTGATTCATTTGATTATATTCTCATGACCCTCATGCGATGTTTGAAGTTTCAATTTACGCAATACATATATGGTTGTGTGAATTCCTTACTTATGTAAATTTTTCAGTATTTGCACAAGTATTCGAGCTATGTTATGACATAAATTGTTGAAGCTTTCAAGTTCACATATATATGAACTGTTGTAGAGAACGTCGATGCCATTTGTTTCGGCTAGACATATATTGAAATATTTTATTGATTTGATAATAAATCCTTGAAATGTTATTGATGATTAAGTAGAGCTATCCAACCGAATTGCTTTGGTTAGGATTCCGAGACATGAATGAGATGAACAACCCTAATATTAGGGGCAGTTTTTAGTCAGTTATTCTGACAAGGCATCGAGCGCCTAAACAAACGCATATAGTCGTTTCCAGCTAGAGTGTTGATCAACATAGAGTACAATAGGCTGATCACCTAGAAGTGCTCGTAAGTAAGACGGTTTGCAGTTATAATGCTGTGTACCTTTTCAAGAAAGCAAAAGAAAGTTCAAGGTCTTATGACCGCTCAATGTCGTTTCGAAAATATATTTCTAAAACGAAAGCGAAGTATTATTCTTGTTTATTCAGAATATTTCACAACTATTGTTCAGTTGTCGAAGAGAAATGATATGCTTGATGATATTGTAGTTATTCAACTGTTATACTTGCTGGGCAATTGAATGCTCATTCTTGCTTTATATTAAACATTGCAGCTAAGTCCGAGCGGGTCGAAGGTTCCGGTAAGGACAAGGGAAAGGGCAAGATGAACGTCTAGATGACGTCGTAGTTTATTTGAATTAGTAATGTTGTAATATTAAGACTTATTATGTATTTGGAATGATGTTATGGTAATAGAACTTGGGATTGAGAGTAAGACTTGTTGTAATAATATAGTAATTACATTCATGTCTATTATGTTATATGGAATGGGATGTACCGTGTAGCACCGGATTCGGGTTTGAGGTACTCGGATTTGGGGGCGCCACAAGCCAAGATCTAGAGTAACCAGTTTCAGAAGGGACAACTCTATGATCAAGCAAGGAACACTATGTGCTGAATATATAAAGAACTGACTTGGACAAGTCCACCAGTGTTCAACAGAAGTGATCATCTGTATCTGCTATGTACCAGAGGAAGGAAGGGCTTCAACGACCATCATCATCGGCATCCAGAAGAAGATCTCAAACAGCTGCCAAGTACCTGAAGATGAAGGAGATCAAAGTTCATCTTGGCAGTACAACCCAACAAACAATATTTAACATACCAAAGAGGGCGGGCATCCTTATCTTAAGTGACTAAACAAAGTCAAGTCTGCTGGACTTGCTGAGTACCAAAGGGTTCAAGAGATTCTAAGGTTGTTGGCTTTAGTCTATAGGATTCCAAGGCTGCTGGCCTTGAAGAGTTTTTTGTGAACTGGTTTCACAAGTCTGCTGGACTTGAAGAGGGTCATTGGATCCTTGTCCGAAAGACTAAAAATAACTCACGTCTGCGGGACACAAGAGGGGTCAGAGGATCCGTGTCTGCGGGACTTGAGGAGGGTCATAGGATCCTTGCCTTAGTGGCTAAAAACAACTCTTATCTGCTGGACTTGAGGAGGGCGAAGAGTCCTTTTCTGTGACTAAAACAATTAGTGGATTCCTACTTGTTGAAGTGAAAGAGTGGAGTAGGAGTTATTCAGTCTCCGAACCACTTAAAATCTCTTGTGTTAT
Organism: Aralia elata; assembly: GCA_034770075.1. Lineage (NCBI taxonomy): Eukaryota > Viridiplantae > Streptophyta > Magnoliopsida > Apiales > Araliaceae > Aralia > Aralia elata. The sequence continues at coordinate 2,065,609 of JAVJAP010000057.1, forward strand.
TTATCTTATGTCATTTACATTATGTACAATACCTGCTATATTTGTTATCAACCATATCATAGATTTGTTGATTGAACTAAGATTATGTTTACATCTATGAAGAGGCTATTAAAGTATATTCCGTTGTGCATAAATTGATTCTCTATTCATAACTGTTATACTTTCATAAATAAAAATGGAAATTTCTTTTAAACGATCTATTCAACCCCCCTCCCCTTCTAGATCCCCATTGTGTCCCTGGGAACCAACAGAAGACTCAGGGAGGCAACTCATTTTGAGAATTGGTTGAGGGATTAGATTGGTGGCTAGAAGGACAGGACGATTTAGGCATTACTCAAGTAATTAAGGGTATTTTTGGAATTTCTCCTGAGGTCATATGATTGGCACGCTACCCAGACATGTGCTTTGCACATAATCACTCTACAAGAAATTCTATAAATATTCCCCCCATTCCAATAGAAGGGAGTTGATTTCTTTTGGATTCTCTCTGCACTCGAGACACCCGAGAAGACTCTTCCACCCTAAGAGTTCTGCCACATGTTATTGGAGTAATCGCCTACCTGTTCTTCTCCCCTCTCCAGCTCATCAATCAATTTTGTACTCTTCGTGGATTTCTCTCCTCCACAGTCAACACGAAACCCCACCACATTGCAAGGTACGATTTTCTTGCCTACACGAGTTAACGCGATCTAAAACACACACTTGTGCCTTATTATATATAGCGTAGATAAAATAGTTACAAGAACAAGTGATCACACAAACGCAATTGATCTTTTTTTTGAAAAATAAAAGTAATATTAAGGTTTTATCAGCTAATAAGTTTTTTGTAGGGGAATCTGAGTATCCACACTAGTATTTTATTTTTTGCCAATAATTAATATTTGTTGGTCACATTTAATTTGTCTCAACAATGAGATTAACATCATTTAGCTCGAACATTTAGGATAAAGAAATGAAAATCAGAAAGACTAATACAACTTCCTTGTTTGGTTACGATAGAGAAAAGGAAGATAGAATGAGGAAAAAATGAAAACGGCTAAAATTCAAGCCTTCAATTAATTGATCTTTTTCAACTTCAGTGATTGTCTTTAATTTTTGCAATTATATGATCACTTAAGTTCAATTCCCCCCGAGATTGGTAGTCTTGCTAACTTGGAAGAATTTGAGATGGAAAGTAACCAGCTTATTGGCTCCATCCCACTCACCATCTACAACATCTCAACACTGAAAATTATTGGGTTTACAAATAATACTTTGTCTGGTAATCTGCCAGAAGATATTTGTAAACCTCTCTCGAAAATCGAAGGGCTTTATCTGTCTGTGAATAAACTGTCTGGCCCAATTCTTTCATCTCTACATGAATGCTCAAAACTTGAAGTTCTTTATTTGGCAACCAACGAATTCAGTGGAATCATACCAAGAGAGATTGGAAACTTAACTCTGCTACATGAGATGTCCCTTGATTCCAACTACTTGAAAGGTATGGATACGATGCTAGCTACTGCTTTTACCTTTAAAATCACTCCGTCCAATTTTATTTGTCCTAATTTAATAATACACGTTTATTAAAAAAAATTATCTCCAAATTACACATATTAACTATTCAATTATCATTTTGTTTGTTTTAATTAATCTTCTAACTCTTTCTTTCTCTTACTTGGAATAATAAAATAGAAGAAAGAAAGAGAGGAAAAAATGAGTATGATTGTGCTTTCAATGTCAAACTTAATAATATTAATTTTTTCAATATATGTCATGTGTTTTTAATGAAATTTTTTAATAAAGTTAAATGAGGATAATATTGAAAAAATAAGGTCAAAATATTATTAAAATGGAAAGAAAATAAATAAATTTGAACAAATCAAAAAAAAATTAGAACAAATAAACTTGAACAAAGAGAGTATTACGTAATACTATATATCCAAAAATTGTTATTAAATAGGTTTATATTTTAATAATAGTCTCATATTAATATCAGGTAACATGTAACATGTTCTTCATAAGAAAATTATTTATTTTAAAGTTATATTATATAAGTAATGTAAACTCGAATATCTATATTAGTAATAATGGTAGAATACTATACAAATTAGGTAAGATGATCTACATTAGTGTATTGTTTCATTCAAAAACTAGATAACCTATTGAACAAAATCGTGTATTCAAAAATCGAGTTGACTTATAAACTCGATTAAAATATAATAAGTTTAAATATTTTGTTTCATACAGTCTAATCATCACTTGCAAAATAACTTGCATCATATTACTCATTCACATAACTTACATGCATCATATTACTCATTCACAAACAAAATAAATTAAATCATATTTTACTCATTCACATAACATACATGCATCCTATTACTCATTTACATACATAATATTTCGTTTCATAGAGTCTAATCATCATTAGTTTGAGGATAAAATGCAAATTGCCTAATGACTTTTTTGTCCGCTACATATTTCGAATCTTGCTTTAGCAGTACGTATTTTCAAGTGCACGTGTCTGCTTTTAATTGAGCTTTTGTCATTAATTCTTTTTTTCATTTCGAATTTTCAGCAGGTACAATTCCCCAAGAGATTGGCAATCTTTATAATCTACAGAGTATAGACTTAAGTTTCAATGGGTTTACGGGTACTCCAGACTCGATTTTCAATCTCTCCAAACTAGAATACACTGGAATGGCGGACAACCATCTTCAGGAAAACTTTCATCCAATATTGGCCACAAACAACCCAATCTAAGAACACTTCATATTGAAGGGAATAATTTCACAGGGATTTTGCCCGACTCCATCTCAAATGCTAAACTAGAGCGTATAATGATTTCTCGTAATAAATTCTCTGGTACAATTCCCAATTCACTAGGAAATTTGGAACTCCTCGAACTCCTCGCCTTTGAGGCGAACAACTTCATCATTGAAAAATCATCTTCGGAAATCAGCTTCATCACTAGCTTGACAAATTGTAGAAACTTAAGAGGTTTATATATATCATATAATTCTCTAAATGGATACCTTCCGGCTTCCATCGGAAATTTCTCGACTGCTTTTAAAGTTTTTTATGCAGAAATGATCGGAATTAGGGGCATCCTTCTCAATGAAGTTGGTAATTTGAGTAGCCTTGCAACATTATATGTAGGTTACAGTGAATTGACTGGAAAAATTCCTGTAGCAATCAGAGGTTTGTCGAGTCTTCAAAGATTAGATCTTGTTGAAAACAAGATTGATGGATCCATTCCGGATGATCTATGTCTATTATAGAACTTGGGTAGTTTACGCTTAGAACTAAACCAAATTTCGTGTCCATTGCCAGAATGCTTAGGAAATATTACTTCTCTAAGATATCTTTATCTTAGTTCCAATGCATTGACCTCTAGATTACCAACACATCTTGGGAAGCTAAAGGATCTTTTGGTGTTCAATGCATCTAGAAATTCTTTCAGTGGTCATCTACCTATTGAACTGGGGAATTTGGAGGTGGTTACACTAATAGATCTATCATCTAATCAATTATCGGGCAAAATGCCTAACACACTTGGCCAGCTCCAAAACTTGGTTGATCTTTCTTTGGCAAATAATATGTTATAAGGACCTATTCCTGATACATTTAAATATTCAGTGAGCTTAGAACACTTAGATTTGTCATATAACAACTTTTCTGGTATGATTCCCAAGTCATTAGAGGCACACTTTCAACTTCGATACTTCAATGTATCTTTTAATAGTTTAAGAGGAGAAATTCCAAGTGAAGGTCCTTTCAAAAGCTTCACCAGTCAATCTTTCAGGTCTAATGAAGCATTATGTGGTGCTCCTCGATTTGAAGTCCCACTATGTCATAGCAACTCTGTTCATCATGGATCACAAAGAAAAAAGAGAGTGCTTCTAGCTATATGTATCTCCTTAGTGACTGCATCAATATCTGTTACCTTGACCTTTGCATTTGTGTGGATACGACGTGGAAGGAAAAATAAGGTTCCATCTCAAATTAATTTGTCACAGTTAGTTGCCCCTTTAAGAATATCATATTATGATTTACAACAAGCAACTGATGCATTTAGTGAAAGCAATTTACTTGGCATGGGTAGCTTCGGTTCCGTTTACAAAGGGGTACTTGCGAATGAGACACTCATTGTGATTAAAGTATTCAATTTGCAATTTGAAGGAGCATTCAAGAGTTTCGATGTAGAATGTGAAGTATTGCGCAACCTTCGTCATCGAAATATATGCAAAGTCATTAGTAGTTGCTCTAACCTTGATTTCAAAGCATTGGTACTTGAATAAATGTCCAATGGGAGTCTTGAGAAGTAGTTGTACTCTCATAACCATGTTTTAGATATTTTGCAAAGAATAGACATAATGATAGATATGGTATGTGCTTTGGACTATCTTCATTATGATTATTCAATAACAGTAGTTCACTGTGATCTGAAACCTAGTAACGTCCTTCTAGATCAAGACATGGTTGCACGTCTGAGTGATTTTGGCATAGCAAAGTTATTGGGAGAAGGGGAGAGCATTGCACAAACCATGACTTTAGCCACATTTGGATATATTGCACTAGGTGACCCTTTATCTTATTAATTTTTTTTCTTGGCTCAAATATATATATTCTTATACTAAGTTTTACGAAATACGTTTTTATTTACGATGTTGCTTTTGTGATGTTGGATCGATTTTCAGAATATGGATCAGAAGGATTAGTGTCCAAGAAATGTGATGTTTACAATTATGGTATTATGTTGATTGAAATATTTGCAAGAACTAAGCCTAGTGATGAACAATTTCTTGGAAATATGAGCCTAGAGCATTGGGTAAGCACTTCATTTCCTAACTCGCTCATCGAAGTTATTGATGCAAACTTGCTAAAACCAGAGGATGGTGACATAACTCTGAAGGTAAGTTGTATATCATCTATCATGGAATTGGCTTTGAGTTGCTCTGCAGATTCACCTAAGGATAGGTTCGACATAAAAGATGTCATGGTCAAGAAGATTAGACTTCATTTCCTCGCGAATCATGGACAGACTTGAAACATCAAAGTACTCCTTGTAAATTATGTTTTGTAACTTTATTATTTATTTAACAATTTTAACATCTTTTTAAATGTCATGTTTGTCAATGGTTTGCATGGCTATCAAAGATGAAGGTGGTGATAACTTCTGTGACTTCAAATTTGTGACGCCCCTAAATCCGGGTACCTTCAAACCCGTATTCAGTGCTACACGATACTAATCATTTACACGTATCTATCTATAAAGTAATAACCAACATGAAAGTAACTAATATTATTACAAACTTATTCATTACAATCCCAGGTTCTAAGACCTTTAGAAATCTTCATTACATGATACTAATGATAATTCAAGTATTATGACATAACATTCGTTTATTACAATCAACACTTGTCGACTACTCGTTCAGCTTCTCTTTCCCTTTGTCTGTTCCTGAACACTCGGCACGTTCGGGTTTCACTGAAAATATTTAATTTCAAAGCAAGAATGAGCATTTAATTGCCCAGCAAGTATTAACAGTTAATAAACAACATATCGCGAGGATTAAATGCTTTCTTGGAGATATACTTTTACAGTGAAACAAGACTGTAAAGTATCTGAAATATTCATAATAACATGACTCGCTTGCATTTTCGAAACGACATATTGACTTTAGCTGAGCAGTCAAAGGACCATGAACTTTTTCTTTTCAAAAAGGTTCTTATAGACATTTATCTACGAACCGTCTGGTCTTACGGGCACGGTGGGTGATCAGCCCGTTATGCCCTGCGTTGATCAACACTATCTTATCATAACGACATTGCGTTCTGCGTAACTGCCTTTCAGCAAAATTAAAACTTTCCCAAATAAGGGATGTTCATGCTCAGTCTTGAGTTCAAACTAAAGCAATTTAGTTGAACAGCTCTATCTTGCATCAATAATATTTCAAAGATTTATATTGAGAGCAATGGAATATTTTACATGGGTCTAGCCGATTCAAATGGCATAGATTTCTTCTTAAACAGTTTATGCATATTCATGCTTTAAAGAAGTGCATTATGTCACAATTATTGAACAATTCAAGATATTTGCATTTGATATATGAGTAGAATGAATTTAGAACATTTGCAAAGTCAGGAGACTTGCACATGACCAATTATTGAGCAAGGACAAAGAACTTGCATCAGGACAAGAGTAAAGTTAAGATACTTGAATGTAAACAAGCATTTCACAATGATAGAGAACTTGCCTTGTTCGTAGTTTATAATTTTATAGCTTAGCTTAACGTCACTTCAAGTACCCTACATAGTTATGTCCACATACACGCACACATTAGCTATACATTCAATATACATTCATGTACATTAGTCACATATATTCGATGCAAACTCAGTTTACATTAACTCTTACTTGTGCTTAAATAACTTTTGTTTCTATCTTGAAAACCTCTCGTGTTCATTTAGAATTTTTTTAGACTTTTGTTTGATATAATGGTTTTACGCTCAAAATGCTTCAACATGGTTTTAGAGACATCAATACATTATGCTCTTGGTTTATAAACTATTTGTAATCCATTACATGGACGTTTCATTCCTTTATACGTAAACTTGAGATTACATAGCGTATCCGTAATTTATTTTACGTATTGAATATATTGATAATTTATATAGATAAACTATATCTACTATATTAGTTTATACATTTGTATTAATTTATTTCTAATTTATTCCATGTATTGCATGTATTTATAATTTTTTATATATATATGAATTATAATTAATATCTTATTTTATTTATACATATTGATTTATTTCCATTTTTCATTTGTTACGAGCTAAAAACCCAAAACCATCAAAAATGTCACAACTCAAGTTAAATGGTTGCTGCAATGCAGGACAATAACAGTTAGGTCTGCTGCCCCCATTATCCAAATGCCTACTTTCCAATTTTGTAACTCTCAAACCATGAATCAAAACACGACGAATTTTTAATAAGTTATAGGTGGTATATCAATCTATTTTTAAAAAAATACTAACTGACCAAAACAAGCATTCTAGACAAGCTTTAGCAAGGCTTAAAAATGCCCAGTTGCAACAGTCGCAGCAGCGCAGCGCAGCGCGCGTCTGCAACTGCTGCTGCTGTCCAACCCAATCATGGGCGATCTGCCCAGTTTGCACATTTTTAACTTTTAATCCACACATTCGATTGAAATGAAATTTAAGTATGTTGTAGACAGTATGGTAAGCTATTTTTAAAAAATATAACCCACCCAATTCGAACATTTTAGACAGTCTAAACAAGGCCTCGAAAATGCCCTGTCGTAACTGTTTTAATAAATTATTAACATGTCAGTTTCTTTGAGCCTTCTATCGGTTATCATAATTTTTGCTACACAAGTCGGATTGACTTGAAATTTGTTTCTATTTCTAGTTCTTGCTACAAGGAAGGATTTTCACTATTGTTTGGTCTCTAACAACGTCATTAAGGCACCTAATCTTAGTCCCAAAAATCAGTGTTCATCTCTGTTTTGAAAGTGAAATTTTCACTTTGTTTACATTTTTCATTTCTTTTTTTTTTTTTTTTTTAACTTGATTTGGTTCATGTATATTACCTGGAAAACTTTATAACATAGTTAAGAATGCTATCAAATTCCAAATTTTGCCAAATTCTTAGTTTTTAAGCTTTGAATTTCGTTAAGGCATTTTACCGAACATGTTATGCGCGTCCTTCAAATTTTCAGATTTCTTAGCCTTTGGTTTGAAGTTTAGCTAGGATTCACCATGGAATCCTCCATCCTTGTTTCTCCTCACAACAACTACTATGCTCCATATTTCTAAATTCATTATCCATCAAATTATTATATAATCAAAGCTATTTATTATTTATTCTATACTTTAAATTTCACTTTGTTGGAAGATAAGAAAGAAGAATTAGATGAATTAAATTTCTTACCTCTTGTTTGATAATTCCTCTGCAATCGATTATCTTCAATACTTCCTCAATTGAAGTTCTTAGTTAATAGCTTCTTGAATTTGCTAAGCCTTAGCACTTTTGTTTCAATATAGAGAGGAAGAGATGGACGGATGGCTTGGAATGGGAGAGCTGATTATGCTCAGCCCTTAGTCATAGCTATTACTTTCCATATTACTACACCTCCTACTTGTTATCATAAGGAGAGAACACCTCCTGCTAACTAGTTTACTGACTCAGCTTATGATAACCCACCTCCTACTTAACATACAAAATACATAATACATATTACGTGCATACATATTCTCATACATATTATATAAAATATATTATATAATATATACCATACTTTTAATACATATACCAATTCATGTATTAATATTAATTAACTCTTTCAATAAAAATAGAATTAATACATTAAATAAAATAACATATTTAATGTTACGAACAAACTATATTAAAATAATTTAATATTTATTAACTATTTTAATTTACTTACTTAATGTAACGAATCAATTAAAATAATTAATATTCAATTAATTATTTTAACTCATTTATTCAAGATATACAACTAATTTTGTATAATTAAAATAATCATCTCATTTCTTTTATAATTTGTCTTCAAACAATTTAAATATATAAATTTAATATATTCAGCTAATTAAAATTAAATATCTCTTTCGTTCCATAAATTGTTTTCAATAATTTATAAAATATATAATTTAATAAATTTTATCCTTTATTCACATCATAAATGTTATTGGCAAACTTGATGCCAATATACATATAGTATATATATTGCACCTCATATTATTAATATACATTCATTTGAAATAATATTAAATATTATTCTATTATTCCTTTATTATAACATAAATATAACTATCATTATTAATTAAATAAATTTCATTATTTAATTAATTACACAAACATTTAGCTCTCTAACTTTCAATTAGTAAATTAATGTTACCCGTTTAATAATGCAGCTAATTCAAACGAATATATTTAATAGTTTTATTTACTATTAAATATAACTTATATAACTTTTCAAATACATGCATATTCTCTACATTTATTTAAATATTTAAATATTCACACACAAAATTTCACATAATTCACAGCACATATACATTTATACAGTCAAACTCAGTATATCCCAATATATAAATTAAATAAAATATATAATTTAATATATTTTATTTATTAATAATTTCTGAAAAGTTCGAATTGTCACAAAATTCTCCTATCTAAATACAAGAATATTGTCATGATCATGGATTTGCTCATCAACAGAATGTTTTGGTACCCAATCTTTTGGGTGATTGTAAACTATGTATTGTCCTTTAATTCTATGTATTATAGTGTTATTGTGTCATACAAACTATGTTTTTTTCTACTGTATATTGTTCCTTTTAAACTTAAGTTGGAAGAATATAATTTGAATGGTTGAATAGAAGAATAAAATTGTCACACACTTGACCATATGTACCTTCATAAATTTATGTTCATTTGTTGTAGAAATGTTACATCCGTAGTGTCCAACAAAAAGGGTGATAGATGACAAATATAGCATATGCAACTTTTGCTATAACAAATACAGGTTAAGGGTGTGCTTCATGGAATCCGACTCCCTCAAATAGTATCAGCAGATAACCAAACGATCAGTTTAATTTGTTTGACACAAGCTAGCTACTAATCTGCAAATCAATGAGCAGAGCGGATCATAATTATCAGCTACAATGATCACGCTGTTAAGAAGTATCAGATATATTTTTTTCCTTTGTGGAGATATGATTTTATTTTTAATTAAAAATCTACCCTAACCTATCACCTTTTGTCTAAGTTAGGAGAAACCTCAACTTTGGAGGACCTTGAACGGAAAGAACTTCACTTTCTTAATGCAACAATAACATGATCATTTATTTGTTTGTTTATTTATTTGATAGGTAATTTTGGTACAGTAATAAAATGATCGTTCATATTCATTTTTTTTTCGAGTTAAATCATTTTCTGCACATTGAACTGATCCTCAATTTATATTTGCATCACTGAAATGATTTTTTCATTCGTCTCATTGAACTGTAATTTTTTTACAAACCGTTACAAAATCCGTTAACCTGTCTGACTTTTAACTAAATGAATAGTATGTGAGAGGAAAAATGTATCCAAGTCATATATATGTCAACGTGGCATGGTATGATAGGAAAAAAAATTATTTAAGAAAAAAATAGATTAACTAATTACACATACGAAAAGCACACCTACACTAATTAAAATTTTGTAAGAAATTAAATTTATTCTAAAATTAGACCAGATCGTTGACAGCTATTGATAGTTTTGGGCGATTAAGTTTGAGATCCAAAATATGAGCAATTGATTTCTCTTTTTTGATCCAAAAAATGAGTTATGGAATTGGGGAAGAAAGAGAAAATTGGTCTCTTTATTTTGCGATAGATCTGAGATTTGGAGGTTCTGATGGAGTTGAATCTTGGCTAAATTTGAGTTGTTGTGGAGTTTGGACTACTGGTAAATGATTTGTTGTAGAAGTTTGAGGTGTAAATATTGGTGATGACAGATAGTAATGGCTTGACGGTGGATGTTTTGTTAAAGCATGCACTACAAACTTAGCCAATTCCAAGAAAAGAAATTATACTTGTGCCATCAACATAGAAATGAATTGTCAGTCACACCGTGTACAAATTTTATGATTTATCTCATTGATATAAGCCTATATTGGGTAAAAGCCATTCCATCCATTTTTATGTTGGTGGGCATGACAGTTTCATAACCTACAAAATGGGTGTATCAAGATCTTCTCTCGAACTTCTACTCACTTGGTCTTTTCTCCTCTGCTTCCCGCGGTCTTTGCTGCCTGTAATTGAGTGTAAAATGAAAGGTTTTGACTAATGTGACTAGCGATAATGTCAATTTAAAGCAAATTGCTCATTTAAGAAAATAACCAAATCTAAGACTAAGTAGATTCATTGTCAATTTCATCCTACAAGCCACTTTGCATGACAACAAATATGAGCCAAAATAGGTAAATTCATCATCAATTTCTTCCAACTAAGATCCTTTTCTACGTTATTTCTATGATACAATATTAAGCCATCCACGTTAACAGTGCATTACACAGTTTTGGCAGGAAAAGCATGTCATATCATCATACCTCCCAAGACATGACAGTACAAGCATGGTGCATCAAAAAATGGGCAGTGAACACCTTAAATTATTTCAGATAATGCACAAGGTAAGATTATGGTCACTCTGTTTGATTCTCAATTGGAAGGTTTTAACGCCACGCAATTGGTTCAACTAAACCCCCTTCCCTCTAAAAAAAATACAACATACACAACCAAAAGGAAATCCATTTTTACCTAATACAGATAGTGGAAAATTGCCCAGTTCAGGGAAATTCCCCCATTCCTATCTTTATTATCCATCCAAATATCAACAGATTCCAATACAAACAATCGACAGTGTTTTTTTATATTAGTAAGGAACAATCAACTAGATTTTAGTTAATCAACATATGCAAAAGTAGTAAATAAAAGAAATATATTCCTTCTGTTACAAATCATAAGATCAATATTGACTTGTCAAAAGTTAATTTCAAACTTAAATTGATACGAATTCATTTTGTTTATGTCAATACAAATATTACCAATATCATAAATTACTTAAAAAGTATAACAAGTTATAAGATTTATTGTTTTCAAAACTTAAATGAATCATGTCAATTTTAAATGTGAAAATGCTCAAATTGATTTTTAAAAAATCAATATTGATCATATAATTCGGAATGGAGGGAGTATATGAGAAATTGCCAGATAGTGAGACTGAAAAGATCATGAACCATTAATTCCCTGGGTTTCTAGACCTGATGAGATATTTTCTAGACCTAGAATTGACATGTTAACTTTTGGTCTAGGAACAGTTGTTCCAAGTTGAGTTCCCCCATAAATATATTCAACCTTTTGACTCTTCTTCTTTTCTTGCTCCTTCTTCTCCATCTCCCGCTTCATATCAGCCTCTGCACCAAGAACAGACATGACAAATATGGTTGTTAATTACGTCTAATACCTATATATGATAGACTCAAATATAAGGGAGCAAGGAAAAGAAGAATGGAGAGAAAATCAATATAGTTTACCATTTATTGTGTATTTATACAGAGATAGTAAGACCATTATATAGGCCAACTGCATCGATATAGCCAATATATATATAGTACTGCTATCTTAGAGCTACATATTACATCAATATAGTCAATATAGTAGAGCTATGGGGATAGCTTGGGCTACTTCCTATGAGGGTAGCTTGGGCTACTAACAACAACTATTGCAGACTTTAACACTCCCCTCAAGTTGGAGTATAAATATTCCTCATGCTAACTTGTAAACAATAGGGTGAAAAACATTACTACTAGGACCCTTAATCAAGATGTCAGCAAGTTGATCGCCCGACTTTACATATGGAATACAAATGAAAACATTACTTTTCTCTTTAATAAAGTGTAGATCAATATGCTTCCTCATATCATGTTGTACTAGATCATGAGCAATACTGATGGTAGCCTTGTTGTTGCAAAACAACTTCATAGGAGCATTTGTTGCAAGTTCCAGATCAGTTAACGAATATTGAGTCCATAAAAGTTCACAAACACCAAGAGTCATCGCTCTATACTCTGCCTCAGCACTGGATCGAGCAACCACTGCTTGTTTCTTGCTGCACCAGGTGACTAAATTACCTCCGATGAAAGCATAATAGCCAGATATAGAACGCCTATCTTCCATAAAGTCAGCTCAATTTACATCAGTGTAGCCTTTAATTTAAAGGTGACCATGTCTTCCAAACAAGAGACCTCTTCCAGGTGCCGACTTTAAGTATCTCAAAATACGATAAACTGTCTCCATGTGTACGTGACGTGGATCATGCATATACTGACTCATGACTCCCACTTCATAAGCAATGTACGGTCTAGTGTGTGACAGGTAAATAAGTCTTCACGCGAGTCTCTGGTATCTATCATTTGCTACTAGATTACCAACACCACCACAGAGTCTATGATTAGCCTCAATAGGGGAGTTTGCTGGCTTACAACCTAACATGCTAGTTTCAGCTAGTAAATCAATGGCATATTTTCGTTGAGATAGAAAAATACTACTTGATCTAGCAACCTCAATTCCAAGAAAGTATTTTTAGTTGCCCAAGTCTTTGCCTTTAAATATAATTTAGTAGATGGTCGAGCTTTGAGAGCATTTATCTCAGTCTCACCTGTCACAACAATGTCATCTACATAAACAATCAAAGAAGTAATTCTGCCACTAATTCACTTTATGAAAAGAGTATGATCAGCGTTACTTTACTTGTATCCAAATTTCAGCATAAACTATGAAATCTCTCAAACCATGTTCTAGGAGATTGTTCTAGGAGATTGTTTTAGGCCATACAATGCCTTTTTTCGCTTACACACCTTCCCTTCAGTTATATCTGATGAGAATCCAGGAGGAATATCCATGTATACCTCTTCTTCTAGGTCTCCATGCAAGAAGGCATTTTCACATCTAATTGTTATAGATCTCAGCCAAAGTTAGTTGCACATGATACAAGGATCCTGACAGAGTTCATTTTTGCAACTGGAGCAAATATCTCCTTGTAATCAACACCATATGTCTGAATATATCCTTTTGTAACCAATCTTGCTTTTAATCTCTCCACTAACCCATTTGGCTTTTGTTTCACAGTGTAAACCCATTTGCACCCTACTACTTTTTTTCCTTTTGGAGGAGTAACAAGTTCTTATTTATCATTTTTCTTTAGAGCATTCATTTCTACTATCATGGCCCCCTTCTAGTTACAATCATGTATAGCTTCCTGCCACTTCTGAGGAATAGAAATAGAAGACAAGGAAGAGACGAAGGAACGATAACAAATCATATAAGACAAAGTTAGAAATAGGATGTTAGGTACATTCCCTAACTCCTTAATTTCTTAACTGCAATAGGAAGATGAAGGTCAAAAACAATACCATTCACTGGATTAGCCGATGAATCTGGATCTGGATCTGAATCAGATAATTGATATGGAAATGGAAGGAGGCCCTTCTGTTTTCGAGAGTATGTTTGTAGGTCTGACATGTCTAGTCGGCTTGACGGCTCCCCCTCAGTCTGAGTCGGATATATATTGATCAGCTTGTACCGATTGTTTTTTTGTACTATTTGTGATGTTCATGCTACATATAATGGTGTTAATTCGTATTACGAGCATATTTTACGTCAATCCCATCTAATGTAAGATGAAGGGGAATATTTTGGTTTTTTTCCAGTAAGTAAAATTTCGTTTGACATCGAAGAATAATTCTATTATCACTAATTATGCACTAATAGTTATGCACTCTAATATCAAAAACAAATATTTGCAGTGAAAACTTACTAATCGAATCATTTAAATCTATTAATTTTTTAACCATGTAAATCTTGCATAAGTTAAGCATGTTAGAGTCAAATTTAACAAAACTCTTACTTAATTAAAGTGTAGTTTTTCAAACAACTCTTACATGGATTTAGGTTTTTATGCTCGGATAGTTTAACTAAAAACCTAAGTGAAATCAGATTCTTCCCACACAACCTATAATTAGTATATCAAAGTCAACATGTCCTCATGTATAAATGTAGAGTTAAATGTCATCTTACAGTTGTAGTGTATTCCCTTTTGATCTCATTTGGATGGTTTTGTTTATACTCCTTTCACAAAAAATAATTTCATTTTGTTTTTGATTTTAATTAATTTGTGAAATCTTAAAATCGAAATTGTAATGTGAATTTATATTAGTTACAACTTAAGAATTTTCTACTAGGTAATACTTTTTATTACTTCATAATATTAACAGTTACAATATCAAAAGCAAATATTTGCAGTGAAAACTTGTGCTCAGGGAAGCCTCCATTAGTTCACTGTCATATGAAATGAGTATACATGATCTGTGAGTTCAAAAAATGAATTTTAATTTTAAAAGGAACCTACGATACTACTGATCTGTGACTTCAACTATTAAGACTTTGAAGGAACCACACTTCGTTTGAATAGTCTCGAGCATTATTCTGTGCGACAATAATTGTAGACCAATGTTGTAATACCCGGTTAAAAAATGATAATAATAATATAAGTAGATAATCGAAGTGTAACTAATAATTTTTTTTATACATATCTAAAACCTATAAAGATAAGAAAAGTCATTTAAGTTGTAACAACTTTTTAATTTTAAAATGACTCTTTTACCTGGTAACCTATTTGGCAAAGGAATTAAATATATTTAAACAATTAGAGTGAGAGAAGAACTTAAAAATTATCTGGTTTGGAGTACTGCAACACAAAGGAGAGTCGAACCATGGAGGACCTACAAAGAAGTTGAATACGCAACCACTAAATTTAGAGGAAATCAAGGAAACCAATGGAATCAAGAGAACAAGCTGAGGTGTACGAGGTGTGGTAGGAACCACCTAGACAAGGAATGTCGCTGGATACGGGAGCGTATTTTCATTGTGGAGATTTCGGTCATAGGATTGCACAATGCCTCAAGAACCCTCCACCTATAGGAGATGGGAAGAAGGAGAAAGGAAAAAGGAGAAAATAACCTTAGCAAGCCTAGGACCAAATCGAGGACATGTGTTTCAACTTTCAGGCAACCAAAATTAAGGTATAGACGTCTTTATCAATTGTGTTTAGTAATTAGATAATAAATTTCTTGATTCAGTGATATTCGTGTTTCCTTTAGAATTGTGATTTGAGAATTTGGAGGACCAAATTCTTTTAAGGTGGGTAGAATGTAATACCCGATTAAACAAATGATAATAATAATAATAAAAATATAATTAGATAATAGAAGTGTAACTAATAATTTTTTTATACATATCTAAAACCTATAAAGATAAGATAAGTCATTTAAGTTGTAAATACTTTTTAATTTTTAAAGGACTCTTTTACCTACCTGTTCTTCTCCCCTCTCCAACTCATCAATCAATTTCGTACTCTTCGTAGATTTCTCTCCTCCTCAGTCAACACGAAACCCCATCACATTGCAAGGTACGATTTCCTTGCCTATATTTTCTGGCGACTCTGCTGGGGAGGTGTAGAATTCATGAAGGGTATGTCCACAACTAGAAGTGGGAGAACTATGGGTAAAGCTTCACCGACCACAAGTATTGTCTCACCGAATCCAGCTCCAAGGCAAACGAATCAAGCTTCCTAAGGCGCAAATTTAGATTTTAACAGACCAATCCTAGAAGACACCTTAGAAGGGAGTTCAACTTCACCACATATGGCTGATCAACAATCAACCAACACTAGGCAGACGAGCACGGGCATGCAAGGGGAGGAAGCAGCAGGGGAGTAGACAACCATGAACGTTGTGCAGCTAGAAATGCTTAAGGCATTGAAGGAAGCACGGGAAGGACAAGGGATGATGATGGCCACGATGTCAGAAATGGAGAGGCAACATGAGGAGATGGAGAATTTTCGCAAGTAGATGATGCAGATACCAACCTTCAAGGCCATGTTTCTAGGAAATTCACAGGTAGAACAAGCAAGAGTGGATGACAACAACAAAGAAAATCAAATTGCAACTCCAACAACGGAGAGTCAAGCAATTCCAATCATCCACCTAGAGCCTCAGAATAGTGGTTACGTACCACAACCCAGACAGGAAACAAGTTAGCCTCAACCAACCATCATTCCAATTATACTGCCAGTATTATCACAAGTGCAGATGCTGACCATTCCGAGCCACATCCAACGAACTAGTCACCAAGCACAACCAATGCAAGTTTTGCATGATGTAAGCGTTCATCAACCGATCTCTTTGTCTCGTACACTACCGATGCACCAGTACATTGCAACCCCTCAGAGAATTCATACAACAAGCCAGGTTGATATGTATGTATTTCTCCCGGAAAATCGCCAACGCAGCTAGGTTGATATCATTGACATCATCATTTCTAGCAGATAGAATTGTGCGCTCTTTTAAGAATTCGGGAGTGACCTTACTTCGCACTTCTAGATCTGGGTAGATGGTCGAGATCAGAGAATCTACATTTTGTGTTGTTTTTATTGAATCTGGAAGTTGTATAGATTCTTGAGGGTTAGACCCAATCTACACATTAATGAAGGATTAGTAAATTAGCAAATATTCTCGACGATATATAAATATCAATACTACTAAATATTCAAATACTCTTACCTCATTAAGAAAAGTCGAGAAATCAAATAATACAGATGGGTCATCGTGTAAGCGCATGTTAACTTGTAAAGTCAAGACATGTACATCTTTCCAAAGCAAAGAACGTCGTAGTGATGCTGCCACTATATGCTCGTGAAGACCTCTAGGTATAACAGGAAGAATCTACCTAAAATCTCCCCCAAGAACAATAGTAATACCTCCAAATGGTTGTGAGTTATCACGAATGTCTTGTAAGGTCCGATTAACTGCTTCAACACAATGTCGATGCTGCATTGGAACCTCATCCCAAATAATTAGTCTAGCCTTCCGAAATAATTCGGAGTGTGATGATTGCTTCGTGAATCCACAAACTGAATTTTCTAAAACGTTTAATGGAATGCAAAATGTTGAATGTGTAGTACATCCCCCATGTAACAACCCAGAAGCAATTCCAGAGGATGCTACTGTAATTACTATAGCGCATAAGGAACGACATTTATTGGCAATTGTATTGTAGAGAAAAGTCTTTCCAGTTCCTGCGCCCCCACTCAGAAAGAATGTTGTTCCTATATTTTCATAAACAGATGAAATAATTGCATTATAAGCCATACGCTGACCGTCATTCAGTAAATCAATGTTTTGCTGGACATTAATTTGATCAACTTCAATATGTAACTACATATGTTCCCATATAAGTCGATTGCCAACAATAATTCTCCAATTAGCAGATGACAGTGGCATTGGTGGGAAATCTGATAAGCTCTTCCCCGAATCTTGAAGCAACTGATTAATAAGGTATAAACCATAATCACAAATTTGAGCATTAGTACGAACATCAATGCCATAACATGAACTTATTTTGTATGATAAATCATCACAAATATGCATAGAAAATTGGTTCCATAACGCTTCTGGATTTAAAGGAGAGCATTGCGTCAAGATAATAGAAAATAATTTTCTTAATTGAGACCCTGTTCTCATTATTGATGCTTCTCTAAGACATTGAATCCACTCTTCATCGTCTTCCAAAAGGCCTTTTGCAATACATGCTACCTTATACGTGGGGTGTACAACATTATCAATTGTTCTTAAACATTGAAAAGATTGAGGTCCCTTTATAACCGTCAACAGAAGACGAAGATAAAACCGTTCACCTTCATTTGGACTGGCAAAATACATTCTTCCGATTGCAAATCCCCTTTGTCTCTCTGTCCAGAGCTGTTCTTTCTTTTCCCAAACGAAATGCTTTAGAAATTGTTGGTATGTGAGAGTTCGAGCTAAATTATTAGTAGAGCAGCATGCAAAAAAACCTGTTAGAGTTGTTTGCTGATCATCTGCTCTGTTCACTATTGCAGCTATTGGTTCAGAAGGGTTATAGCAGACGTGATGTTTTCCCTCTAGGTGAACTACCAGATGTATAACTGGAGGGAACTCTTGATGCATAGGATTTCCAAATACCCGCCATGCCGCCTCTGTAGGTCCAATGTACCTTGAGTCAATATACTGCTTAATCTCATCTACGACCCCCAATACCAAAGTTGTGCGATCGTAACCCTTGTAGATATATTTATGAATATACTTTACGCACCTTACTCCTTCACAAACTTCCACATTTATATGGCAACTAAACAATCTAGAGAGGTATGGATTATGTGGTACAACATCTCTATTATCAACTTCATGTCCAGACCTCAGAGAATGTTTTCGACCGTCATTGCGCCTTTGATATATCTGATGAGTCGGTTTTATACCTACGAATCAGGTCTTGTTAGACTTAATTATTGCGGTCTTTAAGTATTTTGAGTATTGTTTTAGTATTGTTTTATTCGTTTTTGTGTTTGTTTATTGTAGGATGGAGCTGGAGGGGCAAAAGAGTCAATTTGGAGCTTAAAGGATTAAAATTTGACCTGATGGCATTTTTGTAAATCCTGGGACATGACCTAGCGCCTACTGCGCTAGGAATTACACTAAGGTAGCGCCAGAGGCGCTAGTGCACGATTTTTGCTGGTGATGTGCGGCTGGATGAGAGAAAAAGAGCCAATCGGGAAAAGGATTCAAGTTTTTATTAGTTAGAAAGAGAGAAGGAGACTTTAAGAAGGAACTATTAGATTTTCATTCATTTTTCTACTACTTCTAGAGAGAGAGTTTTGCCAATTTTATTGGGGGATTATTATCGTTTGATTGCTGGATTTTGATGTGGGTTTAAGCTTTACTCTGGATTATATTCAACAACTGCGTTTGATTGTTCTACTCTTTCATTATTCAATTGTTTGCTTATTTTCCATGTGTTGTTTTGATCTCATAATGGCTTTTAGTTGAGTCATGAACTAATCTCCATTATGGGATTCTAACGGATTTTAATATGTAGTCTAGTTATAAACTTGAGTGTTGGATTGTTTTGCATATCCTAAGAAATCTCTATCATGGTTGTTTTTCATGTATGAATGCTTGATCACCATTCGATTTCAGTGCTTGTATGGAATTAAAAAATAACATATGAGTATGGATTGTAATCATGATAGCTTGCGAATATGAGGCTTAATTGGATAGCTTAATATTTTGTGAATCAGATAGAAATATACTGTTTCACCGTAAGAGTCAAAATAAGGGCTTGTGCTTTAAATCAGTATAATGACAATTTCACATAGAAATATAGTGATTTTGGTTATAGTGGTGATTACATGGTGTCTATTGATTATGGATATTATGTAAGTAAGTCATAATACATTGACAAATGGTTATGTCTATATCAGTGTCCTTGGCTACTTTTCCTGTGATATGTGAACTTTCTAACATGATGGTGGTAATTAGATGAACTATTAAATGAAGTTAGAATCCCATTAATTCCAATTTGATATATTACATTATTATTTGCATTTTTAGTTGTTAATTTGTTTAGAATTAATTTTGACACCATAATCAAGTCTATTAGTTTAGGCAAATAAATATAGTGATATAACTGATGCATAGTGATTTAGTTTAGCACTTTCTCTGTGGGACGATACTCTACTTCCTCTGTATTACTTGTTGACACATGTATGCTTGCATGAGTTAGAGCTCTTTTACTAAAGATTAAAAAAGAGGCAACAATATCGGATACCCATCTTCGCCCATAGTAGTTTCTTCTGCCCAATCTTTAGGATATCTCTTAGTGTATTTACCATCTTTCATACATGGTGATTTAAGATTTTGTACACCACATGGTCCATGTACCGTGCAAGTTTTAACTGTTTCATATAGAAGTGGATCACAAACTGGATCAGGGAATTCGGCACAAACAGCTCGATTTACACGTGTTCGTATTTTATCAGGCCCTTGAAGAAAGATTAGCAAGTGAATGTGCGGTAACCCGCGCTTTTGGAATTCAACCGTGAAAACATGTGCCACCTTTTCACCAAATATTTTCTTCTTATCAATCTCCATCATCAGAGCTTGTTGCTTCAACTTAAATACGCGGGCCACCAAGTCTGGGCGGTCAATTGACGTTTGATGTGGTAACAGTGCATCTTTTATCTCAGGCCAATTCGGATTTGCAGTCATAGTCAAGAAAATATCAGGGTGTTGGTTATATCGAGTTATGGCCATAGAATCTTGGAAGATTTCAAACATTTGCCTTGGACTCCCAGAAAAAGAAGAAGGCAAAACTACTCGTTTACCAACTTGATTAGCATCTAACCCATCAGGAACTACGTCGACCAAATCTTGGTATAGATCAGATCACAATTTTTTTTGGTTGAGCCTATAATATGTTAATCTATTCTGCTCTGTTGCCGCCCATGCATCTACAATAAACTCTTGAAATAATCTTCCGCCCCTCAAGATAGTTGAATACTCAATAGGTCTTTCAAACAAACGATACCCATAATATTGCAATTGCGTAAGTCTTTTTGATGAAGCTTTACCTTGATTGACATCCCACTGCCTAAAATTTGGTTCCCATCCAAGCTCACCATAAGGAAACAATAATACGTAATGTAGTGGTAAATAAGCTGGATGACATTCATTTATCTGCATCAACTGGTCACTCCCTCTGAACCGTACAATAATATCCCTCATCGCAGAGAATTCAGCACCATCTCCAGGTAATATGAAAGCAACCTCATCTGAGATTGGTAAATTATGAGTTTGACGGTCTTTCGATACACTATAATGAAGGTAAGCTGGGATGTCGTGATTGTTCAGATGTTCCCTGCTTAAAACTGCAGCTGCATGTCTATACTTCTCTAAAAATGGGTTGTATCTCAAGAGACTATCCTGGATTGTTCTCAGAACATCCTCTCGCAGCTTCGGGTTTCTTCGAGAACGATATTGTAAAGCAACATCGGCATCGTGAATATACAACTGTGCATAGACTGGATCTTGACTGGCTAGAGGTTGTAGCAACCCTGTCCGATGACGCAATTCCCCATGGATTGTAAATGCGTTGGGACCCCTACCAGGAACAACTCTATCATCCATATGTACACCTAAACTCGTAAAAGCATTAGCTGCATTGTACAATCGTGTATAACTTCGAAAGGACTTTGACTGATCATCATCGCCATCATATAATGATTGAATTTCTGGAGGAGGCGTTAATAGTTGTGGAAGTCGAATCTTTCCTTGCAAACAACATGTTCCAAAGAAAGGGCGTTCAACAGATGAATTTGATAACTTTTCGACTTTCCAATGCAATGCTGAGCAGTGAGGACACTGTATATTCATTTTATCGAGGTAGTGTCTGCCAAAAACAGGATGCTGTCGAGGGGCTACATTTGTAGGCAATGTCTCCTCTTGTACGCAAGCTTTATCAAGGATTGACTGAATAATTGGTAATAACCTAGAAAATAAATGAATTTGTTTCAAAATAGTTAACATATATCATAACACTCCTTATGTAGTTATAAATAATTTGCATTGAACTTACCTAGAAGTTGGGGATGTAGGCATGGAACACGATATAATGTTACGGGAGTCATGTATAAGCTCCATATTATTTGGTGGAAGAAGGATTTCCTCACCCCTTGAATTTGAGTTAGATGAATGTAACCCTTGAGGTGGTAAAATAGAAACTGGAGGAATTCGATCAGAATCTGATGGTGCAGGAATTAACAACGGCGAATGCTGATAAAAATGATTCTTGATCGCGATACAATCTCGTTAATAAGCTGCGCGTTTAGATGGCCTGGGGATTAAACCAGGGAAAAATCTTGGTTGAAATGGATATGGGTGAGATTGAATTATTTTTGCTTGCTTCTCTCTTTCACGACGCAAGCGCTGAGCAATATGTATTGGACGCACATCACCATTATCCCTTTCTCGTCTTTTACGTTAACGAATTGGAGCTTCGTAAGGGATATTTTTATTGAATCCCTAAAAATAACAATAGATATCTAAGTGTAAAGCTAAGAAGTCGTAGTGTTTTGTAAGAAAAAAAATAAAGTTTTATATTTATTTGGATGAGGGTGCATATATTCAGTTTGCTTGATTTTGTATTTAACACGCAAGCGTTGTGCAATATGCATTGCTCGCCACTTTATGTTTATTGTGTTTTACATTGGGGAAGTGTAGTTTCGTAAAGGATATTATTATTGAAACCCTAAAAACAATAATAGATGTATAATTATAAACCTAAGAAGGCATAGTGTCGTTAAAAAATTAGGTTCAAATATTTTGTTTATATGGCTTTGTGTAAGAAATCTTTGTAACTAATAACGTAAATGTCTAGAATATTGTATACTTACCATAGGCAAATTGGGGGCTTGATTTTCTTTTTCTTTTCCTTTTTGATTCTCCTGCCCTTTTTCTTTTGCTCGAAGTTGTCTTTGTTTTTCCTAATAGCGTACCAGTATAAGATGTTTTGTCTTAGAAAATAAAGTATGAGCTTAAGAAAAGAAAAAGTATTCTTATCTTGCCTTGCGCATAATCTTCAATTCAGATTCTTCTCGAATGACAATGCCAATATTTTTTTTCCGGTAATGTTCTCTCTATTAAAAAAAGGAAGAAAAAAGAAGGTTAAATCTAGAAAGTATAAAAAAAAACTATTAAAAAGCAAGTTAGGTATAAAAGAAGAACAAAATTTTACCGTGCATTGTAATTGATAATCCTCCTATCCCAAATTGAAAGACACATTAGAAATTTCAAAAAGGAATAGTAATTGTTCAATTTTCATTAAGAGTGAAAAAGGAACTTACATATCCAAACACGGTATAAGTAGGTAAGCCAGTGGACTGGGTGACAACATGATTCATAACCTCTGCCGAAAAAACGTTTTAGTGTGAAAGAAATAAGATCCGGTAGACAAAAAATATGAGTTAAATTTGGTTTTTTAAGAATTGAATACCTTGTCGTTGTGTTCGTTTAGGTGCGTCTGACGTCAAGCCATGTTCGAAAGTATGTTTGGGGGACATTTTCAAATGTTTAGTAGATGAACGTCGAGGTTGGGCATGTAACCGTGATGCGGTACGGTGATGGGTATTACCCCACTGCAAAGTAAGTTGTCGGCATTTAGATAGTAGTTGTGGTTGTGGTCGAGTTCGATGACGTCGTAAAGCCCACGAAAAAATGACATTCTCGTGGTCTAATAGTTGCGGAAAAGGACGCATTAGGCTAGGTGGAGAAAAAGAAAATCACAATTAGTAGTCACATTTACAGTAAACATTTCAGTTATGCCAAGATTACTTATTTTGTGGACCATAAATTGCATATAAACTGGGAAAAAGAAATTATCATATAAACTGAAAAGTGCAAATTCCGTGAGTAAATCTAGTTATACTAATTAAAAAGAGAAAAAAAGGAAAATATATATAACTGAAGGAAAACACAAATTTCTACTTATCACAAATGAACTCACTCAACGAAAAGCACAAATTAATTTTGAGTAGATTAAAAGATAAGGAAAAATACCACGTGGTATAAAAAATAAAGCCAATTTTAACATAAATATGTGTTTTGTCGATCTTTATTTTTTTCCAATAAAAGTTGAAAGAAAAGAAGAAGAAGAATACGAAGTTCACATGTATGCAAATAAAAAATAAAACATGCAAATTCGTATTAATTATTTAACAGCTCATAAGATTGCAAGATAAAGCCAATTTTGTTCAGTCTTCTCATAAATCTAATGTCCGTTTTTGTCCATAAGAGACTACCACTTGGTATAGAATTGATGTAAAATAAGTACTTTCATTAAAAGAGTTATTGTGAAAAAAATAGACTACATTGTAGACAACCAAATACTCATTTTCTGGCCATGTTCATTGCCATTGATGACAAAAAGAATGTTGCTACTCCATGGGCTGAACTATCAACTATAAAGCATCTAATAGGAAGAATCCTACAATGAGTCGGGGGATGGTTAATTATTGTAAATAAACTAAAAAATGGGTATCTCTGAAATTAATATTACAAACACTAACAAACTAATTGAAATTAAAATTCATGAGAAATTAGAGGGAGATTACCTAGTTTTTGCTCTGCAACAGGAATGTGGTCGCTGGTGCAAAAAAGAGGAGAAGAAGATAAAATTAGGATCAAATTTGGGGGAAATGGGAGAGATATTCTATTGCCATTTGAATTCTAGTTTATGGAAATAGTTGTGCTCATCTTGACTAAGGAGACAAAGAAGACTAAGAAATTATGAGACTTTTAGAATTATTATTACAAAAATGATATAGTTTGTCATGTTCATCGAGTAACATAACTGCAATAATATGGTGCGGGAACATATAATGATTAGAACCTCCCATAAAAAAAAGTAGTAATTTTTCTTCCCTTGTTTTTTATACATACAAATAAAGGTCATCGTGACAGATACATCATATAAATCTTCCGATATAGCAAGTTTCTAAAACAGAGATTTAACTTATTTATGCATGTATGTATGTAAACATATTTTAGACCACCAACAACAATAACAACGGCAATAACAAAAATAACATAACAAATGGGAAGCATAGAACTCAAGCTATACAATGCACATTTTGACAATGTGAAGGTCTTACATTCTGCATAATGAAAAATTAATACACTAACTAATTTGCAGAAACAGTTTCTGGAAAGCAGCTCAAATGTTGAATTTATTGCAGGAGAAAGAGAACAATAATATTATAGTCTAAATCATGCTGCATTTTATAGGAACACCATTAAAAATGACCATCACCATTGCTAGCTTCTCAAGGAGTTAACATTAAAAACAATACTAATAAACAGTAACTGATGTCATGTTAATGTAAAAGTAAAAAAATGGATAATGCAGTGTATTAAGTGAGACAATGACAACTTCAAGTTCCAAATTATTGTTTATTGTATCAAACAAATGTCATTTTATATTGCTACTTAAGCTTATGTACCCCATTTATGACCGTGTACCACAAAATAAGGATTACATCTCTCGGCCAAACTGATGAAAAAAATGTAGATCACATACGAACTATCATTTATATCCCTATTGTATATTTTATACTGTTATTTTATCCCAATAACTTTAAATGGGTAACATAATCACCGTTACATACCATAGGAATCTATACACGTATGACTAATCATAACAACCTAATAATCAATTTAATTCTTTCCACGTCACAGCTTTCCTTAAGAAAATTGAAGAACAACTGGTTCCAGTAAGAAAGCATTCAAAAACATATATTACAAAGAGTAAAATAATTAAACCCTATAACAACATTAAAAAAAATTTTGAGGACATCTACATACCCCCAAAAGGAAACTCCAAGTACGTTCCTAATTTTTTTTACTTTTTAAGGACACTCCAACTATCCTGTTCCATTCAAATAATTATACCATATCAAAAACTCGAAGGACTGGCCATGGGGTCTTAACACCATTGCAGTATATAAACTAATCAGCTATTACATTCCACAGCAGAAATCTAATAGAATGACTCAAATTTTAAAATCCCTTAGCTAAATTAACAAAAGAAGTGTACAAACATGGGAATACATCATCTGCAGTAGCAATCAAACCCACAACTGTAGTCATGCAAAACCAATCAAAGTCAAAATAACCAAAATTTGGAGTCCAGAACAAAGATGTTGGAGTATAACAGTAACACCAACTTACCAAATTTAGAAGTTAAAAGAAACTATGTAAACTATGTAAGCATAAGGGGTATATCACATAAATATGGACCCACTCACTACATTATAGAACTAACCATATGACTTGCAGAAAATAACTCCATATCAATAGTTCAATGGATATATAGATATAAGATTATATGTATACCCTCTTGGTTGCGGTCTATTGTGATTAAGAAAATAATAATACGTCGTTCATGCCACAAAAGAGTATAATTTGTATATTTCTTATTTCAAAATAAAAACTTTACCTTTTTATTAATGATAATATAAAAATATTCTCCAAAAAATGAACACGTTATATAGAAGTAAACGTCGAACAAAAACTTTTAAAGTTTGTAATTGTTGCAGGTATGACCCTTTTTTTCTGGGATAAATGGAGTATATTTATATATACTGGATGCAGAGGTTTATCGACCAATTCCTGTAATTTATCGAGGCTTACCAGTTCAGAGAACGGATCGATGAACCGCTGCCTCCAATGACCCTCCACCAATTTATTCTGAGACCCACCATTAATTACACCCCAAATGAACCGATTAACAAACTAACAAATTAACAAAGCATTGAATTATAAAGATTGAATTTTTCCTTTGTTATACTAACACGACAATGATGCACAAATTAAGCGAGGAACTTATCTCAGTAATGGGATTACAAAAATTCAGACTTGAAAAACATACCAGCAGAACATAGTCCCAAAGTGAGTTATGTAGCACAAATCTATAATATAAACTGACTGTTGGTATCATAAAAACTAACAATCAAAAGTTATGACACCATAAGAGCTCAATCTTGCAACCCAATGTTAACTACCAAAAAAATGATTTATTAAAGTATGCAGAAAAGATACATTTAGATGATCATCGAGCAATATAGAAATAGTCTTAGAGATAACTGTGAAGAGGATAAAATCAACCTCTTACCTGGTTAAGAGGATTGTCCGGAGATGTCTTCCACAGGTTCCATATCATATCCTTGTATTGAATGTGAGTAAGACCTGGTTTCTCTTCCTTCAAATTGGGAAGCTCAGCTTCTTCAAAGGCCTGCATATAAAAAAAATTAGGTTCCATGAAATTCAGAAAACTACAGATACACCCACAGATACGCCCAATTAGGTTCCATGAAATTCAAAAAACTACAGATACACCAAAGGAAGTAATAATCTCTGGGTCACGAATTAAATACCCAAAACATTACATAAACTTAAAACTTTAACCCTTCTCAAAGTAAGCACCATAAGTGCTAGATTTAACAGCAATTCGCCATTTGCTAAATAGGACATCAAAAGAGGAAAAAATGAGAAACTTATTGCTTGTAATACTAACCAAACAACCAGTTGAAAATATAATCCTAAAGGGACCAAAAGGATGATATTATATCTAATAACCAGCAAGATGGAACTAACAAATTGAAAATAACCATTCTTTATTCATACAGCAGTCTAGATTAAAACTGGCCGGAGTTTGTGTACCAGAAAGGAGAGGCGATTCGCCTTCTCGAGCTCCTTCTCCTCTAGCTCAGTGATCCGGCGAGCCTCAGATTTGCGAGCGGCTGCCTCGGATCGATTTTCGGCGCCTTCTCTCGTTTCTTTATCGCGAGCCTCGCGCTCCTTACGCTCTCTCTCGGTGGCTCTATTTGGAACCCTAGCCGCCTCGGCTTTGCTATTCACGAACATTTTCTTCGGTGGCATCTTCTTCTTCCTCTGATAAGAGAGTTTGGGAAGTGGGGAAGGAGAGTTTGGGTAGTGGGGAAGGTAATGAGGATATAAAGAAGAAGGATACAACCGAGGGTCGGATTTATCTTAAATTTGGACGGTTAAGATGCGATTAGAGGTTGAGCGGTAAAAAAAATAAAATTCAAAAACCCTCCTGTTTTGTTAGATAGATATATATTTGTTCGTTTCTTAACCTAAAAAAGGAAAGGGAATAAGGACGCTAAGAATTTGATGGATAGATACATGGTGAAACACGACAAATTGTCACCTTATTATCCGAAAGGTAATTGACAACTAAAGGCCTTAACCGACTTCAGAAAAAAAAAGAGGAAAAGCTGGAATGATGCCACGACAAATTAATTCTGGTGGGGGACTTGGTGCTCAAGACATGGTAGTCATGAGAGGAACATCAACCACTAAAATTTTCCCCAAATAGGAAGGCCCGTATAGGGTACGAGAGATCTCCGAAAACGGGTATTACAAAATATCTCGTGTGGGATCAAATGCTATCTTAGGGCCACTGAACCTGAAAATGGGTAAAGAAATATTACACATGAGATAGTCATCACAACAGTTACACTTCCAATTTTAAAAGTGATCGAGGCGCCTGACTTTAAGTCCTCAAACCAACAAGTTACGCTTTCAACTTTAAAAGTGATCGAGGCGTCTGACTTTAAGTCCTCAAACCGATAAGTTACGCTTTCAACTTTAAAAGTGATCGAAGCACCTGACTTTAAGTCCTCAAACCCGACAAGTTACGCTTTCAACTTTAAAAGTGATTGAGGCACCTGACTTTTAAGTCCTCAAACCCGACAAGTTATGCTTTCAACTTTAAAAGTGATCGAGGCACCTGACCTTAAGTCCTCGAACCCGACAAGTTACACATTCAACTTTAAAAGTAATTGAGGCACCTGACTTTAAGTCCTCGAAACTGACAATGCCCCTCCTATTAGGAGAAATCTCGGCAGAATCCTTTGGGGAGGATGACAATCAACAACAGACTCTAAATGATTCTCCCTCAAGGATGGAGGATTCACGGTCATAGGATCATCAACATCAGCATGAATATCACTCATACCCTCAATGTTGTCAATTGTCATGTGAAGATGTTGTAGGATGCTCACATCAGACAAGGAATCATCAACATCAAGACTGATGCAATCATCGTGTGGTGAAGAGGACTCAACAACAATAGTGATAGGTCGGGGAGACTCACAAATAGTGGTCGCCTCACTTGTTGTACCCATAAGAAATTCAATGTAATCTGATAAACAACACAGTGATGACACGAGAAAGAATGAAGGCACTCATGACAATATTGGAAGAGACCCTGAGCGTAGTTCACGAACACGCAAACTAGAACTAAGGAGATCCATCCTACCATGGAAAGGAGACAGAACTTACAAAATAATTCATATAACAAAAGAAACTATGCGAGCAAAATAAATGCTTGCAACAATGTCACATGAGATAAGATCTCCACTAGCAGAGGTTGTAAGCATGTCTGAGGTTCTTTCAACCACAAAACTTGACAAGGAAAAAAGACAACAGTTAAGTGTCATGTTATCTTCGGGAGATTTGGTTCCTCATCTGATTAATGATTAATGAGTCAACAGTTCTAGTAAATACACCTAAAGAAGATAAATGTTTATCAACTTCTCATAACAAAGGTGATCAAAAGGTCTTCAATGGACAAAAATGTGGGAAGGTCCATACCATAATTATGCACTTACCAATGAACCCAAGACCTTGGTTGCCCCACCTGAAGAGCAAGCAATTGCACACTCCCTATCAGGCGACATCTCTGCAGAATCCTTTTGGGGAGGATTGAAAATCAACAACATGCTCTAAAGGACTCTCCCTCGGGGGAAGAGGGCCATCGTATCATCAGTATCAACGGGCACATCACCAGTACCCTCAAGGCCTTCATTAGGAGATGAGGTATGTGGGCGAGAGACTCATACTATTCATAGCAAGACCCGAGACCACATCACACAAGAAATCGTCCCCATCAAGACGATCATCATAAGGGTTCTAAATGAGATGTTTTGTTAAAGGATGCAGACCGAGCTGAATGGGCATTCCTGTTTCTGATACGCATGCGGGGAATAGTACCAGAACGGGAAATTTATCCCGACTTTCATAAGAAGCAGCAGACAGAAATAGGCCTTCTTTATCAGGCGAAGGAAATGTTGAATGATCATAATCCTTCACGTGACTCCGAAAGACATCAAAGGGACCATAAAAAAGAGCTTTTCTCCATTCACATTGGAGGGGGGACTTCTTTGGCAGTTTTTGTGTATGCGGAATGCTCGTCGGAATTGGCCTACAACAAGAGAGACTTGACATGAGAATATAGTAAAAAAAACCACTGTTCACGCCAGCGTCTGGCTACTGTTCACGCCGGCAACTGTTCATGTCGGCTACTGTTCACGGTTGAAACTGTTCATACCAGGAATCGGGGACTGTTCATGTCGGTGATCGGATACTATTCATGATGGGAACTGTTCACGGTGACACTGTTCATGCCGTTTACTATTCACGCGGCAACTGTTCACACCGTCAACTGTTCACGCCGAACATTATTCACGTCGGTCACTGTGAATGACGGTTACTATCCACGACGGTCACTGTTCCTGCTGGTTACTGTTCATGCCGGTCACTGTTCATGCCTGCAACTGTTCACGTCAGCTACTATTCACGCCGGTCATTGTTCATGCCGAAAAATTCAAAAAATTCTGGGCTTTTATGGATGAAGTGTTGGAGGAAAGAAATGAAATTCAGAATTGGGTTCATCTTATAGTACTTGCAATTCCTTTGCAAAATGAAGAAAAGGAGAAAAAGGAAGAAAATGAAAAAAAAGGAATATAGAGAAAAAACAACAAAAATAAAAAAAAAGAGAAAGGAAAGAATCACACGTTCCCACTAAAAAACAAGAAAAAAGGAATATATATATATATATATACACATACATATATATATATATATATATATATATTAAAAAAACACAGTTACAAATCTTTCTCTTTATACTATCTTTCTCCCTAAAATTATCCTTTTTCGAAATCGATGATGGGGGGTGCGATTAGTCTTGACAATATTATATGCTATTTTCACTTCCTTTCCATCTTATGCAGTTACATTTCATAAAACTTTAACTCTGCTTAAACTTTAGATATAAACCGAGTTGATTTCAATTTCAAACTCAAATGTAGCTGACCTATTTGACTTCTCGGGTGGTACCCACTTTCACATATTCCTATTTACTGATATATATATATATATATATATATATATATATATATATATATATATATATATATACTTGAGGTTCCAAATGGAGGTGATTGTATATTATTTTTTTTATATATACGAGGCTATATTTAAATTATTTAATTAACCACTTTCTCATCATCCAATAACACTTCACATGGACACACGTCTTTACACAAGTAGTTGGCATGTGGACACAACTAATTGAATGATAGGGGGCCTTGATCCATAAGGGAAGATTATTTATCATAACCGATTAGTATACGAATTTGGGATAGTGGAGTGGCTTGTTTTTTAAGTATGTTTAAACCAAAGTTAAAAAAAACTCATATATTTCAGGTAATGCACATGCATTGTTCCTTGCGGGAACCAATACAGTATACATGATGCATTGGAGTACGTAGAATATATATATATATATATATATATATATATATAAAAGTCGTGTACACGTGATGCATTACGAATATCATTTATGAATACTTACATTTTAAATTTTGATATGTTATTTGCAAGAATTTGGAGGCATAATTGGTCATCCAAACTGGAGATCCCATCCGTCGACACTTCAGAAGAGGGACTTCAAGACTTCAATATTTTTGCACGATCCTCACTTTGAAGGCGTGACTCACGTGCATGGGGCAAATGTAAGCCCAAGTATAAATTAGGGTCCACATGGGACCTAAAAAAAGGAATAATAAATTCAGAAAAGTCAAAAAAACATGACATGAGAGGAGCCTCCGCGAGTCCCGAGGCAGAAGACTCATGGAGGCAACTCATTTGGGAATTGGTTGAGGGATTGGATTGGTGGCTAGAAGGACGGGATGATTTAGGCATTACTCAAGTAATTAATGGCATTTTTGAAATTTCCCCTGAGGTCACATGCTTGGCACACTACCTAGACATGTGCTTGGCACATCACTCTACAAGAAATTCTATAAATACTCGCCCCCATTCCAATAGAAGGGGGTTGATTTACTTTGGATTCTCTCTGCACCCGAGAAACCTGAGAAGACTCTTCCACCCTAAGAGTTCTGTCACATGTTACTGGATTCTCCCCTCTCCAGCTCATCAATCAATTTTGTACTCTTCATGGATTTCTCTCCTCCTTAGTCAATACGAAACCCCACCACATTGCAAGGTACGATTTCCTTGCCTACAGTAACATATTTAGCAAAGGAATTAAATATATTTAAACAATTATAAAGAGAGAAGAACGTAAAAATTATCTGGTTTGGAGTACTGCAACACAGAGGAGAAGAAAAGAATAAAACTCAATTAGGTAAAATCAAAATCTTCCTTTTCGATTATGAGATGATACTTGTATTTAATCTGTGTGATTCTAATTTTAAAATAATGATTATAACAATTTAGTAAAATAAATAGTGTGTATATATATATATTTATTTTCTTGGTGTATGTATACATCGGATATTATAGGTATAAATAGGATATTTACATATATGTGTGTATCAATTATGTACGCGATTTGAGTTATGATTCATTTGAATATGTATTTATTATGTATGTTAATGTGTACAGTTTATATGCACATAAGTATTGAGTCTATAAATTGAATATGATGATATGTCAGTGTATGGTTATATATAATGGCTAGTAAGTTTATGTGTGTCAATGTGTGTGAGGGTGGTAATAACTTGGTGTCATTAATGTTAAGGGTTTATATTAAAAACATATATATTTATATGCATGTGATAGTATTTATACAAATTTTTATATATTTTCTATATAGATATAGATATCAATATAATATTTATATAGATATTTTATATATTCGTTCTATGTATTCCGAATGGATGTTCCATGCTTCCTGCTATATTATTCATAGTCTGCATATGTATATGTATTGATTTTCTACTTGCCAAATGGTTATGTAGATATAGTAATTTATAGGTGTAGACACCCAAATTTTGCGTTCCCTGTACTAACCATGACAGGAGGGCAAAATCGTCAATTGAACCGGCTTGCGGGAGCGAAGGAGTGGGCCCAAATGCGAGCGCCCGACACCACCGCAGTGATTGGCAATCAAAGCTGACGTGACAATAAGGCTATCCGAATTTGGCATTCCCGGAAGGTGTGGCACGCCTCCCAATGATTCCCGGACTGTAAAATACGAGCCTGTCAGCGAAAACCAGCGTCATGGCACGAGAATCGAGGCGTAGCACGAAAATCGAGAAAAGCAAGCCAGCCAGCCGCGGATTGATCTGCGGCCAAGTGAGTGCGCCAGCACGGAAACCAGGAAATCAGCACTATCAGCTGAGTGCGATGGGAGGTGGGCCTGCCAGCCGCAGATTGATCTGCGGCCAGCCGCAGATCAATCTGCGGCTGGCTCTGGCCAACCTATTTCAGCTCATTTCCTCCTGCAGAAGAGAGAGGAGCAGTTTTTGGCGGAAGAAGAAGAAAAATAGCAGCAGTTTTAGCTCGAAAATAGAGAGAAATAGCAAAAATTCTTGCAACAATTGAGAGAAAAAGAGAGGAATTTCCCCTTGTTGTTGGATTATATCAATACATCTCATATTTCACTCAATACACAAGTTTCTACAACAATTTTGGTATCATTTGCAAGGTGAAAATCTCCTTATATTTTTGGCAACTTCTATCATGTCATTTGGCTAAATTAAATTGTAATTTTTCAAGAATACTGTTTGAACAATCATGGATTAGGGAGGATTATTGATGAGGGTATCCATCGGAACAAAACTCTTCCTAATAACCCGAGGATATCCAATTGATGAAATTTTTTAGTTTGTTTCATGATAATTTATCGGGTGTAATTTATTTAGATTGTCATTTTCGGATGTCATGGTGTATTATATAAATTCGGGTTGGTTAATCCATGTAGTATTCATTTTGTGGGCATGTCATAAATCTCGTGTGAGTCCATAGGAACGCGACTCCGTGGTTCAAATCCGATAATGGACGTTTTGATGTATGTATAGATTTCAAGGTGCTCGTTTTTGTAATATGTAACCGTTGTGGCCTTAAAACGACGTTAAGACGAGAATCGGGTTTTAAGGCCCCCGTATTAGTGGAATACGTGATTGTTGGCGTTTGGGGATATTTGATGGCTTACATGCCCGGGGATTAGCCCCAAACGCATGTTTATGCTTGATTATATTTCGTGGACACCTAAATGGTTTCATAAAAGATTAAACGATAAAGATCTTTTCTAAAATCAATCAAAGTAGGATATTAGCATCACGAGGCTAAAAATTGGAAATGCTAATAAAAGTTGATTCCTATTCTACAAGAAAGCTAAAAGAGGTTATTTTCAAATGTCACAAAAATGGGTTTTATAAAAGAACGAAACGTTTTATTAAACCTTGATACATAGGGTGAAAGAGATTCTAGAAATTGCCCATCAATTATGAAAGCAACGTATAAATCTCGATTCCTATTTGGCTAAGGTTTAACGAATTCATGTCTTACCAAAACAACACTTAATAAAAATCTCATAACTTTTTGCCATTTAAAATCAAACCTTTCCCATAAAAATAAGGCTTTCTCGTATTAAAGGAAAAGACATCCTAAAGCACTCTCCAAAATAAAACACGCCTCTTTCATAAAATACCCAAAAGAATTTCTTTCATACAAACTCACCGCAACATTCACATAGGCACACACACACACGCACGTACACACATTTTATGAATTAAAGGATAGGAAAGTATCAAGATTGCGGTAACCGTGTTTTACGGAAGTCGAGGGGTGCCTAACACCTTCCCCTCACTTAAGCAAGCCCCCGAACTCTATGAATCTCGATTTGCAGACCAATTAATTCGGAGTCACATATGAGCCAGCGATTTATAAAAAAACGAAAACTCGGATGAGTTGGTACATCCATTTCAAATATACCAACTGGCGACTCTGTTTGATTGGCTCATCATAAAAACGATCTTTCAAAACCCCGTCGACATTAATGCCGACCTTTTCCAAAAATCATTAAATCAAAAGGCTAAAATTGGAAAAGACCAGAGAGACGAGAAAACCCGGCGTCGACAGATGGCGACTCTGCTGGGGATCATTAGAGGGCTTAAGCCGCGTTCAAATCTTGATGTTATCCTATCCTTTTAAATTCATAAAATGTGTGTGCGTGCGATATTTTGATTTTTTACTTTTGTTGTGTGAATGTGTGTTTTGTCGAATAAATGAATGATTTGAATGGAATTGCTTTACTTTTGAGTAATCATTTGCATACGCTGAGGACGATGAATGTGAATGTATGTTGAGAGAGTACCTCCTCCTGAGGCGAACCTGTCGGTTGCTTATTACTGGACTCGAAGGGGCTGCTCCCCGGAGATGGCTCAGGAAACGCACCACCCAAATCCGCTCCAATCGAAAGGGCTCAGACGAGTAGATTGCGAAGATTTGGGGACCTTCATGCCGAAAAGCCCGTGAGAGTAACCCTAGGATAGGTCAGCCTCAGATTAACCCAACGCAGGAAAAGTCTCTTCATGCCCTCTTACATTCATGCGTATAAATGTCATGGTCCCATTCATATATACCTCCCTTTCTATCAAAAGATTACTAACCGCTGCGTTTTGCAGGGAACAACTGGGGAAGCATAATAAGTCATGATGGCATTTATTATTGCAATAAGGGACTACTAACATGCTGTTTTGCAGAAAAAGATTAAAAAACCCAAAACACAAAGGTTACAGCTTTAGCATGCATCCATATCCTTTCATTTTTCGGGACTAAACTTCGAACCGTTGTTTCGCAGGATTGCTCCTCAACACCCGTTCGCAGTCTAAGAAAAGCCCAGAAGATCTCTACCTCTGAAATGGCTGATCTTCCAAATCATAGTTCCATATCTCGGGAAGAGTTTTGATGACTTTTAAGAAGCAGATGATAGAAATGGCCACAATGCCTAAAAGAGCAGTTCCTACTCAGACAGGATCCGCCAAACCCAAGGACCACATAATATTCCACCACCGGGGGGTGACCAGAATCCTCCTAAAATATTGCATAGACCTGTGTTAAGGAATGACCAACCCCAACTCAAGGACGAGCCAGTCATTCCAAGGGCCGTTCCTATACCTCACAAGACAGTGATTACTATCCCAGAGGAGGGGGATACTGACGACCTTCGGAAAAAAATGAGACACATGGAGGAGACCATCCAATCTCTACGAGGCATAGGCTCCCTGGGTAGGGTCAATTACTCGGATCTGTGTGTTTTCCCCGGAACCAGATATCCAGAAAAGTTCAAAGTCCCCGAGTTTGAAAAAATACAATGGAAAGGGAGACCCCTATACACACTTGAAAATATACATTGGAGAACTCGGGGCTTATGCCGAGGACGAGGGGTTGAGGATGCAGCTGTTCCAGAAAAGCTTAACAGGGGAGGCGAGGATCTGGTATGCCCGCCTTGACAACGCCCGAATCCACAACTGGGAGGAATTGGCCCATACCTTCTTAACCCAATATAGCTTTCAGGCCCAGATGGCCCCTAACAGATACCAAATGACAAAAGTTAAAAAGCAACCTAACCCAGGAATCCTTCCGGGACTATGCACAACGATGGAGGGGTATGGCTGCCCAAGTGAATCCTCCAATGAGCGAGTCAGAGATGGTGATGACTTTCGTCGATATTCAGGAGGCCCCGTATTATGAGCGGGTTATTTCAGGGATTGGTAGGCCTTTCGCT
Source organism: Aralia elata (assembly GCA_034770075.1). Classification (NCBI taxonomy): domain Eukaryota; kingdom Viridiplantae; phylum Streptophyta; class Magnoliopsida; order Apiales; family Araliaceae; genus Aralia; species Aralia elata. The sequence goes on from JAVJAP010000057.1 coordinate 2,102,521, forward strand.
GAAATGATAAAGCACGGAGAGATGGTGGACATGGGTTTGAAATCCGGCAAAATTCGGGATCTCACGGCTTTGGAAACAGCTGCAGAACAGATCCAAAGCGGTAACTACGGCAACACTTCCCGTAGGGTCCAAAAGAAAAAGGAGGAGGATGTTTCCCTCATCATACAGGGATCTTCTAGGAAGGCGGAGAGCAACCCTCCAGTACATGGGCAAAGAGTGGGGCCATCCCGGCAGCCTAACTTCAATGATCAAAGGGCAGAGGGGTGAAGGAGATTTGAGGCCTCGCAAAGTCGGGTATTCACCCCGCTCGGGGAGCCTCTTGAACGGGTATTGGCCGTATTGATGGCCCAAAAGAAGATAATCAATTTGGCACCCCCTAGTGACCCAAGGGGGAGAAGATTTGACCCAAGCAAACGATGTGCCTACCACTCGGGTTCCCCGGGTCATAATACGCAGGATTGTTGGACCTTGAAGCATATAATTCAGAATTTGATTGATAATGGGGAAATTGTGGTGGAACAGCCAGACTCCCCAAACGTTAAGGTTAATCCCCTGCCTAGACATGATGGAGGTGGGGTCAATATGGCGGAGGACAGTGAGGTCGAGGGGCCGTCAAGGCTGAATTATGTGCAGAAAATGGATGAAATGATCAACATGATAAACAATCATGGGAATGCACGGGGAGCGCCCATTCGATTGATGGGTATAAGTGGAAATACCCCGGAGGGACCCGTCAAATTGGCGGCACCGAAACCCATCATTCTGGCAGCAAGACCGCAAATCCCTATCAGCAGTCTAAGGACGGTGCCATGGAATTATGGGGGGATGTCGGAGGAAGCGGCCAGTTGTGCTTCTGTGACGACAAAGGGGAATCCTTTGTATCTTCCCGAGCGAGTCCTGGAAAGCCAAAAGAGGAAAAATGAGGAGATATCCGAGGAGAGGGCCATGGAATTCTTGAAGAGGATGGACCATCCAGAGGCGAGAGGGATCCAGATTTTAAATGAGGAGTCGACCTTGTCATCAATCATGGACTTGGTGTTATCATCCAGTGGGCACTGCAAAACCCTGGCAAAAGTCCTGGAGGAGGCATACGTGCCCAAAGAAATTAGTGAGGAAGGTTTCGGCCAGCTGGTGGGCCATCTAATGGAGAGTGATGTAATATCCTTTGCAGATGAGGACATCCCCAAGGAGGGAAGGGGGCATCGAAAACCGCTACATATTGCGGTAATCTCCTCGGGGTATATCATGAATGGGGTGTTGATTGATGGGGGATCGGCATTGAATATTTGTCCCCTCAGCACATTGCAGAAGATGAACATTAATGCCAAGCGCCTATGGGCTAGTCACGTGGTGGTGCGAGCCTTTGATGGTTCCCGGAGGGATACAATTGGAGAAATCGAGTTGCCGGTGGAGATAGGACCCTGTACTTTTGATATATCTTTCCAGGTCCTAGATATTGTAGCCAGTTATAACATGTTATTGGGGAGGCCGTGGATACACATGGCCGGGGCAGTTCCTTCCACGCTCCACCAACAAATCAAGTTAATCATTGATGGGAATCTGGTAACAATCTCGGCCGAATGTGATGACCCTTCTCCTCTCAGGAGTGGCCTACTAGTGATCAATGTGGATGAGTCGGCGGCACCTGCCAGCTTTCAAGCGCTGGAGATTAGCACTCCCCAACCCAGATGCCTGGGGGCTCCAGCCATGAAACCAAGGGTCTCTCCAGAACTTACCTTTGTGGCAAAGGAAATGATAAAAATGAACTTCCAGCCTGGACAGGGGTTAGGAAAGAGCAGTCAGGGAATCACCAAGCCCATCCAATTACCACGGCAGATAGGCAAAGCAGGGTTGGGATACCATATGGGCGCAGCACGGAGACACCGTCAGGGTGCGACTCCGATTCGACTAGCTGGCAGTCCAGGGACCAAAGTCGACAATGAGCAGGGGATCAGCGAGCCTGTGATTGGGGCAGGGAATGAAGAGTTAACCCCCGCACATAATGAGTCGGTCCGGAGGGAAAGTTTCCTTCAGGAGGTCGCGAAAGAGTTTGAAACCAAATGCTATATCCGCAGACGATCAACAAGCAGTAGGGAGGGGACGAATATTATCGCACCACCGGTGGCCCAACGAGTTGTGCCTGTCATCGATTGGGCGGGGCTGATTATTCCTGGAGAGGATAGGAAGGAGGACTCAGGCGACGTATCCGTAATCATCGGGGAAGTGTCAGATGTGAGGCCCCCTTTTATCCAGCGCATTTCATCTGACCTGACAGTCAACAACTGGACCATGAAACCAATGATATCCAAACAAGGGTAAAACCCGACGTCAGGGTGGTGGACCCCAGAAAACGGGGGAATGAAGAAGTTTATTTTTGTTGTTGTTGTTTTATTTCTGCATAATTATGTCGTTCCTTCGTGTTATATTGAAAATGCGATCGTCGTGAAAATGATTTATATATGACAAGTATTTTGTTTCATGTCAGGTGTACCAAATTGAGTAATCCTTGCCTAACAAACGATCTTTCAAATTTGAATGATGATTATGATTTTGACATTGAGCTGGATTTCGATTTGATGGGCATTGAGCAAGACGAGACAGATTACGACGACGCGCCTGAAGAGATCAAAGGATGGGTCGAGGATAAACCCAAACCCAATTTGGACCAAACCATCACCATTGATATTGGAACCCCAGACAGGCCAAAAGAGCTCAAGATAGGGATAGACCTCACCACCAGCCAAAAGACCGAAATGACTGAGTTGCTAAAACAATATGAGGATGTCTTTGCCTGGTCGCACGAGGATATGATCGGATTGTCCACCGACATCGTGGTACACCGGTTGCCCATCAGGGAGGGTTTCAGGCCCGTCAAGCAGAAACTAAGGAAGTTGAAACCCGAGTGGAGCTTAAAGGTGAAGGAAGAGATCATTAAACAATTCAGGGCTGGAATCATTATGGTCTCCACTTACCCTGAATGGCTGTCCAATGTAGTCCCAGTGGCTAAGCCTGGAGGAAAGGTGAGGGTATGTGTAGATTACAGAGATCTAAACAAGGCCAGTCTCAAAGATAACTTCCCGGTGCCTTTCATACACATCATGGTGGATAACACGGCCCAGTATGAGATGTACTCTTTTGTTGATTGCTTTGCGGGATATCATCAAATAATGGTGGCAGAGGAAGATCGGGAAAAGACCGCGTTCATCACCCCATGGGGCACCTTCTGCTATAGACGGTTGGCTTTTGGTCTCACAAACGCAGGGGCTACTTATCAAATGGCTATGATGGCCCTGTTCCATGATATGATGCATAAGGAGATAGAGGTCTACGTGGATGACATTATTGTGAAATCGAGGGTAGAATCTGATCATATAACCCATCTTAAAAAGCTATTTGATCGACTCAGAAAGTATAATTTGAAGCTCAATCCAGCAAAGTGTGCTTTCGGAGTGCAGTCAGGTAAGCTTTTGGGATTCCTGGTCAGTGATCGAGGCATTGAGTTGGATCCGGCAAAGATTAAAGCCATTGAGGATATGCCGGCGCCTCACACAGAGAAAGAGATAAGGGGATTCCTCGGGAGGATAAACTTCATCAGCCGGTTTATATCCCACTTGACGACTACATGTGAGCCCATTTTCAAACTGTTAAGAAAGGGGGTTTCCCAAGAATGGAATGAGCAATGTCAAAGGGCTTTTCAGACCATTAAAAAGCAGTTGACGGAGGCACCAGTGCTGGTACCCCCGAAGCATGGGATTCCTCTGTTTATGTATATATCGGTCAATGCCATCGCGATGGGATGTATGCTGGGACAAAAGAATGAGGCAGGTAAAGAGCAGGCCATCTATTACCTCAGCAAAAGATTTAGCCAATGTGAACAGAATTACACTCCCATCGAGAAGACCTGTTGTGCTCTGGCCTGGGCTGCAAGGAGATTACAGCATTACCTCCATGGGCATACTACGTACCTGATATCGAGAATGGATCCCCTGAAATATATTTTTGAAAGGCCCATGTTGAACTGTCGACTTTCAAGATGACAGTTAATCTTACAACAGTTCGACATGGTATACGTAACTCAAAAAGCCATGAAAGGGCAGGGAATTGCAGATCAATTGGCAGAAACCCCGTCAGGAGGGATGGAGCCGTTAGAAACTCCTCTACCGGGCGAAGATATATTTTGGGTGTCAGATACGAAATGCAATGATGAGGGACAATTCTGGAAGCTGTATTTTGATGGTGCCATGAATGCTGAAGGGGCAGGAGCCGGAGCGGTCTTGGTCTCTATCACCGAGGAGCAATACCCTGTAGCTACTAAATTGCAGTTCAGTAATTCGAATAATACAGCTGAGTACGAGGGATGTATTTTGGGACTCCGTTTTGCACGCGATATGGGAGTGAAGAGACTGGCGGTGTTTGGGGATTCAGAACTGGTAATCAGACAGGCGATCGGGGTGTACAACACGAGAGAGCTCCGGTTGCTCCCATACCACCGATGTGTTGTCCAATTAATGCAAGAGTTCAAAGATATCGCTTTCCGACATATTCCCCGTGGACGGAATGATTTTGCCGATGCATTGGCAACTCTGGCTTCCTTAATCCTTATCATCAAAAGAAGGGACGCTCCACAGATTGAGATAGCAGTACAGAATGCCCCGGCATACGAAGAACATGTTGCAGTATTATCAGGCGAGGTGGTTCTGCCGAAGCAGCCTTGGTATCACGACATAAGGGAATATCTAAGGGATAGATCCATTCCCGACCAGGCAAACCGAGCTGAAAGGATGAGAATTCAAAAAATGGCGATGAAGTTCTACCTGAGTGGGGATTCACTCTACAAAAGGGATGTTGGGTTGGGACTGTTGCAGTGCGTAGATGAAACGCAGGCCCAAAAGATTATGAATGAAATCCATGGCGGAGTGTGTGGGCCACACATGAGTGGACCGATGCTGGCCAAAAAGATTTTGAGAACAGGGCATTATTGGTTGACCTTAAAAGCTGACTGTGATGATCATGTCAAACGGTGTTACCAATGCCAGGCGCACGGTAATGTGATCCATACGCCTCCCAATGAACTGCATTGTATGACCTCCCCGTGGCCATTTTCAATGTGGGGAATGGATGTAATCGGACCAATAGAGCCCAAAGCAAGCAACGGGCACCGATTCATCTTCGCCATGATCGATTATTTCACCAAATGGGTAGAAGCAACCTCTTTCCCCAAAGTCAGTCAGGAGGTTATCGTTGGGTTCATCAGGAATAATGTCATTTGTCGATACGGGCAACCTGAGGTTTTGGTCTCTGACAATGCTAAGAATTTGAACAACGCCCTCATGAAGGGATTGTGCGACCAGTTTAAGATCAAACACCTCAACTCTGTCATTTACCGTCCCAAAATGAATGGGGCAGTGGAGGCTGCCAATAAGAACATCAAGAAGATCATGGCAAAAATGTCTGCTAATCATCGGGGATGGCCAGATCTGCTACCCCTCACCCTACTGGCATATCGAACATCAACGCGTACTTCTACAGGGGCAACCCCTTACGCTTTGGTGTATGGAATGGAGGCCGTCCTGCCAATTGAGGTTGAGATGGCGTCCCTCAGAATAATGATCGATGCTCAGATAGGCGAGGAGGATTGGATGCAAAGTCGATACGACCAGTTGGCCCTAATTGATGAAAGGAGGGTGGCTGCTGTTTGGCACGGTCAGTTATATCAACAAAGGATCTCCCGATCATATGACAAAAGGATAAGACCTTGGAAATTCAGGGAGAATGACCTGGTGCTAAAGAGAGTCATGCCTTGCCAGGACGAAGCTAAGGGGAAGTTTGCCCCAAACTGGGAGGGACCTTTTGTGATTAAAAAAGTACTATCCGGAGGAGCCCTCATATTGCAAGAAATGGATGGTGAGACATTTCCACAACCCCTAAATGTTGACTCAGTGAAGCGATTCTACGCTTAAATCATCAATTCCCTTTTTCCTTTGAGTAGCGAACTACGTAGGACCTGATCTCCCAACTTGTGGGGGTACGTAGGCAGCCATCATGGCGCGGTCCGATCCCTTAAAAAAAATAATCCTTTCCCTAACCAAAACTAATTTTCGATAACCAGATAAACCTTCCTAAACCCTCAAAACTTTCCCGAAACCAGCCGACCAATCAGTTCCATACCAAATTGATATAACCTTGATCAAACCAAACAGTTAGCCAAAGTCTGAAACTCAATCCAATGAAATCGACAGGCGTACGGCAATATCTGTCAAATCTCCCTCAAGACTTGAGAAGAGAAAGAAGGCGAAATGTCAAAATCGTGGTTAACTGGATAAAATGAGGATCCAATGAAAAGCAATGATACGACAAAAGGGAAATGACTACGATTAAATGCATGTCTATATATATAAGTCATTTTATTACAAGATTTCTCTTTCGATAACCGATGAAACTAACATAGTCTATGCAGGAAATAAAATAATCTACAAATCTGAAACTAGCTGAAGCAGGATGGACAAGGTGGTGGATAGATCTGAAGCCTCAGCATCTCCTGCAATCTGCTGCCTTATCATTTCAATACGATCCAGTAAAGCAGTGGCTCGGCTGACAGTCCCAAAATGAGCATCTACAACTGCCCTGGTCTGAAATACAATGGTCTCTCTATCAGCAATGGCAGCGTCTCTAGCCCGAATGGCATCATCTCTCTCGACCAAGGCGGCATCCCTCTCAGCTTCAGCAGTAATCAAGGCCAGGCGGAGTCGGGTATCCTCAGTAACCCGACTTGGGGCAGAACCGACAGAGATGGAGTGGTATGTAGTGTCATTTAGAGAAATCATCACAAAGTCATCAGGGGCCCCAGCCTGACTCAAACCAGCTGGATCCAAATCTCCGCGTAGCCATTGCACGTAAGCAAATGTCTGGAGGTGGCAACCCTCACTATGTTCGGCGGAGATCCTGCGAGACCAAAGATCGTATACCCGCAGTAGATTCCTCTCTGTCTGGGATGATATAAGGAATCGGTAGGCGGCTGCACCTGCAAAAGGGTGAAAATCCTGTGTCTGATCAAACTGCCCTGTAACCGCCAAGGGATGATAAGTCGTCACGCCCCTCAGGCCAGCAATGGGAATGAAGTCCAGGTCAGGCACATGAGTCAAGAAGCTCATGAAGGAGCAATAACCCGAATAGACCAGTAGATGAAAAGGATCCTCAATGACCGACAAAAATGATGTCCAGGAGGCCACATCAGTACAGCTCACGGGTTGAAACGAAAACTGTGTGGTTATGTCATGGCTAAAGCAAAACCCTTGGCGACGGAAGTGGCCGATGGGACTGAGATGACTCATGAACCACACGTACAACAGGGTCGAGTTCCCTCTGAATACTCGGTCGCGGAAGGATTGGCAATATGAGGCTGACATGTAGGTATCCGCCAATATCATGGGAAGAATGGTATGATCCTCCTGAAGAGCTCGAACGGCCGCTACAACCCGCATGTCCAACTGATCAAGTCCTACGGGCAAGTACAAAACTGAGACCACACAGGCCATCAGAACGTCTACTCTTAAAGCGCCCCAGCGCTCCTCAGATACAGAAAAATCGCCGGAGAAAAGTCGAAAACTGTCAGGTGAACCAAATCGGTCAATTAAGAACTGAAGGGGAACCATATGGTCTGATGTGATCACCGGTAATAGGGCTGTCCTCCGCAACCCAGTGAAGGTCAAGAACTGACGGCGCATGGGACCAGCTGCGACCCGGGCACAGGGTCTATCCAAAGGCAGGCCGGTGAAGCGAGCATACTCCTCAAGGGTGGGGGTCAGCTCTACTGTCCCTAATCTGAACACCTGACGGGCAGGCTCCCAATAGCTCAGAATACCGTCCACAAAGCCCACTGGCACCTGAAAGGTTAATAAGGACCGGGAATGGCCCAAAAGACCATCTGCGATAACCATGTCAGCCGGCGGTAAACTGTCAAACCAGCGGAGGAGACTGCCAACCAACCCTATGGGAGGAATGGAATCCAAACGTACCACGGCATCTGAGGACGACATCTGTGAAAAATAGTATCAAAAAGACTGAACATGGGTCATTCTCTATCCATGAATGAAAAAAGGCATGCATCATACAGTAAAAAAATAAAACCAGTGAATTCCATAAAGATAAAAAAGGAAATGTGCATAATAGATAAATGAGTTCAGTACATAATGCATAAGAATGGAAAAGAAATCTAAACAGGTGCGGGTACAAAGGCCCTATCCTATCCTGATCTAAATAAAGTCAATCTCATCGATGAAACCGGGGTCCTCGAACTGATCCCCCCGGGTCGTCGAAGTCGGAGGACCGAAATTCATGTCAGGGATATATGGCTGAGCGGTGGCATCAGATGAGCTCGGGTCTGCATCATAGCCCGCACCGTCAGGATCGTAGGCGTAAGCCTCCTCCGGGGTCCGGCCTAACACCCGAAGAAATAGCGACAACTGCTCCACCTGGCGGGTCAAAGTGTCTATCTGCTTAGTGTGGGTGGGACTCCGAACGTAGGCTGCCCAGTCAGTCATCATCACCGAGCCGGGGACCATATCCCCGAGGAAGAAGGTAGCCCGGGTCTGGGGACCGATGGTACGAGGTACCCACCAAGTCCTGAAAGCCTCGCTCGTACTGGGGCCTGTGGAAAGCATCCGACCGTCCTCCCCGGCGAGCATGATCTCCGAGGGCTGAGAATCCAGCGGCCAGGAAGTAGTGAGAGGAAGGGAATGCGGGATGAGGATCTCTCCAGTGACGCATCTGAATGCGCGCTCTCCCAGATACATCACCCAGCCTCCAACACTCTGCAAAGTGAGGCGACGGGTGGAAAGCTCGAACTCCGGGCCGGAAGGATGCCCGTCAGCAAACCCCACAGTCAGATGCTCGAAGAGGTAGGGAATCCAGATGACATCGGCAGCCGTGATCAACTCCAGCTGAATACGACAATGTGCAAAGCTGCCCGACACGGGGACCTCCTCCAAAGTGCTGTGATGCCACCGTCGACCCCGGGGATAAGTGTCCAGGCCCAGAGTAGTGATAGGCCTCAGACATGGAAGACGCTCGTAAGCCCAGAACTGCGAACAGAAGCAGTGGAAAGCATGAAATAACCGACAAATGCAGAAAAGAGAAATGAAATAAAGGGAAGTGCAGTAAGTAAAGAGGGAAAGAAGGCTCACCAGCAGAAAGTGGTAGAATCCGAGCCAGGCATCTGTCTGTCCCTCCGAGCGCAGACGCAAACCGTGGAGGAAATAAGCAAAGGTGAATGAACCCCAATCGTAGTCACCGATCCGGTCTACGTCTCTAACAGCCCCTACGACGCTAAAGTGGATGGTAGAGGAGTTGTTCCCTAGGAAACAACCCCTTATGATGGTCAAGAACAAGCGTCGTAGCAGGATGTCACGAATGCCCTGATCCGCTGGAATAGGCTGTGCGTATAGACCCCCAACAGCATCGACGGCCAAAGCACCGGACCGAATACTACGGGCCTTAAAGACCCGATCATCAGCAGCGAAGCCCAGCAAAGCTCGAACCTCCACTGGAGTGATATCAAGATCCAAGGGGACGCGGGACCCGGTGAACTCTATGCCCGTAATGTACCTCCAGTCCCAGGGGGTCAGCACGACCTCGCAGTCGAGAAGATGACGAGACTGCGTATGGTGGAACCATCGCTCGGATAAAGCCATCATGTAACCCCAGGGGCACTGACGGGGGATAATAGTGAAGAAATGTCGAAAGCCCCAAGAGTCCACCATCTCCCGGTAATCACTATGCAGGGCCGCGTAGAGAGAGTAAATGTTGAACCAATTACCCCTCGGCTGGGTAAACTCAGGCACCTGTGAAAATCACCAATGGGTCAATCCAGATAGAACCGGAAATTGAGAAATCGAGAACAAATGAAAAGCCGAATCGAATATACCTCATTAGCAACAAGAGATGCCGAGGGGTGACGACTGAGATCCCGACCCAATAGATCGGGTATCTGGACAGAAGCGCCAGATAAGGCGCGATGAGAAGGGGGAGCTGATGTGCTGGAAGACGGCTCCTCCACCGCAACCTTCGGAGGAGCAACCTCCTCAACGTCCGGGTGATCAGGACGGATGACAGTCTCTGCCAAGCGACGAGCCTGACGGGTACGAGGAGGAATAGGGGCAGGTGCAGCCCTACGACGGCGAACACCCGAAGTCCGAGAGGCGGAAGAGCTACTGGGCGCATCACGATCCATAGCTGGAATAGAACGGGCGAGAAAGAAGGTAAGTTCCCTTTTAAAATTATGTAATGAATATTCTAAATTTCTAGCCTCATCATATAATTAATGCAACATGATGCATGGTTATGGTATGCGCATTTAAAAAAAAAAAAAAAAAAATCGGCAGAGTTCTGTTTGTAAAATGGACATCTCATGCATATCCAAGTATGTTTTTCAAAGAACTCAAGCCACAACAGATCATATTTGCATTCATATGTGTAAATAAAGCATGTAAAATGCCATAAATGCATGATTTTCTTTCAAAAAAGAGCAAACATATACGTGGGACCGCCTTATGAACATAAAATAGGACTCACACAGTTAATACATAGCATGTATATATGATAATACATTACATAGCATTGTAAAGCATACATTTTATCTCTAAACATGCAAATAGTCAAATGTATAGCAAAACATTGACGAAATTGAAAAGTGACCGGTCAAAGTGTTACCTGTAGCGTGTAGATCGATCCTACCGGAGCAGTTTTTGCAGGAAAGTTGAAAAATCGACAAAAGGCCCTTGCGAACAAGCAAAAATCGCGAGAAATCTATGTGAGTTGGAAGTTGAAAGTGACAGATCTGGAAGCGGCGCGCCGCTTATACATCCCGATCTTGGCCCTGGTGGGTCCCACCTTGCTCCCTTGCGGCCATTTGACGTGTTGAGTGAAAAAGATCACGAGATGGGTGTCCGGCGACGAAAACCGGCCCCGACGAGACAATCGACCGGCGACGATAACCGGCGATTACGATTTGGATGTCCGGCGACGAAAACCGGCTCCGACAAGATAACCAACCGGCGACGATAACCGGGGGTTACGAGATAGGTGTCCGGCGACGAAAACCGGCCCCGACGAGATAATCGACCGGCGACGATAACCGGCGATTACGATTTGGATGTCCGGCGACGAAAACCGGCTCCGACAAGATAACCAACCGGCGACGATAACCGGGGGTTACGAGATGGGTGTCCGGCGACGAAAACCGGCCCCGACGAGACAATCGACTGGCGACGATAACCAGCGATTACGATTTGGATGTCCGGCGACAAAAACCGGCTCCGACAAGATAACCAACCGGCGACGATAACCGGGGGTTACGAGATGGGTGTCCGGCGACGAAAACCGGCCCCGACGAGACAATCGACCGGCGACGATAACCGGCGATTAAGATTTGGATGTCCGGCGACGAAAACCGGCTCCGACAAGATAACCAACCGGCGACGATAACCGGGGGTTACGAGATGGGTGTCCGGCGACGAAAACCGGCCCCGACGAGACAATCGACCGGCGACGATAACCGGCGATTACGATGTGGATGTCCGGCGACGAAAACCGGCTCCGACAAGATAACCAACCGGCGACGATAACCGGGGGTTATGTGATGGGTGAACCGGCGACGATACCCGGCCCCGACGAGACGATCATCAGCCTCGACACCTTTTTCTGAATAATTTGCATCAATTGCATCTTACGTGGCATCATAAATCATATGTGTTGCATCATGTATGCATTATCACCTTTGTGCACTGTCATTCATGCATCGAGTGTCTATTCTTTATCCTGTTCATTTCATTAGACATTGCATGAACATGATAAAGAGGGGCAGCTGTAGACACCCAAATTTTGCGTTCCCTGTACTAACCATGACAGGAGGGCAAAATCGTCAATTGAACCGGCTTGCGGGAGCGAAGGAGTGGGCCCAAATGCGAGCGCCCGACACCACCGCAGTGATTGGCAATCAAAGCTGACGTGACAATAAGGCTATCCGAATTTGACATTCCCGGAAGGTGTGGCACGCCTCCCAATGATTCCCGGACTGTAAAATATGAGCCTGTCAGCGAAAACCAGCGTCATGGCACGAGAATCGAGGCGTAGCACGAAAATCGAGAAAGTCAAGCCAGCCAGCCGCGGATTGATCTGCGGCCAAGTGAGTGCGCCAGCACGGAAACCAGGAAATCAGCACTATCAGCTGAGTGCGATGGGAGGTGGGCCAGCCAGCCGCAGATTGATCTGCGGCCAATCTGCGGCTGGCTCTGGCCAGCCTATTTCAGCTCATTTCCTCCTGCAGAAGAGAGAGGAGCAGTTTTTGGCGGAAGAAGAAGAAAAACAGCAGCAGTTTTAGCTCGAAAATAGAGAGAAATAGCAAAAATTCTTGCAACAATTGAGAGAAAAAGAGAGGAATTTCCCCTTGTTGTTGGATTATATCAATACATCTCATATTTCACTCAATACACAAGTTTCTACATAATTTTGGTATCATTTTCAAGGTGAAAATCTCCTTATTTTTGCAACTTCTATCATGTCATTTGGCTAAATTAAATTGTAATTTTCAAGAATACTGTTGAACAATCATGGATTAGGGATTATTGATGAGGGTTCCATCAGAACAAAACTCTTCCTAATAACCCGAGGATATCCAATTGATGAAATTTTTTAGTTTGTTCATGATAATTTATCGGGTGTAATTTATTTAGATTGTCATTTTCGGATGTCATGGTGTATTATATAAATTCGGGTTGGTTAATCATGTAGTATTCATTTTGTGGGCATGTCATAATCTCGTGTGAGCCTAGGAACGCGACCCCGTGGTTCAAATCCGATAATGGACGTTTTGATGTATGTATAGATTCAAGGTGCTTGTTTTTGTAATATGTAACCGTTGGGCCTTAAAACGACGTTAAGACGAGAATCGGGTTTAAGGCCCCGTATTAGTGGAATACGTGATTGTTGGCGTTTGGGGATATTTTGATGGCTTACATGCCCGTGGATAGCCCCAACGCATGTTTATGCTTGATTATATTTCGTGACACCTAAATGGTTTCAAAAGATTAAACGATAAAGATCTTTTCTAAAATCAATCAAAGTAGGATATTAGCATCACGAGGCTAAAAATTGGAAATGCTAATAAACGTTGATTCCTATTCTACAAGAAAGCTAAAAGAGGTTATTTTCAAATGTCACAAAAATGGGTTTTATAAAAGAACGAAACGTTTTATTAAACCTTGATACATAGGGTGAAAGAGATTCTAGAAATTGCCTATCAATTATGAAAGCAACGTATAAATCTCGATTCCTATTTGGCTAAGGTTTAACGAATTCATGTCTTACCAAAACAACACTTAATAAAAATCTCATAACTTTTTGCCATTTAAAATCAAACCTTTCCCATAAAAATAAGGCTTTCTCGTATTAAAGGAAAAGACATCCTAAAGCACTCTCCAAAATAAAACACGCCTCTTTCATAAAATACCCAAAAGAATTTCTTTCATACAAACTCACCGCAACATTCACATAGGCACACACACACACACACGCACGTACACACATTTTATGAATTAAAGGATAGGAAAGTATCAAGATTGCGGTAACCGTGTTTTACAGAAGTCGAGGGGTGCCTAACACCTTCCCCTCACTTAAGCAAGCCCCCGAACTCTACGAATCTCGATTTGCAGACCAATTAATTCGGAGTCACATATGAGCCAGCGATTTATAAAAAAACGAAAACTCGGATGAGTTGGTACATCCATTTCAAATATACCAACTAGCGACTCTGTTTGATTGGCTCATCATAAAAACGATCTTTCAAAATCCCGTCGACATTAATGCCGACCTTTTCCAAAAATCATTAAATCAAAAGGCTAAAATTGGAAAAGACCAGAGAGACGAGAAAACCCCGCGTCGACAATAGGTATAACAAAATGAATTCCTAGGGACTAATAACAGAAAATACTTATATTAATTTTAAAGTTATAGTATGTAAGTTGTTATAATTTCAGGAAACCAATATAATTCTAGTACATTGACTAAATATAAGTTGAATTAAAAATAATAATAAATGTCAATGTGTGTAAGATATGAAATTCAAATATGTTTGAGCTAGGATAAATTATCCTAATGATTTTATTTGTCCTAAATTTATATTTAGGATTTGTTCGGCTAATATTTTCGTATTTCGCAATATCGAGTTAAGTGGCTTTCCGAACTATTTAGTATTTTTTTAAATTATCGTTTACTTATATGTATGTCTTAGAAATTATTCGGATGCCTAAATGTACTGTTTCAAAACACTACAAAAAAATGGACATTCGGCAACGATTTTCCGGGCAACGACTTATAAAATCGTTGCCAAAAATGCATGTTTAGCAACGAAATTTGTCATTCATTGTAATTTGTGAAAGACTTTCATTTTTCGTAACGAAATTCATAATCCGTTGCAAAATTTCATTACCAATTTGTTGGCGGGAAAAAAATAATTTCCTGCCTATTTAATTGTTTGTTGCCAATGTAATTTCTCCTCATCGTGAGCAACGAAAAATTTTTTTTTGCTATATTTTGTAGCCTAATATGGGTCACATTCATTGTCAATAATTTGTTTTCGTTGCGTATTTTGTATAATATTTTGCAACGACTAGTAAATTGTTGCCCAAAATTAAGATAAACCCAATAACCATGTTTCGACCTTTTTCTTTTTTCTTTTTTTTTCAAAACACATAATTTTGCATTTTAAAATTATTATTTATTTGGATACAAAATTATACAATCAAATGTTTCACTCCCTCCGTCTCAAAATAAATGCCCAATTTTAACTTTTTTTGTTAGAGTTATAATTTTTGAAATTGAAATTGAGCACATATAGATATATTTTCTAATTTACAAAAATTATAGTTTGTAGTAAATTGGATGTAGTTTATAAGTATCAATTGGATGTAGTTTATAATTATCATATTCGCTCACTTATAAGTTTGAAAAAAAGGTAATTAATTTCTAAAATAATTTATATGAATTTTTTCTTGTAACTCGTTGTTTTACATATATACATTTTGATAAGGGTTGAACAAGGAATCGAAATTGTCCCCGAAATCGCACCAAAAATTGACCAAACCGCACCGATTAAGCCACAACAATGGTTCCGGCGTAAATACTTCCTTTTCTATTAATCCATTAAGGATTAACTCTTCCTTATTTCTATTAATCCATTAATATTAACTCTTCCTTATACAAATTATCTGTAGGCCCGCCAACCTTGGCACGATATTCATTATACAATCCAAAATATGTACAAGAGTTAAATATGTACATTAAATATTTTTGCAAGTCATAAAAATGCACAATATATTATTTAAAAAATTGTTTACATATGCAAGGTATATACATCCTGACATACGAATAATGATTTTACATCAACTTAAAAAAAAACTAACTCGCCAATTTTGAGATCTATTGGATCCATTGCCATATTTTGTTGTTTGGTTGTAGTACTTAAGCAACACTGTTTTTGCCACAGGAAGCTTCTCCCCATTAGCTATGACCCAAATATTATTCTTCCACTTTCTGGCCGTTTCTCTTCCAGAATGCTTCTCAAATACAGCTGGGGTCAATTTGTCTAATCATGAAAATTTATTAGTTAAAAGGAGTAAATTGTTTTTTAGCAAGGAATAATAATCAAATAATTATATCATCCACAAAATTATTAGAGAAACACTTAAAAAAACAAGAATTCTAATGATGTACTAATACGATAAAATATAGTGTATAATACAATATTATAGTTACAATTGATAAATGATTCCTTAATGTGTAACACTAGGTGCCTCAAATACTCGTGAGTAACTAAAAGGCAAAATTAGGATACATGTAGACTCCAACACTCCATCATTGGAAATATTGCACCATCCCATCACTGCAACTAGTGCAACATCCCCTCGGGATTCAATGTTGACCAGTTATCGTAAAGTTCTATAGGGCACATCAACCTTCACTCTAGCTATTAGTATGAATTATGTTTCATTAAATGTAGCAGTAAATGTGATAGTACAAAAAAATATTTTCAATGGAAAATTATAAAATGGAAGAAGTTGATGACCAATTCAAATTCAGTGATCAACGATATGGAACACCATGAAATATTCATCTCAAATAAGAAAAAGCTTATGTCTCATACATTTGTTTCGATCAGTAATGGAGTCTGGCATAGAAATAAAAATCTAAAGAGGCAATATAATTTGTGCAAATAAGAGACAAATAGAGAATAAAGACATGTCTGGTGAGAGAGGGAGGGAATGAACTAGTTTAAACAATTCCTTTTATAACCTCTTTTGGTTACTTAAGATATCAAAATGACCAAATATTTTTTCTTTACAGAAAAGAGTAAAGGAAAAAAGAAATATCTGATCAATACCAGTCAGAGAAAGAGGAATTAATACTCACTCCTTAGTAATTGGAGCAATACAGTGATCAAACTCATAGAGTTCCTTTCTGCCTCTCCTTATAAGTTGCACAGAGGTACTATTTTGCTTGAAAAATACATTTATTCTACAACACAAGAAGCCCATCATAATTCTTTCCCTTTGATTAAAGGGGCAGAGACTAATAAACAAGGAATTAAAAATCTCAGAAGAAAATGTTAAACTTACAACAATTTGTACAAAGAAAGTGGAGCCATAGGGGAATTGTAAACATGTTTGTACGTAATGTTTACAAACGGATAATAGCAAACATTGAAACCACCCCCACCCTCTCTCTCTATCTCAAAATAAGCGTGTAATACCTCTCAATAAACTTAACTAGCAAAAGATATTGATAAACAAGACATCAGAATAGTGAATAACATTTCATGTCAAGCATAATAACAATAGTGATGATATGGGGCCAACTTAATTGTAAGAGAACAGAAAATGCTAATATGCGTAACATATTCATGCTTTCCAGCATTCAGTTTCCTGGATCATGTAAGCTATAGGTTCTATATTGCAATATTACACAAGTTGAAGCCACTACAGAGCTCCAAAAAAAAAAGTCTCAACAACAAATACAGAGCAGATTCCAAACATACATGGCAATACAGAGCTCCAAGAAAAAAGTCTCAATACAGAGTAGATTCTAGACAAACATAACAATACAGCGCTCCAGGAAAAGAGTCTCAATTCTGAGCAGATTTCACCATGTTTGGAATCTGCTCACTGCATTTTGCTTTATTGTTTAATTTCAAAGCTCAACTCTAAATTTACTAGAATTAGACATGGCTTCTTGATAGTACAGTTTGGAGTTTTATCAGTATTATTACACCAAATAAACAGATTCTACTATAATAAACAATTGATGTCTATTACTATAAAAAAGAAACAAAGAAGAGAAAGTAAAATATCAGAGAGTGCCATACCAAGAATCTTTGAATTGAAAAAATATAACTGATGACTTTGTACAATATAACTGTTGGAACTTGTGGCTCATAACTGAGAAGTTCACGGAAAGGCCGAGTGTGGAGCGACGCGGAGCTTCGCGACGCACTAGCCCATCGGAACTAAACAGAAGGGTTTAGGGGGTGCGGGGGGCTCCGCCCCCTGCGGTTATGGTACAGAGTTACTGTAGGTACGGCGCGAGGCGCGCTATTACACATCATCAGAGTGGCACGGGGCGCGCTAAGACTTTTGAGGTGTTCTGCAAGGGTAGCGCGGGGCATGCCGTGGCAAGGCTTGAAACAGCGCGGGGCGCGCCGTTCGGCGAACTCAGTTTTTCTATTTGATTTCTAATAGGACATTATGGGTATTTGAGACATAATGTGAAGTATGGTTGGAATAGGATTAGTAGCTATAAATACTATATATTGTAAAGTTCTGTGTAACCTAATCAAGAGGATCAATAAACAACTAGCCGCCCATGGACGTACCCAAGTTTTGGGGAACCACGTAAATCTCTGTGTTAATTCTATATTGTCGTGTGCGTGTGTGATCCTCGATTACTAACAAATTGGTATCAAAGCTTGGAGTTGGATTGAACACGCGAAGAACGATGACATCAACATCATCAGTTACAAAGTTTGACATGATGAAGTTTGATGGGACTGGGACTTTTGGGCTATGGCAACAGAGGGTCAAGGATCTGTTGGTGCAGCAGGGATTGGTGAAGGCGTTGAAGAAGAAACCAGCGACCATGTCAACTGAAGACTGGGATGAACTCGAGGCAAAGGCGGTGAGTACAATTCATTTGTGTCTTGCAGACGAGGTTATGTATCACGTGATCGGTGATGAATCGCCATCGGGTGTCTGGACTAAACTAGAATCCAGGTATATGTCAAAGTCATTGACAAATAAGCTGTTTCTGAAGAAAAAGTTGTTTGGATTAAAGATGATCGAGGGTTCGGATCTTATTCAACATATTCATACGTTCAATTAGATAATTAGTGATCTGCTAAGGGTTGAGGTGAAATTCGAAGAAGAAAACCAAGCGTTGATGTTGTTGTGCTCTTTACCGGGCTCCATGGAAAATCTTGTTACAACCCTTCTATGGGGGAAAGCGACTCTGAAATTGGAGGAAGTCACCTCTGCTCTACTAATGTTTAACTAGCGAAGGCTTCAGACCGAGGGAGTTTCGGGTGAAGGACTGGTGGTGTAAAAAGGTGTGGAGAGCAACGTGGCAGAAAAACGGAAAGAGGGAAATCAGGAAAGCATGGGAAATCGAAGTTAAGGGGCAGGACTCCCAAGTCAAACGGGTTGAAGTGTTTCAGTTGTCACGAGACAGGACACTTCAAGAAAGACTGTTCGAATAGGAATAAGGATGAGAGAACAGAGAAGAAAATAGAACCAGCGAAAACTGCAAACGTTGTGGAAGAATCATCGGAGGATGGGGATATGTTGTCAGTTTCAACAAACACAGACGTGGCAGACTCATGGATTTTGGATTTGGTATGTTCTTTCCATATGTCACCTAACAGAGAGTGGTTCGACACATACAAGTCTGTAAATTGTGGTACAGTTCTAATGGGTAACGATGCTTCGTGCAATATCATTGGAATAGGCACAGTGAAGGTGAAGATGTTTGATGGTGTTGTGAGAACTATGGCTGAGGTTAGGCATATTCCAGGTTTAAGAAAGAATCTAATTTCACTAGGAACTTTGGACTCTAATGGTTGTGAGTACAAAACAGGTGGTGGAGCCATGAGAGTGACAAAGGGTGCGCTGGTGATTATGAAAGGTTATAAGGTTAATGGAAACATCTATCGGTTGATAGGGAGTACAGTTGTAGGTGGAGCTGCTGCCACTACAGCTGTTGATATTGATGATACTTCGTTATGGCATATGCGGTTGGGGCATATGGGGGAATGTGGGATGCTGGAATTACACAGAAAAAATCTATTGAAAGGGGTGAAATCGTGCAAGCTTGATTTATGCAAGTTCTGTGTTTTGGAAAAATAGTGTAAGGTGAGTTTTAAGCGTGCGGTGAACAAAACGAAAGAAATACTTGACTATGTGCATTCTGATGTTTGGGGGCCAGTGAGGGTAGCTCCAAAAGCGGTATCATTGTATTTCGTAATATTTGTCGATGATTTTTCGAAAAAGGTCTGGGTGTACTTCATGCGACACAAGTCTGAGGTTTTTGAAAAATTCAGGGTGTGGAAAGCTGAAGTGGAAAACCAAACAGGGAGACGAATTAAGTGCTTTAGATCAGATAATGGGACAGAGTACAAGTATGAGCCATTTGTGAAGTTTTGTGAGGAGCATGGGATTCAACGACACTGGACTGTTAGAAAGACACCACAGGTGAATGGGGTGGCAGAGAGAATGAATAGAACTATAGCAGAGAGGGCACGGTGCATTAGGTTGAATGCAGGGCTTTCGAAGAATTTCTGGGCAGAAGCAGTGAGCATGGCAGTTTACATTATAAACAGGTCACCGAGTACTGCTCTGGATAGTAAGGTAGCACAGGAGGTATGGACAGGTAAAGATGTAGATTATTCAGGTATGAGAATATTCGGTTTGTCCTGCCTATGTTCATGTTCCCGGTGATGAGAGGTTAAAGCTTGATGCAAAGTCCCAAACAATGTATCTTTCTTGGGTATAAGAAAGGAGTGAAAGGGTACAAGCTTTAGGATCCGAAGTCAAAGAAAGTAGTGATCAGTAGGGATGTGGTTTTTGATGAAGCTTCCATGGTTAAGGCACATCAGGAAGTTCAGAAACCAGAGGTTGGGACAGAGACCAGCAACCAACAGCAGGAAGTACAGATTGAGTTGGAAAGATGTGACACTAGCAATCCACCGCTAGTGGAACAGAATATTCAGTAGCAGGAGGAAAGCATAGCCGCAAGGAGACCCAAACGCACTATCAAACCACCAGAGAGGTACAGGTTTGATGATATGGTTGCATATGCTCTATCTACCACTAGTAAGGATCCGTCTACTTTTCAGGAGGCCATTAATAGTCCTGAACAGGATAGAGGATGGAGGCCATGGTAGAGGAGATGGAGTCATTGAGGAAAAACGAGACTTGGGAATTGACAGAATTGCCTGAGGGAAAAAAACCAGTGGGGTGCAAGTGGATATACAAGAAGAAAGAAGCTGTATCAGAAAAGGAAAGGGAAAGATTCAAGTCGCGATTAGTTGCAAAGGGATATTCATAGAGGAAGGGAATTGACTATGATGAGGTGTTTTCTCCGGTAGTGAGACATACTTCAATCATGATTATATTGGCATTGGTGGCTAGCTATGATCTAGAGTTGGAGCAGCTTGATGTGAAGACAGCTTTTCTCCATGGTGATTTGGAGGAAGTTATATTCATGGAGCAGCTTGAGGGGTTCAAGCAGTCGGAGACTGAGCACATGATTTACAAATTGAGGAAATCGCTGTATGGGCTGAAACAGTCTCCAAGACAATGGTATAAGAAGTTTGATTCTTTCATGATCCAGATTGGATTCACTCGATGTGAGTATGATTGTTGCGTGTATGTTAAGAGTCTTGAGGATGATTCCTATATTTTTCTGTTACTGTATGTGGATGATATGCTTATTGCTGCAAAGAGTATGGTTGAAGTCAACAGGTTGAAGGCAACAGGTTGAAGGCCTTGTTGGGAAAGGAGTTTGACATGAAGGACTTGGGTGCTGCTAAGAAAATACTTGGAATGGAGATTCACAGGAATAGGACAGCTGGTAAGTTATGGTTATCACAGAAAAATTATGTGGAGAAAGTGTTGGAGAGGTTTAGTATGGCTAATGCTAAACAGGTCAGCACTCCATTGGCAAGTCACATCAGGTTGTCTACAGCACAGTGTCCGAAGTCAGATGAAGAGACTCGGGATATGTCGAACGTGCCTTATGCGAGCGCATTCGGTTGCTTGATGTATGCGACGGTATGTACAAGACCCGATTTGGCACATGCAGTCAGCACAGTGAGCAAATACATGGCAAATCCAGGTAGAGAACACTGGAAAGCGGTTAAGTGGGTATTCAGATACTTGCGGGGTACTGCAAATCATGGGATTATGTTTGTGAATCCACAAGATCAGATTTTAGTTGTGGGGTATGTAGATGCGGATTATGCTGGGAGGTTGGATGATTTGAGATCTACAACAGGGTATATGTTTACACTAGCAGGTGGACCAATTTGTTGGAGATCCATGGTACAATCTCTAGTAGCTCTATCTACTACTGAGTCTGAGTATATGGCGTTGGCTGAAGCTGGAAAGGAAGTATTGTGGTTGAAGGGTTTTGTGAATGAGTTGGGCATAGATCAAGGAGGAGTGCAGTTGTATTGTGATAGTCAAAGTGCCATTTATTTGGCAAAGTATCAGGTGTATCATGCAAGGACCAAGTATATCGGCGTAAGGTTTCACAAAGTGAGAGAGTTGATTGCTATGAGTGACGTGCTATTGGAAAAAGGTGCACACTTCAGAGAATGCAGCTGACATATTGACAAATACTGTGACCGCGGACAAGTTCAAGCATTGCTTGGACTTGGTTAATGTCTCTACATGCTAGAGAGGTGTATTCGCCCCAACTGGTTGGAATAAGTGGCTTATCTTCTAAATAGGCGAGGTTATTCGCCAAGGTGGAGATTGTTGGGACTTGTGGCTCATAACTGAGAAGTTCACGGAAAAGGTCGAGTGCGGAGCGAAGCAGAGCTTCGCGACGCACTGGCCCATTGGAACTGAACAGAAGGGTTTGAGGGGCGCGGGGGGCTCCGCCCCCCGCGGTATGGTACAGAGTTACTGTAGGTACGGCGCGGGGCGCGCTATTGCACAACATCAGAGTGGCGCGGGGCGCGCTAAGACTTTTGAGGCGTTCTGTAAGGATAGCGCGGGGCGCGCCATAGGCGGGTTTCAGGTTCTGGAGGACTAGCGCGGGGCGCGCCGTTCGACGAACTCAGTTTTTCTATTTGATTTCTGATAGGACATTATGGGTATTTGAGACATAATGTGAAGTTGGGTTGGAATAGGATTAGTAGCTATAAATACTATTGTAAAGTTATATGTAACCTAATCAAGAGGATCAATAAACAACTAGCCGCCCGTGGACGTACCCAAGTTTTGGGAAACCACGTAAATCTCTGTGTTAATTCTATACTGTCGTGTACGTGTGTGATCCTCGATTACTAACAATAACAACATTCTTTATTTCACATGTGGATACAACTTGAAAGGGTATCATAATGCAATACATAGCATGTTCAATACTGTTTCAGAAGCAAACTTAAAATTTTTGCTTGATCATCTAAGTGTCAGAAAAAAGAAAACCAGCAACCGAGATGCAGAGAGAAACAAGCATAACCACTAAAATAACCTGAAATGAAAATATACGGGCTCACATAAATAGAATACTGGCAACTAAAGCACTATGCCAAACCCTATATTGTTGCAAATGATCCATCCTGTTTTCCAAAAGTTATCATATATATGTGTATATGATAATGTTTAATATATGGGCGGAAATTAAATGGATTACCAATATTTGATGATTTTAATAAAAGGGACCAAAACAAGGCTTCAAACACACCCCTTTACTCTCCATCACCAACAAGGCTAGTTTCCTTTTGTACCTTATCATCATTGCTATCTAGCTCAATCCTTGTCTCAGTCCCTTTGCATATAAACTACTTTTGACTCTCTTCCTAAACACTTAACCCAGAACTAAAGAAAGATAAATACAAATAAGTAAAAATGATAGAATTAAAAAAGATATTCACATTAACTTAAACAAATGAAAATTACCATGAAATTTGATTTTCTCTACAAATTGCGTTGTTTTTGGCGAGAAGTTTTCTTTTTCTTTGGTCCGTTTCGCTGCTTCTCTGCCCCTAGTAATGGTTCTAAAACCAACCAAACCACTGGACTCGACTCGGGCTCGATTCAAGCTCGGATTCAAAAATATACTAGCGAAATTCAAATTTATTAATAATTAATAATATAATCTAAATCTAAACATAGAAAATAGTTTAAATAAAAATATGAATAAAAATTTGAGCAAAGTTATATTCAACTCGTTTAGGATTCAAACTACTCGAACTTCTCGATTTGTGATTTTGATACATATTCGATTGATACATATTCGAATAGATACTCGATACATTCTTTTATAATATATACAAAGTTAAATAAAATTAGAATAATTAATTACTATTATTTTATTTTTATTTTTAATTGTGATTTTATAATTTGTAAAGTGTAATAGTCACTACAAAAAATCACACAAAAAATGACGTTAAAATTTGTCACATAAAATTCATTTTTCGTCACTAAAACATTTAGTGACGATTGTTAATCGTCACAAAGACCGTCACCGTATGAGCGTGGTATTAGGTTTATTTGACAATATTTGATGTCGTCACTAAATGTTTTAACTTATGGTGACGATCTACATCATTGTCACTATAATTAATTACTTTTAGTGACGTTAATAGCGTCACTATTTGAATGAAACTTTCGTCACTCTATATTATGTTTCGTCATCAAAACTTGGTGCATTAAATGACAAAAATCGATTTTCGTCATTAAATGATATTGTTTTAGTGACGAAAATATGTTACTCTATTTAAATCATCTAAATTTAATGACGACAATATTGTCATATTTATGATTATTCTTTCGTCATGTTTATTGTGTTTATCGTCACAAAAAAAAAGAAAATAAATGACGACAAAAAAATTTGTCACCTAATAATATATTTAACATGACAATTATGTCGTTGTCATTTCATATTTTAAATAATATTACAAAATAATTTGTCACCAAAGAGTTATTTTTGGGACACATTTTTCAATGTCACTAATTGAATACTTATGGTGACGATACATCTCGTCACAAAAAGAGTTACTAATAGTGACAAAATTAGTTGTTGTGACTAAATGAATATATATACAGTGACGATATAGTTTGTCACTAAAGAGTTAATTTGTATGACACATTTTTTTAATGTCGCTAATTGAATAATTATGGTGACGATGGAACTCGTCACATAAAGAGCTATTAATAGTTACAAAATTAAAAGGCATCACTAGATGATATATAATAGTGACGGCATAACTTGTCACCAAATAGTTAATATTAGTGACAATATCAGTTGTCATAACTAAATGAATATAATGACAATACTATTAATTCTAAAGAGTTAATATTATTCGTCATTAAATTTTAATTTTCATTGACCAAATATTATTTCTTAATAAATGATTATAAAGCGTGATGATGTGGTGGTCATATTAAGTTGTTTGACATTCAAAATGTATTGTTACATTAACAATTTTCAATTAAAAAAATATAATACATTTAGTGAGCTTTTTAAATCAACTTAACCACTGTATAAAAAATAAGAGACAAAAGGCAAAAAACAGTTAAAATAAAAAGTAATTATCATTATAAAAAAAAATAGTAGATTCATTGATTCAACAAAATACCCAACTAGCTAGGCAAATAAACAGTTGCTTAAATAATCTAAGTACCACACAAACCAAATTATATAATCCAAAAAGGCTGAAATTCTAAAATCCATATCCTAAGAAAATGCTTAATTAAAAACCTTCAACCTTGTGGTTTACTGACCTTCCAGAAGAAACTCTATCTGCAAATCAAAAAAAACATAGACATAAATCAATCACATAGTTATGAAATTAAAAAAAAATGTATATAAAGAAACGAAATGTTTAAATAATAAATTGTGAATTTTCCAGAACTATAGCTATATATATACTAGCATATAGCAACCAAAATCAATTTCCATAGAATTTAGAGGATCCGCATAATCGAATTCTGGTTGAAGTTGTAATATGAAAATAGACTTCAAGAAAGTCGTCCCATGTGCAGAGAGATATATTTTATGAATCCAAAATATAAGAACTATTAGAGCAAGTTTTAAACTAACCGAGATGCTTGAGGAAGGGAAAGCAACCCAAGAGCTCCTGCACAAGGTGAAGAAGTAATTATGTCAGCACTAAAATATCAGTGTGAAGTAAATGACCACCATTTACGAAAAATATTGAACAACTATTAAACAGATGCATGCTCTTTGCAATTCCTGCAGTTATGTTCTGATGTTTCCCAAACAGATGCATGTTTGTTCAACAATTAGTTACTCAATTTTGCAGTTACCTAATCATGGAACTTTAATATTCATCTTTCTATAATAGAGCCTATGTATCTAACCAATAACAGGCCTGAGCACTGTAACCACACACTAGCAGCAACACAACACCCAAAAAAGCCCCAAATAATAGAGACGAGTAACCCAACAACCAACAACAGGAACTAGAACTTTAGCAGGAATCACTTTTTTAGCAAAGCTATAAGCAAACCACCAAATTAGACCAACTGAGTTTGTTTGCTTACAACAACAATCCAAACAAAAAAACTATAGCTAGTATAAATAAAATTCATGTTTGTCCTAAATGGAGGAAAATAAATAAGAAAATCTAACATTTGTAAGAAGTCAACACATCACAACACCAAATTCAAAATATTTAATAGAAAGTGAAGGAAACATTACCTAAAATAATTATTTTATAGCAAATTTATGATGCAAGATAATTGAAAGAAAGGAGGTAAAAGAGAGATTGTTACTGATTTAAACTAATTTTTTGGGAATGAAAAAAAAAAGCCACATACAGATTCATTATTCACTCATTTATAAAGTTTCGTTATAATATCAAAAATCTGCATTAACACAAATTCAACCATGGAAAGCAACATTTGAAAGCTTAATTGGAAGTTTAAAAAGTATTTATTACTTACATGATATTTTTCTCTAGTATATGTTCATCCCATTAGCAGCCATAATTGCCATAAGTTTGTTGGATATTTGCACATTGATCAACCAATTGAGTTTTCAAATCAGACACTTCAGTCTCAAATTCAGCCACTTGTGTCTTAAGATCATTTTACTTTGAGAGTTAGAAATTTGTAGCTTTTGTTGTGTATCTTGAAGTTCCTTTTGGACTTGTTGGGTAGCTAAATCAGATTAATTATTAGTAAAATTTCCAATCAGTTATAAGAGAAAGACATTGGTAATGTAACAGAACCTTGTATGCAAATCAAATAGACCTGTAGCTTGTTTACGCATGTATGCTTTGGGCGAGTTAAGTCATAGAAGTAGACATTTGCATCCTCACTTCCAACAACTTCATAGAAAAGAGATTCAAAATATCAGCCAGATCAATAGTCATTAGAAGTCAAAATTGAACTGGTTCTCAGGTAAGTTTTAAACTGTAACCACTAAAAATATTGAGCAAAACCCATGCTCAATCATTTCAATAATTTATTGTGAACATCTTTGAAAGTTTCAATATTCAATATAGGCATTCTGAAAACTTTGTGTTACCTCACAAGCTTAGGTTGCTTTCTCAATTCACTATTCGTCTTTGAAAAAGCAGAAACAGAAATTAAGATTTTAATTAGTTTGGCAGGTGAAGAGTACATCTCTCTATTTCTACCTCACCCTCAAATCTAAAAAGAAGAGTGCTTCCATACCACCGTCTTTCAAGAGTAAGGCTCCTAACTAGTAATCTATGTAATTTATAACTACTTTCTGGAAAATCCATTAGAACAAAAACCTTCTATTGTAGTAAAGTAAGAGAAAATAATAATTGTTAACTGAAGTACAAACCTATGTATTCTCCTTTTTCAAGAGAAAGGCAGTGGGCAAAATCGGATATATCACTTATATGAAATAAGTCATACATGTAAGTATTGTACTTACAGGGTGAAATCGGATACACAGTTGTGGAGAGACTCCATATATTACTCGAATACACAGTCCTTGGGATATATCCCAAACTCTCACAGTTTTATCCATTGAGGATGATGCTATGTTACTGATTGTAACGCCTCCAAAATCGGGACCAACTTAATCCAAAATTAAGACTAATCTTAATCCCGACCTTGTGCGTTTAATTACTATCTTAATTCAGCCTTACATCATACTAAGATGAAATAATAGTTGGATAATGCAGATAATTAAAATTTTTCTATATCTTTCTTTCTATTCCCTGAATCGCTTAAACCTTTACGATTAATATATCGAAGTAGAAAATGAGTATATACAACTCTAATTCTAACATTCGTTATTCTTTTATTTAATATAGTATTATCAATATATTGAATTTGCTCATTTTTATGCATTCTAAAACAAATATTCTTTGATTCTATTAAAATATCTCAAGGTTTACTTACCTAGCAGGTACCACGATGTCAAGAAACCATCATCATGATTCAATTACAGAATTTTTTTTTTTAAAAATAAATAAAAAAGTATTCCTTTGCACGTCTTCTAATCCATATCATTCAGATGGCGAAATAAGTATAGCGCATTGTATCATTGACCTGCAAAATAATTTATTTTTTGCAAGATTGGAGCTCGACAGCTCAAGCACAAATTTAAACAGGTTTCATGCTTCACATAGGCACATAATTTTCATGCTTTAGTTTATAATCTCATGACTATCATAAATTCTTAAATGATATAATTCATATGTTTAGGCCATAGTAACTCCATTATCACATCAAGGACTGAGTTCCAAAACTCAATCAATTTCAGTCAATAAGTTGACTTTCACAATTCAACAAGCATATAAAGTATAATTTAGCATAATTTGTGAAAATCTCACATAAATATCAAGATCATATAAACACAACAGGAACTGAAAAACCTTTGCCTTGCCTTGATATGCATTCATTGCTATACGTTCATTCAAATGTCCGAACGTATAACACCTCAATCGTCAATAAATTTATGTGTAATTCGTCGCATAACCTTATATATAACATACAGATTAGGTTTTTTTAAAAACGTTATTTATTAATCTCGTTCGAGATTTTAATTTATTCATAGATTATATTTCTAATCATCAATCCGTGTTTATGCTCGATAATAATTTCCAAAACCTTGTATCACATTTCCATTCTTTTTATACTCTTATTTAGTAAAAATTTCTCATCTTTGAAAAATTCACAAAAATATCAATTTGAACCTTAATATCCTATCTATGGGTCATTTAATTACGCTTAAATTCCTTTAATGTTGGTTTTAAAATCATTTGTCGTGCTTAAAATTAAAAAAAATTAAAAATGAAAAAACATTTTCTGATACTTTACGCCTGCGACGCGATTTTTCTTCATCAACATGGCGCCCTAGCGCAGGTCAATCTCGACACCAGAAAAAATGATTCTGCAGAATGCTAGGCATTTGCTCCAAAAATTGGAATTTCAATCATGATTTTCTTAACATTCCTATCAATCCCAAAACTATCATCCCAATTGGATTTATAAAACATATTTACATGTATTATACTTCTAAATTTATGACCTAATTTCATAGATGTGTTTTGCACAAATTTTTTTTTTGTGACATTTTCTACAAACATTTGGTATTTGTTGTACATAAAAATCAAACCTCAGATAGTTCTTTTTATAGATTTGAAAGCATTTAACACCATAAACTCCATACCAACATTCATCTTTGTATCTCGCAGATATCCTCCCTGATTCTTTCAACCAAACATCCTCCCACAACCAAATTTATATAAATAATTATGAATATTTGTATTGAAATAAATTTCTTAACATAAGGAGTTTTTAAAGGTACTCTTACCCTTAGTTTGAAGCCTTGAATATAAAATTTCATTGCTTAGATTTTGATATTATAGGATGAATATAAGCTTCCTCTTGATTGATCACTTGGCTCATCACCTTCTTCAATTTAAGTTAAGAATACAAATTTCATAATATATTTGTTTCTAGTTTTGGTGGAATAGAATTTCCTGGAACTTAGTACTTTGGAGAGAAAACATGAGTTGTTCTTTCTAACTTCGTGACTTAAGAAAAAACTGAAATGAGGTATATCCTATGCTAAAAACCTCCAATAACATACTTAGGTGTTCCTCACCTCCATGGAAAGCATTTGTTTTTAGGTGTCACTTTACAATGTTAAGGAATTAGCCACGTGGCCTTCCACCCATAAAAAAATTCTCATTATTCATTTTATTTCACAAAGCATTATTTTGTTTTGTTTTCAGCATCTTTTATGTATTTAGGCATATACATTTATATACATACCATCATTATATTTACATGTTAAAATTATGTAATCACTTATATATGAAATAAAATTATCATGTATTAAAACATTCATAAGTCCACCATTATATGTATTTTAATTTAATACATGATTTAAAAATTTATACTTACATTACCTTACTGCACTCCCATTTCACATATATACATAATATTTTATTTACATTACATACTTATATTACGGTTTATATTACATAACACATATATTACGTAGATCCATCTAGCCACAATTTTAATGTATTATAAATACACACATGTATAAATTCCTTCCAATAAAATGGAATTAATCCATTTAATAAACTAACACATTTAGTGTAATGAAACAATTAAAAATAATTAATATTCAATTTATTATTTTAATTCACTTATTTAATGTATTACAATTAATTTTGTATAATTAAATCTAATCATCTCATTCCTTCCATAAATTTTTTTCAACAATTTATTTATATTAGAAATATATTATTTAATTATCCTCCGTACTTATCGCGTAATTAATTATTACACCAAAATCTTTTTTTCATAAAAATGAAAAGTTATATATATTGAATTGAAATAATTTTTTTAATGCAATAACTTTACTTTATTAAAAATAATTTAACTATCATATATTATTTCAATCCACCTTATTTAACGTTAACAGGCCAATTAAAATAATTAATATTCCATTAATTATTTTAATTTATCTTATTTAATATACACAACAAATTTTGTATAATTAACTTTAAGCATCTTCTTCTTCCCATAAATTGTCTGCAATTAATTTAGTTCTATTCTATTAAAATATATTACTTTAAGATATTTAACCCATAATATTAAATAGGACCTTAATTCACCAAATTTAATTTAAGTGAATTAATTAATTTGCTCATGACATTTAATTCATAACGAATTCATTACAAGACTTTTATAATCAAATTATATTTATTTCATAATATAATTTAAATTTAATCTCCATCTATGAATTACTTCTAAACAATTTATTTAAATCATACTCTTATTAAAAATAATTTAATATTATAAATTATTTTTAATGTGCTCATTAATTGATACAAAAGTTTTGTATCTTTAATGCTATCCGTCTCTTTAAATAAATTGATTCCCACTATTTAATGTGAAATCAAAACAATAATATAATAATATATTCAATTAATTTTCTTTTCTTTCTATGAAATTGTTTTCGCACAATTTATTTTTAGTTCTAGTAAATATAATTATATATTCACTATTATTACAAATATTGCATGCATTCTTCTCAATAATATTACATCCACATTTCTTTTTTCCTAAAATGGGGGTCATTAAATATATTTAATACCATCAATCTACTTTATTATATAAATTATTTTAATATTATAAATTATTTTAATAACTATAATCTTACTCATCTCATTTTTTTCTTAATAAATTGATTCTACAATTTATTTACGTAAATAATAAATAGTGTAACAAGAAATATATTTACTATTTCACAAATATAAATCACATATACGCAGTAGCACATATCCAGATATGCAATGCAACATCACTTACTATATTATTAATAAGTATATTTTTTTAATAAAACTCTTATTAATAATATTTTCTGTAAAATCCGATTGTCATTACACTGATTGCTCAATGAGAAGTCAAAATCTAGGAAAAAAAAACTATCATTTTAGAACAGAGACATAAATAAAATTCATTCCAATGTTATTTAAGCTAGGAGACACTTTCACATCAATTGATAATTCTCCACCAGGATGACAGTACATCAATCACTTAGGAAAACCAAGTTATCATCCAATAGAGCTTTGTGTGATGTATGTACAAAATGTCACGAGACATTTTGATCTTAGTGTTCACGTGCTAGGTAGAAATTCTAAACTGCAAGGGAAAATTAGATCAGCAACAAACATGTTCAAGGCAGAAAATGTTAAACTACAGTCGGATCCCTGTGTGTTTTCAAATTTTTCCCGTGCACTCAATTCAAAAAGTATAACTTGGCACCTTCTCAAGTTATAATTGGTCATGTCAAAACAATTACCTTTGGCACCTATAAGAAATAGGATACATTGATGTGATAGAACTAAGACTTTTATCTGTGTCAGATATGCCTGGCCAATTTTGGTTAAAAGATATAAATATAATTGGTGAAGAATATTTGTCTTATTATGGTTTCTTAAGATCATAGGATATATTTTTGTTGGGATTTTCCTGAACAATTTCAGAAGGCTTCCCTTGGAAAAACATGAAAAAGAAACACGAACATGATAAAAATGCCACAACATAACTTGAGGAGTGTAATTAAAAAATGCTTGAACTTGGCATCCGAGTGTTACACCTATGAGGCATTTTGATAATGTTAAGTTTTTTCTTATTAGTACATGTAAATTAACTAGAACTAAGTCATTTGAAGTTATTAATTCAGAAATGAGCTTTATCAACAAAAGTCCTTCAGCATCTAGAAAGACTAACAGAAACAATACCTGTGAATCCAATCTGTGACATCTTTTGAGTGCCCTGTTAATTGCTTGATAATAGAATGTGGCTGGGAGATGGTGCACACAGTTCAGGTTCCATCTGATGGTCCATATGCTAGTTAATTTGAACTCATATGCCCAAAACTTCAAAACAGTAACTGCAAATGGAAACCACAAGGTTCAGTTACCTTAGCAAAATCTGAAATCGCGACTAATGGGAAGATTGAAGAATGAAGTGTGACCATTCTAGCTTTATCTTAGAAAATTACCCATGGCTTTGCATTGATCAAAGTTGCAATGCATCCCTATAAAGGAAATATGCAGGTTCAGCCTTTTTACGTGGTAGTGATTCAATATCACTTGCATTTGAGCTGAAATCTTGCGCTTGGACTTATTGCTTGACTTCCACTTTGTACTTTCCTGTAAAGGAAACAAAATAACTGTCTGGTAACTAAATGGAAAGGAATTCAGGTAAATTAAACATGCTTGTTATGTTTGAATAAAGGTTTTGGGTCAAAAATAAAAAGGGCCACACTGAGAAGGATATATTAGCATGCTTCTCAGCGAATTAGACTTGGAACCGAAAATACTTCAACATTTGAAGACTGACCAATTTGATACACTAAGGGGAACAACAGAACTCATCAATTAGTCTATAAGTAACGGATCATGACATAATAAAAAATCATTCTAGGTTATGCATTGTGGATATGATTACATAAGGCATCATTAATATTCTCAAGTACTGCACTGTGCATGCGCTAATTATTAGTATGGATGCATGATAGTCAAAAAGAAGCATTATTCAATAAAAAGACGCACAATGAATTGGAAAGATTGACACCAAATAAAGGATAGTGTGGGACATACCCTGCTTGTACTCCAGCTGTCCACCTCAAAACAACTGGGAGAATGGACCTGGAGACGATATCAACCTGTAAATGAACCTGATGTCTAGAATCGTATGTAGACATTAAAATTGAATAAACACTCATCGATCGCAAATGCCAACTTGATTTTCTTTAACTAGGAAAATATAATATCATGTACACAATAGAAATATATCAACTAACCACGAGGTAAATTTCTGCTTGTTTATAAATACATTGTAACTAGCAAGCCATCCTCATGGGGTTGATGGTTGAAGTTTCGCAAGGAATTTGTAACAATATATGATTGTTGTATGTTTATTCAATCAACAAGAAAAATGAAAATGTTAGTATATTAATTCTTCAATGTTAAGCCCCTTCCATTAGCTAGAACAACCAAATTGATATGATTCATTTGGCGCTAGCTCCATTCAACCATGTTTGATTGCACTTGGAGCCAAGTGAGCCCTTCTGAAACAATCACATCTTGGATGAAAACCAAATAGAATTTCAAATAAAAACATTTAGCAAACTTATCATATTATATATAAATATATATTTTTTTTTTTTTTTTTTTTTTTTTTTTTTTTTTCTAATGTTTTACTTATAGAATCTCAATTCTCACCCTTTGAACTTAATAAAATTGTTGGTTCAGGCAGCCATACTGCTCTTCACCTACATGAGTTGGTGAGCCATTAGAAAGTTAATGCTAGAACATAATTGAGGAACATGGCCAAACTATAACATAGATATAAGATTTTATTTATTCTTAGTAAAAAACAATGGTGAATATTGTAACCTATTTTAAAAAAATACTACTCAAATTTTTATAAGAATTAAGCAATTTTGAATTTACCAAGATATTAGGAACTTATTTTGATTCACTTAATCAAGTTGGGTTAGTTAACATATAAGTCATGTATATATGTCATCTTGCCCAAAACATAAGCTAATTAACAAGTTTAAGCATAACAGCCTCTTAGAGGCAAAAATTTCCAAACACCTTAAAGGCGGTACTTTAAAATTCCAGATTTCATAAGCTTTAGATGGAACCTAGTCAAATATTGCATTTCTTATTACTCCATTTAGCACATATATAATCTTTCATCACCTCATTTCACAACCAAAACATAGCCAAATAACAGATATCAATTACTCTCAATTTCCTTTGAATTAACATACAAAAGTTAGTTTACCTCTTGTTTGATGTGTTAATTGAATCCTTGCTCCAAACTTGTGATTAGTTGATTTCTACTCTTCTTTTGATAGTATCTGCTCTAAATTCCTCTTGTATGCTTGGTAATTGAAGAAGTTGAAAATTGATTTTAGGTTAATATGATGGAGCTGAAGCTTTGTTTGGAAACGGATGGGAGAAATTTTTATTTTTATTTTTTTCTTTTCCTTCCTTTCTTTTGGAACGGATGGGAAAGGGATAAGGAACAGTGAATTTATTTTTCGCTTCTTTCTTTTTGGGTCGAATCAAATGGAGCATAGGCTGGTTTTTTGATAGTAAATGAATAAGTCTCCCGGTCTCATTATTTAATTCTTTTTTTATGTGTCATGAATAAAGCCTTAAAAAATAAGACACCTCCTACTTAATTTTAATTAAATGACTCAAGCTATATGTTTATTATTGTGAGTCATTAGATGTCAAAAATGAGTTAGCTTTGTTTTTTTCTTTATAATTCCCAACCTCCAGGCTTCATTACACAGTGTGTGTGTGTGGGTATATATATATATATATTTATATTATATATATATGTATATGTATGTATATAATATATCTTTTATATTATTATTATACATTTTAATTCATGTAACTTTAACATCAAGTATTCCAATTA